>CM023361.1:8348413-8746643 GCA_013282895.1 Eriosoma lanigerum
TTATTATTATTATTATTATTATTATTATTATTATTATTATTATTATTATTATTATAGTTATTATTATTGTTATGCGAGCGCCGCCGCGGCTACACTAGGTCGACGACGGTGGTTATTGTCCCGCGAGCGACCCACCAGTTCGGCGTATATTATATTATTATGTGCACCGCAATCGTATATATCTAATGGCGATCGACGGTGCGGCAACCAAGAGTGGCGGTATGGAATCTAATTCATTATTATCGTCCGGGCCGGCGGCAGTTTAACGACGCGATATGATGATAAACGACGGCAACGGCGAGGAAATTAAGAGATCCGCAGGCCGCTAACGAGGTGCTGCTGGCTGCTGCTTCGATGTGCGGTGATGATGAGGTGTTATCGAGGTGCTAAGAAGGTCCTGCGTGTAGCAATGTAATAATACGTTTACCGAATATCGTTCTGTGTGTATTGTATTATGACGAATCTATCACTATACATGCAAGCGCGTCACCGTAATATTGCTAAAATTGACTGGTGTCTGATGTTCGGACTTGCCTTTCGTTGCTATACTATATCAGTCTTATGTGCCTAACGATTCAGATCAGCCAATTTATCACTAACATAATTTAGTTATATTTAAATGATAATTAATGTGGTCGGACCGATAACTATTTTGTGGTCTCCGTATAATTCGCCCAAACTGTTTTAGAGGGATGGAAATTCGGATGTAGATACGATGTATCCAATACAAAGTAGAACAATAATATAATCGACGTTCGTTTTTTCTCTTACCTAATTATTTTCTTATAGGTACCGTCACGTTGTCACGGTGTCAGGTTTCCCGATAAGTAATAATCACATATTATTATTGTACTTATCGGCTATTGTTATGAATTTCTTGATTGTTTTTTTATTTTCTGTATAAGAAGTCTTGATACAGTATAATATACACTTAAGATGGATTCTAAATAGATATTGAAATCTAATGATTTGCTGACATTTCCCGTTTAGTAAACCGGATAGATATATATACTGTCCTCGTTCCTCGTTATTGCTTGTGACCTCGTGTTTTTTTGATTGGTTAAATATATTCCGATTTATTCAATAAATATATAGAAAGTACCGATAGTACATAACCTAAGTTCTGATACAGATATTACATATTATACGAGTACATATTTTTTGCAGCGAATCCGCAAGTCCAAGCAATAAGAATATTATATTTTTTTATCGAGGTATTAAAGTCGATTTCCGTGTAAATCAACAGTATATTACATTTACGATTTACTCGTCGGTCTTGATCGTAATGTAACATTGATATGGTATAAATATCATTATCGTAAGTTCAGCTTCAGTTCAGAAGTGTGTGCGGCCGATAGAACGGTTATATACAATATAATTACGTTGGAGAAATAATACAATAGTAACAATAATAACTGCATAATATACGACGACGACGATGACAAAAGACCATCAACGCGGGTGGAGTGCGGTGGTGCAGTAGAGTGGTCGGCACACGGCAGTCGCCGCCGGAGGTTATCCTCGCGCACAGGCAACAAGCAATCACGTTTCCGTCCCGGTTTTGATTGATTTATTACGATCGCGCGCGTGGTCGTTACCGGGAAAATACGACTATTACAATACGTTGTCGTCGTCATAATATACTCACCGTACAGTGGCCGCCGCGTGCGTGCGTACCGATAAAATGTACGGGTTAACGTGGAAGAAGAAAAAAAATGCATCATCTACGGCGGCAGGTTCGGTGCGGCTGTGGCGCCACCACCACGACGACGATCGACAGACACTCGTCGTTGTCGTATACGAACGAACGATGAATAAAAGAAACGCGAATCCCCGTTACCCCTCTCGCGTACGAGACAGTAAAATCAGCAGGGGAAAAAATAAAAAAAAAATAAAACAGTTCTTTACGGCGACGATTCAATTGATCGCCGCAGGGTCGAATCCGTTGTCGTCGAATCTTTATTTAATACCTATGAGTATAGAATAATATAATATATATACTATATATAACTATAAAAGTGTATAATATAATATACTAGTTCAGGTATATCATATCGTGCGAGTCGTACGTGCCACAGGTGCAGTGCGCAGCGGCGATCTGGACTACGACTCGGTGGCGCCGCCGCTGTATAATTTATTTAATATTATATAGATAACATTATACGACGTCACCACCGTTTATTGACATGAGTGCACGAGCGGTGGATATAATGACGGTGGCATTAGACGACGAGGGGAAGCAGCAAAGGAAACGAAAAACTGTTGCTGATGCACCACGCATCATCACACGTATACGTCGATCTCAGTAAGGGGTCGCCACCGAATTACGACGGTGGAAAAAAATTCGAAAATTTCTTTTTAACGCGTGAAAAAAAACGGATTGTTCTCGTATTAAACATATTATATATACAGTACACCGTATTATATATGCATGTGTAAACACGCGCAGACAATAATATTCCCGACGTCATTACACATTAGTTATATGACAATATTAAAAATGTGTGTGGCGGCAAAAAAAAAAAAAACATTGATAATTATGACGGAACAGTTGTCACACGTGATATTTCTGTGTGTATATTATACATATTATTGTATTATTTAGAGTATATAGAATTGTAGAAGTATTATATCATATATATATATGGTTTGCGATGTGATGCAGCAGCAGCTGTGCGGATCGATGGATTAACATAGATCGACTCGGTCGACAGATGACCGAGGGACGACAACGAAATTATCGTCGTATTGTTTCGCGTTATACAATATATATACATAAATATATGTATACGTAATGTAACAGAATGGATACGGTGCATCCCTACGCGAGGGACGCGATTATACAATAAAGTATAAAAAAAAAAACGGCTGCAAAGTGTATCTGCGACGAGTGATTATAGTCAAGTGCGGTGGTCATCGACATATATCGATATATGTATAATGAAATATACGGTCGGTCGCGGAAGAACTGCAAAAAAAAAATCCGAAACAATATAAACGAACTATAATCCCGCGGGGAGGCGCGCGTCATTAACCGCAATATAACCACTATCCCTTCTCGCACACACTGAACGACGTATATGGAGCACATGTCCTATATAGTCACCGCGCGGGCTAGCAGCAACAATCGTGAAATAAAAAATAAAAATATATATAAAAAATCCACAAACAATCTCGAGGGGATTGTATTGCATTATAAAATATTATTATATACGCGACAGAATTATTATTAACCCTTTGGCGCGCGAAGAGTCCGTCGTATATACACGCCGCGTCTGTTGTATATACAATATAATACGAGTAAATTACTAAAACGAGAACTGCGGCAAACGGAAATATCGCAAGAAGTGTATTAATAAAAATTTAACGAGTAGGTAATACGTATAATAATAATAATATATAACGACGAAACTATACGGAAAGGGTTAAGACTAGGCGCGGCGGTACACGTTAAAAGCGGCGGCGGCGGCGGTGGTTGTTAAACGGAGAAAAGCCGACGATAGTGTATAGTAATATAAAATAATATATTATTATTATTATTATTATTATTATGTATTATATCTTCGTCGTTGTAGTGATGAGATGGTATTCACTAATTAATCGGAAAATACTGCGACTGAGGTTTTATTATTATTTATTTATTTTTTTATTTTTTTACCGTGCACACAGATAGTGGAATTTCAACTGACCCTCACATATAACCACTCGGCACTCACCACCACATCGTAGATTGGTAACGTACTATGGACTAGGTATGTGCGGCGGTGTCGTCTCGTCTCGCATTGCCAGCAACCATGTCGGCCGCCTAGTGCACGCGCGCGCGCGCGCGAGAAAAAACCCAATTAACGGCGACGGTGGCATGCGTAAACAGCGGCGGCGACAAAAATATTTGTATCCATCATCATCATCATCATCGCCGGTATAAAAACAACAACTGCAAGACAATGCAAACGCACGAATGTCCACGTTCCAGGTCATTAAAACGTATACATAACGTTTTATTTATTTATTTATTTTTTTTAAATTTATACCGAGATATCGAAATGTAATCTATATAATGTACAACCACAATTACCGCACATACGACGAAATTGAATAATTTTATTATTATTATTATTATATTACGATCGTCATCTTCGCAGGTGTTTTCACACACCACGTGGCCACCCTATTGGTGACCGGTGAACGTCGGACATACACGACAGTCTTGTATTATAATAAGTTTATTATGGGATCGTGTTTTTCGTTTTTCAATTTTAATTAGGGGTAGGTTTTTAATCGACCGCTGCTGTACGGCGACCGCGACCACGGATGTATTATCGCCGTCGTATACTTGAATATATAAATTAAAAATACGGCTAGACCGCAGTGACGAGGAATACAGTAAGAGTGAGTGAGAGATCCCCATCGAAAGAGATGACTGTGCGGCGGCGGCAACCGGTCTGCCAGCTCGTTTCGCTGTAGCCGCCGCCGACGACGACGACGACTAACGCGCGCGGCATGAGACCCGAGCCAATTAACGAAAAATATAATCGGAAGAAATTCCTCGGCGGCGACCAAGACGGTATTATTAAAAAGTATAAAAAAATAAAATAAAAACAAGATGAGAAATACCGAAATCGAATCGAATCATACGATAAATCGTAGTCCTCAGTATATCGTAGTGGCGGCGACAGGTGTGTACAAGACATTGAAAGAAAAAAAAACCAAATAAATATACATTTTTTTTCGAAATCCGATTGGATTTATGTCGCGATGATATAGCCGTATAGCCGTATCGGTATCTGGTAAACACTTATACATAGCAGAGAATATTTAAAATTCGAATATTGAACATTACCCACTCGTATAGTATGTACGCGTATGCATTTTTATTATTATATTCAAATTCAATATAATATAAAATAATTTTATATTATGTACAATCGTATAGAAATTCCAACAGTCTTATAGACATTTGAATATTCAAATCACGCGCGAGCAGTGAGCACACGCAATCGAATCGGCAACGGGATAGTAATAATATCATTGACACGAAAAAATATCGTTGTCGTAAATATAGTATAGTACGATATTATTTATGATACCGGCGAATCCCGAAGAGTTTCGCTTTGTGCGCGTGTGTGTTTACGTCAAACCGTAGCCGTCGCCGCCGGTTAAGACAATAATCCTCCGCTATATACAGACAACTACGATAACTGCTATTAAACTAGATACGTTATAAAATATCTAAAATAGTAAATGCATACGGTACGGTACACGACGGGTTGTTATTATTACAATTATTATTATTATTGTCATTATCGTATATCGCATCTATCGAGATCGTTGGTCAACAAGCGTCCGGTCGTGGTGAGCGGATTACGCGCAATGGCAACGATAAATTATAATATATATAACATAATAATATATATGATGTACGACGATCGTGATCCCGGTTCTTATTTTTTTTCTCAGCCATTCGCCTGTAGACCTATCATATTATTATTATCGCGAGCTAGCGGGGCGCGTTTTAGACACGAAATCCCTATAATCCCCTCGTGGTTACAACTTTACGCGGCACGAGCCGGACATGTTACAACGTCGACGGTGGCCCCCGCCGGTGCCGGAAGAGAAAATTTCGAGAAAAAAAAAAAACACAAATACACGCTATAAGAGCGTGTACGACGACGACGACACGAATACACGACGAACGTTATAGAAGAAATATCTACAAAATTAACAACAGAAAAGTACAGTAAAGTATATAGATAGTACTGTGATATACACTACAATAGTAGTAGAAAAAAACCGATGACAGAGGCTGCGAAAACCCGTCGACTATAATACGTACACACGCGATGACGACGACGACGACGACGATCGTGCTCGATTTATTTTTTAATTAAAAACGCAGAAAATATAGCGGCGATAGAGGAGAAAAAAACCACGATCGGGTAAACGCTTTCGTGCGGTGGCGGCCGAGCGCAATCTCGAATTTATATATTATATTATGTATATTGTGTATAACACAAATACAATATATTATATTATATACGGTGCACGCGGCTGACGAGTCTTCGGCGGCGATGACCGAGTTTAACGCGACGACGAAGACACGTAAGAAGTATTTTATTATATTTTTATATATATGTATGTATGAAACGATGATGAATAATTATAATTTGTTTTCTTGAAAAACCGCCTGCAGTGGACGAACGAAAATATATTATATAAAACATATACGTTTATTATATTCGTATACGCGACGAGTGGTAGTGCGGCGTCGGCGTACGAAGAGTTAAAACGAGAAACGGTACGTCGAAACAAGATGAACGGTGGCGGGGACATAATATTATATATTATAAATACACCTATATATTATTTAAATATACGTTCTGGGAATTAAACGAGTTTTGTTGACGGCGGTTCTGTCGATCCTGCCGACTCTGTCGTTTTCCTTGCTTTTAATATTATAATATTACACTCGTGTGTGTGTGTGTGTGTTTACCTACACATGTATATGTTGTGGTGTGCTTCGGCGGCAATGCGTGCACAACTGCACACGCACACACGCTACTCGTCCGACGGGAAACGCGCTACAGCCACCGGTGGCGCGGTCATTAGACGCGATCGCTGCAATAATAATATACGCTAAATAATAATACGAGTATACATCGTCGTATATTATTATTATACACGACCCGCGATCACAGATATAATATGTTATTTATTACACAGTGGACACGGACTAAATAAATATTACACGGTACAGAGTTTCCCCAAACTTGTGTACGATGCACACGCTCTACGTGTTTAATATTAGTATACGTTATGTATATTATAAACGGCGTACAAAGTCAGTGGTTGCAGTGATCACAATTTTATATTATTATACCTCCGATTTTGGCGCGTTGCCGGAAAAAAAAAATTACTGAGATTTATGACAATCGATCGCAATGATCGCACTATAATTGTTTTCACCTACTGTATATATATATATATATATAGGTACAATGTTGGCAAAATATCGATGTTTATCTATATGCGTACGAATTACGTGTCGATATCGACCGTGGTATATAATATTGGTACTTACGGTCCAGCTGAACGAAAACGGCAACGCCAGATTCCCGCCGGCGGCTCCTCGGTTGACGCTGTCGGTCGACGTAGAAGAAGTATCTGCGACCGTCTGCAGGGTGTCGCCGCCCAACGTGAACGAATTGGCGCCCAGTACGGGACTGGTGACGTTTCCGAACGAGCAGTGATGCAAGTTCGAGTTGGGTTGGTGGTTCGATCCTGTACCCGTCGTGTCGTCGTCGCTGCTTCCCATCCTGTTGCCGGCTGCGACCATCGACGACGAAGACGACGACGGCGACGATGCCGGCTGCTGCTGCTGCCGGCTTTGGTACTCGCGAAGGCATACCCGGAACAGTGTGTTGCACTGCGGCGCGCCAGCACATTGCAGCGAAGATGCGTTATATCTGACGGCCGGAACGTATGGTGACTGCTGTTGCAGCGACATTCCACTGCCACAACACTCGCCTGTGGCCAGTTGACCACGGTAGTTTTCGATTTCCAGTATCTGCAGCTCGAAGAATCCTAGGGCACGGACGTTCTGTGTGCATGCAAACCGAACAAAAAAATAATTTCGAATATTATTAACTGGTCATTTCGTTACAATTTATTCGTGCTAACATAATATCAAAATTACACATTATAAGAATCTACTAGATTGCCGGCAGCAATCAGCTAGTTGATTCGTTGTTATCGACCAAGTAATCACTTGTTATACACGTATGTAAACATATAACATTCAAAGTAGGTAGACAATGTTTACATCATAGTTTGTATAATATAATCATCGAATAAAAACATATATTATTTTTTATAGCATTCTATAATAATAATAGTCAATGAAAACGCCATCTACTCGTAAGTGGTTACATATACGTAAATCCAATTCGATGCCAATTTCGTCTATGGCGACAACTATTTTACCTTGATAAACGGGTATACTGTAATAATATCATCAATATCTACATTATGTTTATGTATGAATGAAATAATTAAATGATATAAAGATATATTAGATTATATGTATTGTATTTATATAGACTAATATATTTAAATTCGAAATATTACAAAAACCACATAACGTAGATGACGAAAAATGGGAGTACTTACTTGATTTTTTTTACAATTTTATTCATTTCAGACTACTTGTTTGAATTATTATGTTATACGACATTCGGATGTTTGGGACCTTAAACTCCTAATGGCTATAATATATTAAATATTATTATTATTACGTCTCTTTATAGTCTTTATATCATTGTATTTCCAATTCAAACACTGGGCCATTAAATTTACTAATTAGTTAGTAAAAACCAAATTAGTTATCATTATAATTGTATATGTTAAACGTATATATACGATGTGCCACTCACGTTACACCTACTCCTACTATGATCTATCGCGTCCTGTTATGGTAATGTCTAATGACCTGGTATGGTGGATAATTATTGCAATTGTCTTTGTCGCGACGGATGTGCGATCCGTAAATAACAACGTAATAACAACGATAAATTTGGAATATAATTGTTGTTTCATAACCATGGTGTAAATCGATGGCATATTAGCCGTAGTTATTTAGTGTGTACTTTCGTCAGGGGACAAAATGTATAATTTCTCATAAAGATGCAGTTATTAAATTTATATTAAAATTAGACAGGTTAAGTTAGGAAATATGTTTTTATAACTGTAGTTATACCAAGTTAATTGTTACCTATATTATATAGACCACACAATTATAAATTACTATAAATTATTATAAAAACTATTGATATATTTATTGATAAATAGAAAATAAAAGTTAGTCATAACATTAAGTAGCGGCATTCGTGTTCACTAATCACTGTTATACGTTATTACTATACATTAGCTATTACTAAAACTAGTTAAATTAAGTACCATTCCCAATACTAATCGTTGCACATTATATGTACACGTGGATGATCGTTCAACATTTCCTGGTCCTTATATTATAACGATGAGCGTGCGCGGACAATACAATAGCAATAGCCTAGTGTGCGCCTATTGTCGTACACGATTTTTCGGGGTAATGGCTCGTCGGAGAACGAGTGGGGGGGGGGGGGGGCTAAAAAACGATTGTTACGTGACTACGCGACAAACGATCGCGAGCGCTCGCGCTCACACACATTCACGTGCGTTATAATAATGAAAATTAAAAATGATAAATGATCGAGTGATTTGTCTCGTAGTCGTCGATTGTCGACGGATACCTACGCTAAACGGGCCGGCAACGTCATCATCATAATATATGTTTTAGTGCGCAGTGTGACGTGCAAGAGATTTGTTACATACTCTTGTGGGGTCTTCGGTTCGTGGAAGTAGGAGATGGTCACGAAGGGAATACAAAATCGGTACATCCGCGCGGACCGATCCAACTAACATATATACGCGTATATTTATATACTATAATATATATAGTTTAGAATTCAATGTACCACATACGTGAACGCGAAATATTTATACGAAAAATCGTATATTATTTATTACTTTATTAGGTACTATATAGTGTACTATTATTTGCAGGGCCGTACCTAGGTACTAACAAGGAGGTTTACGCCAGGGCACAGTATTGTGAAAAGCGAAAATTTAATGATACTTATAAGTGTAAATAAAATTTTTCATTATTTGATTAATTACGTAGGTACATAGAAAGTTTGAGACACGAAAGCATTGTTTTAATAATAATACAATATTACATAGCCATAAAATCAATGAGTTTTAATTATAATTCAAATCTTTTACATTAGATTGCCAAGGGCGCTATTACCTCTAGCTACGGCCCTGATTATTTGCAAGACATAACGTTTCGTTAGCGTTATGGAAAACTAAATCTACAAAAATGTAACGTTATTTTCCATTTTTAATATACAGTATATTGCTAATATATTATACTGAGTATATTAATGTTGCGTGCATGTGTGCGATGTGTAAAATATAAGAATTTTTCCTGCACTGGTACTCGACAATCGCGTGAACTAATCTGTATATTATATTATTTTGCCTATGTGTACCTATGTATAAATTATATAAATTCACGCACGTTAAACTGCCGTTGTTTTAATCGCGTTATAATTGTTACGAGAAGCGTTTACGCGATATAGGAGAAAAAAAATATATTCACTTCGCCGTGTGACGTGTGGTTTGCGCATGAAAATATTGGTACTATATACACTATACATACACGACGACGATGACGGCAACAGGTTGCGTGCCGGCCGGTCAGCCGCTGCGATCGCCACGCGGTCCGGCGTGCGTGCCACCACGAAACGCGTGTGCGCGCGCGCGTATATATATAATATTATACAGATAGGTATTCCACAAGCTCTCTCGACAATCCATCTTTCGTTACTATTGCTGCTGCGTACAACTCCCTCACCGCAAATCCACCATTAACACTATATTGTCGTCACGACTCCGTAGCGAACTTACAGCGCGCGTTGCCATATACAAATATATATCTGAATGTAATATGCGCTGCAAGGTTTGAGCTAATTTCGTTTTGTTGAAAAACAATGACCACATAATATTGTCATGTCGAATATATACACTGTTTATAATATATTTGTTTCGACTGTCGATGGACTCGTTTCCAACAAAACTGGAATAAATCCTAAAACTTCGGTAACTATCAATGTCAATCATAAATATCTTATGTTCCTAAATACCAAAATCTCTACACATTCCCATCTAAAAACCATAGGTCAAACTGAATACCACAGACTAATACCGTACTCGCTACTAAAGTAACTAACACTGTTTAAAACACACTCCTTCCCACCGACTATTACGAGTAATAGAGCTTAAATCCTCGAAACTCGTTGGAAAAACAAAAAGTCCCCGCTTTCGTGCAGTGCAATGCAAAATCTCGATGGACGATTCAAATTCGCGACCTCATCACTGCAATATTATATAACACACCATCTCATATAGACGAGTACAGGCTTCGGCCAATATAGTTTTCCGAAGGACTTTCGATGGTAACGATAGCGAACCGTGAAGAATCGTCCGTATATTACACCGGAGAAGGTCGTTCCGACGAAAAAAAATATCAAAACAAAATCGGAAAATCGATCGATACGATTGGAAGGGTTTTAAACGCAACGACGTGTACATAATGGGCGAGACGAATACAATTTATATAATATTATTATGACGGTATAGATATATAGATGTAATAACATCGGATAATGTATATGGGTACGGACAGCTCTCGTTCCCTCTCTTCGCTATGACCTCGTTGACGGACGACGTGAGAATAGAAATAAATGAAATACATTCGATTTTTTTGGTTTTTTTTTTTTTTTTTTTTCCATAGAATAATATAAGTTTTGTGTAGCGGCGACGGCTGCGCACGAAACGTTGTCGGCGCGTGTACAGACGAGGCAGCGGGAAAGAGGGCCGGGCTTAACACCGCGGTGATACATAATATAAATATTTCGTGGTTACCGCGACGGCAATTGGGCGGAGCTTGATCGCCAGGGCAGGCGGCGTGACGAGGCGTATATTGTGTACGGCGAAGGCTTGGCGAAAAGTTTTCTAGCGTCGCGGAACGCCAGAATCGTCCGCGGAAGGTACACACCGCAGAACGAAAGTCACTCCCTCCGTTCCGTCGGCGGCGCGGTCAATGTAAAATACGCGCGTGCGTGGTAACCTGGACGCGCCGTCGTGACAACAAAGAACGGCGAAAAAATCGCGTATCCACTATAAGAGGCGTATGAAAATCAGTATACGAGAGTGATGGATTTTATTAATTATTCCAACAGGCTGCAGCGATTTCTTAGTCGGACGATATTAAATTTATATAAATGACAATGTTAGAAACGGTCATTGTCTTCAAAATATTGTTATTTTAAATTTGTTATCAGATAGTCATACTCTAAGTTCAACTCATCGATATATATATATATATATATATCCGTCTTGCGCATTACACTTCCTGCCGTCTACGAAGAGGAAAAGTCTGATAACAAACCTTATCTGCAAGTGTTAGGATAAAATTTGTATCTGTTTAGTATAAATTATTTTAAAATTAAGAATGTTTTATGATTTCTTTGATTCTATTGTATTTTAATAAAATTATTATGCATCTTTGATTTAACTTAAACATCGCGATAATTTAAATTTGCTTTGCTGTGATTTTGCTTTTTTCACCGTTAGATAGACCGCGAAGACAAAACACGTAGGTATATCGTCTTCTCAAGGAGAATTCGATTATTATACATTTATACGTATATTATACAATCTATTCAACAAAAGTTATTATAATCATATCTTCTAAAAAAATCATAATGAATAGAATGAAGAAGAAGCAAACCACCAGTGACACTTTGCGGGAATTTTTAGCGTTTGTATTTTTTTTTATTTCTAAGTCACGGCATCACTCTGGTTTCGCTTTATTATATACAAGCAAACTATATACCTAAATAAATAGTATTTTTTTATGGTAATGTATTACAACAAAGAAAATGGATTGTCGATAAAATATCATCCAAATATAATATAATTACTTGTAGATTTTTAAACTTAACTTGACTAAAGATGAATACCTGTATATAAATGTAATATAATATGATTATTATATAAATCGCGTTATAACATCATGCCTTAGTTTGTTTATAATTTAAATTAAAATATTATTATTTATACATATATCAACAACATATATATTATAAATATATATATAATATTATTGCTATTTATTTGTTTTTTTTTTAATTTGACTAGTTTTTTTTTAACTTTAACTTGATTATATTATATATTATGTACAGTTTTTTTTTTTTTTTAATTGGTTGTCTTTCACAATGATCGACACACGAAAAGATAACTTCCACTATAATCCCTATAATATTTTATACGCTGTTATATACCTATATATATATTATGCAAACTTCAGTGTATACCATTCACGTAAAAGAGTGTTCTAATAGAGTACCTACTCTACAGTCTACAATTAACAATTATTACGATCCATATAGGTACAGGATAAATATATAAGTACGAAGCGGCGATCGAGAGGAGAAAAGCCCACTAAATGGTTTGCCATCGTGGGCATACTTCAACGTCCAGTTACGTGACTGCTGTACTACTATATACGCGCTGTTTATTATAAAATATACATTTATACACTATAATAATATAGCCTGTACATTATTTTAACGAGGACTAGAAAGAAACCTAGTTTGCCGGAATCATTGTTATGCATTACAGCGAGATACGTCGTCGACAGTCGTATGAATTTATTAAATGTCGCCGAGAAAAATATATTACGTGGCATATATATACACTATATAGGCAGTTGATTTGCGCGCATGGACGCATTTTTAAATATCTTTGATTTAAAATTATTTTTATACAATGGCGCAAACTTATCACTAGACATAATTCAAACGATTAAAAACCGTGTCAATAGGCTTAATTGTTTTTTTTTTTAATACGTCCACATAGACAGTTACGAATGTTCACCCTTAATAATGTTTTTTGTATACACATTATGTTCTATCATGGTCGACGACATTTTTTCCATAGCGATTCTCAAAATGTAAAAGGCCTAATATACCATATTCGAGTTGATTAAATTTGTTTTTAAAACGGTGAACAAACACCGCCCAATGTCTGATACCACTGTATAATTTATATTTTTTTTAGATTTATACAACGAACCGGTGTGCCGTGTATGGAATATCGTGCGCGTGTGTATCTGAAAACGTTTTATCGACCGATATAATGACTACTTTACGTACACGAATTTGTTTCGCGTAAAAACGACACGCAAAGACAACAAGGGTGTAATTATACAGCGGTTCTAGATGAAATTCACGCGAGAAACCTACGATGCTTTGTGCATCAAACTACTCTCGCTGTGTGCGTGTGTAAAAACTACGGAGCCCTGTCGAAGAACGTAAGTATCGGTGGCAACGACGTAATTAAATACCTATAAATATGAATACGACGACATCGATTACGGTCGATAATTTGCTACTATATACCTACGACACAGCCAACACGATATCGTTTTCTGACGGACAATAATACCGTAACCCAAACCCCAGTGATGGAAGATTTAATAAGTAGCCATGGTACTGCAATAATTATTACGTGATGGTCTATTCACATGGGTTTCCACCTCTAAGATAAACCTAAGATAATTTATTGAAAAAATATATTTTGTAAAGTATGTGTCTTCAATATCAACTAATATACAAATTATGCTAAAGTGTGATATTAAATAAGAAAAATCAAGATAATAAATTGAAATTCACAGTTCAAATATGAAAACCTGTACTGGGTTTCTGGAATTATTAACCGAACCTAACCAGTCAATTAGAAATTGGTGAATTAACTAAATTAATTATTTAAATTTATAAAATATTTTGTTTGGAAATTATGAAACAGGCATAAATATAAATTAAAATTTTAATGATTAAGCATTTTAAACATACAAATTTCGTTCATATTTAAAATCTTGAAGTTTAATTTAATAAATTATTTAACGATAAAAAAATATATTATAAAAAATATTAATTATTTTATATATTAAAAAAAAATATAGGTACATATTATATTTAAAGTAGGTACATAATATTAATGTTGCACTAAATTTTACCGGTTTACATGAAAATTTCTGGAAATTTTCGATTCATAACTTTCTAAACATTATACCTACAGGCTCCAATCAACCAATAGATAAAAATAAAGAGGAAACTATTTTGTTCTACGCCACACTCATAGTCTAAATAGTAATATTTTAGTGTTAAATTATAATTTTTTAAATGTGTAGTAAAAACTAATTAAAAATATTATATATGTTTAGTGTTTAACATTTTATGTCATTAAAACTACCTAATAATACCTATACGTTATACATATACTATTGATATATTTAGACTAAATTATATAAATTTACTTTATATATGGAGATTATGATTACAACATCAAATTATAATAAAATAAAATATTATTAAAACGTATAAGACCTATGTATTTCCCTACTCATGCAGGCACTCGTTTGTATCTTAAACATTTGTAGCTTAAATATTATATTTGTTTATAAAATATGATCATCTTAATTATATTTTAGTTTTACTTGAAATAGACAACTTCTCATTTTATAAGACATTTATCCGTCCCTAAGCTTGTTGTTATTATTATTTAATTTTGTTTTTCTTCTTTTCACCTTAGTATAAAAATACTCAATACATAAAAACAAAATCTAGGCAAAGACTTATAAATAACTATGTTATTTAAATATTTAAGGCATGTAAACGTACTAAAAAAACAAAATTATATAAAATTATGCAAAAGTATATAAATTTAGATTAAAAATTATAATTTATATTATATACCTATGTAGTTCAATTTATGTTTTGAGAAAAAGGTTTATAACACTTTTCGTAATTAAAATTGATATGTATTTTATTACACTTTATATTCGGGGGAATAATTTATGTTATTACCTACATGAGCTACAACATTCATTAAATTCATAATGATTCAAACAGGTTGTCAAATAGACTCTAAAAAATATCAATACAAACCCAAACATACTTCTTCCGCGTAATAAAATTCAGCAATGACAGTTCTCAGTTTCTCACCCAACACCTTATTACCATATTATATGTATATATATATATTGATTTTAGATAATGTATCAAAACTACGATCAACTCGTTATTCAATTATTGTGGACAATGCATTACCCTCCTCACAAGAGACTTGATCGAGTGAGATGTCGATCTTTGATAAGTATATAGGCACTAAAAATTATATATACATTTATATGTAAACCATCGTATTCATTCAGAGTTGAACGATGTTTTAAAATATTTAATATGCAATAGATAAGCAAGTATGTAACTATAATAAATATTACTATCGATACGGTGTCTGTGTACTTTACAGCCTGCATACTACACTACTCCTGCATTACAATATATTATATTCCATATGCTTGTATGTACAGCAAATATCGATGGTCCTTAAAATCTGGACATTCTTGCAAATAAAATACCCGCTGGCCGTAATATTATTAATTAATTTAATACACATTAGTCCGTTCAGTTTTTATAGAAAAGTCGGCATGCGGATGAAAAACATTGATTAAAGTTAAACGTCAATAATCAACAAATAAATGGATATATAAATCCGTTAAGTTTACATTTTCAACGATAACAATAATTGAACATATTTAATTTAATTAAAAATATTAAACTTTTCAATTGTTTATATTAAATCATTTGGCATTAATTTTTATTGACATTGACGCGGTTAACTATTAAATTAAAACATAAAATGTGCAACTTAATTGGGAAATATTAAAACCATATACACAATAATGTATACTAGTCATTAGTTGATTCGAAAAATACTTAATATATTATAATAGAGCTTTTTGGAAGACGACACGGGCAAACAATTTCACGAGTTTGTCACGTATTTTTTACACGCGTATATAACGTATACAGAGTTATAAACTTTTAATAATTAATAATCAATACATGATTAACATATTATTAATAAGAATAATTTATTATTGTTTATATACTGCGCACATAATATTGTACCATAGTATATTATTATTTTACGCTCTTTTGATAATTATGTCTGACTACAGAAATAGTAGTAATTTATATTTACGACACATATTAATTTAGTTTAATTTAAATACACTCTGCCGTCGACAATCGTGGGAACCCGACGTCAAACTGGTCCAGTGTATTTGCGGTTCTCGGAGAACCCATCTACTACAGTAATCGCGCAAAGTATGCAATTTGACAAGAACTATACTAAAAAAATAAAAAGGTTAAATAAATGCTTTCCGCGCGTGTAAATGCGTGCTACATAATCCGCGCACATATCGCGTACGTCATTTACACGGCAACGCAAATATATACGCTGCGAATAATAGATAATAATATGGATAACTGTTTTATTAAAAATTAAATCATTGTATAGTAAAAATTTGAATACCACGCAGAGTAATAAAATGAAAAAAAAAAACAATCGAAAATCGAACTTTTAAGTAATGCGATCGTACAAATCCCTATATTGATAAGTTAAACAATTTCAAACATTTATCTGGCGATTTTATTTTTCAGTTTTAATTTAACGCGACCTATACATGTTAATTAATGATGAATGTTCCGTAATCACATATTTAATTATTATAATTTTTATAGTTTTTGACGATAATCGTATACTACTGATATTGTGAATCGAATTAATATACGTTACCTCGATCGCGGACGCCAACAACAACAACAACAGAGTGACGAGCTTCAGGCCGAAATTCGATGGTGCAACGAACGACCACTGGCGGGCAGCGCGTCGTCGTTCCGATGGTCCGTCGGTTTTGTGATGGTGCCGGTGGTGAGCCGGACGACACCGTCTCGTAATCGTCATCCACCAAGACCATCGTGGCCGCCATACCCACTTGCCGATGGCACTGGTGCCGGCGTTAATGTTGATAGCGCTCGTTGTTGCGGCGATGCTGCCGGTAGTCATCGCGGTCGTTTTGACGGTAATCGGAAGGGACGCCAACGGGCCTGCGGTCAACGCCGGCAGATATTCGCGGTCCGAGTCGACGGCGGTCGGAAGATCACGGTCCCGCCTGTGGGCTCTTCGGCGGTCGCCGATTCCGCCGCATGTGTAACCTCCACATGCGGCGGCGGCGCCGGCGGCCGGCGGCGGAATGACGTCGGTATTGGGTCGGATCGTTTTTCTGTTGTCTTCACGCGATAAACGATGATTTTCCCGATGCAGGATCACCGCTATGCCTAAGCTATAACTAAAAGCACGCGACGTTTGTGAAAACGGAAAAGCGCAAATCGTTTCGATGAAAAATAAATAAATAAATGAGTTAATTATTCGATAAATAAATAGACAAAAAAAAAATAAATAATATATATTATAATTCGGTTACGCCGACGGCTTATTATATTGTTTTCATTACACGCGGATAACTCGTTCGACACACACACGATAATACGATAATAATAATAATAATATAACGACTATTAACATAATACAATCGTGGTGCACACAACCGCCGCCTACTACTGTCGAAAAGTGGTGATGCACTGTCCCGGGCGGACGGATCTCGCTTAGAGGCACAGCGGTGGCAGCGAACGTCTGACCACGGGCAAAAAGCGGCGGGAGTATATACCCGGAGCGGTTTAGTGCTTCTGGTAGTAGAGTTTGTATAGGTATATAGCTGCAGAGTAGAAGTAGTAGTATTAGTATTGGTAGTAGCCGCGACGGTAGTGGTGGTGGTGCCTTCGGCTACGATGCCGGTGGTGGGAGTTTAACGAGACCGCGGGCCACGCGCGGCGGCGGCGACGGTGGTGGTGGTGGTGGGTCTCCTCGCGACTGCGGCGATGCCGGTCGCCGGCTCGCGGCCGCGCGTCGCGGTGGTCGTCGTCATCGGCGTCGAGGCAATGCCCCGAGGCCAGCGGCCAGATCACGACAACGAATATAATGTGTGTCCGAGCGACGACGACGGTGAGGGGAAAGATTTAGTTTTTCATAATATTATTATGATCGTGTTACGTTTTAATTTTTATTTATTGACGAGAGCCGACCGAAGGGATGAACGATTAATAAATTAGACATACCTATTTGCACGACGAAATAATTATTGTCATATTAATCCAACAGCCCTTGTCAACACATAATATCCCTGTTACGTTACGCGTATAGGTACTGCGATAATGAAATCGGTAAAATTACATAATATTAATTAATTACTTAATTAACTAATGAAAATATAACGCATAATTATAATTGTCAATACGTTACGTTATGGGAGAACGTATTATAGCATAATATTTATTGTTTGATTTTTCAAACTATTTTTGCAGAACTATAGATGACACATTCGCGTACGTATTATATTATCGTACATGCATATGCTCGTATGGATTCCATTTTTCTATATAATACAATAATATATTATGCGTGTCGTCTGTACCCTGAACACAGTGTGAAATTAATTACGTATTACAAACTATCCGCAGAACACGAATTGTGTCTCACAATTTAGAAAAAAAAAAAAGTTTTGCATCACGAAGCGTCCCTACAATTTGTACATCTATAAGTAATAAATTGTTACGAATAATATATTTTTTTGTTTATTTTGTATGATAGGTATTAGTTATGGTTTATTAATTTTATTTTATATTATATTAAAATTAAAATTTTTACCGTTTTTATGTGGGTTTAATTAACTTTTGAGAAAATAATATTTTTATTTCCTTGCAAAACGAGTGGTTTTTTATGGATTGTATTCACAGAATAGATATACTACAGTCATAATTGTTGGGCACAATTCGTAAAAAAAAAAATAATGATATTACATGTTTTGATTTGTTTTGTTAATCGGTTCGAGTTTCAACATCGGTATCAACTTTAAAATATGTTAATAACATGTTTTATTAATTACTAACGTTTTTAATCGTTTAATAAACTACATTAGTAGTATATAATATACGGGAATAATACGTAACAACAGTATAATATATTATTTCGATAATCAGAATTACTAATTAACTATATATTTTATAATATTTAGCATGGTTTGAAAATATTATTATGCATAATAATATATTATTAATAAATAAATAATATTTTACGAAAAATATTACAGGTCGTCATAATGAAATAATTTGTCAATACCGCTGAAAACTAAATTCAAACTTTATTTAAAAATAAAAACATTACATGATTCGCATACAATATGAACATGTGAATGAAAATTATGAAACAATACGAATAATTGGTTGAAATTGTATTTGGATACGTTCAGAATATAATTATATAATAAAACATTTATTTTTGGCAACAAATCACCGTAGATTCATTTAAAGCATAACTATCAACTAACTTAATCGTTTACCAGAAAAATATATTATTTCTAATCATCATTAGAAAAAAAATATACACATAATAGGTATAAATATATCATACTATTGCGTTTAACAATGCATTAAATTTTACGTATAACAATCAATAGACGTGCCTATACTATATTATTTTTTACTTTAATCGACCAAATTCGGTAAATCGCTCGTTTCGTTTTTAAGAATATATTATTGTAGTTTTATACACGGTTAAATAATTTATTCCCGAGGACGCGATAAAAGAATCGGCAAAAAAATATAATTGGATGTTTATATATTTTATTCAAAACGAGTATCTTAATGACATAAAAATGCACGCGATGTAAATCAATGTTTTTACTTTCTCGCTCTTAAAAATCAAGCCAGTATTTTCACGGTTATCTAACTGATATATATATATATATATATATATATATATATAAGCAGTACCTACCTAATAAAATATATTTTGTCAATTTCATAGCACGATGTTGAAATAAAATAATTAGATATTATGTATTATTTTTAGTATGCAATATGTTTTTAAACTAATATTAAAAAAACAAAATGTTTTAATGCGCTTAATTTTTGTGGAATAATATTTTATTGAAATTTAATTGCTGGAACATGCCAGAATAATAAAGAAACTATATTAATTTTCAAAACTCGCCTTATAAACGGCGCCGGCTGCAGTCAACAAAACAAAAACTTATTTATATCGTTAATTGAAAATATTAAACCTGGTCGTCCCTTAGACCATTCAAAACGGTCAACGTGAACCCTGGTTTACGCTCTTGTAACCTGCAGAGACCGTAACTATTCGTGTTCATACAAAATTAACCTTTCTTGCACCAGACACCTGATCAAAAATTATAATTATTAATTTCCAACAAAAATAATGTAAGGCAATTATAAGTTACGCCTCATCCGGATACATATATATTATAGTTTACAATTATTATTGTTAATTATTAAATATATATATATATATATATCAATATATGCAGATTAACGTTAACAAATATTTCATGAAATTCTTGATACGACTGATACGACGACGGTTTGTACATTATAACGTTAATTAATCGAAATCGACTGCAGATTAAAACGCATAAATTATCATAATAAATACATGCATAATATATTATATAATAATAGTATTAATTAAAAAATAATAATGATAATGATGATGACGGTTTACTCGGTTTAGTGTAAAGAGTCATCAGATTAAATTCAGCGATATGTATACGTATTACGTATATATATATATATAGGTACAACAGGTATATTATATCGCATGTAGATATATCGCAAAATACAATTTGACGATTTTAATGGAATATTGGAATGCAACCAGTTTAATAAATAATATATCGTGGTAGGTATAATATTAATATAACACTGTAATATATATATATATGTGAAAATTATATTACTATCGGCCGACTCATGAGTTTGTTTTCGTTTTTTAATCCGAATGCACGTAATAATATATAATATAGCTATTATAATAGTCTATAACTAAATATATATATATATATATATATAGACTTTACATACCGACCACAATATATAGATACCTTATATCACGTATACCACTTATACCTGTACATAAAATGTGTTTTAATTATAGAAAATAATTGGGTCGTCACGACCCCCGAAACCCATACCGTCGATCGCGCGCGCGCGGTCTCAGCACTCGGTTGACCGACCGTTTCGATAATCGTCGATACCGTCGCATACCGCTGTATATTATATTATTATAGCCGACGGCCACGACCGTAGCTCGTAGGACTTTGCTCGCCCAGTCACGTGGCGGGAGAAACGAGACCAAACTCAACAGATTCGTATGTACTGGCGTAAGGTGGATAGAAGTGGTACAAGACACATAGACGGATGATAATACAAGAACGGGCACGAATGCGACCTCGTCTGCGATCAATTTTATATAAAGTTTGCAATCAATAATTAAAATTATTCGAGGCATTTACTTTCATGGCATTTAGTGGGATTCTTTTCTTGTTCCGCTTTTGTTTTCTATTTTTTTTTTTTTTTTTTTTTTTTTAGTTTTTTATACTAATAATAAAAATAATTACTATTATTTTGTTTCCAAATTTTAATTTACTAAAATTATAGATACTTCGCACTTATATAGCCATACTATTATGCGTAATTATATTAAAAACAATAAACGCATTACCATTATTTGAGGACCGAAACCTTCTAACAAACCGAGATCAAATGTAATATATATTATACGCAATACTCATCACTATCGTATACTCGACAAAGCCAGAAGTTCAAAACACAGTACTTATTTTATAATTTATAGTTATATTTTATCCTTAGTGTCAACTAAATAATTGAAAATATAATTATATTATATTTAAAATAGTAAAGTTATAAATTCTATATCGCGCATTATTATACCGTGACAATCATTCGAATATATTTAACACGCAACATTGTATATATTATACAAATCGTGATCGCTTTATATTTGAAAAATTTTAATTTAAAGAACTGTGTAAAGTGAAAGCAATGTAATACTCTGAACTGTCTGAACAATTAAAACGATTTATTAATTAAATTTGCAGGTTATTTATTTTATTTTATTTACTGATTAACGACAGTTTAATGTCGCGTCGTCAATACGACACTGCAGTTTAATAAAATTAAATGTAAAATCATAAAATTATATAAACCTAGGACAGATATCTGTAAGCTCCACAATTTTGAAAATCTCTGAGATCCTATAAAAAAAAATCAAATGTTTATCGTTTAATTTTTATATTAATTTATTAATAGGAATACATTAAAATCATAATATATAAAAAGCATATTTCCTTTTTTTGAATAATATTTATTAAATAATTTTAAAAAAAACCCTCGATCTTATTCGCCTTGACCTGGATCCCAAAAGTCTATAAATACAGCACTCAATATTTATATTGTAATTACTTTGCCTTTTTAATTAATTATTTTGTATAAAAACAAAAAATTGGTACAACATATACCATATAAAATAATTACTCTTACTAATATTATTGCGGTATCTATATAATTGCTCGTGGTAATGTTATAAATGGTTTTTAAATTTTAAATCATCAGATATGATGTCGATCATGCAGTGTTTGAATTTTATTAAGTCGCCGTTCTAAAAATGGTCGTGTTGATCACAATAATTACGACTTTATTAAATGTTATACTGTCATCCCAATTATAAATTGTATATACTAGTAATCATAAAATTTATCAAATTACCATTTGAAAATAAATAATAGACTATAAATTAAAAACTTACTACAGTTCACTCGCGAGGGATGAACCATAAATCTATTGGCTATCCAGGCATCCTCCTGCATTTAGGTTTTAATCAGTGTTAACTATCAATACATACTGATTTTATTGCATTATTTAATCATTTACATACAATAGTGCCCAAACTATATTTTTTATATGTTCAATGTGAAATATTTACAACTTTTCACATATTGCACCTATAATTTTTTTAACTGTAAAAATCGCTTCTTATTATTTATATACTATCTTTTATTTTAAAGATTTTTAAAACTATAATACAGTATTTAAATAACATCATATATTTATCTGATTTAGTAACCACCTACCTAAAAAAATGTGTAGCAATTCCCATGCATGAAGTTTAGTTTGGGTGCCACTGTCTACATACGATATGTATTCTTTATACTTAATATTCAAAACATTTATATAAAATAGTAATCATTATAATAGTTTAATATAATAAATAGTTCAACGAACCAGTTATAATTTATAAACGTTTTGCATTGTACTACTGATATTATGTGTGTTATCTTTTCGAATTCTATATCGAAATAAATGTTATATCGAGACAAAATAACTTGTTAACATTTTTAAATATTATTTAACTTTATTCTGTCTATATCATTTATATTCGTATATTATACTCATAGGCAATTAAGTGGGTGCTATAGGGGACAAACATTTTTATAGCATCCCACAATATCACACAATATCGTTGTAACATATACCTAGTGTATAGAGATATATAGAGGTTGTATACGGCTGTTTTAAAATTTTAGCACCCCCAAAATTTGAAGTCTAATTGTACCTATGATTATACTATAGGTACATCCATGGTTTACATCTTACAGTATTGTGACGTTTTATGCTGACTTATTGTCGGAAAATATATAGGTAATCTTACAATATTGTATTTAATATACTTTAAAGCAGAGTTTGCGCTAATGGGCAGTTCTAATCAATATAGGCAGTTTTAAATTTAAATTGATTATACATATTTGGTTAGTACCTATATGCTTACAATATGTGATTTCTTTATGTGATTGTTTTATCGTAAAATATAATTTTTAAATTATTTATTTGAATTCAATGTATAGATATTTTCATTTTCTTTAAACTTTTATTATATTTGAAAATGTAATATTTAATTATGTTTTAATATAATGAAACAAAAGGTAAACATTAAAATTAAATGAAGATTCAATGGTGTCTTCTATGAAGCTTCAAATAAAAATAAAAAATATTTAAAATAAAGATAGTGGTGACACGGGTGATGCTTGAGAAAAAAATTAATGTGAAATAAGTTTTACATATAAATTTACATTTAGTTACCTACCTAATATAAATATAGTAATGCCGTATATTAAATTTAAAATATATAATGTTATATTAAATTATAAGTGTAATTAACTTATAGTTTCTTGATTACTGGTTGCATTTACTATACGTTAATGAATAGTACATTTTTTTAACCCACATGCATCAAAATAATATTTTGAGTAGCTCTAAAATTTTTTTAGCACAACCTCTGCTTTAAAGTTTTAAATCCGTTTGTTTAAGTCTTTAATATATTATTAAGATATTTTTTTTTCTGTCCTTTGAAACATAATTACCATTATACAATCACGATTCACGATCCTATAAAGGTAAACACGATTATATATTCTCGTCGTTAAAATATCGTAAAAAATTACTAGCATGAAGATAACGACGTCAGTAAATTTCAATTATAATTATTAATTCGTATGAAATGTTTTTAAATGAAATCGTATTTAATGCAGTGTTCGGATATGTGAATTTACTTTAAACTGAAAAAAATTGCTTCATAAAATACATTTTCTTTAAATTAAAAACGATTTATTAACAGTAAGTGTTAAAAATTCAAACACGATGTGTTACATTCACATGAAGAATAGGATGGGTTACGGGTGTTGTCGGGGTGTATCGTGTATGTAGTTATTTTAAATTTAAAAGCAATGTGAATCATTACATTTGAAAACCGATCGAAGAAAAGAGAAGTTCATTATAAAACTAACAAATAATAATTAATGCATTATATATATAGCGTTTTAAGTTGAATATTTTATAAGTTGAAAAAAATTTACACTTATATCATTGATTATATACTTTAAAGTATATAGTACCTACTATATTAATATACAGTATACACTTATAATATTGATTATAATATATTTTAAACATGGGAAAACAATTAAATTGAGAAACCATTTAGTTATAATTCGAATTCATTGTTTATAAACTTAATTTTAATCCTAATTAGTAATTATATTTAAAAATTCATAATATGTTCATTGTTCATTTTGAAAACAATTTTAAGTGAATATACATCATAGCTTATATACTATATATAATATAGTCATTTAAAAAATAACATACTAAAATTATATACAATTGCAGTTAGTATTACTCTCATAAATGTATTTTATTACATTAAATAATTCGTACGAACCTTTATTATAATCGAGTAGTAAATATGAAAATAAATTAATATACAATAATCATAAATGGAAATAACTTTAGGTAGTATTAAATATTATTAATATTATTAATAAATATTTAATATAAAAATATCTAAAGATAAAAATGAGAGAAATCAAAGTTATAAAATATAGATAAGTTGAAAACAAGAATAAATAGATATTAATATAGATACTAATTACAATAAAATACAATTAAATACATGTGCTATTAATGTGTAATATTTATAAATCGAGTAAAAAATAATTATTAAAATAAAAAAAACTTTAAAAATAAAACCATCTATAGTTTATATTTATATATAGTAGGGTCCAGGTTTCTATAGGTAACTATACTAAAAAAATTAAATAGGCACTTAAAAATATATGCATATGGCCATATGGACTATTAAAAACGTTCGTATTTTTATTTACATTATCATGAAACGTATTTTATTTAATGTTCACCTATAGTGTGTCATATTTTAATAACCAGACTATAATATGCAAATGCATAAAATTTGCAGAATTGCAGTCTTTATACAATTATTACGATTTCACGAAATCGAAATATAATAAAAAACGATATAATTTTTCGGAATTACGCTATACATTAAAAATAATTATTGAATAATAATACACTCGTATATTAAAACTTTTACTTTAAAAATAGTTATTAAATAAATTTAAAATTATATGCAATCATTTTAATCACTATTTTTACTGCAGATTTCGATTATGACAAAGTATTTGTACTATAGACATCAAGCAATAGACATACAATCTGACTTTTGGAATTCGTATACCATTTCATATTTTATAAACACGTACAATGTATATATCAAACACTATGTGCACATAATTATGGTATGATTCACAAATATCCAGTGGAACATAATAACATATAGGTACACGTATATTTAAATCCCACTACAAAAATGAGCGTGTTATGATGAATCCACTGATCGTGGTGATATACATCATAGACCATCGCCATTTAAAACTAATAGTTTCTTTGTTTCACTTCAATGATTGAATGCATGAACACACAAATTTATTTCAGAAGTCGCAAGTTTTCTGAATGCAACGCCTACGACCTACATACGTTTACATGGGCTATTTTATACTCGTAATTTGTATTATTATTATTAATGATGTAACAAATCCTAATATTTGTAATATTCGTAGTGAATCCGAATCGAACTAAATAATAATTTTCCTAACTCAAAACAAACCAAACTATTAAAATCGAAAAATTATGAAAAATCCATGTTCAAAATAAATTATAAAAAGGAATCTTCGATTCAAAAATTTGTAATAATTAATGCGATTTCCGAACCGAATTTCCAATAGTTTGTCACATCAATAACTATATTATTATAAATAATTCAATAAATTGCTTCACGGTATCAATTACCTATATGGATTATGGTATACGTTTGGCACATTCAAATTACTACGAAATAATGTAAATTATATATGTTATTAAATTAGTTGATGACGGCAAATAAATAAAAGGAAAATTTAAGTAAAAAAATACCTGTATCATAATGAATTACAACAGTATAAATAATAAAAATATAATATACAACTTATAACGGTGAATCAGTAAAAAGGTAGATTTTATTAAATTATGTTATAAACTATAGTATACCAATACATCTATAACACTATTAATTCCTATATGAGACTCGTTTTTTATCGGTCGTATATATATATATATCAACTGTACTACCGCCGTAGATATTATTACGAAATCACGGTAAGATTTCGTCGTTTTACTTGGCAATAAAGAAAACAAATTATTAAAATAACCTACCTGTAAGTTATAAATAATGGTTCATACACAAATTAGAATTACGATTTGTATTTTTTTTAATCAGCTCTACGTATTTGTTTTTCTGTATGGAAGTCGTTTATCAAGGCCATTTTTATGGAAAAACAAGTAGAAAGACATAACTTTCATCCTATACAGTATATTATGTTAATGTATATATAGTTATCAGACTTACTTAAAAACATAAGTAATTCAATATAATTGTCATTAATATTTCATAAATTTTAAGATTTGCAAAAATATAACCCTTAACACCCCATACCCCAAATTCTAAAACAGCATAAAATTATTACCTATTATAAATATAGTATAGGTACTGTTCTATATTTTGGAGTAAAGTTTAAATACCATACAATATTTTCAAAATCAACTTTATTTAAAAAAATTATAATATTCATTAAAATTGTAAAAACAATAATATATTAATATATAAATTACATCTGCAGAGAAATTATAATAATTATGTATTAAAGTTATATTAAATTAAACTTTCTAAGCCTAATTTGTTTTTTACAGGTACATTTAAAATTATTTAACAAAGATATAAATCTCAAATTTAATACTGTTAGTTTTAATTGTAGTATTGGTTTATTACTTGTTACTCAAAAAATAAGTACAAAACTTATAAGAAACGTAATAATATTGAAAAATCTGGCAATCCGTTTTTGTGATATTTGCCGTCTAAATAATCGTGCGGGGCCGAGTAGTATAACATTCACACCGCAATGTTTTTGTTTTTTAACTAAAATACTAAAATACATTTGTTTGGTCAACTATTTTCTAAAATATTTAAGTGGGTAATTTTTATTTCATTTTTAAATTATTTGAATTGCGTTTTTAATTTTTAAATATGACAAATACTTTAAAAATACTTTTTATTTCGATATATTAGTTGTTTACATACTTAATTTACATACTTATTTCAATTAATGTAAAAATAATTTCTCTTTTTGATAATTGTAAAAATATTTAGTGTACGATTTTAATATTTACTAACAATACACGTCATTTAAAATATTTAACACTTTTATATCTTTAAAACACGTATAATAGTACTTAATAATTGTTACTACAGTAGCACAATACACCACATTTAATGTGTTTAATATTTGATTAATATTATCTTCTTGATAGATGCTGATAATTTGATATGTATGTATTTTTCATACTTAAAATACAAAATAGTATCATGCGATATTAAAAATACAATATTAATATTAACAATAATTTTAAGTGAAAGGTCATAGTGGCGTAGTTATACTTTATATGACCGTTCTGTGGTTCGTCTACTCCTACATATAATTCTGTATATTATAGTTTATACACGCACTGATATTATGTTGTATGTCTCGACCTCCAGCTTACTAATAAGGACTAAGGTACGAGATTAAAAATGTATTTGCAATTATAAAATTTCACGATCCTCGTATAATATTTATGAGTAGGTATAATATGGTATATTCGAATAAAAATTAAACGTAGGTATATAAAAAAAATGAATAAAAAATTAATCTCAGGCAAAAACTTTAAAAACGTACGACATAACTTAATATTATTAATAATTGATTGATATGTTAAAGGTAAATTTTTTCCGAGTTAAATGTACATTTTATAATCTCACAATCTTAATTGACAAGCTATAATATTATACGATTATTAGATCATAAAATAATCTCACAACTTCGATTGGTAGTTACTTGACATGAAATAATTTTCCAAGACTGAAATATTGTATTCTTGTTATATGATAAATACTTTAAAAATTTTAATATTTTGTATTAAAATATAAAATATTGGTATTAATTATAATATTATTATTAAAATATTTGGCTGGTGATGTGTGAGATAAACATCCATTAAAATTTGTTCGTGATACATATTATCCATATATGATACCTAACTAAGACAAATACAACTTTTTTGTAAATAATAAAATGTTTTTGATACTGTAATTTGAATCACGTATTTCCGTACTATGTAGATTTATATCTTTCAAAATGCACCATAATTACACACAATTATCTGATATATAAGTATATATAAAGAGATATAAGCTATAAAAGCATAAAAAATTACAGAATATAAAAAAATAATTAATATAGCTACATAAATATCAAATATGACTATTATATAATTTTAAATTTAAATTAAATTTATTAATATTTAACAATTACCAATTTAATTACTTTAATTTACATAGGTTCCTTAGATATTTAATATATTCTATTGACAACTATAACTTGATAATACACGTAATTTCTTAACAGCATACTTTAGAGCCGTATAACAACCAAATATTTCATCAGGGACAAAACTTCAAAATGCGCCCCTTTTGAACTTTAAATTATAATAATTTTTTTTAAAAAATGTATAACTATAATATAAATAAATAAACTATCGTTGTTTAGTAATTGTATTTAAATTAATAACTCATTAATTAAAACAATTTTAAAAAGATATTTGTATTATAAGTTTTCAGTTTAATTTGCACCTCTTAAATTGTTGCACCCGGGGCACAGGCACCTTTCGCCCACCCTTAACTTCGACTCTATTGCTTAGATAATACAGTTCATTTCATACTATTATCTACAATTAATTTTAAATTTTGAGCAAGAATGTATTGGTTTTACACTGATGTATGCTTTATTTATGTTAGTAAACCCTTTTTCGGGTAAAAATAATGGTCTGATAACTATGAATACTGAATAGTATATACTTTGGGTAGGGAATTACACATTCATTATTACAGTTGAATTAATTTTCATTTATTTGTAATATCAATATCCCATTTCCATAAACATTCCTAAGCTATGGTAAATTATATTCAAAAGAAAACTTTCCCTGAATATCGTGTATCTAACTGGTCACTCCGACCACGTTACAATATAATTTGAAATTTTGGATTTTACTGTTTAAAAATTTAATAGAAGTATAATAATATATAATTATAATGTATACATAACCATATTAATATAATCACTTAATCAAGTTTAAAAAAAATTCGTAAATCGACAGTTCCAGTTTTTTTTAATAAGCATTTAAAATTGCAATTATGAATGAATTCGAAGAATTGTGATATTTGTTTATGTGTGAACAATTTTTTGAGTAGTAATAATAGTCCAATTATCGCATATATAGTACGTCTTCGGTAGAGAATTGAATATTATTTATGCTTTATAAAGTTCATTTTTCAAATTACTTAAAGTTTTTCTTTAGGAAAATTTACCAAAAAATATCCGGAAAATGGCAAATTTCACGGAAGCTGTAATTTTGACGAACAATAATAATTTTATAATAATTAAATATTTCATGACGACTAATTTTTCTGTTGCAAATTATTTGATACATAATTAATATTTATATTAAAAAGAAATATCAGTATTTTGTATATCTGACTGGGTTTCGCTAAGAATCGTTTTTTTCGAATGCAATATTAATTAATACATTCGAATCTTAATTATAATATAACACAATAACATTACGCCACAATTTATTTTTATAATGTAAAATGTAAATAATATATATAACACATATATTAGATTATACGTACGTAGATATTTGTACAGACACACTTTTAGTTTAAAAACAATCTAAAAAAAAAGTTAAATTGTATAAAAAATTATAAATTATAGTATTATTGACAATTTTCAAACACGCATAATTCTTAAGTAATAATTTTGAGTCTTAAAATATATTGTAATATATAAGATATATTTTAATGTCGGTACTCATCGTTATGTTATTTCGTCATTACCATTAATCACAGATATCAAGTTCTAATATTGTGAAATTGTATTCGTAATTTAAATTTCATACTTTAAAGTATAATATCTAATTATTAACATGTTTTTTAAATGTTCTTAAATAAACTATTAAACCACTAACCATTAGTAGATTAATAACTAAATTTATATTAGCATTCAAAATCAAAATTTGATAATTTATTTTGCAACAAAATGATACAATTATGAATACGATTTACGCATTATAAATTAACGTTGTGATAAAATATTCAAAAACATTTTAAAACACGACAGGAACCGCTCCGCGAATTAACAACGGATGGTAATATTCTAGTTCATATCGTTTGAAATAATAATTAATCACTCTGCACTGTAATTTATTCCGGATTAATTTGCGCGTAACAAATAAAATACGATTTTTATTGAAAATGTTTACGAGAAGTATGTTGAATATATTTGTATTTCAGTCTCCCGAAATAGCCGAGGAAAAATGGAAAAAAAATAATATAATTATAAAATATAATATTATGTATATATTATATATATATGTATATATACCTCGTACCTATTGCGGATGCGGCGTTAATTATAATAACGCGAGATAATGTCTAATAATTTCGTATCAAACACGTTTATATTTTTTTATATTATATTATGACGATCGTCGGTCATCGCGGTCATTCGTATTCGCTTGTTATTCGTTATTCCGTTTTTATTTTTTCACACGTTTTATTCGTTTTTTCGGTGTTATTCGGTTCGCTTGAAATCCTTTTACGCAAGTTCGTATTTTCGTCGTAAACGTTGTTTGTGCGCCTGTAGAAATGAAGAAGAAAAAGAAGAAGAAGAAAAAAAAAACGTTCAAAAACGCAGTGCCGCGTGTTTTTATTATAATTTTGTTTTTCTGCGTTCATATACATTTTAAATGTGTCTATAATCGCCTGTACGCATAGTTAAATAATATTATACAATAATAATAGTATATAATATATCTATCATATTATTATTATTATTATTATTATTATTATTATCATCTATGTGTGTGGTGTGTGTTACGATCGAAATTTATACACACGTCGTTTTGTTTCGATCGGTCAAAACGCGATGTCTCGCAAGTTTTTATTGATATTATAAATATTTTTTTTTTTTTTTCTAAAGAATAAAACCCGTTACGTTTATATATATATATATATATTATAGTAGAAAAAAAAATTGAACGCGATGTGACTTTCACAATATTATATACCTACACCAAGCTTCAGGGACCGCCCGCCGTTGTTGGAGAGAAAAAAAAATATGTATAAGTACGCTATATTATTATATTATGTTCTCGCTGCAGCACGTGTAGGAATATTTATGAATTTGTAATAATTAAAATATTAAAGTGTACTAAAATGTATATACATATTAATTTCTGTCCATAAATTGGAGATACAGGTATACGTACCATTTGTATGTTATACAGGGTGATCAGGATTTTATGTAACGAAAATAAGGGCGTTACACACTTTTTTCAAAGTTATTTTCAATATTTTTCCAACGCGAAATTCTCAACATATATATATATCTGTAGGTACGTACGGCTACAGTCGATAATATATTATTATTATTTTAGCAGCATCGAACGAAAACAAAAACAACTAAGTAACAACTAATACGTAATAATTAACAAATAAATATATAACATTAATGCTCGATTGCATAAAACGTTATCGATTCAATGAATATAGATATTTCGAATGTAATAAAGGTTAGAGTTATTGTGTCAATAAAAATTAATAGTTGCACAAAGCTTCAATATTTCATCAAATAAATGAGTTCGCGGTTTCCAACTCCTATATTGAGCAAAATAATGTGTATAAACTCGATTTCGGGCCAGTCAATTTATTTATTGAATAAACAACAATTTATCTAAGTTTGAAAACGTCGATTGACCCGATTTCAGATATTACAAATTTTGTAATCTGTATTAATAAAGTTGTTAAATAAGTAGTATTTAGTATAAACTAAATATTACAAAATTAATCGCAGTTAATTGTACTATGTGGAGAAAAAACAAATATGAAATAAAATTTTCAACCAAAAATGAACAGTAAACACTAGAGGTACAAAAGGTTACGTTCAGTCATGTAGACTAGACTATTGTGATCCACCCGCGGCCATTGAAACATAATTTTTGTCTTTGTCATATAAACGTATATTTAATAATTTAAAAAAGCAAAAACGTCATTACGAACATTCCATTTCGTCGCTTCGATCGTTGGAGAATAATATTATTATTATCATAAATATTACAATATACCACATAAACTACATAAATAAAACTATTATTTGAGCAATACATTTTACATTTTTTTACCAGAAAACTTTTTTATAGAACCTATAAATTTGCCGACCCAATAAGTTACCTTTTCCATTAAAAATTTATTCTATGATTTTCATAGGCATAAGACTAATAGAAATATTTAATTTTTATTCCACCAGAATAATTATACTACATAATATTCAGGCATATTAAAATATTATCACTATTATTATCATAAAATAACATACGAATAGTCTCGTAATATGATTTTATTTTAACTTTAATTCACGTATTAAGATGATAAATAAATAAAATGTTTTTAGTAATTTGAAGCTTTAAGTTTTATCTTAGAAATTATAATCGGCATTAGATTTCATAGAGCTAAATTTTAAAAAGAGTTTTTTTTTTTAAATTAGATATTGATCTAGTATCTGCTGATGACGTTTTTGATAATAAATAATATTTACATTTTACTTTGGGCATTGATTATCATTAAAACTTTAAAATGTTATATCTTTCAAAGGGAATTTTAATTCCTTTGCGGTATTATCTTCTTATTCAATCACATTCACAACCAAATGAATTATACTAACAAAAGCAAAACTCAAATGTCCACGATGTATATATTATATATGTATAATATTTGATTTAACGATAAAAAATATAATAATAATAATCACTAAAGTGTTAGTACAAAACTACTGTATGTCAAAACTTCAATATGATACTCGTGTATATTACTTTAACTATATTATGTCTTTAATGCATAAATACTATTAAATAGTAACTAAATATCTATGCAGTATAAATGTTTGTTTAATAAAATTACTGTGCATCAAACCAATTAAAAATGAAATTAATTTTATTATAAATTATATATAACAAATTAATTAACTTAAGGGATGAGGTCAGTTTTCCTCACTTTTAATAAGGAAAATTATTTCAAATTTTTATTAAACATTCTTATCAACTTATTAAAATATAATATTATCGAAATGAATGTAGTTAATGAATTAACACTGTACAACTATAACTGATTTGAAAGTAAAATAAAATATTTTACTAATGTATTTAGAGGCGCTTAAGCTTATTTGAAGGTTATCAATGATAATATTTTTTTATTTAATTTATATAATTACCTCGATAAAAAATTAAATAATCGATTATCTAATAAACCGTAATAAAGGGTATATACCATAATGTCAATAATATAATATTAAACAATAATTATTAGCAAGTACAATAACTTACCTACATTTAGAAGACAAAAGAATATCTAATACGATAAATATTTTGAATTTACTTACTGAATTTTTTTAAAAATATAATGAAAATTCAATATTCCATCCTAAAGTATAAAAATGTATTTATCGATCAAAAAATGACATAAAAATCCAAAATTCTTTAAAAGTTTAAAATAAAAATGGTATCATCTGATTCTACGTTTTATGAAACAAATTTATGCTCAACGAATTAAAACAAAAGAAAAAATGCAAATTTAAAAAGTTTTGGGGTCAGTTATCATTATAGATTAATAATGGCTTTCATAGTATAAACTTTGCATAGTAAACTTTGCAATGTAAGTACTAGATACGCGTTTTGACACTTGTCACTCAGCTCTTTGGCATCGTTACTTTGCTCCGCAAATTAAAAATTAACTCCGAATTATTGTGCAAAATAATCTCGGATAAATAAATTAATAAGAAAAGAAGAAAACAATTCATGAACCTGTAAGTTATGTAATGGATTAGTAATGGATAGGATTTAGTTTTCTACATTGGTATACCTGTTTCATCGTAATTTCACGCTTATCAAAAGTTGGCCCTTCGGTTCTCGGAGAAAATAGTGATTTATCATAATTAAAATTTGAATGCAATGATATTGTAGTAGTAATTACGATTCTGAGCGAAATTCAATATAATAAAATATATTATACTGATAGGTCGTTCGTAAACTACCTATGAGAAAACTCAAAAAAAATGTGAAGTACCTACTTTAAAAATTGCATTAGTTATCAAGAAAAACCTAAAATCAATTTCATCAAAATTACGAATTTCGTAAAATTTGACGTTTTTCCGTCATTTTTTGATAGTTTTTCTTCTTCCAAAGAAAAACTTTTGAGAAATTCGAAAAATGAGCTAAATAAAGTACCAACTAAACGTAATTTTCTACCGAAAGCATACCCTATTTGTGGTAATCAGATCATTATTTTTACTCAAAAAAGTTTCTTAAAACATAAAAAATACTTTGTTAAACCAATATATTTTGATTAAATTAAAATATAAAATATAAAATTACAGATCATTGTTATTATTCATTATGCTTAATATTAAACAAAATTGTTCGTTCTCTATGAATTGCAACACCGATTTAGGTTTAAAAACTAATCAGTTGTTTTATGCGATTTCATAAATATCTAATAATATTTTTGTTATTTATCGCTAAAAATAGTTTTAATTTAACTGTTAATTACAATATGTTAATATTCCAAGATAGTATCATAGAATATTATTAGGATAATAGGACAACAATTAGTTTGAAGTTTAAATTTAATTTGTTTAATTATCAATAATTTTTTTAATCATTTACACTACATAAATAAACAATATTTTATAGTGGTTGAAAGTTTAAACTAGACCACAATTTATTTCTAATGATCACAAATTAAAAATTATAAATAATGTTTTAGTAACCTAACCATATTACATTTTATTTTTGTGGTGTTTATAAGTTGACGCCGTGTGTAACGGCAATAGAACGTGCCTAGTAAGTGGTTTGGTGGCGATTTGTTTTGACTGGTGTGCTGTGTGGGGACTCTATTTATCGAAAATCAAAATTCAGTCAATTTCTATTCACATTGCGCTGCAATTATGATAAAATCATTCACTTTAAAATATAAATTATAATTACTATTTCATCAATTTATGGCAAATGACAAAATTAACTGTTCTATTTTAATATGCAAAAAATATTTATAAGAAACATAATAAGGTCATGTGAAATAGTAGAATTTCTTATTAATCTTTTTTTATTAAAAATACGACGACTAATCTAATCTTTCGATCTTTTTTTAAATTAAACAACGTCAGAAAAATAAAATTAAAAGTATGAAATATTAAAATAATTTAAACGTTTATTTACAGCATTTGTATTTCAAAAATTAAATAAATTATAAATTGAAAGCGACTTGTAAAATTATAAGAAATAGGAACTATTCCTACTTCAAATACATATTTTACGTGAAATAGATTTGTCCATTTCTCAATTTGTACGAACAAAATCGTACTATTTACAACTTTTTAACGACAATATCAAAAAGCAATTTATTATATTTAAAATTAAAGAACCAAAGAATCACATTTTTTTTCGTTATTGAAATGTAATCATTCTGAATTTCTTAATATTATAAGTAGGACAGAGGACTTGTAACATTTTCATATTTGTTTTACACAGTTAAAAAAATAGCAGAGCAAGATACAAATACGTTTTATGCCAAGACAAAGCTAGATTTGTAATTTTATTTTGCATATAAATGCATATTTTAAGTTTTTTTGTTTTTAGGGCATATTTCTCCCATTTTATAGTTTTTGAGACATATTTTAATTAAATTAATAATTTTATCAATATTTTTCCATCGACGTATTTATTTTATATAATACAACCAAAATTTATGAATTTAAATGTATTTTTAATTTTTGTCACATTATATGGTTGTCGACTGTCCGCGGACGCACGTTTGTCCTAGAACCGCCCGAGGATTGCCGATAAGATTAGTTTTTCGTATGTTAACTGTATTTATAGATAGATAAATGTTTACATAATAATATACATGTTTATTTTAATATTAATTTCAATAATAATTTAAAGATGTAACAAAGTAAAATAAATAATACATATTAAATAAAATACAAAAAATAAATAAAAATATTCTTGTTTTCAATTTTAAAATGCATATTTTGGTGTATTGAAATGCATATTTGGTGACTTTTTAGGGCTACAAGTCCTCTGCCCTAATTATAAGTTTGTTTTTATATAAATCGATGAAAACCCAAACGGCGTTTGTGTGTAGGCAAATAGCGATGCGCTTCAGTGTTTATATGCACATATACACGTGTACTTGGAGGCGCCCGACGCTGTACGACGAAAAATATTGAACGGTCGTTTCGTGATCAAATACACGTGTAGATAGCGCTACGTACGAGATACGAATAGACGACACTATTTTCAGACATATTCACCGTTCACTTTACTGCCATTAGGTCGCGCCAAAATGAATTATTCATGTATCGTGTATGACTGTACAAGTACGTAATACATAAATATTATTTTTGTACTATTTAAATTTTATTGCGATTCCCGCCATTCGTTCGCGTGTATAACATATGAAAAGTACACCATAACCAACTGCGGTTATACCGAGGCAACGTCCGATGACCATTCAACAATGACTGTAAACATTGATCACGAATTACGATAAATAATGTCGAAACTATTAATAGACCATTAAATACGTTATTTATTTTTTCGTTATAAAACATAATATAATGATATATTGATATCGATAATATTGCTACCATAATGATGATTTTTTTTTTTTTTTATTATTATTAAATACGATATATTGACATATTTTTATTGTAGGTTAACATGGGGTTATTGGGGTATATGACTCTAAATTATACTACGTCGAATAAAATATAGCCAACAATATGAACTATGGAGGTAGGTTAAAGTGTATACAAAATTATAATTGGATAAGGACAATATTATCGACGATCATATAAATCATCGAGCTTATAATAAATATTATTTAAAATTAATTTAATAAAATCACATAATAGGTAACAATATTACGTATATTTATTTTATTCTCGAACCCATATTTAGTATTTTACATGCACTTACTTACTTTTTGGGCTTTATATAATATTTTATAATGTATATTTCAAATTCATTGTATTACATAGGAAAATAATAAACATTAATCATAATATGTTAACATTAAAGTTCAAACTAAATAAGCCTGTTGCCTATAATTGACCATTATTTTTCAATTGTATTCATTATTTAAACATCAACTTTATTTTATACTAATATTCGTAAAAATAAAAATCGCTCAAGGTATCTAAAACTGGCTCACTTTTCGGAATAATCCCTCTCATTTTCGTTGAAAACAAAAAAATGTCATAAATTATACATGAAATAGGAGAGTAAAATCCTGTTGCTTATTTATAAATCATCTACATCTATACCTAAGAACCTCATATTGTTTGTTTTGATTAATTTTTTTTTGACAATAAAAGATAAAATTGAATAATTATTCAATTTATTTTTTTTATCATATTATTATAAATATTTGGAAAACATTATTGATAGGTATATAATTTTATATTCTATAAATGTAAAAATTAAATGTTCTAAAAATAACAACAAATGATAAAAAGTTCGCATAGTGAAAATAATAAAAATGGTAAACCATGACGTGTTGTGTATTTGGGTTGTTACTTGTTATGCGATACAATATATTATAAAAACAGTTTTTCGCTACATACAAAATAGTAACATGGTCATTCGTTATGTAAGTATTAACTATATATGTATAGTAAAAAAACATAGTCAAGGTTGAAAATTGCATAAAAATGCAATTCTAATAAAATGGTAATCGATAGTAAATTTGTATTTCGAACTGTTTTTTTTATTAAAATAATATATTTTTTATATATTAATATACAATTTATATTAATTAAATATATGATTTATATACTAATATAAAATTTTTCTCTACTTTCAGCATCACCAATATAAACAAATTATGAAATAATCAATATTTATATTAATAGATAGCTTATAGTTTCAAAAATTGAGAAATAACTTTCTATTATCCTCACCATCGTCGTTTTCTATTATCATTATTTACAACTATCTTTTATATACGTATCATTAAATTAAAATATCTAATATACCTACGGTACAAAAACTCTAGACACAATAATAATATTAAAACATGACACGTATAATTTCTAACTATTAATATTTAATTTAACGTTTGATATACAAATAAATAATAGCTAATATTCATATATTGAGTATTCGTAGTTTTCTTGGAATACACCAAAAATAACATAATTTAGAATTAAATATTTAAATACTAAATACAAAACAATTTATGCGAAATGATTTTGATTTCTATAAAAATCAACAATAAAATACTTAACCACATTTAAAATTATTATTTTTCAATAAATAATACTTAAAAATATCTTTAGAAGTAATAAATGTAATAAAAGTATTTAAATATTGACTTAATATTTTATAAGAAATAAAATAGTTATTATTATAATTATTTATTATGAAATGAATTTAGTTTTATGTAATAACTATTAAAGTATTAACTATATATATTTTACAAGTAAATATAATTTAATTATTTTTTATTATACTATTTATATATATATATATATATTTATTATACTACCCTGAGTATAGATTTTAGTTAGCTGTAATCAATTGTTGACACTTAATATTTTAATGAAATGTTAATTTTTCATACAATTTTTCCAAACAAAATTGAAGAATTACTAACAATCTACAGACTACAGTAGCCGCTATATAAGCAGTGAAAATATGAAAGTATGAGATATCACGTTTCAATTCCCTCTTGGGTAGGATTTTTATTTTTTTAATTATTTTACATTTTATTAATAATAATTCTAAAGCTTAAAATTTTAACCAATTTTATTATATTATACTTACTTAAATATTGCATTGACGCTACATAAATTTTATAAAATGTGATTCAAAAATTGACTATTATTGAATCCAATATAGAATATCAAAACTCTATCCTTTTAAATTCAAAGTTATGACTGAAATGTATTGGTTTTACAAAGGTGTTTTTTTTTTTTATGCCTGTAAGAAATTTTTAAGGTAGAAATAATGGATAGAAATAAGATTATAATTCGGTAGATAATTTCAACTAGTTGGTACTTTATTTAGCTCATTTTTTGAATTTCCAAACATTTTTCTTTGAGAGAGGAAAATGATCGAATAACTGTAAAATTTAAGGATACTATTATTTTTACGTTTGTTGTTATTTTAGATTCTGAACAGAGCGAGGAATGTATTGTATCTACAAAGATGTTTTTTTTTTATGTATGAAAACATTTTTTCGAGTAGAAATAATTATCCGATTACCACAAGTGGAGATGCTTTCGGTAGCAAATCGTATCATCTTAGTACTTTATACAACTCATTTTTCGAATTTCTCCAAAGTTTTTCCCTAGGAGAAGAAAAACAACCAAAAAATGGCAAAAATCAGCAAAATTACGATTTCCGTAATTTCTATTTTTTATTTCGTGATAACTAATTGAGTTTTTATCGTAGGGACTTAAAATATTTTTTGAGTACTAACATTGGTAATAAACAAGTGTGGTAAAATTTTGGAAAAGATTAGTTGATTATTTGGCTAAATATAGAGCTATGAACTTTTTTCCAAAAAAATTAATATCAATTTGCGGTTTATGGATTTTAAAAATTTATAGAAGCTTTATAATATACTACTTAATCTTATTAATAAATATTTTGAAAATCTTGACTGACAATTTTTTTTATAAACTTTTTTATTACTTTTTTTTCTTATGTATGAAAACATTTTTTGGGTTAGAAATAATGGTCATATTACCACAAATAAGGTACCCTTTTCGTACCAAATTTCATCTAATTGGTACTTTATTTAGCTCCTTTTTTGAATTTCCCAAAATGTTTTCCTTGAGAAGTGAAAAATTAGCCAAATTACGGTTTCCGTTATTTTAATATTTTTATTTCTTGATTACTAATTGAGTTTTGATCGTGGGGACTTGAAAACTTTTTTAAGTAATCACATTGGTAATATTTATGTTTAGTAAAATTTTGTAATAAATTGGTTGATTTTTTGGCTAAATATAGAGCTTTGAATTTTTTCTAAAAATCTTTAATATTAGCTGTAATTTTTGATTTAGTGGTTGGAAATTTTTGTAGAAAACTAATCATATACTATTTAATCTATTTGCAAAATACTTTGAAAATCGTGACTGACAATTATTATCATGAAATGATAACTCCTTGAATATTGATCGTTAATATTGGATTTGAAATTTATTTTGCATATTTACATATGTAATTTACACTCGTGGTAAATTTTGGAATAGATTATCAGTATAATACATTGTAATATATTGAGATTCGCTCAGAATCGTATTTTTTAATGCAATATCATTGTATTCAAATCTTAATAATTAAAATAAACCATTAATTTCATCCACAATCGACCATCCCACTCTTTTAAAACTCAATTCTTAATCAATATTTCAAGATAACTAATGCAATTTTGAACGTTATTTAAATATTTTTTTAATTAACATAGGTTTTCTACGCACAATAAATATATGTCTAAATATAGAACTTTAAAATTGTCCAAAAATTTTTCTTTCGATAATGTCCAATATAATTTTCAATTTTGAGTATAATAGTTTCAAAATATAATAGAAGATTACTCTAGTTTTAAAAAATGTCAACTATTTAGTCCAATTATTTATTTTAATTATTTAGCCAATTTAGTTATTTTTAATAAAGATTTGAAATTTGAATTTTTAGTGAAATCGAAGAAATAATATGCTTATATCGATTTATGTATGTTTGATAGCATAAATATTTGTATTTTATAGAATTTGTATTTTATATTCAAAGATGAAAATTTGATGTTCTTAATGACATATTTTTAAATATGCATATTATGAACAATTTTGATTATCGCAAGTAAAAATATTTTTTACATGCCTTCCAATTTTACAATTTCACATTGATGTTTGATTATTATTTTTTTAAAAGTCTGAAAGCACTTTTTTTGGTAGTAGATGTGCATTGATTACTACAAGTAGCGTATGGCTTCCGGCAAATAATTTTGTCTAGTTAGTACATTATTTACCTCATTTTTCGATTTTTTCAAACAGTACACTTTAGAATAACATGATTTTCCAAAAAATGGTTAAAAAAAATTACAAATCTCTCGAATTTTGTAATTTTGACAAACTATAATATTTAAATATTTTATCATATCTATAAAAACAATTTTTTGTATAGAAACTTACAAAAATTTTAAATATTAACATAGGTATTCTATATATGGGAAAAAAATTTAAGACTATTACATTGATTTTATAATTAAATATTATAACTTTAAAATTTTTCCAAAATTGTAATTATTTTCTTAATAATGTTCAATATAATTTTAAAATTTTGGGTTTTACGGTTTGAAAATTTAATAGGCACTTAGTTCTAAACTAATTAATCCAGTTTTAAAAATATTTGTTAAACAATTAGCCTTTTTTTTTAATAAGCTTTAAATTTGAAATTTTGAGAGAAATAGATAAAATATGATATTTTTAATGTCATATAATATTTTAAACTCTTTTTTAGGTAAAATATGTGTTGCGATTATAAGTAGGATATGCATACGGTAGATAATTTTGATTATACTTGTTCATTTTTTGTATTTCTCAAAAGATTTTCTTTGCGATAAGTTAAATTACCAAAAATTGGAGGAAAAACCGTGAGATTGTGATTTGACGAATTTGATTTTAAATATTTTACAATATCTATAATGTATTTTTAAATGTAGATAACTTGAAAAGTTTTTGAATATTTTCATAAATAGTCTACATAAGTGCGTGATAACATTTTGGAACGGATTATTAGTATAATATATTGTAAATCTGACTGAGTTTCGTTCAGAATCAAATAATATAAAATCATTACATTCAAATCTTAATTATAATAAACCACTGATTTCTCTGAAGACGTAAGGGATAAAAAAGGAACGTCCATAATCGACTTCCCGGCTTTTTTTATGTTTAAATTTATACAATGATATAGGTAATAAACAAAAATTATCATGATCATGAAGTTATCTACGGAGTTTAAAAAACTTTAACAGAAAGAGGTAAAAATAGTAATTTTTTGCCCTGTCTATGAAATTTTAAACAATTCTATAGTCTGTATTGTCAATTTTAAAGTCTTTAACTGATATAACTAGATATTAAAACGATATAGAGATCTTAATATTTAAATTTTTCATATTAAATTTAAGTATATTTAAACTAAAATAACACATTAAAAAAAAATAAGTATTAAATTTGACTTCCTGATAAAGAAGTAATTTTTAAAAATATGAAATAATTATAAAGTGATTTAGGAAGATAAATGCTGGAAAATACCCTCTATATATACATATATGTTGAAAATATTCATATACTCGTATAATCCTGGAAGTTCATGAATTTACCGCAAGTTATATGTGGATGGCCCAAATAATATATTAATATTTAATACAGAATTTATTTTTTTATATTTCGTAATATTTAGTGAAATAATCATTTTTTCTGTAATTTTAAATTATCTTAGGTTATGCAAAGTAATAATTATTGTAAAAATTCAATTTATAAAATCATTCCTAGCGAATTTTATACTTAATTATATTATTAGAAATTTACAGTTTAAACACGGTATTTTAAATATTGAAAAAATTATAATTCTTCTTTTGAAGTACCGCCGTGTAAAGGGATAAAGGAATTACGAATCATGGAAACCCTCATGAGAAGTTTTGACTTTATACGACGTGAGACCGAAAATTGCTCGTTTTGCACAAAGTCGATTATGGGGAATGAGGTTTAAATATATCAACTAAAAGCAGATAACAGCAAAATGTTTACATAAATTACATTTTCGATTTTCTTAAAAAAAATATTTTAACTAAAATATAATATAAATTACAATTACATTTTTATGATGATATACCTAAATATAATCAATAAACATAATACGATTTCATTATTTATTCAATTATTTTTTTTTAAATTTATGCCAATAAATACTACATATCTAATATTAATTAATTTTACTAAATCCAACTAATTATAAGTATATTTATTTTAAAATAACCATTTAAGTAAATAATAATTATTTTGAATAAATATTTTATACTGTAATTATACTTATAATAAGAGTAATGTATCTAAAAAATATTAGGTATATTATTTTTTCATTATTAATTTATTAGTTTATTACTTATAAAGTTATAATTATGGGACAAAATCTTTATTATAAACAACTGATGCCATTATACTATTATAGTAATCTTCCTCCTAAATAACATTTAATTATTTTTGTAATTTGTTATTATAATGTTTATAATATTATACATAATAAATTATTATTATTTTATAATATTTTTGGGTTTACCTAAATTCAAAATTGAAAAAAGTTTGTTTGTTTTATCTATAAAAATCTAACAAAGTCAACTACTAAACTTGATTTATAAAAAATTACATTTTTAATTTTCATTAGATATTTATGCATATTTGTGTACTTTTAAACATTTAAATACGTCGACGTTGTGAAAAATATGCCTTTTATCTTCTGCACGATATATATAATATATTACCTTTACTGACGTAACTACACTACATGAAATCCATCAAATGGAAATTAAACATTTTAAATATTAGACATGTTATATACATATGTATTTTTAAAAACAATGAAAATACAAATTACCAATTATGAATTATGAATTTAAATACTAAAAGAGAAGCGGGAAGGTCGATTCCGTACATTCCACCTTCGTCCCTTCGGTCCTCGGTGATTAATGATTTATATTAAAATTAAGATTTGAATGCATTTGCATATTTTACATTGATATAACAAAATATATTATACGGATAAACCGTTCCAAATATTACCACGTGTGTAAATTACCTATGAGAATACTCAAAAAAATTTTAAATTCCTTACGTTAAAAACTGCATTAGTTAACATAAAAATCTAAAATCAGTTTCGTCAGAATTCAAAATTCCATGAATTTGCCGTTTTTCCGTTATTTTTTGGTAGCTGTTCTTTTTCCAAGGAAAAACTTTTAAGAAATTCGAAAACTGAGCTAAATTAAGTAATAACTAAATGCAATTTTCTACCGAAAGCATATCCTTATTCGTGGTAATTGAATCATTATTTCTACCCGGAATCGTGCTTTTAGAAATAAAAAAAGATCATTGTAAAACCAATACATTCTTCGAAATCTTTCTCAGAATCTAAAAATTAAATTAAAATAAATGTAATTCTTTTATAAGTATGATTTATTTTAAAAATATGAAATAGGTAAAAATTTATTAAAAAGGGCAATCACGGTAGGATACACTACAATATAGACTTATAGAGGATGTCCAGATATAATTAGGTAGGTGTACTTATTATAATATCTACGTGCAAAAATAAAGATTTTTAAATTTAGTTTTTTTTTAAACTATTATTTAATCAATGGACTATAATAATAACTATATTATATTTTTAATTTTTAAACCTCTAGAGTAGAAAAAAAATTTACTTTTAATTTGATAATTTATGTGAAATTTAAAGATAGCCAGTCTAAAGAATACATTTTTAAGACATTATGATGTGTAAACCTCAATAAACTATGGTTATAGTTATATAATAACTATAGTTAATAAACTATGTCGTACTAAATAAAGATGTCGATTTTTATGAATTTTTTTTCCATTTATTGGAAAAATCATATTTCTGACGTCATTTTTATAATTAAACTATTTAATCTATTATATCGTGGAATGCAAAATTATTATAAGTACGTACTTATATTATTTTTATTATGAGTTATAAATATTTCTTATTAAATTATTATCGATCTTTTAGCTACAACTATTTATGTATTTATTTATCATAATATTAAATATTGATGATATGAATTTTACATTCCACAAAATAATAGGAGTAGATAAAATAAAATAAAAAATATAGTACGTATATAGAATAAAAGTACCATGAATTTTGCTATTTTTCAACCATTATTAAGTAGTTTTTCTTATGCCAAAGAAAATTTTTAAGAAATTCGAAAAATGACCAATTTAAAGTCCAACTAGAACTAACCTACTGAACGCATATCCTATTTCTGATAATCGTAACTCATCTACTACCGATAAAAAGTGTCTTCAGTTTTTTTAAAACACAAAAATCACACATATTCTAAAATATTAATATTTGAAGGTATGAAATAAATTTGTGTATGCATATTCAGAAGTATGTCATAAAACACATATCAAATTGTCAGCTTAGTTTATTTTAAATCAAAGGCTTATAATATACAAAAATCTATATAAAAATATAATATTTCTTCGAATTCGCTCAAAATTCCATTTTTAAATACTTATAACAAAAGATTAGGACTGTCGATTTACGATTTTTTTTTATAACTGGGTTAAGTAATGTATGATTATTCTCCAGTTCTCCTATTAAATTTTTGAACCGTAAAACCCACAGTTGCAAATTATACTGAACATTAAGCATTGAGAAAGAAATAACATTTTTGGAAAACTTTCAAAGTTCTATATATATTGACATAAAAATCAAAATTCTCATATTTAGAACACCTATGTCAATACTCAAACAATTTTTCAAATTTATACGATAAAATTGCATTTATTATCACATTATTAAAATTAAGTGCATTGTAATTACAGTTTGCGTGAATTTTGTAGTTTTACAGTAAGTTCCCTTTTCCAAAGAATAACTTTTAAGAAATTCGAACAATGACTTAGATAAAATACCAACTAGATGCAATTCTTTATCGAGAGCATACACTATTCATGATAATCCGACCATTATTTTTTTCCAAAAATGTCTTCAGACAAAAAAATATATTAAAAAAACACAAACTATTGTAAAACCAATATATTCGTCACTTCGCTCCGAATCTAAAATAATAAAGGCTAATAATAATAGAATAGTAATAATTTTAAATAACTGCATTTAAAAATCTTATTTTCTCACGGAGATATTACAATCGGTAATTCTATGACACTTTGTACCTATATTATATACATGACAAAGTTACTGACTCTATCGTTACTATAACATCATCATAGAATTATATCATTACAAAAGTCTATAAAATCATTAATTTTTTAGTAACTTTAAAATAATTTAATTACTTTTTATACAAAATGACATAGAGTAAAGTATTTGTGACTATGTTACTTTTTAGTTTTCAGTATAACATAACTATCTACATTTTACATTATAATAACGCACTTTATTTTAATATTAGTGGATTTATATTATAGTTATACCTAGAGTATACTTAAATTAAGAGGTATAATGTATATATTATCAGCAAATGTATAATGCTAGTTTTGTAAATATTAAAATAACTCATATTTATATTTTTTGTTATATTCCTAAATAATGACCCTCGTGTTTTATATTTCCACGTAATATTATATTATTCATCCATATTATGGAATTGTGGCTTTTCTGATAGAATAAACCCCTATTAATTTACCAATATTGCGCAATATTATACAAACACACTGTTTCAAAAATAACAATTCCAGACATATTTTAATATCAAATGAATAAAATAATAGTTAACACTGATCGGATATTTTTAAAACATATATTGTATAATTGCATTTTGTAAACCGTTAAAATCTTGTTTAATCAGTGGCGCACGCAGGATTTCATTTTGGTGGGTGTTATTACAAAAAAAAAAATTCAATAAATATAAAATCTTCAAATATTAAATAACATACCTAATTTAATTGTTATATTTAGGTTGTAGTTACATATATTAATGAAGGAAAATATTTCGGGCGGAAAGGGTTTGGATTGTGACCTAACTCCTTCTGTTTGCGCCACTGTAGTTAATATACAAAAATATAAAAATAGTATTAATTAAATATTACTCAAATTTAATAAATACATCACTATTGCTTCAAATGAATTTACTGAAAGCCATTTTTAATGTACCAGAAGACTAAATAATGTTTTATTTTTTTACAATATCAATTCTCGACCATATAAAATAAATAATAAAAAAAAATCGCAACTGGCTCTACTTAAATAGTTTATATAAACTAAGAATCTAAATATAACTATTTAAATATTTGATATCGTTAGATTTAACGAAATTAGTTACTTTGTAGGGAAAAAGTATTGTATTGTAACGAAAAAGTAATTTAGTTACATTTTCAATTATTAAGAACTTAGAATTTAACTTCGTTACTATTTGTAGAATTAATTTTACCAAATTGGCAATACTGATATATAAATATGTAATATCAATATATTACATAGATTTTGTAAATAACTACAATATAAGAAAAATTGTATTATTGATTGTACTTATTTTTAATTGATGACCCTCATAAAGCAAACTGTTTAACTAATGTTTCTCACCAAGTAAGAAATATTAAATACTACTGAATTGGATCAAAACTACTAGATTACTTCGAATTTCCGGTCTCTCCTCCGTGCGAGTGATTGCCCAAATTATATATGACACTGCAGGGTTATCTAACAAAATATTGTATTACAAAAATTTCAGAAAATACTTGAAAACGTACATATGTATTTTTTTTTTTTTTGTTATTGCCACCATTTTAGAACATGAAATTTCTAATCGATTTTTTATGTACTTGGATTTTTTATAACCCTTTACCCTATAATTGAATTTTGTAGTGGGTACACCACAAATTAATTCTAAATCCGTCACTGTCATATATATCTAACTATACCTGTAGCACCTAATAGTCATATGCTCGTATTATATAAATCCCATGTAGTGAAATTTTCATAAGCACGAGCTAAAGAACACAAATTAAACAAAAAATAGTTCTCGGAAATCATAATAGGTGCATGTTTGTTGTTTTTATGTTTAAGCGATACCTATACACAGTATAGTGTTTTCGTTAATATCATTACCAATCTAAAACCGAGGTATTAGTCGATGAAAAAGCTATAAAATAAAAAATACTACAAGAGGATGTGAACGCTGAACAACCCCATCCCCGATCGAGTCGTAAACCCTTCTCTCGCCGAACCCTATCCCAATGTATACCATTCATCGCGCCCGTTACAGCAGCTACCCTTTTGCATATATATGGGGGACGCCATCACCGAGACAATTATTATAATAATAATTCGAAAAAACTACATTATACTACGAGAGACACGATGAAAAAATATAAATAAAAAATATCTATATATATTTATTCAATTTTAAAACTACACTTCCTAACATTACTACATAAATTTCAAATATCGGTCGACGATTATATTAGTATACTTACCTACAATATGTACCTATAACACAACGATTTCGACGGAACTTATCCATCTAAAGAGCGTCTGGAATCCGTGATATAAGATATTCAGATCCTAACATTATCTAAAATGTATAAAATTTAAATATTTACAGATCACAGAGTAGAAACCGTTAAAATATAATTGACATAAAAACAATATTAATCATATTCCATCAGTGTGTATAGATTTAAATAACTTTTTGTCCAATTTTTAGTCTGATTTTTCATACAAGAAACAAATTAGTTATTATATAATATATTAAATTTATATTACCTATATAATATTATATATTTTATATAACTAATATAAAAAACTATGTTTGTTTCTTTTTTTGTATAACTAATATAATTATAAACTATAAATTACAATATATGTAGGACAAATCTGGTCCCTATCTATAAAACAATAATAAGTAATAATTTTCGATTTAAATTAATTGAATAATTAATATTAAACTTAAACAACTAGATTAAGTTAATGTTGAGACTATTAAATATATAACTGTATTACATTATATTAGATTTGAATAGTAAAACGAATAGTAGAGCAAATAGTAGAGCGTTCATTTTACAACATATAATATATAGTCTGCAATTCTACATTATAATAAGATGCTTGAAATATGTTTATAAAGAAAAATATTAATGCAAAAATTTAATATCGGTAAGACAACTATATTACATAGTTAGGAATTTTTAATAATGCTATTAGTATTGCCTAAATTTATCAATTTTGTATATTAAATAAAGCATAAATATGCTTTCTGAGTTATTAAAATCAAATACTTAATTTTTATTTTGTGCACCTACTATAAAGAAGTAGGTATTTAACGTTTTTTACTCAAAATAAAAAAATAATCGTGAAAGTCTTAATCAATTCGTATAATTAAGTTTCAATTTCTATAATAATTCCCACGTGCATAGTCGACTTATGTCTAAGCAGATATAATATATTTTACAACAAGGCAATGTTATCGTTTTACCCTTCCCCCATAAATTAATATATTTAATTAATATTTTTATTATTAGGCAAATTGTATGTTTGGTGTAGGTTTCTTATAAGGTTTTTTTTAAACTGATAACAAAATATTTTAAAATATTTATATATGTATTTATATACTAGACGTCTACTAAAAAGAAATATTAAAAAATACACTCCAAGTTACGTTATTGTTGACATGTAAGTTACATGTTAATTTGAATAAAATGTAAAAATTTTGTAATTTTTAATCAATACATAATTACAATAATAAATATAAAATGTTAAAACCTAAATAGGTAATTTTAAAATAAAATTTTTAAATAGGTGCCTAATAAAAGTTATAAATTCAATTTTTAGTTTTAAAATACATATACATGTTAAAAATGTTTATTTGAGGGAATGTGAATAATGACTACTTTTTAATACAATTTCCATTAATAAAGACCCTACTTATAAAGAAAAAAATCATTGCGTTATACATGCAACGATAATCATTAAACTAAAACTCATAGTATTCAAATATAAAAATACGAGGTAGAATATTATATTAATATACTATTCAAACGTATATAAATCATATGCTATATGTATATTAACTATACCATAATGACTATAATTATTATATAGTAATGTATTCAATATAGTACTTATAAGGTATATCGTTTTTGTTTTATACTACCTATATTGAAATGAAGTTTCAAAAATTAAAACGACATAAATATAAAAAATATTATTATTCCCAAGCAAATTGGATTGTATGAATAAAATATGTCTTTAAAATAGAAATTTGACAAATTTAGCACAAAACCACTAAGTGCTTCCAGTAGTTTGGAATTTTTGATAACTTCTAATTAATAGTGTATATCATTCGCGTATAGTTTAATTAATTTTCATTTAACTAAATTTCTAAGAAATGTCCATATTAGTAAGTTGAAAACGTATTTAATGACATAAATATATTACAAATAGATTACACAATTCTAAGTATCTTTTTATACCTATGTACATCATAAATATCATGTTTCGGTAAAAATATTTTTTAAGTTATTACTTATTTCGCTTTTATAATTATTAGATTCTATTATTATTAGAGCGGAATGAAGAATATATTGGTTTTACAATGATGTGTGCTTTTTCTCGTATGTCTACAATAGACACTTTTTCGAACAAAAATAATGTGTACGATTATAAAATGGTCCAAATATAGAACTTTAAAATTTTATCAAAAATGTAACTTTTTCTCTATAATGTAAAACCTTTAATATAATTTAAAATATAAAATTTTGGTATTTAGTTGTAATCTAAACATTTAATAGAAGCTTAACCATATATTACTTAACCTCTTTCTAAAATATTTCGTAATTATACAGTCGTAATGTTTTTTAAATAAACTTCTAAATTTAGAATTATGAGTGAAATCGAATAAATGTGATATTTTTAAATATATTTTTGTATATTCTAAGTTCTAACGCATAAATGTTTCAATTTTAAATAGGTACACTAAGCTGAAAAATTAATACCTATTGTGTTTTATAACATACTCTTGGATATTTTCTTTAGACTTTAAAAGCACTATCGCTTTAATACCATCGTTTACTGGGGGAACTGAAGCGGAGTTGCATACTTCTGAAACAAAATGTAATTTTGTGTTAGAAAATGTGTCGGAAAATTTAAAACCAGAAATTGTATATAAGAAGCTCTTAGATATCGAGAAATTACATCTTGGAACGAAGTATGATACACATAAAAAGTTTTAAAAATCGAAAGGTCCAATTTTTTTAAACATTTTTTTATTATTTTATACATATGTTTAATTTTAATTTTAATGCAATGGTTGATTAATGCCTGAATACTTTTTCGAGTAAAAATAGTAGTTCGATTACCATACAAGTATAGAGCATGCATTCGGTAGACAATTGCATCTAGCTGATACTTTATTTAGCTCAATTTTCGAATTTCTCAAGTCTGTCTTTAAACTAATGAAAATTACCGAAAAATTGTTAAAAAACGACAATATTCACGGAATTTACAAATTTGATGAATTTTAATTTCATTATTTTATGATAACTAATTTTTCTGTTACACATTATTCGATAGATAAATATTAAATAAAAATAAATATTATCAGTTAACTACGTATCAATATCATTGTATTCCAATCTTAATTATAATATAATACAATAGCATTCTACCACTAATGTTTCTGAAGACCGAAGGGACGAAGAAGGATCGCCAAAAATCGACTGCCCGGCTTTTTTGTTTTACATTAAACAAATAAAATAAACTTAAAATTTGAATTTTTCACTTTGTTTGCATTAATATAATTTGATACATATAAAGATCAGAATTTCATTTAAAAAAAATGCAAAGTTCGTTTTTTTATTAATTGTCAAATAGGTTTCAAAAGTAAATACTGAGTTACCAACTTATCAAGTTTTGTGTATTTAATAAAATACTATTTTTGAACTCAATCAAAATATTATAAAATTTCCGATGAAAAATACAATTAAATATTTAATACAATAATATTTAAATTTATTAACCTGATACCTACAGGTTTTTTTTTTGTCATAATTCTATAATAAACTATGGCTCATGTAATTATACATAAAAATAAATTTAAGATAATTTTCCTATAATTTACAGTTTTTAAAAATATTAATATTTAATAGGTCATTTAGTTTTTTGTATTTTTTACAAATTACGTATTATGTATTTAAATTTAATCTGATTAGTTAGTAAAAGTTGTTAAATTACTTATTTATAAATACTTAATTAAAATTTTAAATAAAATATGGATAAGTATTTAGTAGGTACCTACGTATAACCTAAAACGGCTATACGTTGTTTGAAATAAAAATCGATAAAAACTTTATGATGTGATCTGTATAGTATATACAGTTAATATTCTCAAGTGACTTGAATCAACGATACGCATTTGATAATAAATAAAATATAAATTTACTTTAACGTTGCCTATAATATTATATTATTATCTATACCTAACGGCTTGTATGAACATGAGGAACATTCTAACACTTGAAGCACGTGATACTATAATGCTATATATAGCTACGTAGGTATTTTTTTCCATGGTATAAACTATACACAATTGTAGAAAACAAAAAATATATATATATATATACATTTGCGGATATTAGTCCTTATATCGTACAACTAAATTTGTTTTCAGCACTGCGAGCATTATGAAATTTGACCGATTCATACAAATATACAAATAATGTATACATTATTTAAATGTTCACAAATCATAAATATATATATATATATATCACAAATTATCAATGTAGAAAATAAGTCTTTCGTAAAGCTCACATAAACATAGTTTTTGGTGATTGATTAGTCGAGTCCATTCGACTCTGAGAATCATGGGTATTAAATATAAGTATAAGTATTAATTATTCGACCAAAAACAAACACAATATGATATATAGGTACATCAAGTACTAAATATGTACCTAATAAAAAAGTTCGTCCACATGGTACACGATATAAAAAAGTTTTAATATTGTTGTGCACCTGTACATTTTGAAATGGAGCCTGACCGACTTATTATAATTTTCGACAATCCGAACCGAACTATAAAGAAGTTCCGACCAACCATAAATCACGTGTTTATGAAAATATAGGCTATCGATTTAGATATATTATATACTCTTTGATTAGGTAATCACTAATATTGATAATAACTAAATATTAATTGGTTCGTTATTCGAACATGTACTGTTATATTATACAAATCAAGACTTAGTGTTTGATTCGGTAATAAATATTTGCAATTTTCATCGCGTTTTTCGAACCGAACGAACTCGGAACGTTCCGAGTTCGGCTCCGTTCGACTGTTGAACATTTCAACATTGTATTGTAGTTTCTGGAATCGATGTCGTTTTAGAACGACGACGACGATGGCGTTCTGGGCTAACCGCGGGAATATACATAATAATGACGCGTATAATATATAATACATATTTTTTAAAAACATTATAGTTATTTAGGTGCGCGCTACAAGAGAGAGCGAGGGCGTCCGGCACAGTGTCTCGGTCACTGACCGACACGGCGGCGATGGCAGCGTCAACAACACGGCAACAACAGTGGCTTTCACTAAACGTGAATATAACATGGCCATGCTGCAGCTACAGCATCACCATCGCCCAGTGGCGTCGTTCGGTTTTTTTTTTTTTTATCCCGAGCGCACAAGAAGCGCCGCCTTTACCAGGCCAATTTTAAAATCAACAACAATAATTCATATAATACCTATAATGTATTATTGCACTATTGATACACGTGATATACGTGCGTGCGTTCGTCCTACTTTATAATCGTCTTTGTTTTAATTGTTTGTCAGCGAACTAGTATTTTGTTGGCGGCCCATATAATATAGTTTAAAACTTTATATCCGTTCGTATCCCGCGGTCCCGTCCGCGACGATTCGCCGAAAAATTGCAAATCCCTGCGACGTTATATTCGTGGATGTTATATTCTCATTCTAATTATTATATAAGCCGCCTATATATAGCGTTAGCATAAGAAAAACGATAATATTATATTCCTTATACTGCTCCGGGTATACACCGGCACGGTTGATATACACGAATAAACAATTATAGTATTGTTATTATTATCTTGTTATCGGAGTGTTATACGTATATAATATGATAATATGTCGAGTGTCGACTTCATTCAGTCGTTATAGTATCGTATACGTTATCGGAGGACGAGTGGAAGACGATAACAATTATTCGTACGCGAGTTGAGGGACGATGATATTTCGCGCGTCTGGTCCGACGCGTCGAACGCGGCCATCGTGCAGGGGCTCGCGTCGTTCTTTTATGGTACGTCTGTGACGGCGCTGGCCGACGGTGCGATAAGGGTGACGGAAAAGAGCGTTCGAAAGACGGTGCAGAGTAACACTCCATTCGGTCTGCCGTCCTGCCGCCATTGCCGTTCGGAACGACATAACGGCGTGGCGGAGCGACTATAATATTATAGCAGCGACTACGGCGTCCCACAGCCCGTAAACGGGTACCCCGACACCCGTCCCGCCGACCGATCGCTTATATATATATATATAACATTGTGTGTGTGTGTGTGTGTGTATTCATATATAATACATATTATACATACGTATAATAAATATATACTATTATATTATATACTCGTATTATACGTGTACGTATATACACGGCCCTACGGTCCTATATAGCCCGCGCGCACCATCCACCCGCCGCCGCGCCAACGGGCCAAACTACCGTGGCAGCTGCACCGCACGCACGCACGCGCACGCACGCGGCCGCATAAAGAAACTACGGTCGGGCGGGTCGGTTGGCGAGCGGCGGAGAGGATGGCTGTGAACGGCGCGCACCGGCGGCGTTGTTATAGTGTGTATATATATATATATATAGTTCACTACTATACAACACACAGGCCGTATACATAATATTATATACACTCGTTAGTTTTTGGCGCGGCGGTGGCGGCGGTGGGGTGGTGTATGGCTGAAAAGAGATAGGTTGATGGGACGTACGTGCGTGAGAGCGAGACGAAAAGAGCACGTCGAACGGGCTGGGTGGTCGGTGAGGCGGCAAAGGGGGCGAACGACGGGCGTCGTGAGAGAGAGAGAGAGTGAGAAAGAGAGTGAGAGAGCGTGAGAGCGTGAGAGAGAGTGAGCCAGTAAGAGAGCGAGCGAACGGACGACGGTTAAACACGCGAGAGAGAAAGAGCGCGACAACGGAAGAGTCGAGGCGCGGAGCGGGTGTGCGCTACTCTACTACACTCTACGACGACGGACCGCCGCCGCCGCCGCCGTTCGAACTATCGCCGTCGCACGGTTTCCAACGGCGTACTCGGCCGCGATGCACAAAGCCGTATACGAGTCGTAGTAGTGGTTGCCGTCGCCGCATACTATAGTGTGCTATAGTAAAATATTATTATTATTAAAGCAGTGCAGCCAACGCGCGCGCGCACGCACACACACACACACACACACACACACATACGTACGCACGTCGTAAACGCTGCCACGAGTGCGGCTCGTTCGGCCCACAGGACGCCGCCGTCTTGATGATGTATCTCTAGTACCGCTCACTGTTGCTCTTCTTCTTCTGTCGCTGTGCTCGCTGCTCGTTACAGCGATAATAATTTTTAATCCGTACACAGTACGCGCCAACCACCAACGCCGAATTCCCTTTTTTCATTTATTATTATTATCTTTCGACCTACTACGCGACCTATTAATTTTTTTCGTCATTATTATAAACACCGATACAGAACAGTATGAAAAAAAATTTAAAAAATATTATATTATACCTATTATAATATATTCAGAAAATACCCAAAACGCAATTGAAAATTATTATACGGACCGTAAAAATTTAAATCGTTTTCGATATTACACCGTAGTAGTATATTATTATAAAAAAATATAATGCTGTACCTATATTACCTACACGCACATGGGTGGTCGAGGGCTCCGCTATACCTATACACGAGAAACGGTGTCACCGAAACGACACCGTGCAATTCGTTTTCGTTTTTGTTATTTCGGGTCCAAAATTTGTTTTTTTGAAAATATCCGAAAAAATCTATTTTTATCACGTTACATGTTCAAACGTACGCTGCACACAAATGCAAGTTTTACGTAATCCCGTAACAAAATAGAATGAATGCGTCGCTGCAATCGCCGTTACGTAAAAATTTTTTCGTTAAAATATAAGAATAATTAATCAACATGATGAAAAATTCATAATTCTTATGGAAGGCGTTTTACTGTTTTACTAGAAAACGTACGATTGTGTGATTAACGAATTTTTAAATTTCAAACAAAACAAGAAAATAATGGTTTTACAACAATAATTGTTTTGTTTTTGTAAAAATAATTCTGTAATATTACTCCTCAAAAATATTATGTTTGAATACTCGCACTAAAGTTTTTTCTCCTACAACCAGAAACTGAAAAATAGGACGAAATTTTATTACAAAAAAAAATTAAATTAAACAACATTTTTTGTGTATAGTATATTTACTAATTAAAATATTTCCGAAAAAAATTAATATTTTTAAATGCAGTTTTTTTCAAAATTATTATTTAGAAAATGGTTTGTAATATACTTAATATTATTGCTATTATATTTTTAGTTTTAAACGTCTAGTATAAAAATAAAAATAAATTATAACTTTTTACTTTTTATTTTATGTGAAATTTGAAGATTGTCAGTGTAAAGAGTAAATTTTCATTTTGATGGGTCAAATTTCTAATTTAATCTAGGTGGTGATATTTAGCAAATTTTTTTATTTATTGGAAAGATCATATTTCTGAAGTAATTTTTTATAATTATTTTATCTATTATATCGTTTTATCGTGGAATGTAAAATTCTTATTATCAATATTCAATGTATATTATAAGTATATGATGAGCAACAAATTTTGAATGATTTAAACTACTAAATTATTACAATAATTAATACATTAATAATTATTAATGACATCAGAAACATAATTTCTCCAATAAATAAAAAAAATTCCTATAAATCAACCTCTTATTTATATTAAGATGTCGATCTATAAAAATTATCATATAAATAATTTATAGGTACCATTTAATATGTCCATTTTCAAATTTCACAAAACGTAAAAAAATAAAGATATTTTTTTCAAAAATTGTATGAGATTTTTTTAAAAAAATAATAAAAGTAATATTATAAACTGTTGCCCAACTAATAATTTTAAAAAAGTGCATTTAAAAATATTTTGTGTATATTTATATTACAATTAGTAAAAGGATCGATAGATCTGGCAGTCTGAATTCTGGAACATCATGATAGTTAAATTTAATTTAATTTATCCTTAAAATATTTTAAATTTATTTTAATACAGATTGTATTGTTTTTATTTGTAAAAACAATGTAACACGTTTGCATAAATATATTATATATTATTATAAATCATACATCATTAAGAAAACGTATTATATTTATCGAAGTATCTACTACCTATGTAAATATATAAATGAAAAATAATGTTTATAACCTATGTCAAAAAATATAGGTACAAATAGTAAAACATTAAACATACCTCTATTTTGTTACCTATATTAAAATTATTTTATACCTAATTCAATTTTTAGATTTAGTTAAACATATTTTACTCGAGGTATTATAATATCTTGTAAACCTTACTCCCGTATTAATTGTTTAATAATTAATTTTTAAACCATTAAAAATATTATTAACTTAACATGAAATATACGAGACAGTTTTAGTATATCGTATAATATTTAATATAACGTTATTTGGTAGGTATACTATCTTTCGCCGAGTTGAGCGTACGAAGATGAGTTCCCACTGCCCACACCCATGCAGTCTCGGTATTTGATCAGTTTTTTTCAACTTTTTTTTTAACGCATACATTATTAGTAAGTACCAAGTACATTTTTAATATTCATTATTACAAATCCACAACAATATTATGTTAAAAATAATTTCAATGGTACAAAATAATTATTAACTTTATAATATAATCTAATATATATACAGTGCGCCTATACCGTAACTATATTATAGCTCTTTATGTTCCACATTTTACATGGTAATACATTCATATTATATATAATATACCACAGCGGCACAGCGTACTTTTTTGTGTTGGGTAGTATTGTAGTAAAAAGTATGATTGCGAGCATTGAGGTATAATTTAGACTTATAAAAAATACACTTTAAATAAAAATGAAAATATTTGTTTAAAAAAAAATTTTTAAATACTATACGAAAAATATATTTAAATACAAATAAATATTACAAATACTAAAAAAGTAGTTATTAAATAAATAAATAACCCCTTTAGTTTTGCACAGAAGGATACCAGAATCAGGTTAATATAATATAATAAAATATATAAGCGTGTATGCCATATATATATATTTCCTCCTATGAAGTATTTAAATAAAAGTAACTACTTAGATACTTATGAAATACATTTTTTGCCGCAGTATTTTAAGTAAATTAATATAGTAATTATTTTTAGTAAATACAAGTTTGGATATGTTCTGTTATAAATTATATTATATAAAACTATTATGATTTTTATTCATTTATAGTAGATAGGTACATATATTTATTTAAAATTATAAAAATAGACATACCTAATTATATTTATATTTGATGTTTTTGAGTTTTTAAATATTTATTGAATTTTTTAACGAAAAGTTATTTATAAATACATGTTTATTATATCCTGCAGAAGTATTTAAATATTGCATTACCTACATAATAATATTATGGTGATAAACTAATATAAACATTAAATACAGCATTAGTTATTAGTTATTAGTCTTATGCATAAGTTATAGAAATACAATAAGTAGATATTACTAATTTGAAATGATCAAAATTTTTGTAACAAATAATTCTGAAAAGGTTGTGTATTAACTATTAGGTATACAATTTTAGTTTAATATTTGTTATTGAAAATTTAAGGGATATTATTGTTTAAACATGAATAATATGTTGTTTAAATTTTACCCTCGATCATCATTCATCATGTTTAAACGATTAAAATAATTATAGTATAATAAGTTATTATTAATTATTAGTAATTATTAATTGTGTTTACAATTTATTGTATATTTTAATATAGGTACCTACATAAATAAATGTAATTACTAATTTCAAATTTGTATCACTAATTATTAAAATACTTTAACAACACCTAAATGTCACAAATAAATACTAAATGTACGTTATAATATTATAATATTTCTGTAATTATACATGCATTATTCATATGATTATCGTTTATTAAAAAGAGTTACTATTAGGTATATTTTCAGATAATTAGTTATTAAATGTCATACGACACATAACTGATAAGATTGTGGTCTTCGTTACACAGCTTATTTTTTAATTATCGGTGAATAGTGAAATGATGATTGAATGTAGTTGGATATAATTTTAAATCAATTGACCAATAATTTAATTTTAAAAATATTTATTGTACTATAATTATTATAATATTGTTACTTATATATATTAATATAATTATTATTCATTTATTACCACTTTAATCTTTATAGGGCACAAATTAAAATTAATAATTAAAAATTTTTAATTTTTATATTACATATAAAATTATAATCTTATACTATCATTTATAGTAATATGGATGTAATATTTGAAAACCACAAATTGTACTTTTTTTTTATTTTTATTTTCAGTTTAAGTTGTGTTTTTTTACATTTTTCTAAAAGTTGTGTCATGATCATCCATAACATATTATCTATACGAGTTAACGTGAATTATATATAATGGTTGAAATTAATGATAATTAGTATAATATGTATAAATGTAAATTATTATGCTGCTCTCAATAGAGTGGTGTACCAATAATTACAAATTCTTCAAATATTTAATGACATAATACCTTATAAACGTATATAAATGGAGGAAAACATTTGGTGGAGGGTTGTAAAACTCTAAATACGTATAAAAAATATAGTAATATCGTCGGCTTAATAATTGGATACAATTTTAAAATACAGTGCGGTCTACAATTATTTTTTATTTAATATATTCATTATTCATATAAAAAGCATAATATTCTTTTTAAAACAGAACAAAATACGTCCCATTGAAAGACTTTTGGGACAATGGTATGTATACGGGACGTATTCTCATCACAGTTAGTAGTTACCTATTTTTACTATCAAGTAAACAATGTATTAAGAACATTTTGTATAATGTATATACTTACTAGAAAATAATAATAATAATAATACATTAGTTTTAAAATATCTTTGACAATAATCTGTAAAAACAAATAATTGTTGTATTAAAATAAAAGTATGGAATAGTAATATTCTTTTAGCGGGAAGTTTGAATTCAATTCAAAGAACATATTTAATCATTTTTAGAATTGCACTACTATATTATAACATGAAATTAATGTTGAAAATGAAAATGTCGAAGATAATAATAAATTATTGAGCTGAGTACCAACATACACTGTACCCACATCGTTCTTTTGAATAATTTAATGTTTAAAAATCTAGTGTAGTCGAGTCTCTTCGCACTCCCCCCCCTACCAAAAAAAAAAAAAGAACAATTCGAGTACTGTTTACAATTATTAACTTGTTGGAACGTTGTTGTATCAATGAAAAGTAGGGACTATTTCTGATTTCTCTAGTATTATATAAATAGATGGTAATTTGAATTATGTATATTTTTATAAATTCGTAATGTAACAACTATAATCGAACCATCTTCGACCCCTTAACATGTTATGATTGTTACCAGACAGGTATAAGTATAACATATTGTTACAAAAGGGATAAAAAAGATGATGTAAAAATGCTAATTTTGTAATGTAACTATTATAAGACATAACATTATAATATACTCCAATGCGCCTACGTGTGTTAACAAAAACTTTAACGTGACTTCATTGTATAGTAGTGCAGACTAATAGATAATATTATAAGAATGGATATGTTATTATACTATACTGCCATAGTAGTTTATTTAAAAAAAATAAACATACAATTTTTAAGGTTACAAGGGTTACACATTTACCTGTAAATATCACGTATCAGCAAAAGAAAGAGAATAGTTTTCAATAATAATAATTCTTTCTTTCTTCCACTATACGGACCGCGACCCTGTGTGTTATCAGTATAGGAGTGGCCTATCCATTATTATATTTCTAGACTGCGATTCTGCGACGATTAGGTTTATGTAAATTTCGGAATATTGGAAACAAATCATTACGTGTTAACGGTAAATGGTAAAATGATAGAAAATTGATCTTTGATACGAATGATACTCTTTCTGTCGAACAGCAGGCGTAGTGTTAAAATTCTGTGATCGCTTGAAATGATAACGGAAATAAAGTGCAGCGTATATTTGACGCGTACGTAAAATTATATTAATCCAATAATACTTGTAAAGACTATCAAAGTCTAAATAATCATTCAAAAACCAAATTACCTACTTTGGTCTTTGTGAGTGTGTTTATAAAATAATGTAATATAATGTAATATAATAATAAGACATAACCATTCGCGACATCTGCACTTGTTAAGAGTTGTGTTCACGACGTGACGTAATAGTATGTGATATATCATTATATAATATTGTTGATTGTCGTTATGACTGTTGACAATATTTCTTTTTGCCGCAGGGCTTTGTATCTAAATTATTTATTTAAGTTTTGGATTAACCTGAACTTTTTATTCGGATTATGGTTAAATTCGAGTTTTTCAAATAAATAACGTTGGAGTTAATTCGGGAGCAAAGTCTTGCTTTTCGGCGTGAAATCCGTTTTGAATTTCGCGGGTTTTTTTTTTTTTAAATATTGTTACAGACGCGAACGTCGCGTCTAATAAAATACATCGCGTTCTGCGTTCATTCGCTTCGTACACGAATAATAATATTAATATGATATGAGGGACGGCGGCTAAAATATATGCGTCACGCGAGAGATGACGGAGACTAAGCGGATGACTCATTCATATGGTTTTCCGACTGATTCTGCACAAGGGCGACGGAAAGGGCTGCGAGTTCGCCAAAAATATATAAATACATTATTGTCATTCGTTATTATCATTATGTATTATTAATGCAATATTGCAGCTACCGGTTATAATATATTGTTATATATATTATCGGACCTCCGGGAAGAACCGCGCTCATGTTATTTCACGTTTTAATAATAAACAATATTATTACATTTAAAAATGTAGACATGAATGTGATGATTTTATAATATGTCGGTCAACGCAATTATAAAAAATATTAATATTAGTAAAATCGAATAATGACGTGTGCTCGCACACAGCGGGGATTACCTATTACTGTTATCGTTAATAAATTTTATATTGTTCTACATTAAACGGTGTGATATCAAAATGTGCAGCGGAGGAGAGTTCGAATTTTCTAAATGTGTTAATCGCGCGCGCGGTTTTTATTTTTTAATAACAAATTCCGAAGGGCATCAGGACCCGCGCGCGCCGCGTCCAACAACCAACGCCGCAGCGACCGGCGCGCTCGCTAGTTCGCGTGTATAATATGCGCGTTATTACACGGACATTCCGAACGGTGCGCACGCGCAACACCGCCACCGAGCACCATCGACAACGGTTACGGCGGCGGCGGCGGTGACGACCAAAACGCACCAACAGCTATGATGGTATAAACTATAAAGTATAATACCGACGACGAGGACTCGTTTTGGTCGAACACCAGTACGCCGCCGCCAGTCGGTCGGCCGCCGTCACCCTCCCGCCCGCCGTACCACCGACCCACTCGCCCGCCCGACAACCAGCGGCTCTGTACATCGGACGCCGCGTTGCTCCGGTGGCGACGGCAATGACGGCGGCAACGACTACGACGACGACGACGACGGAGAACGCCGCTTTTACAAAACAACCAGCTATATTATAATATGGTCGGCGGCCTTCCCGCGCCATCACCCGCCCGCCGATGGAGAGTGGCACAACAACATACATACACACACACACACACACACACAGTGTTGCCGACACCGACCTCTCTCGTCATTCGTTCAGCGTTCGCTGGCTTACAAGCTTTAATAATAATAATAATAATAATAATAATAACATTATTATTATAATGACGACGGCGTCGTCCTTTAATAATAATAATAATATAATATTTAAAATAATACAAGATATAGATATATTGTTATTCGAACGAATGCTCGTTCGTATTATTATCATTATTTTATTTCGTTGAGAATATTTTAATCAAAAATCTCGACATCGCACTATTAAAACGTTACCACCGCACCGAGTAACGCACGGGGAAAATATTAATTTTGTAATTATTCAAAGGCATCTACCATAGTATAAACTAATAACCAATAACTACTATGATCTATTTACACAATATTAACCTAGCCTATTATAGTTTGGTATTTTTTTTTTTTTTTTACATAATATATTTTATCGGCTTGATTGCGTGTTTGTGGGTAATGGGATAAAAACATACCACGTTTGTTGGGGAACAAAGTTCGAGATGATAAAAATTGTTAATATTTAATAAATTTACGTGATTTAAAATTCGAGAAAATGTTTTCATCCTACGCGAATTATGAACGATGTTCAATGCGTCGATATGCGTGGTATGGTATTGCGCTCGCGCAACTCGCGAAATTTTTTATCACATTTTAAATGATTTGCTTTTATCTCTAAATTATTATTATTATTATTTTGAAAATAAGCGGGCTTTCGCGGACAGTAGAGGCTAGAGAGACATAATATTATCGTAACATCACTACAACGGCGCACCTAACGGCAGGCCTCATTGTTAGCAGTGTAGGCAACTAGTAAACGTGCGAGTGTGTGTAAATTAAAAAATGTAGCGACCGACATAAAATCCCCGCTTTCAACTGTCGTTATTTTCTATACTACGACCGTCATAAACACAATATCAACTATCATATCTTTCGGCGGCAAACTTGAAAAACTCAAATTATCAGTACTTCAAGAAAAAAAAAATTAAAGCATTATCGTTGCACATGATTAACACAGTTAAACACTCTCACGAAGTGTTTGTAATTTCTGAGTAAAACGCAACTTGAGTATCTGAATGCTTTGTTTTAAACTAATCAGTTGAAAAAAATTATTACTGCGTACAACGACAGTATCTACCTACTACACTAATAAACATTTTATTGTTGAGTGCGTGTGGTATAAAAAATTAAAAAAACTGTCGTTGTTTTAATGATAGGACAAATTAAATTGTTTAATATTCAAAACGAAAAACTCAAAATATATTTATTTTACACGAATAACGAATGTGATATTTTTATTTATAGATTTATTAATATTTCAAAATAATTACTAAAATAATATACATATTATAAATTTTTTATGTTATAATTTATATGTAGGTTAAAGATTAAACTAGCAGGTTACTGCAGTATTTCGATTTTTTTGTATTGAAACAGTAACTACAACATAATATATAAAAGTGCAGGTATATATATATTTTTTTTTTATAAAACCTAGTAGTGCAATTTACTAAAATCATTTCGGTTGAGTAAATAACAAATTATTGTTTTTTTGAATTTTGTTTCTATACTTCCGTATTCACGTTGACCTTTTTTCGTTCGAGCGAAACAAGTTAGAAAAATATATTTTTCATCTCGCTGTCTCGAAATAGTCGTAATTATTATTTTGTTTTCGTGACATGCACGTATACGTTATACGTATAAAATGCATAATACATATTTGATGTTATTATGTAAAGTGCAATATTTTTATGGTGTGCGGCTGCGTAGTTTCGCCGCCGTCGAAGTAATCGAAGGCTGTTGCCTGTTACGAAGATTCTTCGAGGTTCAACCAGAGTCGGTAGGTGGTATAATAATATAACAGTAGAGGTATAGTGTAAAAATCAAGCAGAAGTGGCCGTACGATGTTCGGTCGGGTAAGGTGGCGGCGGAGGGTAAACCAGGTGTACACAGAACGTATATTAATATTAATATTATTATTATAGGTAGGTTGTGGGTGAGCAGCAATAGGCAGTGGGCGCGACTGCGATACAGCGTTGCGTGGAGGGGCAAAAGGGAATGTTTTGCTACAACAACGACCGACCTCGGTTCGCGAGCTCGGTGATGATAACGCGGTTCGCGGTAGGATGCATGTGCACGAAACAAACTGAAATTCTGGTTAGAATGGTTACGGAAAAAAAATATATATTCGTGTTGCCCAATGACCGTCAACTTCGACGTTTGCGAAGATTTCGCCTACTGTGAGCTTTGTCCGCACTGACTTGCGGTCCGCGGACCGCCAACAGTCCCAAGTCCTAACTGATGAGGAGGCTCGGGTTGGGTGTCTCCGACTTAAACGCAGAGACGCGAACCGAAATCGTTATGAAATAATTGGAATTACGGTGAAATCGTAACGATGTTTGCATTTTTCAATTAACCAAAAAAGTTGGAAAATCGTGAAATGTCTCGTTGTCGCGTACGCCGCGCTGCATACACAATTCCCCGTACATTTATAATATTACATTGTTTCAATGTAGATAACAAAATCCCGCCTGTGTAATAAAATTACTAAAATGTATCTCGGTGGTAATACGCCAAACAGAACAAGACGAATGTACGCGTGAGTTCGCGTATCCGCGTACTATACACGTATATTATAACATACATATATATATAAATATGCGTATTATGTGCAGTGCACGTGGTGATAATAAAGTATATGTATGTCGCGTATGACGTCGGTCGCACACACCATTTGTATGTATTAGAATATTTTATCCATTCAACGGGACGCGGATACCGCCGTTTTCGGTACGGCCTTTTGGACACTGCGGCGGCGGGCGGCGAGAGCGCGCTGCCTGCCGCGCATTTGAAATTCGAAATAATAATATTATAAAAATATGCGCGCGGTCTTGCCACTTCGGCGAGACGTTTCGGTGGCCGGGTGTAACGGTTCGGTTGGTACGGCGCGGGGAGCGGTGCACGGACAATGCCGCCGCCGCCGCCGCCGGTGTGCTGGTGGGGTAGTGGATTTGAACGCGTGTACGACGGCAGTGTCGCGGGCGCGGACGACGACGGGCAACGAGAAGCGTATAATATAATATTATGCGAGTGTGCCGGTGCGCATGCGCGCTCGTTTATTATAATATCATACGCCAACGACGTTGGAACGAGTGGTGTTCGCGATAGTGTCGCGGGGCGCACGGTGTTACGATCGGCGGGGCGGCGGGGTTCGCGGGACACAGCAACAGCGGAGCAGCGTCGTCAAAACAGCGCGGCGGCAGTGTTGTGTTATTCACGAGTGAAGCTCTGTGGCGTACCGTAGCGTATTGCTCTGCTCGCAGCTCGTACCGAACACGCACACGTACCGCTGTTTGCGCGCGCTATCGTGTTTGCGTGTACATTCGTGATTATTTACATTTTCATCGAGCGTTTTTATTATTATTTTCATTTTCTTTCTCACTCGCTCCAAATTCCTCGCACGCGCGCGTGTCTCCACAGACGTTGCACCGTAATCCGGGCAAACGTACGATCCACGGGAGTTTTTTTCTAAACGGCTGTGATATATAAGTTAATCGTTATATTATAATAACGTCTCCAGCGTTTGTGTCGGCTAGTTTTTTTTTTTTTTTCTTCATCTAAAATAGTATCGTTTTGCCAGTAACCCCCGGGTACCGACCGGCCGACACGACGACGTTTCACGCGATCACTCGGTGGACGGAAGCCACTGTCATCGCCGTCTGTCGCGTTATATGATGTTGGCCCGGCGCCGCAGACGCCGATACCGACGTGACAACGCTACAACGACCAATATCAACAGCGCGAACCACAGAAGCAGCGACAAGAGCAGCGCATCAGTAGCTGTGAAGCATAGCAGCCGTAGAAGAAGACACGACGACTACGTACACGTACGCGGACACGATGACGACGACAGTGGGTCTGCTGTCGCCGCTTTTGCCGCCCACCGCGGTGACGGCCGCCGTTGCCGAGGAACACCAGCAACAGGATTATTATTACGTGCCGCAGCCGCAGCCCACGCGAGTCGTTCGCATGAAAATGTGGAGTGACGACGACGACGAGAGTAGTTATTGCACCGAAGACAGTTCGACGGTGAGCGTTCTATATTATAATAAATGTACTTCATAATTAGTTATTATAGTTACGTCAATAGAATAATATAATATGCCAATATTAGCGATAAAAAATCGTTCGATCGCATTTACCACCCTCCCATAAAATTATTATTATTATTTTTATGTACTCGTAATAATAAGTTACGTTTTCCGCGGGTGAGTAAGAGACGAAGAGAAAAATTGGTATCGATGAAGTAAGAATGAATACTTAAAATTGGAAAATTTTAAATGAAGAAAACGCGCGACGGTTATAAAAGTCTCAGACAGTTTTTCAAAGTTCCCGCCAACTGTCACTGCCGCCGTCGCGCCGTGTGTGTGTGTGTGTGTGTGTGTGTGTTTGTACATTTACAGACGGGGTGACGGTGTATAGTTGACAACACTTTGTGTTGAAGCATGTGCGTGTGTGATATTAATATCTTCCATGGTATTATCTGTAATTTTTATCGTTACTATTTTAATAATAATAATTTGTTATTTTATTTCCAGTTACCAATATAATATAATATTATAATTACACCGCCATAAATAAAATATTCGTTACCACAAAAATATATGTAAATGTATACGTAACTAAATATTACGTATCTACTTAATGATAATATTGCTTAGGATTTATTTATTGTTTTGTGTCAGATAATTTATTATTATTTTAAAGTACATTTAGTTTTATAATGTTATTAGGTATATTAAATTTAATATAATATTCGATATTTCTTTTTAATGCGTATTAAAACAAAAGTGTGTCACGTATTAAGAGATATTATCCGAACTAATCGATTCTTCATTATGAAGAAAATAGATCTTTGCAATTTGAATGTTTATTTTATTTAATACGCTGTCTGTATAATTATTTAAATGTGGCTTGTTATAACTGACGTTTTATTATGACTGTGCAAACGTAATAAATAATACCATCGAAGGGATGTGTTCGGAGAAATTTTTTCTAACCCGAGTAATTATTATGTGTAGGTTATTGAGAAAAACGAGTATCAATAAATTGATAAATGTATAAATAAATAGTAATTTTTGGTTATTTATCGATTATAAATATTTTATTTCATTTTTGTATTGTGTTTGTACAGCAACATAGTTTAACTTAACTCTTACGATGTATTATTATTTATAATAAAGACATTAAACTAATCGTGTAGTAATAATTATAGTACTTTGATAGATGGAAAATGTTGTAGATGATAATAATAATAATAGAAAGCACTTTTTTGAATAATATAATATTTTCATCGATGTGTGTAGGTTGGTACTGTCGTAGTTACGGCGGCGGATTCATCGGCAGAGAAGTATGCGGAGAAAGTGTGCTAACAACGGCTCTGCCGCCGCCGTCGTCATTATAACGAAATAATATAATATACCTCTGTATCTGCACGTAGGTATGATGACTTTTGTGATGTAGAGAAACACGTCAAAATATCATATTTATTTGCGAAACAATGAAACATAAGATATTGTTATCAAACACGACGTGCTTTTTTCCTTCATAATGTTTTTCAGACCGCCACGTACCTAATACCTATTATAATAGATAGGCGCTGGTCGAAAGCATACATAATATGTAACGTGCGATAAATGATAAGAAAACTGCGAAAAAAAAACAGAAAAATTTATTATATTTGGTGACAGAAAACGTTTAGTTATTTTATAATAATTATTATATTATTTAAAACGCTCCAAGTATGGTAATTTTGTATTGGCGTACCCTTGGAAATTTTTTTAATAGGTTTTGAAACATGTTGGTTAATTCATTAAGTTATTTTTATAATTTTACAAGAGGATGAAAATCCCTCATCATTTTTCAAAATTACCGATTAGCTATAGAAACAGACGAGACAACGAATATTCTTCATTTTTTGTGGTGTCCTAACGCCATCTATACCATGTATGATAATGTTAGTAGTTTACCACACGTAACTCATAAACTGCATACACGTCGCTAGGTGGCGCTATTGATGTGAGTAGAGTATTTTGTTGCCACGCAGCATATCAAAATATTATACATAATGTCAAATAACATCTAACGATGAAGTATAATATAATATTTATGTAAAACCAATAGTACTGGTCGAAATGCAATTGAGTGAAATAACATTTTTGAAAATATGGTGTAAAACTATTATACAATGCCATATGTACTCGTTAACAGATTATTATAATTTTATTTATCTTATAACCCATTTTAATATTTATAAATTTTATATAATATACTTTTAATGTATCACAGATCACAACATATTAATTATTCTGATTAAAATAAACATATTATAAATAAATAATGTACTTTAGGTACTTAGTAAATAATATAGTGAGGTAACTTTGTTATTTATATAGTTGTTTAGATTTGAAAGTAGGACAAATGTATTTTTATCTTATACATTAAAAATAATATTTGAATTATGTGAACGTATGGTTTACAGGCTTTAAAATTTTTATAAAACTCAAAATATTATTTTAATGGTTTTTCTTTTTTTTTTTATACTTTTATTTATTTATTTATGGATTATTTTACCCTGGGTTAATAAAAACTAATAGTCAATATCTGTCTTTAAGTTATATTTTATACTTTATATTGTTGAATAAAAGGTATAAATGTTTAATAAAAAATTATAAACGTATTCATATTTACAATTTTATTTAGCAAAGTTGTATTATTATTTAATCGTTGTTATGTGGATTTGTGGTACATACCTATAATAATTACAAAATATAATAGTACACGAGTATGGCAAAAAGGATATTTATATAGGATATAATTTTGGAGAATTTGAAAATGTTCTTGCTAGTTTTTTATATTAATTTAATTTATTTTACCCTTTTTAATTTTTTATGATTTCAGTGTATGTTTGAACATGGCTGTTGTTTAGTGTTTACTCTCGAAATATACTATAAAGTTATAATATAATTGTAAGATAAGATGCAGTGTTGTTATGAAAATGAATGTTGAAGGTAAGAGGGAAGAGGCCTTCAGAAAATGTGAATAAATTGAATAGAGAGTGATATGAAGAAAGTTGGTGTCAATGGACAAGAGTATATTAAGAGAGCCTAGATCTATGGAGGTGTAAGGCTAGCTAGGAATATAAGGCGAAGATAAAAAAAAAGATGTGATAACATGTGATAGTCTACTATATTATGCTTTTAATATTTATACAAATACTCTCCACAGAGAATAAATGCATTATTTTTGTATACACATATATGGGTGACAAACACGTATTTCATAGAACTTATGTTTTTAGGTAAAATAATTTAAACCCAAATATTTTTAAGGACTATCATATTATATAAAAATAAATATTAGTTTTGCATTTATATATTATTAAAGTAATATTAATATTAATATATATTAATATCAATTAATAATTAGAAAATTGAAATCCAATTAATTGTTTATATTTTTTGTTAACAGAATAGTTTCTTACTACTCAACAACATGGGCATCCATGTACCTCCAATGACGACAATATATACAAACATGTTGAATGACACTGGTAGTGAGTCGAGTGGATGTAAAAAAAGATTATCTACATCTTCAGATGATAATCATATTCCTAAGATAGCAAGACGTATGACCAATAATGAGGGACATATACAAAATGATCATATTATTGGAAGATTGGATGCAGCATCTCGGCTGGACGATGATGATGCGACATTATCACTGGTTTCAGCGATATCAGCTGTACCTGATAAATCTGATTGTAGTATTGAGGATGACGACGATGACGATGACGACGACGACGATGATGAAGATGATGATGATGATGATGATGATGATGATGATGAAGATCAATACTTACCTGCTGGAAGTTTGTCACCTTTATCATCACTACCTTCAAATAGTATCAGTATAACAAACTCCACAAATACATCTTCTTTATCATCTTCACAACAGCATCACACACAGCATCATTGGAGGCAAAATCATCAACAACAACAAACTATTAAATGTGAAACAAATGGTAAGTGTTATCTGGATTTAGGTAGTGGTGCAAGCAGTACATCAACAGCAATAACTATGAATCCAATACAACATAGGCCCAACAGTGAACCAGAATGCTGTGAATTAGGGCGTTGTATTCCAACTACACAATGTTATAGACGTCTTAGAGCTAAAGTATTTGATGCATCAATGCGTAAATTAGGAAAGTCAAGTAGTTCTGGGAATGGCAGTTCCCAACAGAGTTGTGAAGCTGGATTACGAAGGTCTGTGCTTATTTGCAATACTCTAAGATTGATTGAACGTGAAATGTCACGTGAAGCCGCTTCACATCTAGCTCAACAAAGGCGTACATCGTCAATGATAACTAATTCACAACAATTACATCAACAACAACAACAACATATTGATGTCTTACAGCAACACAATAGTAATAATAATAACAATAATAGACGATCTCCAACACCTTACCCTGCAGAGTACAGAAATGGACGACCGGAAATTATGGTCGAACATAATAGCGGTATTAACAGTAGTAGTATTAGTTCTGCTGATTCGATTGATTCTGGAGTTGATAATGACTATTATTATGATGATGATGATGAAGGTGATGATGATCAAAATCATACTATAGAAATGTCAACTAACCATCAAGAGACCAATAACCATAATTTGCATTATTATCATTTAAATGGAAGTATTATAGAGTGTGATAATTATATTCATTTAGATGATTATGATGAAGACCAAGAAGATGAGGAAGAGGAAGAGGAAGAGGAAGAGGAAGATTTTTCAGACTCTTCAATGGATCATCAAACTTATGAAAACAGTTTCAATCATAATAAAAACTTAGAATTGGGTATTGAAGATAATTGTGATGATAATACATTACCATTAATTGGTAGTAATTCAACAAATGTTACTTCAATAGATTGGGGATCAGTACTTAGTTTATCATCATCGAATAGTAATAATAACCCACAGTCAACATCGCCAATTACATTAATGAATAATGTAAACAATGATTGTGATATAACTACTAATATAGATCGTAAATCCCAACAACATAAATATAGAAGACGCCATCATAAACATCATTACCATCATAATCAAATTCATAATAAACACAGACATCAACATTCTCACCATCATCAAAAGATCCCAAGACGTCGAGAACGTGGAATTTCATCACCATCGATGGCAAAATCTAAGACATCAACAAATTATCATGTTTTGTCATAAGTAGACCCTTGTAATAATAAACAAACTACTTAGTAATTTCAATAGTATGCCTATTGAAACCTGAAAACAAACTTCAAACAATAGAGCCACTATGTAAACTTTTTTACAATGACCAAACTCTATTATTAACATAAATGTTTACATGTGTACCTGATATATAACATTTAAATTTATCTTATATTATTAAATACCTTCATACACACTACAGTAATAAACTCATAACAAACAAGAATGGCTGTGCATATTATAACAAACGGGCAGCTCAATTATTTTTATTATTTTTTAATTTTAATGTAAAAGTTATAGTATAATATTATTATCTCTTATAGTATATATTTATGCAGACATATATATAAAAATAATAAACAAATATTGCTAAATTTTTCATCAAAAGATACTTACACAATTATAATTAAATTATTTTGCAATAAGTATATATGTAAATGTTAATATGTCATATATTATAATATATTAAGAGACTTGTTACCATTTTAAAAGTTTTATATATAATATATATAAATATATATTATTACTATTGTCATAATATTAGATTATATTGTATATTACAAATTACAATCAATTGTTTAGAATAGAATTAAGAACAAAGTTCAGTTACAATTTTTTTAAAAATAATTAATCTCCAAACTTACACCGACATGAAAGTATTGATAAAATTAAATAAATAAAATTTAAATAATTTGAATATATAAACAATGTATTTAATATTTTATATTGTTGAAACTTACTCTGTTTTTAGAGTGTACACGAGTAGTTACATTTAACAATTAACTTAGGTACATTTATTATATTTAATAAGGCCAATAAATGTTTTAAAATTTAATCCGTCCGTAGGTAATGAAACACAAAATACAATTATGACTAAAACATATTTGTATGAACAAATTAATGAATTATCCAAATAGTATGTTTTTGTTTTTGTTTTTTTTTTTTTTTTTTTATCAAAGAGATCTCTTTTTATTCTTTTTCTTTTTAAAACTATTATTTTATACCTAGAATATGCGATTTAATGTATACAATCATTTTATTTGGTTATACTAATAAGATTTAAGGTTTTGGTTAATACTATATAAATTTAATGTTGTGTTGTCTAAAAACTCAATTATGTACTTAATAATACATTAACATTGTAATTACAGTATTATTTATTTAAATGAAAAAAGTATATAATTATGTTAAAAAGCAATAATAAATTGAATATAATAAGTAAATTAAATTAATTTAAATTTTAACTTGATTGCACTGATGTTTGTTAATAATAGTAAAATATTGTATTATATTATTAATATCGAAGAGCTGCTCAATGAACCAATATTAGTAACATTGTTTATAAAATTGTATAATTAAAAATATATATTGTATAAATAAATAAGTTACAAGTATCTATTTCTGTATATATAATTATAAAATTTACAATTATTATTTAATGAACAAAATATGTTTATATTATATAATATTGTTATGGTAATTTATTGTTTTACCATAATTAAAAGTCGAAAATTACAATTATTTTGTTAAAATAAAGGATAGGTATATACATGAATTGATTTGAGAGTAAATTGTTTTTAATGCCTTTTGATTTTATATTTGTATTTTACTATTATAATTATCAAGTTACATGCATAAAATAATTAAAGTGGTTAAATAAATACTATACATAGTACCATTAATCATAAGATATTTGATATATTCTATGTTTTTACTATAAATTCAGCAAACAAAGTTAACTAAGAATAAACATTTTAACTAGGATAAATATAGGGCGTCATAGGGTTGATGTGAATGAGTTGAACCTGTATAAGATAATTTTTTTACTGCTTTAAAGATTTATGAAAATTAAATTAAAATATAATTCTTATTCTTATTATATTATTTATTTAATTTTTATGGGAAATGTAATATATTTTAGTCAAAATGGTATTGAAAAAACATTCTTAATATCTTAAACTGTTGGATCTTGAGTGTGAGTAATTCCTCCATCCCTGAATTATCAAAGTTGTGATTTGGAATGTAATTCCCAAGGCTGGGCATTAATAAGTTAAAAAGTTAAATTAAGTTACTTTTAACTAAGTTATATAGCGAGTTACTTTCTTTAACTTTTACTTTAATTTAATTAGTTAAATTTATTGTAAAATAACCAAGTTATTTTTCAGTTAATATTCTTTTAAAAATTAATGGTATTCTTATTATTAGACAGTATATATAACAAATATCCTATATATTTATATAATTAAAGTTATATTATAATAATATAATATAACGTTATTTATATAATGATCATAAAATTGGAAATAGAAGTCATTAAACAATAAACCTTATTACAAGTAGATAGGTACATTCACAAAGTACATAAATACTGGAAACATAACTGGTTTATTTTTACATTCATTCAGTTATTATCAATAATTGTTATTTTTTGGAATAAAATAGATTTATTTTTCGATTTAAAAATGATTAAATTTAACTTATTTTTAAACATTCTAAGTTAAATTACTTATTTTTCAATTAACTTTTAACATCTAACTTAACTGAAGAATTTTTAAAATAACTTACTTAAGGAGTTAAAAATTTAGTTAACTTGCCCGGCCTTGGTAATTTCTATTGCGATTATGAATTGAAAGTGACAAAAAATTTGAAATCTATAAATTATATTACTTAACATAACAGTCAAAATAACAATGTTTAACATATATATTTACCTAAGTATAGTAATGTAAAATGTTACAATTTTATTTTTTAAAATAAATAATACGTTTTGGCATTCAGTCAGTTCATCTGTACATTGATACATTATAGGATTGAATAATTATATTTAAATTGATAAAGTTTTATTTTAATAATATGATTAAACATTTATAGCCTACTTGACTAAGTTGTGAATATAATTAATTGAAGATATTAATTTATTGTGTTATAATATTCTATGACATTTATCTATTTAAAACAAGTTTGACTGTGAATGGTGTACCTGCATAGGCGCTTAGCACATAGGTATATTATATTGAAGTTTACCATTACTGCAATTTGAAATTACTATCTACCCAAACTATTATAATAATTAAATTATAACTATTTAATTGTACCAAAAATGTATTAATACTAATTAAAACATTATTCTAATAGTCTATTTTCAAAATTAATATTAGCTTTCCACGTGATGAGGCAGTATGGGGTATGACTATATAGGTATTGTTATAAAAAGTTTAATCAATGGTATAACTACATCTAGTTATTTATTAGTTATAAAGTATTTAAGTATTTAAAAGTAAACATAAAAAAAAAATAAGTTGGTCCGAACTTAATGTTACCGTTAAGTATTTAGGTATTATTTATATTTATAAATATATTAAACATAATATTTTGATTAATAATCAAAAAATAAATACTAGCTGGTATTATTATAATAATAATAATTATTATTATTATTTTGTATTTAATAACTATTATTATATTAATTTAAAATTCCATGGAAATTCAATAACGATAATTTTTAACAACATTATACAATTAAATTCATAATATTTTTATGTAACAAACAATCCCTTTATTTTATATTCATAATATGTTTAATACTTAAATGAACATTTCAAATTTAATACAAGTGCCTAATTGTTTAAAATGTTTTTTCCTGATATGAATTTTAATATTGTTTTTGAAATAATTCTTACTTACATTTTAAGCATAATTGCAGGTAAACCACAACTTTGATTAAATTCTATCGCTATTGTTTCAAGAAGTTAAAGACATTAATTAACACTGGTAATTTTTTTCTTCATATACTTGTATACCTACCTATATATTATATATTTATATTCTGGTATATCATATAAAAAAAAAAAAAAAAAATACTGTTAAAATTTGTTTTAATTTTATAGACTGAAGTTAGGTATTCTTTAACTTAATTATTCTTTATAAGAATGACAGATATCTTAGTAAATTTAGGTAGTTGTGTGAAAATTCATACCTACGTTTTTTCTCGTGGTATTAGATATTTGGGAACAACTTTCCTTTTTCAAAAATGAAGTCATACATTTAGTTTTTTATTTTTAACATTAATAAAAACAAAATTATATCTATTATTATAAAATAATGCTAATAGTCTATTAGTAATAGGTAGGTAGTATCATAAGAATTTTACCGAAATGATAAAATATATATTTTATTATTTATATTTCGCATATATTTTTAATTGTAGGTAATATCACAATAATGGATGTTGAACATATTTATGGCAAATACGTATCATCATCGATAAATGCTAGCACAGACCATTCTTCCGAAGAAGAATATTGTAATTGCGAATTTAAAAATCCTCTTAATTTATTGGGTATGTTCATTATTATTAAAATTATAATAATTTTAAAATTATCAACGAAAATCAAATATGTTTTGAACAATCTATTTTGGAAGAAAACTATTTTTCTTTATACGTTTAAATGTTTAAAGACTATTACGTAGGTATATCTTTATAATAAATATAACTAATAAATAAATGTAACTCTAATTTTAGTTCTATTAAATAAAACATATGAAAGTACCACTTAATAGTTAGTAGCAGGGCTTGTTCTAACGATTTTTGTCAACTGCGCAGTGGCTTGATTATTGTGGTGGTGGGTGGGGGGGATGGATAAGGATATTCCCCTAGAGCCATTATTTATATATATATTTCTGTTTAGGGTGTCCCAGATCTATTTACTAATTGCAATATTTATACGAAAAATTAAAAATATTGTATACAGTTTTTTTAAAATTATTATATAGGAAACGGACTATAATATTGTCTTTATTATTTGTTTAAAAAAATACGTTTCATAAAAAATAAAAAAATGAACTCTTATTTTTTAAGCTATGTAAAATATGAAAGTAGTCATTTCAAAGAATATATTTATATACGAATTTTGACGTGTCGATCTCTTAATTTAATTAAGATGTCGATTTTTAGAATTTTTTTAGATTTATTGGAAAAATTTTATTTCTGACGTCATTATTTTAATATCATAGCATGTAAAATTTGTACTATCTTAATTCGTGTTGCTTACAAAATTTTATCATAGATAATTATACCTATTATTATCTATGAATTTTATAGCTGCAAAAATATAATAATGATCCTACGCTATAATAATGACGTCAAAAATATGTTTTTTCCAATAAATAAAAAAAATTCTTAAACACTGACATCTTAACTAAATTAAGAGATCGACACGTCAAAATTCTCATATGAACTCAAATATACTCTCTAAAACGGCTGTATTCAAATTTTACAAAACTTAAAAAATAAAAATTTAATTATTTAATTTTTTTATGAGACGTTCATTGCCTAAATAATAGTTTGAAAAAAACTGCATTCAAATATTTTAATTTTTCGCGGAGATATTGCAATTAGTTAATAGATCTGGGACACCCTATATATCTGTATATTGGTTAGGTTACTTAAAAAATACTATATTTATATTTGATAGGTATATTTCAAAAATAAATTCTACACCCCTTTCCCCAAGATAAATTTCTAATTAACACTATAACGGTTTATTCGAATACAACATAATGGTTTAAATTAAAAACATAAACTGTAATAGAAATACTGTTTATTGTTATATTGCATTCTGTTATCGAATGCTACGACATTCGTCATTCAGTATACATTTTACTTAGATGTTACATTATACATGAAACAAAATTGTCTGATATTAAATAACAAATTTGATGATTAAGCAGTGATGTATTGAAGCGTATACGGGAGTATACGGTGTATACTCGTGACAATATTTGTATAAAAGTGCGTATACGCAATATAAATAATAATTTTATACGGTAGGTATATGGCCAAACGACCATAATTTTTTATAATTTATAAATTTAATGACAGTAAATATGTATAAGGTATTATATTTCTATTAGTTAATTCATGTACATAGTATATTATATACCTCTACGATTTAAAATTTAAAACAAAAAAAATTCTCATTTAATAAAGTGTAGAGTTCTAGTTATAATTTATTTATAGTTATTATTAAGGATAAAAATTAATTATTTGAATAAAAATATAAAAAAATGAATGTCATAATAATCATTTAAAGTATTTTTTTCTTTTTTAATGTAATTTTGAGAAAAATATGGCGTATATTTAAGACATTATTTACCAATACATCTCTGTGATTAAGTATATTATTTTTATTTTCATTAGCATAGAATAATATCAATTAATTACCGACACATATTATGGGAAAATAAACTGCACAAATATTGATTATCAAGTGTGTATCTAGTATTTCCAACTATACGCAAAATAGGCCCAATTGCGCTTTAGAATAAACCTTGATTAGTAGGTTTATAATGTATTTATAATTTGTGTACCAACACAGTTATTTTTTTAATAAGCAGATAGCTATTTAAATTTACATAAAATTAAAAAGTTAGAAAAAATAGGTAGGTACTTATAATTAATTAAATGCATTTAAAAATTTTGGAGTTATAGTACGATGTAGGATGTAGCTATCTAATAAGTGCATGTGCATACCTAAACTTACATAGATATTAATTATTATTAACGATTGTACCCAATCGTGGTACCATTGGCGAAACTGAGACAAATTTTCTGGGGGGGGGGGGGGAGAAACAGGCAATAGGTTAAATACTTAAATTTTAAATCTAACAAAACATTTACATGCTCATATATATTATACAGTATATTATATAGCTATATTATGCATCAAGAGCATAACATTTGAACATTGCCTTACGTTGATGAAATAAAAATTATATTTGTTGTAAAAGTGGATTATATTATATATTGTATATATATATATATATAGTTCTTGTTATAAATTTCTTTTCGTGTTATCATTTCTACAAAAATTTGGGGGCTAAGTTTTCCCAAGTCCTATTATCGCCCATGCGTGGTACCTATCTACATATGTCTAGATATTTCTAATATTTCTTCTCTAATAAAAACAAAATAAAATTATTTATTCTGTATTCAATATATGTAATTAAATAATTGGTTAAAATATAATTGATATAGGTATACATTTATAGTTTATTATAAATGTAATATAAACTATATGACTTTACCTACCTGTTACCTATAGGTACTACAACTTATGAAAATCAATAATAATTATTTAAATTACTTAATAATATATATATTGTTAATAACGGAATTATCTATAACTAATATAATACTTATTGATACTAGGTAAATCATTTGATCAAACTTATATGATGAAATTATGTGAAATGAAAATAATTGGTCACGCAGATATTGCGAAACATGTAAAGTTCACGTTTTTTGGTTCGTATGTTTGTGATTCAGTTTGTAAGAAGTGTAGAGATAATATCAAGCAACAAAATAAAGAAAATAATTTAAAAATAATAGTTATGGAAAGTCATTGTGAATTAATTAACAAGGAAATCGAACATATAACAAATTTAGCAACACAATGCGTTTGTGTTTATCGTGTTCAAACTTTTAAGACACAATCGGTTATTTTGGTTAAGTTTAATGTGAATCCACAAGGTTTGGTCAAGATTCAATCCAATTGATTATTATTTTATTATATAAACGAAAGTAATATATAATGTTATTATATAGAATAAAAATATCTTTTAATTATTGAATAGTATAAGATATATATAATTAATGTTATTATTATAGATATACCTACCAAATATGTAAATTTTAAATTTAGATAGAAGATAGGTATTGTGTATTCAATATTTCAAAGTAAAATGAATGCTATGATAATAAAAGTTAAATGTGTACTGTGTACTGTTTAGATAGGTAATATAAAATTTCGTTATAAACTTCTGTCTTCTGGTATGTGTCGTGTGAATTGTGAAAATCTGTATGTGTAAAAAATGTATGCATTTAGCACCTATACTCTTAAATGCATTATATACTACAAGTAATATAATATAATGTAAGGCATTTAGGCATTTAGCTACATATAATTATATGAAGTGCATCTATACGTATCTAAATTTAATAATTGTCTTTGTTTAAATATAATTTAAAACCTAATAATCATATTTTTAGGTAATTTTAGGATTCCATAATAAAAATGTACAATAAAATATCTACATGGTTTTTATTAAACTAATTTTCTACTGTAAAATTCAATGTACCTTTTCCATTTTTCTAATTTTTCAGTAGAGCAATTTTTCTGTTTTGGTACTTTTAAATTCTGAGCGAAGCGAAAAATGTATTAATTTATAACAATTTGTGTTTTTTTCTTTTTTTTTATGTCTATAGACACTTTTGGGAAGAAATAATGGTCTGATTACTATAATAGGGTATACTTTCGGTAAAAAATTGCATCTAGTTGGTACTTTATTTAGCTCATTTTCCGAAATTATCAAAAGTTATTCTTCAGGAGAAGAAAAACTATTAAAAAATGACGAAAAATTAACAAAATTAACGGAAATTTAAATTTTGACGAACTCAATTTGATGATAACTAATGAAAATGTGAACGTAGGGACTAATTTTTTTTGAGATTAAATTTTATATTAACATAAAACTACATTTAATTATAACAAAAATAAAATAACTAAAATAGGTATATTATTTTAAAAATAAAAATATTTTAGATGATTATAAAATATGGACTAAAAATTTGGGGCACATAAATCGAGCATCATTTATATCTGTTATGGCGTAGCTGTCGGTTTCTATCGGAATACGTCGGCAATATTTGATTGTAAGTGGAGAGGATTTGACGGTTCGTCAGAGCATTGTCATTATTTATTTAATTTTTATTCTATTACTTGTTATGGTGTAGTGCTCAATATTAATAATTATTTGTGTTTTTTTTTTTTTATGAAATACTTAACTATTTAATATTGCGATTAGCCCATCGCATTGGCTGACTCCATCTCTGCCCATTGCAGAATTTGTTTAGCCTCAATTATAATAGTTATAATATTATTGATATAGTACACAATTTATTTTACACAAATTATAGTAACAGATATATCTATCATAAAAAGCTGCCATGTGCATTGTGTATTTTTGCCACAAAAAATAAGATATAAATCATACAAAACATTTAAAATTAATGACGAATGTTCAATTTATAACAAATTATGTAATAGCTATATTAGTTAGTTACCTCAATAAATTGAATAAATATATAACAGCTTTTACATTAAGTGAAATTTCATACTAATATTAATAGAGGCTATTTCATATTTAAATACATTATTATATTAGATTCTGAGCGGAGCGAGGGATGTATTGTTTCTACAAAGATGTTTTTTTTTTTTTTATGTATGAAAACATTTTTTCGGGTAGAAATAATTGTCCGATTATCACAAGTAGGGTATGCTTTCGGTAGAAAATCGCGTCTAATTAGTACTTTATAAAGCGCATTTTTAGAATTTCTTAAAAGAAAAACTACCAAAATGGCAAAAATTTGGCAAGTTGTGATTTCCGTAATTTTATTTTTATTTTTTATTTTGTGATAACTAATTGAGTTTTGATCGTAGGGACTTGAAATTTATTTTACATATTTTCATATGTAATTTACACTCGTGGTAAAATTTGGAATGGATTATCAGTTTAATGTGTTGTAATATATTGAGATTCGCTCAGAATCGTATTTTCTAATGCAATATCATTGCATTCAAATCTTAATAATTATAATAAACCAATAATTTCTCCGAGGACCGAAGGGACGAAGGGGGAACGTCCATAATCGGCCTTTTCACTTTTTTTTTTATTATATCGTCAACATTTTACTATTTTTTAAATGTAGAAATTAATTTATTATTGTGTATGTTATTTCAATCAATAAGTCATTTAAAAATTGTTTGTTTGACAATTTTAACACACCATTAGTTGTGTGGTTAAATTATCGAATATACCAAGACATTATTAAGGTATATGACTCGTCAAAATTTGGAAGGAATATGACACTATATATATTTGTTCCAAATTTAAAATTTAAAATTTTAAACTTATTATCAATAACATGTATAGTTATAGAAATAAAACTGATAGATCACGTCATATTCAAGTAACAATTATCTTAGTGTTTGTGTTATTGTAATGTGCTTGTAAAACAATACTATATTTAGAATTTGAAATTGGATTAATCAAATAAAATTAGAAATTTTAAAACACGAAATAGAAGTGAAAAACAATGAAATAAAGACTATATTTATATGAAACTCAAAATTTTATTATAAAGAGTATTTTATAACAATTGATTATATGTGTTAGAATTTAATCTTTGTTTAAACTCATTAACTAAAATTCGCAATCGACCATTTTCTTTAATTAGTTCCTGTAACAAATAATAATAATTTAAACGAATTAATAATAATATAATGAAGGGTAAAGTAAGTATTTGATACTAGTTACATGGATATAGTTGTTAGTAGTTATTAGGTAGGTAGGTATTATCACAATACTATTATGTGCTCAAATTGTATACATTATATTTATTATATTGTTAATTTATATGATTGAAAATTATTGCCTATATAAGTCTGAAATGTAAATTACTTCTGAATTTTGCATGTGTTGAATGGACTCGTCGTATTTCATAAACATATCGTTTAGCATTTTTTTTATATAATATGAATCATTGTTAATTATTGTCAAAGGATCATTTAAATTTCTCATTAGTTTAATGACTCCTTCTTGTTGGTCAATAATTGATTGTTTCATCTTGACAAGTTGATTGTTTTCTTCCATTTGATCACTACACAAAATTAAATCCAATACTTTATTAGGTACTTTATTATTAAATTAATTTGTATATTTATTCTGAAGTTTTATTCAAACACATATTATAAGAATAGGTATAAGTACTTTTCATGTTTTCGTACTTTATTTTTCCACTCTATAAGTAACTTTAAAAATATAATAAGAAAATTAAATATAAAATGAAATTGTATCTGTATGTAGTATCAATGCATCATATTAAGATTAATTTTTAACATTTTTTTTTTTTATAAAATATATGTTATCGTATTATTAATGTTTCATATTTTTATTTAGTTCTCTCGATTTAAAATAACGTCTTAAATAATAATGACATGTATAAACGAAAATTGAATCTAAATGATCCACTCAAATGTGTTTATAATGAATAAATTAATAACTAACCAATTTTTATTAAAAATAAAGCACTAGGATTAATCGCTCTTGTATAAAAATTGTATTTATGGTTATAACAAGTTTTTATACATTTGTATATATTATACATTTTAATGTTTATGATACAGTAGGAAAAATCGAATTGATTAAGTTTAACATAAGTAGTGTGTAGTAGATAATAATTTATTTGTCTCACCTCTTTTCTGCTACAGATGTTTTATATCTTACAGACAATTGCTGTTTTTCTACTTGTAATTTCTGTATTTCTTTTTCGAGGATGTTTATTTTCGACGTATACCTATCATGTACAAATGTATTTATCCAACATTCTGCCCGGTTTTCCCACATGTCCAATTCAATTTTTTTTTCAAGCACATTGGCCTCTAAATCAACGATAGTATTATTTTGTTTCTGATTTTCACTTGTCTGTAATATGTAAATATAATATATAGGACATAAGTAATAAAAAAATATGTATACAGAGTATCCTAGATCTATTTACTAATTGTAATATCTCTGTGAATAATTAATATTTTTAAATGAGATATTTTTTAAAATTATTATTTATGCAATGGATTACATATTATCTCTATTATTTTTTAGTTTTAAACATCTAGTATAAATATTTAAAGTATAAAAAATTATTTCTATATGAAAAAAGAGAGATGGATGAAGTAGTGTTAGAAATACCAAGAAACTGGGATATTGTGATTGATAGTGATATGAATAGACATTTAGGAAATTATAAGACAGAATACGAGAGAGAGTACATGGGAGAATAAGTTCTTGATTTTGCACAATTATGAATACTTTTTAAAAGAGATTAAGAAAATAATAATATATAAATTTTAAGAGTGGGAGAAATACATCACAAATAGTTTGTTTCATGTGGAGGAGGGAAAGTATAAAAAAGTGTATAGATTGTAAAGTAATTCCTGAAGATATAAAGGATATAATAATACAGTTTCAAAAATGACAGAAAGACAGAATGAAAGAGGATTGGATAAAGTACAAAAGATTAAATAAAGAAGCTAAATGTGTAGTATGCATAATAATGTTAATATTTTTTTATCATACAAAATGTTCGATTTGCTCTTGTTGTTTTGAAATTATATTGTTCCTGTAAATTATAATATAGATCTATATTAAATTCAAAATTAAAAGCGATATACTATTATTATTCTTACAAGTTTTCTATGTGATTATTTTTACTATTTATTTCATCAATATGTTCACTCGAAGACATTAAATTATGTATAATATCAATTCTTTTTTCATTGGAAACCGATTTCAACTTAAACAACTGTTTACTGATTCTCTGTAATCTTTATCAAAATTTAAAAATTGTATTACAATCTCCGTTACACGTATTATTATTTTATACTTATTATCAAGTTCAATTGATTCCTCTGCAGCTTCGTCTCGTTCTCTTAAGATGTCAATATAATCATATTTGTATTTGTTTTTCTCCTCGCATAATATTTCTATTCTTTTAGTTTTTTCCAGATCATTTTTTTCTGCATCTTTGATTGTTTTAACGAAATTATCTACTTTTAAAAGTAATTTTGAATTATGTTTAGATAAAGTTTTTATTTCATTGTTTTTCACTTCAATTTCGTGTTTTAAATCCTTTATGGTTTTATCTGATAAATCTAATTTTAAATTCATTGTAGCAATTTTACTAGATGCATCTTTTAAATTAAATTCTAATTCTTCTAAACGAATTCCATCTGTCTGAATTTCTTGGTCTTGTTTAGTTTTCTTTAATTTCTCTTCAAGAGATTCTATAGTATTTTTACTTTTTTGGAGTTCAATGGTTACGTCTTGATTCTGTGATTGTAATTCTTTCAGTTTAATTGTTACATCTTGATATTGTGATTGTAATTCTTTTAGTTGGGTTGTCTTTGTTTGATAATCATTTTTTGTCTTAAAAATTAAAATTAAATACTTATTAAAAATAGTAAGAATTAAATACAAAATACAAATATAAAAAAATATATATATTATTAATAAACAAAATATAAATATAAATAATAGTTGTTAGTTATATTTTTGACCTCAGTTAAATTAAGTTAATTAAAAAAGTTAAATAGGTAGTTAATATTTAATTAAATTTCGTTTTAACTAAGTAATTTAATTTTTAATCTGAATTTGTTTAAATGCATTTACAATAAACATGTAACAATAATCTATGTCATATAGGTATTATAAGTACCTATCAACCTTAATAATATATATATATATATAATATAAAAAAAATAAAATAAAAAATTTATATACTAACTTGAGAAAAATTATATTTTATAGTTTTAAATAACAATTTAATTGTAATAACACTAATAAGTATTTAAATATCTTTATTATTATAAACTGAAAGAGTTTAGTTACATTAACTTAAATGTAACTCGTTATTTAACAAAATTAACTTTTAACACTAACTTTGCTTTAATTTTATATGCACAGCAAAAACATTGTTATAATGACATACCTATTATACATACGTAGAACGTAAGTTTGGTAATAATTAGTACCTAATCTAACCTAACTTAACCTCATCTAATAATTTGTTTACACGAAATTATAATATTTATTTAAATACATTATTTTGTATAGGTAGTAATAAAATAAATTTATGATGATTGTGAATTTTTGTACTGACGCAAATATTTGTATTTTCTGGCCCATCCTGTGGAATTATGTCAACCATGGAAGATATCGATAACAATTCGCACAATTCATCTTGTAACATATCTCCTTTGCGGAAACTGACGACTGTTTTATACACCGTAATTATTTCATTCTAAATTAAATAGTGCTCTTTTAATTTAAGTTTCTGTATTTTAATTAAAACTTACATTTTATCGTGAAATAAATAGATATCATATTTATAATTATAATAAGTGCCTACTTTAATTATGCATAAATATTGTTTTAGCCATATATTTTTTTCGCATTCTGACATGTTAATCCATTTTTCGCTGTTAAACCGTAATGATATCTCCATGTTCTAAAAAGTTTACGTTATAAGTATATCAATAAATGTTTTTTATCGTAATGTTTAGTTACGCCTGAGAATTGTTTTAAATTTTTTAAATGTTTCTTACCACAGGCTCTGACTTATCAACATAATTCTTTTCGTGCTTGTCGTTAACCAACAATGGTAACTGCAGCTTATTGTTATGATCCACCGTGACTGTTGAACATTCTGACATTGAACTTTTGTAACTTTTTTCTTCGCCATTTATATTTTTCTTATTCTTAGCACACATTACTTTTAATGCAGGCTTACTAGTCCTGATCGGTGCTGATGCGTGTTCTAAAAATTAGATTTACTCATTAAATAATAGTTATACAAATATAATAAACCAAACGCCATATATTTTTTTTTTTTTTGGTTATAGGTTTCAACAACTAAGGTTATTAGAATTTAAAAATTGGTGTATAATTAAAATAACATTATTACATGATATATTACAATTATTATATACATTTAAATTTATTTTGTCAATTTTTTTTATAATTTTGGAGCTATTTTTTTCATTGAGTGCTGTTTTATAGTCCTTAGGTTCTTCAAATTGTTTCTTATGTTGTTGAATTGGGTACATTCCAGAATTATATGTTCAATAGTTAATGGAATTTGGCATTTGTCGAATGAGGGAGGAGGTTCTTTGGTGATTAGGAATGAATGCGTTGGTACGGAGTGTCCTTTTCTGAATCTTGGATCTGGTGACTTCTTTTGAAGTGTGGGGAATAGTCCATTTCTTAGTGGTATTTTTAATTTTTTTTAGTTTGTTGGTGAGTGGAATAGAGTCCCAGTGATTTCGTCATATATTTTTTATTTTATTTATTATTAAAGTTTTAATGTCATTACTGGGTATGTCGATAATGATTGGATTGGATATTAATCTAGTAGCGAGGATTGCATCTACATCAGCAGTCTAATGGTCAGTTATGCCCACATGAGATGGAATCCACATAAACTGTATAAGTTTGTTGATCAAACTTAACTTAGTTTGGCTATTTTGGGTGATTTAATTGGTTGGATAAATATTTTTAAGGGAGTCGCTAAGGATTAGGATGTTGTTTGTATTTGTAGAGTTTGCTAGTACTATTGTTTTATAAATGGCGTAGTTTTCTGCAGAGAAGATACTGGTTTCTTGGAGTAGTTTATATTGTATGATGATCACAAATTACTGCGATTTCCACTCCTTGTGAGGCAATCGCCATATATATGAGTAAATTGAGAAATAAATACGGTTTAGGGCGTGGATTTAAACGATTTACAGAACAAGAAAAATGCATTTAAAAAAATACAGTTTAATCGTTACAAATATTGAAAAAATAATGTTCTTAACATTGTTTAATTAGGTTATCATCTCTTTATTATTAAATTCATCATCATTCATCATCAATCATTTTAATCAATTCATTGCATTAGCGTCATAGTCAAATTATGTCGTAAATTTCGTTATACTTATAAGTTATAACCTATAAATTATTATTATGATGTTGTCGACATCGCAGCATTTGTACAATTTAAGTTAAATTTATCGATTCTTATACATTTTACCTATATAAAAATGGCTATATTGAAAATTCACTAAAAATGACAAAAAAAGCAAAATAAAAGTTTCGTTTTAAATATTTTGACAGTAATGTTTTAGGATATTCAGAAAAAAAATGTATTTTCTGTTTAAATCTGAATCCTGCAGTTACGAGTACTTACTTTTAACCGGTACAATACGTTTTTTATCTTTGTTATTATCTACGTGGTCGTACGATGCAAAACATTTGTTGCTCTGAAAATACGTATATAAATAGTTTATTAAGATTGTTTATTCACGAATATATTATACAAAAATAATTACGTTATACTTAGACATTTTAAGCCGAGATTAAGTTATTAGAGTTGTTAAAATAATTAATATATTTTATAATATAAAATCAAATTTGTACCCATAGGATTAATAAAATAAAATACAAGTATATTTTAGTTTAAATCATATATACTAATTTACTATAGCAACAACATACGAAATAATATTACCGGATATTAAATAGTCTACATGAAATTATGTATTATATTATATTATATCTACATAACATTCTATCACAGAATAAGTGAAATCTATTTAATCTATTCTGTGATTATTTTAAACAGTTACAGCTGGATTAGATAAATCGAATAAAAATAGTCTAGGTATATAATACTAAATACAATACTAATAGATATCTACTTTATAAGTCTTTATTTCTACGATTTGTGTTAGTAGAGGTAAAAATATTGAAATCGATTTTAAAAATGATAATTTATGGCGATTTGTAAAAAATCAAAAGTTAAAATTAACAATTATTAATTAAAAATAGGTAATACTATTTCATTATGTGTAAATTATAAATGCAATAAATATATAAATATAAATATAACTTGTAAGTTATATAACTTTAAATAGTATATAATATTATAATAATAATGTGTAATTAATAAGTAATACGACGATTATTTTTGTTATAATATTTAATCATTGAGCATTTATGGTTTGTTCATAATATTTGCAATTTCCAAATATTTATAGACTATAGATAACTATATAATGTATTGAAATATTATCATATTTCAAAAAAAAAAAAAAAATATACTCGTATATATCTAGATAGGTAATCTTATAGTTTTACTTACTTGATTTTTGCTTACTTAGGTAATTTAATAATATGTTATCTACTGACGTTTTTTGTTAAAAATTATTTAATAAATAAAATTTATTATGTATTTATTTTTTGTTTTTTGTATTTACTAGTTATGATTTTTTTGAACTTTCGAGAGTTGTTTCTCCATTTTAAGGTACCAATTAAATATTATATTATTAATATTAATATTATATTTTTAAGTAGGTATACCATACTTCGATTAATGAATGAAACTTTTTTGATTACCATTTTGGTATCTCTTATGAAAACAAAAAGTATAAGTAAACTGTACGTGTGCACAGTACAGTATAAGTATATGAATAATGAGTACATTAGATACTAGAATAGATACCAATAAACCACCTACAAGATTTTAATTGTAATTTGTAAATTATTTAAAATATTATTAGTTTTACGTTTTATGTTTATAAAATTTTAAAGTTAAAAGATAAAACAAACTTAATTTTAAATATTTAAATATATAAATATTAATATTATAATATAATAAAACTTGACTTTTTACAAAAAAAACTACGCTCTTTGGAAACTTGTAGTCTGTTTGATTTTTTTCTTTTTACAAACAGCATGCTATTAAGCTATAGTATATAGACATATTAACTATATATACATATAAGTATAGCCATAGGCGTGCGCAGACCTTGCTGGCAGGTTGAAATAATGTAATAATGGACAGAATGTAATAATCAGAGCTAGGATTTGTATGCAATAAAAAATTGTAAAATATGCAAAAACATGCATTTAAATTTTTATAAGATAAACACAAAAATATAGTTAGAAATAGAATATTTATTTATTGAAATACATCAGTGATTGGCTGTATTTTATATTGACCTACATACTTTTATTAATTGTGTTTATCTTTCTCTGTCAATTTATTCAATCTTTCATGGCATACGGCATACTTATTGTACTATAGGATTGTATTTATAAAAATAAATTTTATGTTTCACAAAAAAACCAAGTTTTATACTTTAATCAATAGGGCTAGAATTAAATACGAAACATTAATATTAAATTATAAATATTAATTACGAAATATACTATAAAACATACATTTTTCGTATTCTTATATAATCAAAATATGCAATAGTATTCATTTTATTCAATATATGGAATAATATGCATTTTATCCAAAATATGCAAACACATGCAAAATAAAAACACCACTATTTATCTCATCATGATGTGATTCGTAGACATTACTGACAAAATCAATAATCAGAAGTCGCAAAAAAACATGCTGTTGCATATATAAATCCTAGCCCTGGTAATAATGTATATATTATATAATATATAATTTAATATTATTTTGGTTTTTATTGTTAGTTAGTTCAATTAATATTCGTGATGGAAGAATTTCAACTTTATATTTCATATATTATATATATCCAATTTTTCACTTCTCAAGGAAAAACTTTTGAGAAATTCAAAAAATGAGCTAAATAAAGTACCAACTAGATGAAATTTGGTACGAAAAGGGTACCTTATTTGTGGTAATCGGACCATTATTTCTACCCAAAAAAATAATAAAAAGCTTGTAAAAAAAATTGTCAGTCACGATTTTCAAAATATTTTGTAAAAAAATTAATTAGTGTATTATAATGTCTCTATAAATATTTGAAAATATTTTCAAATCGATAAACCTAAAATTGTAGGTAATATTTATTTTTTTGGAAAAAAGATCATAGTTCTATATTTAGCCAAATAATTAACTAATCTGTTTCAAAATTTTACCACACTTGTATATTACCAATGTTAGTACTCAAAACAATTTTCAAGTGATATGATCAAAACCCAATTAGTTATTACGAAATAAAAAATAAAAAATTACGACAATCGTAATTTTGCCGATTTTTTACCATTTTTTGGTAGTTTTTCTTCTCCCAGTGAAAAACTTTTGAGAAATTTGAAAATGAGCTTAATAAAGTACCAAGATGATACGATTTTCTACCGATAGCATTCCCTACTTATGGTATATACTTATTGGACAATTATTTCTACCCAAAAAAATATTTTCATACATAAAAAAAAAAAATCTTTGTAGAAACAATACATTCCTCGTTCCGCTCAGAATCTAAAAGACAAATCTTAACTCTTCATTTCTTCAGAGTACCAGAGTTTCTCTTGGAAAGAGTAAATATTTTAAATTGTTCTATTATGTCGTCAATGTTAAGATTATAGGCCAATTTCTATTCAATTGACATAGTGAGTAGTCTATCTAGTCGATCCTGATGCATTGTATTACGTAATTTGGTTTTTACTAAGCTTAATTTTGAAAATGCCTTTTCACAAGAACAACTAGTCACAGGAATAGTAACAATATTTTTAGTATTTTAAATATCAATCCCTAAATAAACAGTAACAACACAAAATCATCGTGCACTGCGCACTCAATGTTTACATATTATTTATTATATAAAATTATATTATAATATTTTTTAAAACTATATTTGGAAGAAAACTTTAGCCCTTTCGGTAGAAAATTGCATCTAGTTTGTACTTTATTTAGCTTATTTTTTGAATATCTTAAAAATTTCTCCCTGAGAAAAGAAAAATGACCAAAAAATAACGGGAAAACGCAAAATTCACAGAAATCGTAATTTTGACAAAATTGATTTTAGTTTTTTCATGATAACTAATGCAATATTGAACGCAAACCTTTGACTTTTTTTTTTTAATATTCTCATGGGTAGTTTACACACGTAGTAAACTTTTGGAACGGTTTAACATTATGACAGTATAATATATGTATTGTATTATATTGAGTTTTGTTCAGAATCGTATTTTCTAATGCAATATCATTGCATTCAAATCTTAATCATAACAACTACTAATTTCTCCGAGGACCGAAGGGACGAAAAGGAAGAACGTTCGAAATCGACTTTCCCACTTTTGTTTAAATTGGTGATATTTAATTGAAATATTTAAAATTGGAAAGGTATTTAATATAATTACATTGATTTTTAAATTGCCAGGCGGCCTTGATTCTGTGCTACAGGTAAATAATAAAATATTTTTGGACTGGTAACCAATAATTCTATTAAATTCGTTTTGTTGTGTATTTAGTTTTATAGGTATACACCTTTTATTTTAAAATGGCTCGTAAATGTTCCGTCATTAAGTGTTCTAACAGTAAAATAAATCACAATATATTAATTTATTTAAAATCACTAAAACAGAAGCCACTACATGGTATGAAATAATACAAAAAGAAAATGGTAAAAACGTCCAATATCGTATATTCGTATCTCGTATGTCTGATAATCAGATAATGTAATGTGTTGTTGTTTTTTGCATTATATTTATTATTACATTTTAGAAGTTGATGTACAGATGGCGTTGACTATCGTAGTTAACTATTTTTCTTTACCCCCCTATTAACTCTCGTGAAACAATTCATTGCCTTCGATTAAACATTCGTTTCCAGTCGATATCTTTGACCATGGTTTAGGTATAGAATTTGGTATATCAATAACCGTGGTAGTATATCTTTTATCTTACTATATTTCAAAATAGTTGTTGTTTCTTTGTGTTTATTGGTACATTTGTTTGATAAGGCCATAAGGGTAACTGACAATGACAATCTACATTTTACGAAATTCAAATCAACAACTTTTAACATGTTTTATTTGAATTTTATTTTTCGAAATTCATTACATTTTTAACTGGCATTCAGTGCATTTAGTAATTTTAAATACAATTTATTTTACCGTTTATCGAGTATCCTTTACTCTTGTTTATTATATTGTTCAATATAATTAAAAAATATAAATAATATTGTAGTTTATCAGAAACATGGACTCTCCAATGTTTTGTAACTCTTCAATGTTTTGCAACTCTCCAGGATTTGGTAAGAAATAAATTAATTGTTTTAAGTAGTACTGCATTAAAATTTTATTTTATTTTTAAGCATCACCTATATTGGCATCTTCTAGTCAAAATATGCCTGTATCTTATTCATTGATTGATCGGATAAAAATATTCATGTTTAATATTGATGAAGCTGCTGAATGTGATTTGTACAACATTTTTATGGAAATCATATTTGAAATTTTTGGTCGTGGACCTTCCCATAAAGGATGGGAATTAGATAAACTAAAAACAAAAGTATGTATAATTGTCCTTTTATTTTTGAAAGTAGCTAGATTACATTATTTTTAAAAGTAGCCAGGTACATTATAGTATATTATTAGTTAGGGTACTTACGGGTATATGCAGTGTTGTAGTTGTAAAATTGTTTTTCATGTACTCTGAAATTACACTACATATATATCAAAAATTAACAATCAACTACACATTGCACAATATGTAAACGATTGTGTATATTTTAAACAAAGTCATTTTAAGAGGATGTCGACGCACAATTTGCTGCCTATCTAACTGTACAGTACCTTTAGCAAAATAATTGTATGTAGAACAAAACTTGTAGCTTTAAGTATTAATTTAAACATTTAATATCAAATGCCAAGAGTTAAATATTGTAGAAAATTAATATGTCAATCTCTCAAAAATATTGAAATTGAAACCAATTGAAATAATTGTAATATACTTAATTATATTTTTTTAAAATCATATTTCAGATGAATATGAGTCGATTTTTCAAAATAGTATACCATGTTATATCATGTTATTTTATTGCTGCATGTGATTTCATAATAATAATAATAAATTCATAATAAAATTACTTAATTTAAATTTTTATGTACCTAAATGTAAAACATAAATAATTTTGAATAGTTATTATTAAATATTAAATAGTATTACATAATAAAACTGTTTAATTATCGTTAATTAATTTTTTTTATCTAATAAGGTTCACATTGCCTGATATTCCATAAAGCCCGTCACATATACATGTATAAATGTATATATAAATATATTTAGAGTAAACTGTAAACTAAAACTCTTAAAAATATTTTAATAAATAGATATTTAAATTATTAAAATATATTAGTATTATAAATTGGTGAAATGTAACAAATAAAATTATATATTGTTTTACCTTATTTGTAAAGCTTAAAAATGTATATTTTATATGTCATCTTTTAACATTGTTTTTATATTAATATTACAGGCATTAAATGATCAAATGTATATATGTTCAGAACAAGATTGTGTATATAATTTTTTATGTAGCAACGGCTATATTTTCAAATTATGTTATAAATTACTTTCTAATAGTTTAAAATTTGACATTCATTTTTCTAACATACCTGTAAGTATAATAAATTTAATAATTATAATTAATTATTATCTGTTTAATTAATAAGAATAGTTGTTTGAAGTATTTCATAAAACTTTTAACGTGAATTAAAGAATATGCTAGGAAAATCAATAATGAAACCAATATTTTTTTGGAGCCAGATTGTAGTGTATAAAGAGAAGAAAATAAAACTGTTTATGGTATTTATAAAAGTAGTAATTTAGAGTTTCAAGAGTGGTTAGGTTTAAAATATTTGGACACATTATGAGAATAGATGATTTATGTAAATGAATACAGAAGGAAAATGTATGTGAGGAAGACTGAAAAGATGAAAATATGGAATAGAGAGTATATGATGATAAGTGGTGTATGTGGACAAGAGGAAGAAGATGAATACCATATTATAGATTTGGAGTGTAAGGTGAGGTAGAAGAAGATGAATATCACCAAAGAAGGATATTTAAGGATATTAATGAATATTATTGATCATATTTTTTTATTTTAACTTTAGATTATTACAACTATAAAATGTTGAATTTGTTTTAAATATTATATTTACAAATTACAAATCATAATTGTAATATAGATAATTATTACAATTTTTAACCATCTTATATAATTTGTTTCAGATTGAGTTGGGACAGAGAATTATTAAATCATTTCGAAAATCATATTATGGCTTACGATTTTTATATCAAATTGATTCAAATGTTCCTATTGGACTAAAATTGAGTATCCTTTTGGAAAACGATAATAATACATTTCATGATTGCAAGGGATTTATAAAATAAATACATTATCAATTATGCTAAATACAATACAACTGATATTTAAAAAATAAATAATGTATAATTTAATTTTACCAATAATTACTATATTTACAAACTATATATTACTATTAATATGTTCTTTTATATATTACCAAATTATATTTTAATATAATTATAAATAATTATCTATAATATATATATTTATATTTGTTATTTGGGGTGTAGTATTAACATAGATAATTATGAAAAGTCACGTAAATATTGCTAATTATTGTATTAAATTTGTTTTTAATGATTATATATTATGTATTGTAATTAAATATAATACATATTCCACATTTATATATTTACTAAAGCACATTTTGTTTAATTATAATTATTTCTTAATTTTAATTTAGATTCTTTTGAATATTATATGTTTCACTTTGCATTATTTGGATTGAAGCTAACATCAGAAAATGTTTTAAATTTAAATATTAATCAAAATGAAACATCTGTCTATAGATTACTGTGTTTAGATTATCTTCGATTTTTTTTACCATTGGAGAATTCTTCAACGATGATCTTACCACAATTAAAATTTAATATCACATCGACAATTTCTAATCAAAAGCAAATCAGTCCTAGGTGTGTCTAAACAGATTTATTTTTATAATTATTAAATTGTGTTGTTTTTGTTTATTTAAAATTCAATATGATTTTCTTTCTAGTGTGTCAAATTAAATTAACCTTTTTTTTCTTTTTTTTTTGTTAAACCATTTATCATATTTGTAATTTGTAGTAAGTTAAAAAAAATATTTTCTTTATAAATTTAGTTTTACATTAACATATTATTAACTAATATTACATAGAATAATATTTAACACTAATAATTATACTTTATGATATTTTATAAATTTCTTATTTCTAAATGCTTAATTATACAAATTATTGAGTTTCTAGTTATTAAACAAAAATAGTATACAAATAAAATTGAATAATATAAATGTAGCATGTTAAAATAAAATTTAAATATTTTATTATTTGTATAACTAATGAATTTATATATATATTTAGTAAATCATTGAGCTTCATAAAAAAAGATTTTGATAGCAATGATCTTTGGAATGATAAAATTGGTTATTGGATGATATCGGAAACCACTTGGCGTAGTGAAGTTGTAGCTTTTTTTTTTGCTGATTTATGGTTAAATGTTGATGTAACAAACGTAAGTTTCTATATTTATTTTAATATAATCTAGTTGTATCATTCTAATTATAGAAAAATCAATAAAAATTATAAATATCTGGTTTATAAGTGAAATAAAAAATATGTCTAATTAAAAAACCTAGTCTCTATGTATCTGTCAAATATTAAGTGTTCAATGTTATTGTTTTTTGTATAAAAATAATAAGTTTGAAAATATTGTGACATACAATTATTACAAAGATATTAACATATATGTTTATTTTAAGTGGACAAATATTTGTTAAAATTTATTAAAACAATTTTGATAACATTTTAATAAATAAATTATAAAATATGTTTATAAAAAAAATTGTATGTCCATTTAAATTGTAAAAACATGACTATTTATAATACGTCTGTTCTATTCCCACTTAATTATTATTTAAAAAAATTAAGAGTTTTGATTTACTTTTAACTAATGTTGTTGAATTATATCATTCATAGTAATTATAATTCCCAGTACCTTTTATAATTCTTATTATATAATATATATATATATATATATTACATATACACATACAATATGCTTATTATGTATATGACAGTCTATTCGTTGTAAATATAATATAGTACAATATTATATAGTATTCTGGAGTTTATAACAGATTAAATTGAACAAATACATTAATAAATGTCAATAAATACTAATTAAGCCATATTTTTGTTAAGTCTTTTATTAATATATAGTAGATATGTTATATTTATTACATTATTTCATATAAATATATATTTTCAGGTGCCATCAATGGATTTAACAAAAATAATAAGATGTTTTATAAGACACTTACATTTATATTCAAACTCTGCAAAACGTTTACCAGTGGACAATTTGAAATTGTAAAAATATTTAAAAGCAGTTATGTTTAAATATTGTTTTTAATATTACATTTAATATTTTTCAGAATATTAATAGGTCGTCATGGTACACAAATATATCAGTATTTATCACATTATATGGTTAACTGGCCTCAAGATTTTTCAGTCCGGCTTTTATTTGAAAATTGGCTATGTTACATACAGCCTTGGCGTTATGAAAACTTTGATAATCAGTAATAAATACCACACTTTAATACCTATATTTAAATTAAATTATATATTTTTAATTCATTGTATTTTTGTATTTAGGATATCATCTATTACAAAATATGAAATGAATGATAAATGGAAATTATTTATAATTAAAAATTTGTTGTGTTATACCAAATTATTTTATCTTGCCATAAAGAGATTCTTGTGTACTGATATCTGTTCACCGAGATATTCAATTATGATTTATCGAATGCTTAAAGTAAACAATACAGATTATTAATAATATATTATTTTAATAACCAATCAGTGTTATTATCAGTGCTCGAGACTTCTAGCACTAATAAACCATGAAATATGCCTTAAAATATGGTAAAATATGCACTTTAATATGCTCAATAAAAAAATTAAATATGATTTAAAAAAATTTTAAAAAATTGATTTTGATTAATTTCATAATTCTGTAAACATAATTGATAAAATTAAATAAATTTGTAAATAGGTAAATATATTAATTTATAATCTAAAAATTATAAATTTAAATAAACAAATAAATTTTAAGTAAACAAAAATTAAAAAATTAAAAAACAGAATTTTAATTTAAAAAATTATAATATACTCTTATAAAAAAATAATTAATTAAATGTAATATGTATTATACACCTAATATTGAAAATTGCACTGTATTATTATGTGTTTATGAACATTTTCAAATTTGAACAACCTCCTATTATTGGTCAAAAATGTTTTGTATGTTGAGAATGAATATTCTATATCGACTGATGTGATAATAACAAACTTAAGGTATGGATCAACATTACTAGATATATCATCTGGGAAACCATAAAATTTTTCGATGTCTCTTATACCCAATAAAAAGCAAGACATTTTTTTCAAAAGTGATAGACCAGTATTTTTTTTTAAAACTTGTTTTAATTTTAACTGTATTTTCAATCCAATTGGACCTTGTAGAATTTAAAATCGTTTTTCTATTTCGTTAATAATTTCAATATAGTCAGATAATAATAACCCTTGTGTTTATAATTTTTTTAAAGAGGTAGTAAGAGACAAAAAATTTGATTTGATGAAAATAAGATCTACGTCTATTCCGTTTTTATTGAGATATTTGTAATAATTTTTAGACACTAAACAGTGTTAATTTAAACGTAACTTTATACATTTTTACATTTTACTTTTATTAAATATGAATTTTAAGCAACACTTACTGCTCAAACCACAAAACTACTTAATTTTTTTCAGGTTAACTAATTATATGCAAAAAATAGCACAATAATTATAAAAATAGCAGAAAAAATGTAAAAACCCTAAAATATGCAAAAATATGCACTAAAAACTTTTAAAGCTGCATTAATTTTAGTATGAAACGGATTTGTAGCTCACTCTGCTATTATTTAACATGCTATTAATAAATATGCAAATGCTAGAAGTCTCAAGCCCTGGTTATTATAAATCGATTAAACTATTTGCAAAAACTTGTTATATTTTATTATTAGATTCTTTTGTTTAAAAACATTAGTGTCTTAAGATATTATCTTAATATAGTATGTTCTATTTCATATTTGATTGATTTAACGTTAATACATTGACAAAATGACAAAACATATTACTATTGTTAACTGATTTATTCTATTCCATATGAAATTATATTATTAATTATGTATAACATTTTTTATTTTTATAGGTTTTTAATCATCCATATTTATTAGACATAATACTTGATATTGAAGATATGTATCTAGGAAATCAACCACAAGATAAAAAGTATAATGTTTTATTAACTGAATGTTTAATAGAAGCTGAAAATCCTTTATTTAAATATGAACGTTTGTATTCAGAAGAGCGCATTATTGATGTAAGGAGTTAATATAGTATTACATATACATAACTTATTAATTTTGTTTTATTATAATAGTTTTAATATATTTTCTTTCTAGTATAAATTATTTTATTCCAAACTACAAAAGTCATTAGATTATGTGACATTAGAATTGAGTCGTTATCAAGAAGAAAAATTAGAAAGAAATAAGTCATCCATGTTTGAATTGATATTAACACCTAAAAAAAACACACAATCAGATTATACATATTTTGAATGGGAAGAAATTAGCACAAATCTTAAATCTTCATTAATATTTATGGAACAAATTATTGTGAGAATAATCATTTAGTTTTAATTTTTAAATATTGCTAAATAAGAGTTTTATTTTTAGAATGTTTTGGGGAAAACAAGTACACATGGCATGATTGACATTTTAGCATGGTCTCTTCCTGGTATAACTGCAAATAATAATTCTTTTAATAGCAGAAGTAGTTCACTTGTTCCATCTTTTGATCATGTATGTTTATCTAAATACCTATTGTTAACAAATAAATATTTATTAAGATAATTTGTATTTTCAGAAAACAAATAATTTTTCAAGAACTATAATTCACGAAAAAGAATATGAAATTGATCCAGATTATCTCGGAGCACTATCTTATGAAAATGAAATGCTTGTGAATATGAGTAAATCATTAAGAACATTTGTTGAATTTTATGTAAGTAGTACAAATGAATTCATTTTAACATTGTAAATTCTTTTAAAATATAAAGATACATAAAATAAATATAAATATAATAAAATAATTATACTTTTAGAAGAAAATATAATCGTTGAAATTGTTAACCTATTTGTTAATTTATTATAAGTAGGATAACTTGATATTATTTACTAAATCTTAAATTAATTTCAAATATTTACTTAATTTTAGTGGAATTCATATATATTAAAATATTCTACTGAAAATACTATATTTGCTGGTATTCTCCGTCAAACAATAATAAGAGCACCAATGAAAATATATTTCTATGAACCTAGAAATGATGGTTCTGGAAAACGTGTTAGAACTCCAAGGATTATTCCACCCACAATAAGTTTTCGTTGGATGGCATCGTATTTTACACTGACTTGGATTTTATTAATTTTGATATTAATTTTGTCATTTAACCGTACTGCATTTTGGATATTTATGATTTTTATATTTTATATTATCTATTGTTGTATAAAATATTTTATTGGATATGCGCCGCCATTTTTATGGGACAATACATTTAAATAATAATTTTAACTGAAATATTCAGGATGATTTTTAAAAAAATTAAAACTGTTATATTGCTTAATTTACCAAAACTGACTGTCATTAGTATTATTTTTATATAATATTATACTATTTTAAAATTGTTAATGTATGTTTATACATTGATCAAAAACTATTTTTAATAATTGAATTATATTCCATTAGTATTAAGTAACAATTTATTATATGTCTGTACATAAATATATATATAATGTATATACTTGATATACTGATGTGTGAAACTTTTGACTAAATACTAGTATTATATTTCCAAGAAAAAGTTAAGTTAGCCCTTAGTAACATATGGGTTTTCATAATATTTTAGTTATACAAGGTATCCCACATCAATTTACTAATTGCAATATCTTCGCGAAAAATTAGGCAATGGATTATAATATTACCTTTCTTGTTTAAAAAATATGTCTCATAAAAAAATTAACTTCTTATTTTATAAGTTATGTAAAATTTGAAGATAGCTATTTTAAAGAGTATATTTATATAAGAATTTTGACGTTTCAATTTCTTAATTTAATCAAAATGTCAATTTTTAGGAATATTTTTTATTTATCAAAAAAACATATTTCTGACGTCATTATTATACCGTAGTGTTATTATGATCTTTTTGCAATTATAAAATTTATAGATAATAAAGATATAATTATCTATGGTAACATTTTGTAAACACCATGAATTAAGATAGTACAAACTTTTTGTGGCTATGATATTAAAATATTAAATTATTAAAAATAAAGACTTCAGATATATAATTTCTCCAATTAATGTAATAATTAACACATCCAAAAAATGATTTATGTAATGATATGTTGTAATTTATAAATAGTATATGTAGATAAAATGTCTGAAGGTAAAAAATAAAATATGTTTATGAATATTGAGTCACTCAGTGATCATTGTTTATTACAAAAATACCTAAATTAGAGAAATATTATATTATATTATATGATTCATCAATTTTGATGAATGCACAACCATTAAATTATTATAAATTTTATAATAATTACTTAATTTTATAATATTATGTAGGTAATGTAACTTTTTAATAATTAAATATAATTACGACATCAAAATAACACATACATACAAATACAAGACTAGGGTCATTGATTTTATAATTTGTTATGGTTACTATAAAATTAATGCTAGGACTTATGTCTTGATAGTTTGACAATTATTTTTCCAAATTATATAATACAATATTATATGTAGTAATATATATATATTCAAAAACCGAAACATAATACAATTAAAAAGTATAAAAAATATAATTAGTAAGCACAAAAAATTAAGGGTGTAATATTTGAATATAGTTTTTAAAAATGTATGTACAAATATATTTTTTTTGTATTTTACATGTAAATGTAGGTAGGTATAAAGTTGGGTATACCTATTGTAATTTTTAATTTTTCTTTATTAGCTGTACACATTTTATTTATTAAACATGATATAGTTACAATAGTATGTAGATACCATACTGTTCACTATATGTGTATGCGTTGTGTAATGTTTACTTATAGACAGACAATTGACATACAGATACAAATATTGATCATTAGGATGCTTTGGACTTAATTTCCCATAAACAAATGTTGTTCCTCACCAACCACATCCAAGAGGACCGTGAACACAAAACTATTTGAGGGCTTTGGAGTTCCGTTATTTTATTAAATTTTGCAAAATAATAAACGAAACATTTTTATTTTTCTTAACGTAAATTATTATATTTTTCAGCTCTCGAGCGTCTCAAGTATCTCAATAATTTTGCATCGCGAGATATCTACAACCCTCTCTGCTCTGTTCACATTTCGGCCGCGACAGCGACTGGGACCAAGAGACAGAGAGAAATAGATGTAGTGTTATAGTCACGCTAATCGTGAGCACACGTAATATTGGCACGATCAATTGTACTGCCTTTTGTGCTTCGGCATACTCGAAATGACGTCCTTTCGCCTCCAAATGTTTCTCGTGGGTGACGGCGAGCGGTATGACGAGCATCCAGCCAGTCTTTCGCCGACGTTCGGGTCGGGCTCCATCCTCAGCGGGTGTCTAGCGACGTCGGCCGACGTCTTACGTTTAGGCTTCTCGTGAATCGATGACTGGCTGATTTTTCGCGGTTTTGAAGTTGCCTGTTTCCGCAACATGTGTTCAATGTCTGCGGTTTTGGACCGCAACACCGCTCCACCGATGTTCGTAATACTCGAGCATAATTTTACCGGCTCCTAAACACATAATAAGTTATATGAGTAACGAGTTACTTTTTTATGTATTCACTTTTAACTAAACATGTAAAATTTTATCTAAAACATTTATCAAATTTTTTGACAATTTACTTTTTTATATTATAGATTAAATGTTAGTTATGTTAATAATATAGTAGGCTTGGATTATACAAAAATTAAAATTAAATATGTTAAAATGTTATTTTCACTGAAGAAATATGATACAAATTGAATGCAGATATCTATATTCATTTTTGAAAATATTTATTATATTTAACTTTTTATAAACGTTTTATAACTTTTAATATAGCTAAAACATTTTTAACGAGTTAAAAATATTAGTTAACTTGAGCAGTGTTGATATTATCGTTGTTATAATATTGCTATTCTTATTTAATCGGTGCTTTACACTGCGCGATACTTACGGGGGTTAAATTGTCGTCATGTCCATGTTTTAACTTTTCTTTATAGACAGTCGTTTTAGGAACGCCCGTGGAACTAGCGCTTTTTGATAGCCTATCCAGACCAGTGCTGGATAAAATCTTATGATAAAATTTTATATCTTTTTCCTTGCCTTTTTTATCCGGCTTGTAATTATCTGGTTCTACGTCCTTAGGCAGGTTTTTAACGGACTGCGTGTTTTTCTGATCAGTTTTTTTATATTGATACTCAGAAGTGTAATTTGATGTTCCACTAACATTATCGGGTGATGTCGGTGGACTGCATATGGATGAACTACTGTCTGACGACATCGTCGATACCATACGATGACTTTTCATTGCAGAACCTATTATTTATCGTTTTAATTATTAGACAAATGACAATAAACAATGTCATATTTATAAACTCCATGACATCATATTATATTTAATATTATAAGACAAATAGAAAACAATATTGTCACATATTATATTTGATTAAAGATTTATCGTACATAGTTACCTACGTTTAGTTATTAATTTTTATAGTTGGACTTAACCTACCGATATAACGTACACAGTGTATATACAGCTATTTACAGAAAACTATTATCGCACATTCACATGACTATAAATGATGTGCTATAGGAAGTTTCACGTGTTTGAGAATATCAATTAAAAAGAAAAATATTACAACATTTGAAACTAAACAGAAAAGTAAATTAATTTTCTTTTGAATATATTATCAATTATTATAGTTTTTGGTAAATAAAATTATATTAACACAATACACGACTAGCAAAAGGTAGTTTACCTTTATAGATAGCAATTTCTAATTTTTAATTCCACATAACAAATTTATACTTTTATTATAATACGAGTAAAATATAATATAAATGAAACAATTTTTTTCTATGAAATGTAATATATTTATACAATTAATTATTTTCCTACGTATCTAACTGATATGAATTATAACAATACTGTTTGGGTGTAATATTTTTAATATAAACTTTTTTGAACACTATAATATAAATTAGGTGAGTACTTACTATTAGTTTGTCTGCTTTCGTCTTCAATAAATGGTATGTCAGTGTCACTTAACGGGTTTGAGGAGCTAGATGTTTTTTTTACAGGAACTGGTATTATTAAACTAGCAGTTATTATACCGTCATAATCATTCATCTAAATTAAAAATGAATAATTGAATCCGTTTTGTTTTTGTTGGTAAAAATATATTTAATTAATGATTTCATTAATGTTTTATTAAAAACAAGATGTTTATTTTTGTTTCCACGTTTTAATTTTTTAAGTGAGATTAATTAGGCATTTGGTGTAATTCAAAAATAAACATAACTTTTGATTTATTTTTAATTTAGAGAAAAACATTTTATATTATATTACATCAAATATTACTTGTTTTGTATATGGAAAACGGGCTGACTCGATAAAACTTACCTGGTTACCGTTAGCATGTATTTGATTATTTTGAGGTTTGTCGTGTTTTCTATTCATTTGCATGCGTTCGAATACTGGGTAAGTGAACGCTTCGACATCATCCGGGAAAAAAGCTGTTACTACTTTACTTCGACTTTTTCTTGTTTCACGTTCTCTAGGCCTAAAATATTACTTATATTTATAAATATTTTCAGTGGAAATATGTAGATAATATAATTAATTAAGAAAAAATAAAATAATATTTTTATAACAAATTACAGATGTTGTTGCATTATTATGAGTATAATGAGTAATATATATATATTTTTTAAATCCGTACTTATATCTATATTCGTCGTTATCGTCTGATCCGCCAATTCCAGAATTATGATGAGTGAACTCTTCTCTTGTCCAAATTTTTTTCTCTTGATTTTCTGCATTTTTAGGCGATTCCGGTTCTAGAGAATTACTTGTTCCAGTTTTTATTTGCACCGTTTCTTTCGAATCCTGCATGGATCCATTTCTAACAATAAAATGCAAATGCAATGTGATTTTATATCACAACTACCTACCTACATAATAATATATTAAACACAATATTTAAAGACATACAATATCCACGGTGTTATAAAATTTAATGCCTCAGTATCGTTAGATTACTTTTATGCAAAAAATATTTTAGAATACCGTGAAAGAGTGGATATATTTTTTATGAATAAATACTATTATAGTCATATAGGTAATCTATAGATATAAATAAAAATTAATTACTTATAAAAAAATATACTTGTTAAAATTCTACCTACTTAATACAAGTATCATTGATTACTATTATATATTAATATTTAGATTAGTTAATCAAAGATAATAAGATGTGATTTACTTTCATAGTTATTAGGTACTTAGTATATTATTATTTGTTTATTAACACATTGATCATAATATACAGTTTTTGATTAAGAGGAAGTCACATATTATGTATTTTCATCAAAAAATGCGTGAAAGAACCCTGAAGGTCACGGATATACTACATTCAGACTACAGACACCAAATTTTCAAACGAAATAGACAAGTTTAGCTATATAATATAAGATCCATTTTTTAAATATATAAAATTCTAAAAAAAATATTGATTTTTTATACTAGATTTCTTTAACATTTTGGATTCTGAACGAAGCGAGGAGTGTATTGTTTTTACAATGATGTTTTTTTTAATGTATGAAACATTTTTTTGGGTAGAAATAATGGTCCGATTACCACAAAAAAAGTTGATACTTTTTTAGCTCATTTTTTGAATTTCTTAAAAGTTTTTCCTTGTAAGAAGAAAAACTACCAAAAAATGGCTGAAAATCAGCAAAGTTATGGTTTCTGTCAAGCTACCAAATTTTTTCCAAAAATGTTAATTATAACCTGCAATTTTGGTTTAATGGTTTAATTCCTTGAAATTTTATCGTGGAAACTTGAAATTTATTTTAAATATTTACATTGGTAATTTACATATGTGGTAAAATGTTGGAACGGATTATCAGTGTAGTATATTGTAATATATTGAGTTTCGTTCAAAATCGTATTTTCTAATGCAATATCATGGAATTCAAATTTTAAGTTTAATAAACCACTAATTTCTCCAAGGACCGAAGGGACGAAGGAGGAACGTTCACGATTGACCTCCCGCTTTTTTTAAAAGTGTTGTATCCTTGAAAGTACCTATATATTTTGTATTAGTAAAAAAAGTGCTCTATAGTTGCATAGATAATGTTACATATGCCGTGTAAATATTTTGTGTTTTTAATATATCTGTATCCTTCAGGACTCATTCTCGTACAAAACGATTTTTGTCCTCTTAAAATCAGAAATTATTGAAATTATTTTCAAATAGATATAAATATATGTTATATTATGTAGATTGGTAAATAGGTAATTTTATGTTATAAAAAACCACTAGTAAGTTTTTATATTACCTGCCTAGGTATATTAGTACTTAAATTAATGTTAGTTTTTGTCATATTTTTTGTTCTAGCTTTTATCTGTCAGTACTTATCTATATTCTATAAGCTATACATTTTGTAGCTCGTAAAGATCGCAAAAGATTAAATATATTATTATTGTCATACATATTTAAATGTTACTTTAATTTTAGTAATTTATTAGTTTTATTCAACGAATAAATCATTAATATAGTTTCTACGATCTGTTTCTGAATCTAAAGCATATGAAATTTGGGTGAATATCTACTTGATGGTACAACAATAATATGTAAAATATTACTGTTAGTACTTATATACAAAATAATTTAATACTTTATATTATTATATAATTTATGTTAACAGTTATTAATATCAATTGTATATAAACAAATAACAGTGAACTTAGTAAGTATATTATGCGTTTAAAAAAAACATTAAAAAAGTTAAATTTTATGGTAACTATTAAAATTACTTATTTATTTATCTATTAGTTTCTTAAATTCTTAAACGATAACGCACACAACATTATTAAAATTACTGGATAGTTTTTTCGATGTTCAAGTATCGTAATTTCATCACGTGGTCTAAACCTTCAGGGTTTGTATCGAGCATATGAACATATACTTCATCCAGGAGGTCAGCTGATACCTTAAAACACATTTTATTTTAATAATCAATCAAATTATGCTACTTTGTATTAAGAAATTACTAGTCACACCAGAATTAGTTATTTTCGTCATGTAAACGTCTTATAAACGCGTATCAACCTAACACTTTTAAAGGCTTATAGGTACTCAATACTCGAATAGTGAGTGGTAGTGTGTACAGTGTGGTACAGTTTTAAATTGTCATTTATTTTAAAATTAAATCTAGATATTAGAGAAAATTTATTAAAGTATTGTACATTAAACATTACGAATAATGAATATACTTATTATAATGGTAAACATGGCACAGGGTGAAATTACCATTTTGATAAACATTTTATGTTAACTTAATATAATTTATTTGATATTTTTTATGTAATCAGTAAAAAACATTAATGTTACTTCATTCCTTTATTAATAAATAAATTAGAAAATTAATAAATAATTGTAGGTATATTCCACTCTGAGTGGCGTACGCAGGGTGGGGTAGGGGGTTGTCATGAAGATATGATACCCTACTTAAATTTAGTTTAAAGTATCTTTTACAAATTTTATGAAACGATGACTAAAAATAAAATTTAGAAATTTTCCTTATAAAGCTTTATCATTATCAATCAGATTTAAATTGATCGTCTTATGTATATATAGAAGTCAAAATGATTAATACATTTTAACATCAAATATTCATAATAACCGCAGCACTGCTTTACAATGTTAACACCATGATAAAATAAATTATAGGTATTATTATTAATTATAAATTGGTTAACATTGTTTTTTTGTATTGTTAATTTTTTAAATTGTTATATGTTGACTAATTATTTTAACTAAAATTACTCAAATGAAAGATTATGAGACTGGAAATTATTTAAAAAATGTAGAGACTGATCTTCATTAAGTATCATGAGGAACCGTGCTCAGTAAGTATTTTCAATTAAAATGAATCTGATCTTATTGCAATCGATTCAAGTTTATCAGTTATTTTATTATATTTATTTTATTTTTATTGATTATATTATTATAACATAGTATAAGAAAAAATGTCATAAATTCATGTATCATGTATATTATGACACCCACCGTTAAAAAATCGTGTATACGTCACTACATTCCAGTAATAATAATTTCTATTTTATGAACACTTATGATTTTACATACGATGTATTTGTTCTCATTGAAAAAATGTTATTTAGTTTTTTAATATAGGCTCATGTAAATGATAATAAAAATATATATTTCACCGTACCTTAAATAGATATTCGTAATTTACTATTAGAGCAGTAATTACGTCAATGGCTAATCTTCTTTCCATAGTCATTTCTTCACTTAAATCATTTGTACTAAGTTCCTTAATAGGCTTATGAAGTATATTCGGTGCAAATAACGTAGCCAAATTACTGGCATCCATTTTATTACCTTCTATTACATGCCCTGAAAAACAAAAAAATATAATCATGTGAAATAATTAATTTCCATTCTTCTTGTTTCATTCATTTCTAATTTTAATAAATAACTAAATGCAGTTATTCTTACCATACTTGTTTTTTGAATCTTCAGAATGTTTTGCCATATTGTTTAGAAACTTAAGTAGTTCATGGAGTGTATTACGATTTACAACAGGTAATAATTGTATAAGATGTTTAATTGCATCTAATTGCAAATGCCTGTTACGTATTTCTAAATAAAATAAATATTTATCAATGATTGTAAAACAAAATAATATCGTATATTTAATTATATGAAGTTTACATAATAAATAGATGCATACTTTGAGTTTGTATAAAACATTGGTAAAGATCATTACAAAGTAATGCATCCGGTAATGCTCTGAAATATTCTTTTAATAATGTGGCTACATCATGAACGTGATCTTCAGTATTTGACAATGTTTCTTCTAATGTTTTTCCACGATCGAAATCTTCTCGAAGCTTTGAGAACAATAAAAAAAATTTATTATTATTAATATTTATTATATATGTAGATAAAAATTAATTTTTTTTCGTCTTAATAAATTATTTTTATGCTTTTGTATAATAATGTCTAATACGAGTATATAGTTTTCATTATTTTCTAAATCATAATATATATATATATATGTATATATATCATACCTGTCTTAATCGTTTTTTTGAACTACTTATCCGAAACACTCCAACCTTATGGAGTCCATACTTTTCTAAGTAGTTCAGGCACGAAGTGACAAAACTAGGAACTCCGTTTTTGTTTGATTTTATGTCACTATCATTATCATCAGATAAAATGTCGGAACTAGAATTTGTGAAAGTCTTTATCAACTCACTGACGGGTGGGTTTGATGTAGAGTCACAGGAATGTGATCGCTAAAATATTATGTTGTACAGGAACATTAACAAATAATTAAAATATATAAGTTTTAATAATAATTTTAAACATTTAATGAAAGGAATAGTTGATGAAATATAATAAAATAAATTTACCTCATTAGAATCTTTGGGAACTTCAATGTAACTTGAAAAACTGCTTCGCCCACGTGGCGATTTTGGTACATACTGAGCCTCAGTTGGAACCTTTAAGTGATATCTTGATGATCGCTCTTGCTCTAAGCAATCGTTTAACGATACACCAAATATTGTACGTGGATAAAGGCTTTCTGAAAATAGAAAAATTACTTAATACAAATGAAATCAAGCGCTTAATTTTAATATTTCCAATATAATTTTTAATTGTGAATTGTGATATTTATTTTTAAAATAATATTAAATATAATCTAATCTTAAAAAAAATTATGCGTATAATTTTAAAATACTTTTGTAAATATACAAAAAATAAATATAAGTTATAAAAATAAGTCATTTTCTTATAATTATTATTAAGTAATTATCTAGTTAATATTTGTTTTCTTTATATCATAAAAGTTGTAATCATACACACATTTATTGTAATAGGTAAGTATTTAGAAATATTTGTAATCACAATTATTAAGTAAATTCATTTGTTGCAAACTAATAAAATTTAAAATAATTTTGTTACTTATAAATTTACATTAAAAGGAAGTGATTCAACCATTTGTATGATATGAGTTATAATAAGTGGAGAAATGCCCAGTTATTTAATGGAATTTAATTTTTGTAAATTAAAGACTATGACCAAATCATTATCAAAATCGTACCAAATCATTCATATTTGCATTATTTAGGCTTTGTAAGTCATTGTAGAAAGTATGAAGATGTAAAAAATATAAAAATTTTAATCGTTGTTTCGTAATTTATGTAATAGGATCTAAAAATGTAGGTACAACTTCCAATAAAATGCTGATTTTAATAATGAATTTACGAGGGATGCATTATTATGTGTATAATAAGTGAAGGGTTATACTGTTAACTAAAAATGAAGAGGGAAGAGGTATTCCTCTGTTAAGAAATTTATTGAAATTACTGAAAATAAATGATAATTTGTTTTTAACTTATAAAAATAATTGATCGACAAAGAATATTATTACCTATAGCAAGATAAAACAATCACCTCGTATACAGATTTTTAATACATAATATATAATACTTATTGTTTTAGATATTTCTTTTTTTTTTTTATAATACAAGAGTAATATTAATAATATTATTAAAATTAAAAATTTCCGAAACTATAATATTTCTCGCATGACTGATGAATTTATTTTGACGTGGATATTAACATTTTGATATAGGAAAGTTATAAATTTATAACATATAAACTGTATATGTATCAAATATACACTATTGTATTTGTCGTTGCCAAATAACTTGTTTTCTAATTGATGTCTTTCAGTATTTGTAATAAATCTTGAAGTTTAGAAATCAGCAAACACAAACACATAAAATATATATGTACCTATATTAGATAGTTATCCAGTTCGAAGTCCAGAGTATTATACTATTTCGTCAATCGTCGTTCGTATTATTAATCGAGTATTTCTCTGTATTCATCAACGTTTTGCGATGATCTTAACATAGTTGATTATAAAATAGCAAAGTATTATAGTTACTGATTGATGGTATTGTATATGTTGTATATATAAACGAACGAACGAATAAATAAACTTATACAGGGTGTTCGTAGATCGTGTTATTTTCAGGAACAATATTGAAAACATAATTGTTTGATGTAATTTCCACCAGTTTTATAACACTCAATTAAGATTATCCTTATTACTGTAGCTACCAAATTAATAGTAAATTACATATGTCTCATTTACGTATGTACTCTATTTAATAGGTATATTAAAATTAAAAAAAAAACATAGATAAGTAGTTTATACAGATGTAACCAATGAAGAAATAAATTTACTTTTACATTGTAGGTACTTATCGTTAATTTAATAATTTATGTAGATTAACGATATTTAACAATATAAATTAGATTACAAATTTAAAAATAGATGAATATCAGTGTATTTATAAATATAACTCTAAATATTAATTTAATAGTCAAATTTATATAATATTATATATTTACGTATACTACTATTGAACAGCAGCCAATTTTTAATTATTTAATACTACATTAATTTAATATTAACAAATAATTATGTTTATAGAATTTTGATTTTAGAAACGTTTCTTAATTGTTTGGTACTTATAAATTATGAACCATAATACCAATATATTAAATTGTAATTTTTTAAATTTTATTTACAGTAATAAGAATCATAAAAATGAATTACATCAGTGAACTACACCAATTATAATTATAGTTATATTTTATATTATGATAGACCTACATAAAAAAAGTATTTTCATCTAATAGCTTATGGTGTATGATTGATGTTATTACTTATTTAATTTTTTAACGTTGCCTACCTAAGGATCCAAAGTTTCAATTAAATCTGTCTGACAATGAATTTTTTTATTTTATATTGGGATAATGAATGCTATGAATGTAACTTGGATCTTATTGCGTTCTATTTGTTTATGATAGTTGCTATTTTTTAGTAGTAATAGTATGTGGGTGGTAATGAAGATGTCATAAATCATTTTGATGTACAAAAATGTTGGTATCGCTTAAAATCAGCTAAAATAGTACTACATTAATAAATATTTTACATGTAAAAATAATTTCTGACGTACAAAAGTATTATTTTTCTATGTTAAACATTTCATATATGATACAACATAACTTATTGTTGTTTAACAAACTGTTTTTGTATAGATGCTAAATGGAAAAACGAACATTATAAACGCTTAAAAAAGCGTTTCGTGGTTTTAAGTTTTAACACAATATAAAATAATTAAAATATCTAATGAAATACATATAATTAATTTTATTGAATGGCGGTTGTCAAAGAAACATAAAATAAATAAAAAATGTCTTAATTAAAAGAGTTTCTCAGTTTATGTTGTTAATGTAAACATAAAAATAGTGGGAGAGTTTGTGATAAAGTTTTATGATTTTAATGTTTAATATTATTTCAATTAATTACTAGTGGCCAGTAGGTATATGTTTTTGAAACTAAGTTTTGATTACGCTTAGTTTTAATTTTCTGTAGGGTTGCTAATGTTTCACTAAGCACCCAAGTATCTTCAAATTAGTATTCAGAAATTTTTCTTAAATATTTACAGCTAGTTGAATAATTGTATAATATTTAGAAAAATTTGTTTTTCACAACTAAAATCGTACTTTTATAAATAATTATTTATGTCCAATTTATATATTAATTAACTGATAATATTGTTAAATAAATTATGACTGCTAGTCTGTAACTCATAACTAAAAACTTGAATAATTATCTTAAAATTGTGTTAGTTTTTAAAAGTCTTTCTAGTAAAAATAATTAATTAATATTTAAATTTAAAATACAAATAATTAATCTATACATTTAACATTTTACAATAAATTGAAATATGCGATGTGTGCGAAAAAAAAATTCGTTATCAATATTTAATATTCACAATAAACTAATGTAGTGAATACAATACAAGTTGAGTGTTCTTGTTTTCATTGTCATGGTTATATAATATAAATAAATATTATATGTGTATACCTATTTATATTTGTAAATAGAGTAAACTAGGCCGTGGGGAAATTCTTAAAAATAAACAACCTAGATTTTAGTAAGATTTTTATGTTCTCCTGGATACAAAATCGTGGGATTGACAGAAGTCCGTAGGAACGTCACAGTATGCACAAATGTACATAATGTAATGACGATTTAATATCTTGTCACATCCTATGCCAAAAAAATAAAGTTAAATATAACTTATTTCGCTTGAAAAAACATACAGTCTAGGTGCGGATTTCATTTTATATAATAAATATAACAAATACAATTTTTTTGCCCAAACTTTATTTTTATTTTATGACTATTTTCGTCTCTAATTAAAACTTTCCTATAATAAAGTTTTTTTTTTTAAATTACAAGTCCTTTGAAAATTTAATTAAATTAAATTAATGACGTCAGACTTAATTATACATTACTGTAAACGTCTAGTTTTAGTATTTTAATTTTAGTTTCTATAATAATAGTAGTAATAATAATAATAATATTAATAATAACAATAATAATGATAGTAGTAGTAGTAATAATAATAATAATAATAATAATAATAATATTGAGATACCTGAGTTTGTAGTTCCTTTATTTATTTATTTTAAATATTTTTGTAATAAATTGTACTTATACTATAAAGGTAAATATAGAAATTCAATTTTTAATTTAGTATAAATAAGCATACCTATTCAATAACTAATTACATTTATATATTTTAAGAAATATTCATATATTCATTTAAATTTATTTATTCACTTTTAATTTATTGTTTAAAAGTTTGTTTTGTTTTTAGATATATTTTGTTTATGAAAATTATATTAAATATTATATTTATAGCATATTATGCAAGTGTTATAATTAAATTTTGAATACGTAGGTACATAGATTATAATTATTTTTAATTATTTTACATAAAATAGTTGTAAGTATATATGATTTCAACGTTATCTACATTATATTTTACATTTGTAACCAAAGTGGATTATTCCACCTTGTTCGTAACATAATATTATTCTGATTATACCTGATCAGACTATACTATGTGATAATAATACTTAACTTAAATAATATAATGCATTTTTATAATAATGTAGGTATCTATTTGTTTATGGAACTTATATTAGGTACAGTTTTATATTTTTACTTATAGGTAATTTGTAAGAAGTTGTATTTTTGCATTTTTAATCTATATCCTTTATTAATAATAATATTTTTATTACAATATCACAACAAAGATTATATTTCTTACCATTTTCATCTTTATCTTTCAAATTTCCAGTAGTATTTGCTCTTCTTTTTAAAAGATAGGGTCTTCGTTTTTTTGGACTAGCCAATAACACGTTACCTGTAAACATAATAGAATATTTTAATTATTTAGTTAAAAATCTTCAATTTCTATACTATTTAGTATTTCATAAATTAAATACCTATAATTAAATACCTATACCTATACTACGAATCAAATTATACGAAAACAGTGTAAGGATAATGATAAATGATTTCAATTTTCAATTAATTACAATTTGGCAATAAACCATATATATATATATTATACAGTCGTGTTATTATTTATTTATTTGTACCTACCTACCTACAAAATACTATGAAATAATTTCTTTAGATAAATTAATTTATATCAAATATAAATTTCATATTTTACTATAATTATAATATTTTATTATCTTATGTCAGTAGGAACTTCATTAGGGCTCAACATTTCTAAATTAACATATTATAGTTTATTGTAGGGTAGGAATAATAATTATTAAAAATGTTCAACATATTTAAAAGATTGCAGCAAGGTACTTGCTGCATTTTGAGTCATTAATATATTTTGTAATATTATGTTTTATAAATTATACATTTTTTTATAATTGATTTATTAATTATACATAATTATTAACATACTAAGTATTACTTAAAAAGTTTTAAATAAAAAAATAAAAATAAAATATGAAATGACGGATAAAACTACCCAGTTACGAACAATTCATATTATCTACTACTAATTTAAAATAGTTATTTGATTTACTGTTATTTATTATCAATATCATAATACTTAACTTTTATTTGTTAATATTATAATTGCATTTAATTAATAATATTTAATTGCATTATAATTTTAGGCGTAATATTAATCAGCATAACATACCATTTATCGAGTATTAAAATCAATAAATATTAAATATTGGAATTCATAATTCTTTAAAATTGATTTATTTTTTGTATGTATGTCATAAAATATTAAAAATATTTATGCAATAAAATGTTTCAAATTGACAGATCTATAAATTATAACTAAACTAAATATAACGAAATAAATATAATATAATATACTTTTTATACTTAAATACATAAAATTTGAATTTACTTGTTTTTAGTGTACATGAAATGTGAATGATATAATAGTTAAAATGTGATATTTTTAGAATTTGAGTGCCGTATTTAAGTTAGAATTTCATATTTTATAAATTTCTTTGGAAATAATTTTCGATACTTGTTGCAAATTTCCTTAAATTTCTATTTAGAACTTCTTAAAATAAAGTCAGATAAATGATGATATTTTATAAAAGTTATTCATGAAAATCATTTGTTTATAAAATATTAAATTTTCAAAAGTTTTACTGAAAATTAGATTCACAAATCTATTTGGAAATGTAGAATTATATTACTAGGTATAAATTATTAGGTTCAATATTATAACATATTAGTTACCTTATTTTACCTACGATATATTAAGTATATAACATAATTTATATTGATATTACATTTAATATTTTATTCATCAGGATTTTTATTTTCAAGGTATTTTTATATAAATGTTTTAACTATAGTCCGGATTTGTATGTTTTTACATATCGTTACTGAATATATGCAGCCTTATAAGGGTAGAAACATGTGGACGATTCATTCAACACAAAGTTCACTGGAAAAAGTTTTTTTTACATATTTGAGAATATTTCATGAGTTAGGGGATATTTAGCTTTTTTAGCATATTTTGGAATATTTTGTGATTTGTGAGAAAAACTTTAATTTATTTTAATTTTAACATTATTATTAACATTATATTATTGAAATTCTGGTAGTCGATTTCATGATGATATAAGAACAACTTAATTTTTTATCAAATTTTCAGATATTGTATTTTGTAATTTAACAAGTTAAATTACTATACTATACCTAAGTTGCGATTGTGTTTTTATAGTTTTGATGAAAATTATATTATTATTAATTCATATAATACAATTTATAATATTTAGTTTATTTTTTATTCTTCAAAAAGTCTACTAAAATGTTCCAAAAAAATATTTTTTTTTTTATGACTTGATATAGGTAGGTACATTACTATATTGTTACTCTAGTTTTTTAACTGTTTTTTTTTTACGCAAAGCATACATAAGTCTATTAGAAATTTTATATTTTGTATAGAAACCCAATTATATCGTAAAGAACTCGGCCAATTGTTATAAATATTTTATGACCTGCAAATGAAATGGCGCTGAAAAATTGCACAGTAAAATAAATATTGATGTTCATCCATTATTTTTGCTTATTTTTCTAATATTAAAGGGAATAGTTCATACATTTTTAGAAAATATTAGCGCATCATATTTTAGATGTTTAAGAAAATATTTATTCGGATCTTATTTATAACTTTGTGAGATCTCATAATGAAAAAAAGTAACTTTTTATATTTATACAGAATTAGTATTGAATATGAAAAAAATATATTATTGAGACCAAAAATAAGTTGTTCATTGTTATGTAATTGGATAATTCAAGAATGACCAGATAAAATAATAAGTAAATAGATAATTAACGCAACTTATTTCATGTACATTTTAATTTGATTTATCTTATTGACCGAACTTATTATTTTTTTTTTTTTAGGGAATCTTAAGAATCCAAATATTGAACTCTTGAACCCATTTTTTTGTCGAAATATTAAAATTAAAATTATATTGAGTAATAGAATACCTACAACGTGAAAAAAATATTATTATTATTATCATAAAACATTCTTATACATATTTGAATTAATTGAAATTGTCTTAATTATAATTAAGACTGTTTATTATAAAATGTTAACTTTTACCTGTTGGTATTCTTATTGGAACCCCAAGACTTATTTCTTGAAGTTTATTTAAGGAAACAAATGACAGGACTTCTTTTTCGAGATCTGTTAGATCCAATAGTGACAAGTCCTAGAAACAATGATATATTATGTTTAAATAATTGTATATTATAAAATGCAAGATAAAATTTTGTGTTATTTACCTTTAACAAAATTGATTTTCCACTAGCATGTAACCATATATAATTACCCTAAAAAAATTATATTCAATAAAATATTATCATTTCTATATTATTATAATATATATATATGTATAACTTTTAATATGAATACAAAATGTTGTTCGTATAGGTATTTTGTTTAATAACAATTTTTTTTTATAAATACATTTATTATAGAAATTAACATACATTTACAATTTAACAAATAATAATTATATGGATTATCGACCTCCTGTAAGTAATGCTTGTGTTGGAGATCGAGAGTTATATTATTAATAATATGCGTGGATAGTTTAAATGTTTAGATCTATAAATTATTAACATACATTAAAATTTAATTGAAATTAAAAATAACAACCTTGATATAATAAATATTAAAATCGACATTTTTAGTTTATCAAAATAATTAATAAAAAAATTTTAAAAAAACGATACAACAAACTAATATACTAACGAACAAAAAAAAACTGTAGAAAAATTCTGTATTTTAAAACATAGATTAAAGTTATTATTGTTACATATATTAATAATTAGAAATACATGTTTACGTTTATGATTGTAAATACAAGTAGTAAAAGTGATCTAAAGAACAATCTTGTCTCGTGACAAGATATATTACAGAATTTGTATTCTGTAGGTACCAGTAGGAAATTTAGCATAATAAAAAAATTAATCATGATTCATGAACACATAATTTCTGTAGCTAGTAGTTATTTTTAAATTTTAATACTTCATATTTGACTAGACCTTCAATCTAAGGTTTTTAAAAATAATTTTCCTTAGAGAGGATTTTGTTTCAATATTATATGCACACTATGTGTATATTGGATGTACCTAATTGAATGAAAATGTTATTCTGCTTAAAAATGTAAAATATATACACAAAATAATGACTATGAAGGACTGTAAAGTAATGTTTTATAAATGTACAAAATAAAAAAAAAATCGTTAAAATTTAAAACTATTTATAAAAATAATTAATATATTCTGTAATATTATATATGATAATTTATTAAACGTACCCATTATATTTTTCATATTTATATTTTATATAATTTTTTTATTAAATTTAAATAATTTCATATATACTGTTAATACCTATATTTATCATTATTTGGATTTTTTAAAGTTAAAGAGCTCAAATATATAACTTTATATTTTTTATAATGAGAACTGCTTTTTTTACTATAAATAATTTAGATAATTTTTTAAAGTTGTTGATGAGTTACATTCAAAATTTTGTTAAGTATTCATCACAGGCAAAACCAGAGTTCAAAATTTTAGAGTGTGCCCATAACGATTTGATATTATGCTAAATAAATATCAATTTTTTCATTTTTGGAGGATCTTTTAATAATACTTAGGGTCATTCTTATTATTAACATAAGGTAATATACGGCAACATAAAGCAAGCAACCTAGGCACACTCTGTAGTTTCGCCCCTATGGTACTCGTATACCTATTATTGAAGGTTGAATAATTTAAATAAGAAAATATGTCTATTTTTAAATATTCGATATAGAATAAAAGTTTAATATTTAAATTTCAGTTAAGTTCTTATTTTGGAAATTATAATGAACAATTATTAAATATTTAATTTTTATCACTTGTAAAATATTTTCAAGTTATAAATCAATTTTTGTTTAAATATTATTAAGTAAGTGATTATCTAGAAAATCTATAGTAATTAGCGATAATAATATGAATTGTATTGATTTTTTTTTTAGTAGCCAGCAAGTATACAAATATCCAATACATATTGTGATATTGATATGGGAATGACAAGTTGTTCATTTTTATAACTGTTTTACAATGTTTGGCCAATTAAAAATAATGCCAAAAAGTTGTTTCAGCTCTTAAGATAGTATAATTCACCTAGACAGTCTATATGGAACATCTAATTAGTATTATTTGGATATTGTTTGTCAAAATTGATGAAGAGAGGGGTTAAAATGGATCTATAAGTGATTTGTGCCAAGAATAATGTTAACGTTGGCTTAAGGTACTTCCTATTTAATATTTAAACAAATTTAACTAAATACCTACCACATAGTTTGTTTTTATTAAATTTAAAGCGTATATCATAACTGCATGACTGTCATTTAGTACTCTATATTTCTATATAAATTGTTTCATTAGTATTATTTAATTAAGAAAAATATAAATAAGAAAATTCGATATTTTTATATTTATTATGATTTTATTTATTTAATTTTCATATAAGTTCCTTGTTTTAAATGTGGAAAAATATTTGTATTTTAGGGAAATACTTGGTCATCTCAAGCCCCCGTTACTTATTTGCGCTTATGCAAGCATATATAGTATTTTAGTCTTATTATAGTAATCAGTGACCGTTGTGAAATAATATGAACTATAATATATTGAAATTATTTAAATTAAACTATAAATATATAACATTTATTTATAAGCATTTTATTTTTAATTAAATTTAACAATAACATTCAACAATTTTTTTCCTTTTCATATAAAGAATAATGTTGTAGTACAAGAATTTTTAAATAATATAAAATATTTTAAAACTTAATTTGTATTGAAACAAAAATAATATATTCAATAGGAAATATGTAAATTTCACGTTTTTTTTTCTGTGGTAATGTCATCTATTTTATTTTATAAAGGTAGGTAAGTTGTTTTTAGTTTTAACGGTTAGGTAAAAATGTATAAAAATGACAGTTGCTGAAATTTACTGTATGTAATAACCTTGATTTCTGTTATAGATCATTTTGGGACTGCCAACAGCCTGTGTAGGTATTTTTTGACTTGGTGACAAGATAGATTTTGGTCTAAAATAATTTATTTAGTTAATAAAATAATCTAAAAACCTGTGAGAAGGATTATGGATTCAAATAATTGTCATGACTTTATATACCTAATAAATTATGAGAAATAGACCTAGTTCTTTGTAGCATAGTATATTATTTTGTATTTATGAGAAATATGTCTATTTAATTATAATTTTTTAGTTTAAAATAAAATCATACAAATTTATACTCAAATAATAATCTATATATTAGTTTACGACTTCACATGTGAGATTAATAGTTATTGATTTTGAAGATTTTGAATACCTAGTTTATGTAATTTTGAATAATAAAATTACTTATTAGTTACCATCAGGGAACTTTAATAGTATCTAATATTCAGGTAGATTGTAAGGTGCCTATTTTTTTTTTTTTTTTTTTGGCCTGTGTAATTATAATCTGGCCACTGTCCTAATCTATTTTCATACATCAGATCAATTCAATTTATATTAAACTATTGAAGTAATTTTAAATTTTTGAAACAACTTATTTATATAACATCCAATCATATAATTTTATCAGATTTACTATTTTACAGTAATTTAACGACTTTTATTAATTCATTCTTCCTTATTGTTTTTCAATTAATATAGTGTTTTAGTAATTGAATATTTACCTTAAAATGTAAAAAGTTATAAAATGCTTACTAGTGGTGTCCAAGTAGATGCTACAGTATTCGTTCTGGATTGACTTTTTGAACGACCTTTCCATATACGCTTGGACATAAACCCTTGTTGAACATTTGTTGAAGATCTTGACTTCTGCATTCCGGGGGCTAAATTTAAAACAAAATTGTATTAAAACTTAAATTACAATATAAATCAGTAATAATAAAATTAACCATAAATAAATAATTTACATGCTAATGGAATATTCTAGACCATAATAAATTACTAACTCCAGAATATAAATCATTAAAAATATTCATCTTCATATTATTTTTATTAATGTTTATAAATAACATTTTAATTACATCACATTTTTTTATTATTATTCTATTACCGTTAAGAGTTTTTGTAGGGGATAAAGGAGGCGATAGTAATTCTTCTCCACTAAATGTCGTTCCAGTATCAACACTGCTTCTAGAACTCGTTATTCTTGAATTAAAATTTTCATCCATATTTTTTAAAACAGAAATCCACGAATCGTCTGTTTGTGTTGATCTATTGTTATCATCACCTTCACATATGTCTGGTTCTCCTTTACCTTTAATATTTCTAATATTACGATCATAGTTTACTCTTTTAAATCGATCAATTTTATCCGAATCGACGCTTTTTTTTCTAGCCATCCTTAAATATCGTTTTATTGTATCACTCACAGATGGCGAAATATCATCATTTTCTATACTCGTTTTTCGTTGTAAAGCTTTGCAGGGAACTTTAGATAAGTTATCTGATGTTTCAGTTGAATCATTTTTTTTTTTATTTTCATCTTCAATTAAGCCCAATACTAAAGGTTCCAAAGGTATAGTTTGAATACCAATATCGATGTATTTGTCTTCCATGTCTTCAATTTCTATAACAGGTGGTGGGGATGATAAATTATACGTTTTATCATTTGTCCAACACAAGTTATTTTTTTTATCATTAAATATATTTATATAGTCTGAAGATGGATTTAGTCTATCATACTTTCTTCGATTATCTACCCACGTGGAATTTAATGGACTTAATGAAGTGAGTCCTCCTATATTCGTAGATGATCCAATAACTCTTCGGCCCAAAAAGCCTCTCGTTTTTCTTAGTTCAAAGTATAAATTTTCTAAAAGCTTTCTGTCCATTAGGATATCCCCTATTACTTTTTCTCTATTAGTCGACCTAGCATAATACCTTCTTAAAGTTTCTAATAAATTTTTTTGAGTATTGTCACTTTCTAATATATTTGTTCGTAGAGATTTTTTATTTTCCGAATTATGTTCATCTTTTGTTTTCGATATATAATCTTCTAGTTTTTCCAAAAGTTGTTCGTGATCTAATGAAGATTCCTCAACTGGTGATATTTCATCAGGATTCACAATATAATCATTAATAAATTGAACTAAGTCAGATTTTGAATTAAGATATTGATCATTTGATAATAGTGTATTATTTTCTGTTGAACCAAACAGAAACTCTTTTCTAAGTTGTTCTAATTCATATCTCCCTGCTGGCCTAGGATGTGCTAAAAATGATACACTAGGTACCTTCACTATATTTTCCGCTTCATCCGCACTACTAACGTTTTCTCGGACGCTACCTAGTTTATTTCTGTGTCCTCTAGGTCTACCTCGATTTCTAAATCCCAAAGCTCCTGGGTACGATTGTTTTCTCCATAGCAAAAATCTTGGTTCTCTTTGGCATACATCTTGAAAGTATGCTTCAATTTTTGGTACATCTTCTGGTCGATTACCAACACCATCAGGTATCAGTTTTCTTCCAGCATCTGCCATATATCTCCATGTTTTCCGTGTTAATAACCATCGTTCCCGTTTGGAACCCCTATTTTTTCTATCTCTGAACGGTTCTTTTTCCCAAGTTTTACCCATCGCTTCACTGCATTCATCAATACTAATTCGATTGGTTTTTTTCGTGATTTTTTTCTTTCTGGTAATTAATTTAAAACTACATTTTCGGTGTTTGTCTTCATTGTCATCACGAGAACTATTTGGTTCAGACATTGTATATTTAAATATTACCTCAAATATAAAATTACATTAAGATAATAGCAAGCAAAATTATCACATTATATGCGTATTAAAATCATACTCTAAAGTTAAACATTATTGGTGATTAATAAAACATAAATAATATTAACACAAATAAACGAATGATTATAGAAAACCAGCAGGACCATTATTTTGTTAGGAATATGCATGTGATATGTATATATATATATTAATTTCATTAGAACACTAAACACTGGAATGAAAAAATGCCGCTGCGGTGAATTGAAATTAAACCTATTATATAGAATAAAATGTCTTTTCGTTACCGCGACTCGCACTAGACTCGAAAATAGCTGTGGGCATTTTCTTGATTAGGTAAATTCGTGATAGGAAGAGTTGTGTAGGGAAATAGTGGGAGTGGATAGGAGAAGATAACGATCGGGTGTTAGAGTAGTAGTGTGCCAAAATATATACACCCACTCGTTCGTCTTATATAGTTTTGCGTCACCTTATATAATAGTAGTAGTTTAGATACAGGGTGATCAGGGCAACTTGCCCGGGTTTTTTTTTAAGAAGATGGTAAACAGAAATAATATATCATTTGCCAAATATCATCGGTTTAAAAAAAAAAAAAATTCTATCGATAGGATATTAATATTTTCCACTCTAAAAACTATCGAGTATAAGAAAACACATGCAAAATATTAATTGTAAATAGAAATCGCGATCCTAGGAATCAGTATAATATATATATATATATATATATATATATATATAAATGTATGTCAGCAACTATTTTTAAAGTCGTTTTTTGTTAGGATAGTTAACTAACCATTTTTTTTTATGCATTAATAAATTGTACTCAAACATAATATATTATATGGCTCGTATTCAATACACAGCGGATAGTTCAAAGTTCAAAGAGCTAAGTTTAAATTATATACTAATTTAAATTACGTAAAAATGTATAATGGAAATCCACTGATTATAAATAAATGTAAAGTCACACTTTAGTAATATTTTTATAGCAGTTTCATAACTTAATTTTTATTATATTTTTTTATTCATAATGTTGTGTTTTTATTAAATTTCTAAAATGAAATTAAATGGGAATGGAAATATATTAAAAACTATTTACGTAGTACTTTTGTGTTACCACGTGTAATTAAATACGTAACGTGCATTCAGACATTTTAATATTAGATATATATTAAAAACAAAATAGTTGTTATAAAAATAATAAAGTCGTTCTATTAATAATAAAATTAAAATGAATACAATAAACACAATAAAAAAAATAAAATAAATTTATATATATCTGTGTTTTTAATACAAGGTACATCAATTGGTATAAATCAAGAAGGGAATAATTTGGCAACTTTTAACATTCGTGATAAATAGGCTGCTATTGGCATTAGTTAATAATTTATAATATTTGGACATAAAATGTAACTACGAATCTTAAAAAAAGCCGCAATTCCATAAAACACACTCGATGCTACAAATAATAATTTTATGTGAAATACTTATAATGTAATAAAATATATTATATTATGAGCGTACTTAATGGTAAACGTATGTCGATTTTAATATTTACAGTCAACAAATATTCTAAACGAAATTAGCTATTTAAAGACACTTAATTTTACTGTAATAAAATAATTGTAATTATTATTAACATTTTCAAATAATAATTCTTGTAATTGATAAGAATAGTGATCAAATTACAATATGTAAATTAGAACATAATAATTATGTATAATAATAACTGATGTATTTCTTTAGGATTTTTTCGACCTAGTACTATTTTTAACTGTATCGACGTCACTCGATCTTATTGAAATTAAATGTGCAAAACTTTACCGAATTATCGTTTCTTAAGAAATAGGTATATTGTGTAAATAAAATAACAATGGATTTAAATAACAAATATTATATGTAGTCCTCGTGCATTATATTTTTAAGTTTGATTTTTGAATTATGGATATAATAAACTTGTGTTTATTATAATGTACCTACCTGCTAATTTAAGTGTGATGTCTGGTTCACAAATTTATAAATAAAAATTGTTTACTGTGAAAAAACCTTCTGTATAGAAAAAACTTAGGTGTCAGAAATTTCTGCTGGAGTGCTATTCGAATTTAAAGAATTATATTTTATATGTATAACCTTACCTATAGGTATGTACCACTTTTATTATATTTTTATCGAAATATTGGAATATTATGTTTATATAATATTATATGTGCTCTTATTACTGGTGTATTTGTTATATAATGATATAATTTGTTAGTATTTAAAATTAGTTTACTTATACAGCGCTGATGAGATGTAGTTATCTTATTATTGTTTCAAATTAAAGCATATAACGTTTAAAATATAATATAATACATAGTAATTTAATAGGCTACTTAAGGATAGCCATCCTTATATTATATTAGGTGTTCTACTAAAACTAATTATATAAATATATATATTTTTTATCATAGTACACGTTTTTTATGAGATAAACACAAATTACGTATTGTTATCACCTTATTTGTTTTCCAGTAAAATGTTTGATGATCGTACGTAGGAGAATAAACGAAATATCCAGTATTAAGAAATATCTTCGATGGGTACACCTTAGTCATTAACAAGTACCCCATGAGCTGGATTTGTACTTTTGATTTTATTCTGAAACAGACAACGCAGAGGTTTCTTTAGACATGTTTCTACTATTAACTATAGAACATCATGCAGTCATCGTATTTTTACAATAGACAATGCTATTTTTGAATCAAACGTATAACATATCTATTGATGTTGTCTGCCAGTTTATATGTTTTTAATTACATGACAGTGCTATTTTAAATATTCTTAATTATTAATAGTATAATAAAGTTCTATAGTGTAAATTGATATATATCTAAAAAAAAAAAAAAAATATAATATGTTAATTGCCTTGCTACTGGATAGTCAACCGTGAATTTTGTTAATATAAAAAAAAATATAATCACAAATAATTGGTTATAAATTAAAGATAAATAAATAAATATTAGAATATTTAAATATTGGAATATATGTTATTTTAATATAAAATCTAACACTTAACCAAAACAGAATTATTTGAGTATTCGCATAGGTAGTTTACACACTTGGTAAACTTTTAAAATTGTTTGTCAGTATAATATGTTGTAATGTATTGAATTTCGCTTAGAATTGTATTTTCTAATGCAATATCATTGCATTCAAATCTTAATTATAATAAATCAATAATTTCTCTAAGGACCGAAGGGACGAAGAAGAAATGTCCAGAATCGACCTTCCCGATTTTTTTTTTACAATTATTCAATCATAATTTGTCCACTATTGCCTCTTTCATTATAGACTCAGGCTTGGGCTTAATCGTACACTCGAGCATTTATTACACTTTAACTCATTGCACATCATGATTTTCTTTATCTTAGTGATATCGAGCAGTTTTAACCTTTTATTTAGTTACCGTTGGTACAGATCCTACTTCTCGAAATATTTTAAATTCATTTTCTCCTATTCTTAAGATTATGATTATTTCTTTTTTCGTTGAATTAGGAACTTAACTTATTTTTTACACACGAGACGTAAATACCTATAACCGTATTTTGTTAGTACTATTAGTAGTATATTTTATAGTTACTTATTTAAAATTATTTATCATGTTGTAAGGTATAATGTTTGTAATGATAAAATAAATGATTTAATTATTCTTATACGAATTTATTTAGTTTAAAATTTTCTAATGAAAATTTCTATGCTTAAAGTTTTTCAAAAATATTAACATTTTAGAAGTTCTAAGCGCCTAAGTCAATAACTAATACTCGTATGAGTATTGGTTGGTTTAGCTGTGAGTTTTAAACGTAATAAAATATTTATATAGAAAGAAAATAGGTTAAGCATCAAATTTGATTAGTCAATTTCTATTTTAATGATTACAGGATACGTTATATTTTTAAACAAGGAAACAAAATAATACAAATACGACATTTAAATATAAATGTTCTACAAACACAATTTAATTCTATTTTTAAATTTAACTTAATTATAAATAATAATTGCTAGATAAGTATCCAAATTTTTGTTTATAACTTGTAATGAATAGCATAAAATATGGTCAAAAACAATTTCTATATTTTACGCAATTTAAAATATAATATTTTATATTAATAAGGTATGTTTATTGATTTTATTCAAAACAAATTATATTATAACAAATACTATCAATTACAACTGTAAATATAAATATGTTCTTATGTCGTTTAAATACCTAACAAATACAATAATAATTATAATATTTTAGGTACCATTAAATTTGAATTAGATTTTTTAGTCATATAATATCCACTTTACTTTATAGGATATTAAAATCCAAAGAAGTAATTTAAAATTATAATGTCAAAATATTAAATATAATATTTAATAAAATGCGTCATACGAGTAGGTATTAGCATTGTTGTTAAACTTACATGTGTTTTTTGAATGTTTAATATCATAATTTCTTAGGCGTTACTTAATATTTTGTTTTTCGATTTATTTAAAGTAAAATTTGTGGCTTAAGCAGATATTACCTATTCTAAAAAGTAAAAAGTAATATATAACCATGATTCTTCAATTCGCTTTATTTGAATTTTATAAAAAAAGACAAATCAATTACTTACTATTTCTAGTTGTCATTCAGATTATTAAAATAAAAAGTTTACGTATCAAAAAATTATTATTAATTATTAATAAAACATAAATTTTATGAAATCTTGTTTCTTTTGTAGTCCTGTAATTTGTACAATTGTACAATTATTATCATTAATTTATTGATTAATTTTCAATTCTTGTTTCATAATTCAAAATAAATTATAAACAACTTTTTTCAAACACTTTTTAATCTTATCTTATATTTAATATTTAATATATAACCTAAAATTTGTATTTAATTAGTTTTGATTATTTAGGTAAAGCACCTTACTATATTTTTTTAAATAGTTTTGAATAGTTTTAAAATGTGTTTAAATATTTTTAATTTTTAGAATACGACAATTAATACATTTTACTTAATTGTATCAATTAAATATGTAATAACTGCAAAATATATCGTTAGTTTGAATAAGGTATTTACTAGAAACCACGTATTACCATCTATTGTGCGATATATAATTAAACGCCTTGTGTATAGGCTATTTTTTATACATTATAGTTCATTTTGAAGTATGGCTGGCACGGTGCATTTTATAGTACAGGAAAATGGTCAAATGCACTTCAAACATTTTGTTAAATGATTTATTTTACGGCAGTTTAATGAATAAACGTTGGCTACTTTGACAAATAATAATATTACATTAATGTCTAATACGACGTGTATACATATTTATTTTAGAATTGAATTATGTTTGAATAAATTACACTCAAGAACTGTTGATTTTTATACAATATTATAGCGGTATTATTTACGGTATATTGTTTTAAAAATAGTATTTGACGTACATTAAAAATCCGGAATTATTTTATTCTATTATATTAATTATACTAATTTACAAGGGAATATATTCATAATTTTTTGTCCTTTATATAAAATTTGATAAATAATTATAAATTATAAACTTAATGTTTCCAATATGTTATTGCGTGTGCATTCAATTGTCTAGTTTTAATTATTTACTATCGTATTGTATATCATACGTATGGATACAAATCTATTAAAAGTTAAGAGTACCATGGTTCGTGGGCATAAAAAAAATAACTATTACAAATGGCGAAGAAGTCATTGCACTAAAAGACAACGAAAATTGTGCCAAAAAATTCGTGGAAACAAAATTTTATTATGTATACGATTAAGTTGTATAGGTGTCATAAAAACATACGAAAATGTAGAATATCTACCAGACCAGTTAAACAATAATAATATTTATAATCGTAAGGTATAATTTAATAATTTAAATATGTGTATGAAATGATCAAAGTTTTTACTTACAGTTGAATTAAAATTCAAAAAATAAATGTATTATGTTGATCACCTTTATTTTAAACTAATTACTTAGTAATTAATAAATGGCATAAAAAAATGTCAATTATAATTTAATATTGAACAAATATAAATAAATCGATATTTATTATTATATAAAATATTATAATTTTGTAATTATATAAAATAATATATATTATATTTGTATTTTTTTTTGTGTAATAAATTAATACAACATTTTCTTATTTTGTTGCATCAGAATGTAAAAAAAAAAATTATGTATTACATATTTTTTCGTTATGTTTTAAATAAAACATTGAAATACAAATATTATTCGTCAAATTAGTTTTGAGCTTCATCTGGTTAATTCTAGAATCATCTGGTTAATTAGAACGTTGTACAACCATTAAAATATTTTTTAATCTTAATTTATTTCATTACGTGTAAGAAAAATAGAATACAATTAAATATTAAAAATGCATAATTTGTACTTTGTACAGAATTTTGGCAACGTTTAAACACCTACTATAAAATATTTTTAGTGACCCTTAACTAATTAAATTTTAAGTAAGATTTAAATTTAATATGATATAAATTATTTAGCAAACATAAATTGTTGGTCTTAAATTATGAGGTTTTCTACAGCAAAGTCATGTCATGTTTTTGAATAAAGAATTTTGATCATTGTTGTGCACAATTTTCAAAGAATAATATTTCACAAATTACCTTTAAATATTTGATTTTAATGTGATTTGATTTATTAATCTATATACAGTTTCAAGTATTATTATTTTAGAATTTTATTGTTTATCAATTTTATTTTAAATAATATATTATAATGAACATATTAGCCAAATTTTTACACAAAACACTGTAATGTAAAAGAGTTTATCTACAAATATAATATCAGGAGAAAAGAGATAGTAAATAAGTTTTTGAAAAATGACAACACGACATAATAATACTTAGTTATATAATAAATAAACACATTTGTAATATATACATTTTATCAAACATTATTTATACTTTTATAGTTATATATTTCAAATTGATAAACCACGAGAAAATAAATATAATTATAATTTCATATGCAAAATATATTTTATAAGTAATTTTCAATTTATAGTTAGGTATAATATATATTTATTTATGTATAGGTATACTAGATATCTATTAAATCATTGTTGTAAATAATTTTTAATTGTACAATTAGGGAAAACGTAAAATTACATATGATAGAGATCTTCGCGGAATATACTGAACTATATAATGTGATCAAGTGAAAGTATGAATAATAAGATTTGATTAGTTATAAACTCTTAACTACAAGTTATGTAATTAAATTAATACTCAAAAAATGTTTCTCTTAAAATTATCGATAGTGCTTTATTAAACAATAATTTACTGCTTTATAACAGTAATAATGTTCCCTTTTCATTGTTTTTCGATCCTCATAGCCCATAGTATAAGTATATTTTATATTTAAATATCCATTTCATAATTCATTCTTTATCACTGATTTATGCTTAAAAATGCGGAAAATTATTTCATTTTATTTTAAGTTAGAACAATGTTGTTAAATGTTACATTTATATATTATGGTGGCCTGAATACAGAAAACGAAATTTTTATATATTGAATCACACGTAAGAGATATATTTGTATTCAAAACTATTTTAAGGTTATAATAGTAAAATAATTTACATTATCTTATTATATAATCTTATCATATTATTAACTTAATATTTATTAATTAGTAAGTATGAAATAAAATTACGAACTATTGTTAGTTACGTGTACGTATATATATAATATTAGTATGTAACATTTTCTTGTATAAGAATCGTTTTAATAATAAACACAATTTTATTATAGTCGCTATAATGTTATACGATGATATAGCTCGATTACACTTTTTTAATAAATAATTTATTTATTATACACATATTTATGATGATAATCTCATATTTTTTTTTAAAAAAAAAACTTTAGTAGTAGCCAGTAAGTATTCAAAGTATTGAAAATTTTTTATAAATTTAGATTTTTAAGGTATTCGCATTTATTTGATCATCTTTTAAAGATATCAATGCAAATTTAAAAGTATGTAGTAAAATTAAAGAATATTGAGTAGGTAAGTATTCACGTTAAACATACTAAAGTTAGTTAAATTATTGCATAATGATCAATGATATTATAATTCAATATGTAACAAACTTACTTTACAAGTAATGGAATATATTTTTTTTTAGAATTGTATAGGTCATAAAAACAAGTTTCTTATTAAATAAAATGAAACCACTAGTTTAGATTACAAATGTGAATTTTCTATCGTAATCTTATTACCCCAATATAATATTAGGCAGTGTGTGCTTAGTTTTTAAATTAAAATATAAATTTGTTAACTTATTTGTTAAACGGCCTAAGGTAAACTCTTATTTTTTTTCAGAGGAAAATCTTAAATATATATATATTTATTATATATATATAATACATAAATTTAACGTATAATTATACTTTAATACATAATACATAAAAATAATTTAATAATTATTTATAAATAATAATTTAATTATAATTAAAAGTATAAATTAATAATATAATGTTTATATTTAATGCTATAATTCATGACCTTCAAAATTTTTATAAATTGTATGTTGATATTTGTACTATTGATTATATTAAAAAAAAGTTATCTTCTAATTGAGAAATTGAGATGAAGTGAATGACCATTTATACCTTTGATTTTAATATGTATGTATATATTATATAAATATTGAAACATTTAGTTTAGATTTGCATAATATGTTTATCCTATATTTAATTTTTATGGACGATTGTGTCACATATTATTGTTTATCTTTACTATATACTAAATAATAAACCTATCATTCTTTTTTTAAAATAATAATAAATAATAGTAAAAATAAATTTTAGTAACCCATTTCAGGAATATTTTTACTAAAAAATTTAAAAATAATATACAATTTTTGTAAATATTTCCATTTCTTAAAAACGCTTAAAATTGAAATGATAAATATTGAGAGAAATGTATTTGTAAAATTTTTACAGAATATTTATAGGAAAATCATATTTATTCAACGTTTTTTTTTACACATCGAATCTTGTGCTCGTTACTTTAACTCATTTTTGAAAATCAAATGTTCGGTGAGAGGATACATCATTATAAATCAATTGATGACGAAAAAACAAAAATAACAGAACTTCTAAAGAGAATAGTTGAAGACGATTAACAACATTGTTTTCATTTATGATAGAGACGAATTTAGCGATATTATGTTAATGTAGAAGGAAATCACTTTAAAGATGTAATGATTATTAAATTATACAATTTTAATAATAATGTAATATTGTTAAGAAAAACTCGATATTTTTGTGTTTTAGGTAATTTTAGTAATTACCACATATAGTTAGTTTTTCAATTATATTTATAAAATACATTTTTCATACACTAATTAAATTTAGAGATTGTTCAATATAATATTATTTATTGTAATGTAGTCGTCTGAGGTACTCAGTTATTTGAATATTTTCAGTTAGTAATTTGTAATGTAAAACAACACATTTTTAATACTTGAGATATCATTTTATTAGCTGATGACTACTTAATTATATTATATTATATATTAAGTAAATGGACTATTCAATATAAAATATTTGGGTTTCCCTTGATTATAAGTTTCTATAGTTAACAAAAGTAGAGACCAAATGTACGGTTTTAATATACATAAACTCATATTTAAATGTATTTCCGTCATAAGTTGGCGTCTAGACTGTTTTGAGATTAAATAGAGGGTACCCATAAATAAATTGCCAATAAAACATCCGTATTTTAAAATTCATTGCGTAACAATAAAACACGCGCATTGACGATACTATAAATTGTTCAAGATATCGACCGACTTATGGCTTACAGGGTAAGTATAGTGAAATATTTAAAAGCGAAGATATCTTTGAATTTCTATCAAACACAATATTATATTTTATTCTTATTTTAATGTTATAAGAGTATAATATATTATGTATTGGTATTCAGGTACTTAACATAATTAATTTAAACGAAGGTTAATGTACAAAGACATTAGTTCGAGACAAAATCTAATTTAGTTAAATTTAACACTTAATGTATATTTTACTACATTTTTTAACACAAATAAATTTAAAACTCAACTTTTGAAAATCTATATTTTTCAGAAATACTATTATTAGTGAGATTATAATATTAATTTTTACGAATTTTATATTTTTTACGTTGTCTGAAATGTAAATTTCTTAAATATCTTATACGTCTTACAAGGTTTAAAACTTCAGCAATATCTATTTTTTTAAAAAAATATTTAAAATATGCAACTCAATAGAAAAAAAAAGATAAATGATATAAAATAATAATAAAATTTATCATTGTTTTTCTTATTGAAACCGACTTTAAACCAAGGCATGGTGTGGTTAATCATATATAACTTTATAGTTATAATATAAGTATCAGATTTTCTTTGCGCATGTAATCCACTAAAAAAATTGCAAACATAATCTTACCCAGTATAAAAGATATTTCTTTTTTAATTTAGAATATACAGGTAGTTTGAGAACTAGGAGTAAGTACCTTTAATACAGTTAAAAATTAAAAAATAATATAGTATATTATAATTTATTTGAAATATAATAAATACTGCATTTCTTTATTACATAAATAAATATCTAAAGTAAAATATTATATAAAGGAATTTTTATGCTACGTGTATCAAATAGATTATTTAAAACGAAATAATGTTAAGTTGAAATTTTGAAAAATGTACCAACGAGGGGGAATAGGGGCGTGATCAGAAAATCATATGACAAAACTGAAAATAATTGCACATTAATCACACACAGTAATTATTATGTCATATAAAGTTGCAAAAATCACAAATTCTATGCATAATGAATTACGCGTGTCAGGAAACTATATTTATTTTGTCGAAAAACAATAGCGACAATATAGGTACAATAGGTAGGTATAATATCTCGAAAGAGGAAAAATGTTCCAACTGTCTAAGTCTATATTTGTATGGGTAACGTTGTGTTTAGTCTTACAATGAGACTTATATTTATTTAAATAATAGGTAACTGTTGCGTCAAGTTTTCACTTACCTAATCGACGCGCCTAATCCGAATATTGTATCCATGTATTGTGTCGGCGGTTTCGGACGTTTCATGTTCGTCAAAAACGAATGTTCAACAACGGTCGTCCGGCCGTCCGTACATGGTCGTTTTAGCGGCGATCCAAAAGGTCTTCGGGGACCAAAAAGCCGAACGGTCGTGTGTGTGTGTGTGTGTGTGTGTGTGTGTGTGTGTAATATTAATAAACAAACAACAACGCAATGACGACGGTTGTTGTTGTGCTCGCGATAATGAAAATATGTATATAAAAGCGACGATGATTATGACGATAAGCGATTTTTATCGCAGAAACGGAAAATTAAAAACAAAAATACGTACGCGTGGCATGTGTTTTTCTTTCGGCTCTTTAGTCGTAGCAGTTTGCAACGGTTTTACAGATTGCGAGCGTACATGACGGGTCGGATTCGTATTTAATTTTAGATATTAACCGATACTGCCGAACAGCAGCCGCCTTAATGAACCGCTTTCAACGCGTACAATTTAACACGTCAACCATATCTGTTGCAGGCAAAAAAAAAAACAAAAAAAAAAAATCGTACATAAAAATTACTGAGTGAAAAACAAATATGTTATTATTATAATTATAATTATTATTCATCTGTTCGTTATTATTATTATTAAAAAAAAAAACATTTCTATCGTTTTGTAAAAACGACTGGGTGACGACGACCGTTGTGATATTGGCTTATTTTAAACGATTGTATACGCCTGCTGTATATATTTACGTATTACGCCGGTCGCGCGATTTTACCTCGTCGAAATAGTTTTCAAATTATATATTATTTTCTAGATATTTGGGTTCGTCTTACGAAATATTATTCCAAACTCTGATAGCAAATGTTACAAAATGAAACATTTTATATACTTTATTCGTATTTCGCAATACATTTTATAACGTTAATATTAAACTTAAGCAACCTAATGTTTTTTTTTATATCTATTTCGAAAATTGACTAAAAACAGTATTAATTATTGTTGGATAATTAAAAATAAACCTTATTTCTATTGTGTTTATCGAAATGTAATAAAACAAATTTTTCTCATTTTTCAATATTCATTACGAAATATTACTAGAAGTGAATTGTAATTTATAAATGTCTGCAGTGACAGAAACAAGGGGATTCCCATGAAGCTGCTTCATGCAAAAAAGTTGTGGGTTGGTGGTTTGTCATTATTTAGCAAAACTGCGACTCAACAATAGTGAAATGTTATTAAATACTAATAAAAAATATAAGTAGATAATTTCTTGAATAAAATATTAATGAGGAAAATAACACTTTTTCAATAAGTATTAATATCAATTTTTTAACAAATTCGAAAAATTTGGAATAAATATTGTTTTTAAAATATTAGGGGGTGTGTCAAAATTTTAAACTTTTTCATATAAAAAAAAAAATTTGCTCCGCCACTGAAGGTTTGTTTTTTTTTTGCATTAAATATCTGAAGAAGTTGCAATTTGAATGTCGAAAATGCATAAACGGGTAATATTTTAATGTTATAGACAATTAATGTTAAAATACAAAAAGATACATTTGCTTGTATAAAAAACTATTCAGTTGAAACGTTAGGATTACATGAAAACAAATATTGCCACTGTGTTATTCTTGTTGAATGAAAAAATTCATTTTTATTGATATTTTAATTCAATCATATATACAATATTATGTATTTTCATATGATAAGCTACAACATATGGAATTTTTTGAAGTATAATAAATTACTACTAAGAATTCTTACTATCTACTCAATTCGAAGTCAATTCAAATTCCTAAGTAAGATATATATAAACACGTGGTATATATTATATAGTAATTTAAAAGTTGTTATTGATGTGAATTCGATATTAACATTTGTGTATTTATTTTATGTTCTATAAAAAATATTTATTTTAACAATAAACAATTATTTTAACTGCAGTTTGTAAATGCAATCTAATATTTTCTTCTTAAAAAAAAAAAAATGTAGACGTGTCTAACTAATTAGGTAAATGTCTTTCTCTACACTCTATAAACTATACAATGAAGTCAGGTATTTTCTAATTATGTATTTTAATTTTTAACTAATTAGTAAGTACATTGTTATTATGTTATTAATGTCAATGTATCTACTTTTATAGTCTAGACTCTAGGGAAAGCCATTAATGTCGTCAACGACCACAGAGAATCTTACCACTAATCCTAACCATAGAAGAGCATCTATTTCTTTACTCGATTTTGACTATTTTTTATTTGTTTGCTGTGCATCATAAATACTAATATAATATAATATGAATTATAGCATGTTTTTGGTAACAATTTATGTAGGAATTTTGCCGTAATAATATGCAGGTTTCTAATTTTTTTATATACACGGGATAATTGGGCACAATATAAAAAAAAGAATTTTTTTAATAATTATTAGCATAAGTCATCCACAATTGATTATAAATATATTACGCTTAGCTAATTATTAATTCTCAATAACGTGACGTTATACACACGTCTATGAAATATTATACGTTTTAGGTATTTTGAGATGATTAATAAATTGTTTTGAATCATCATATGATACTAAAATAATTATATTATTCAGTTGAGTTATTTTGATAATTATTTTGTTATAAAAAAGATATGTTTTATTATTTATTGTTAAATGTTATCAATATATTGCCATGTATCTACTTCACCGTTATTTTATAATTGATTTTCTTAATGTTCAATATGTATTTTTAATTACTATTTGTTTAGTATATCGTAAGTACTTAGGTCTTTGACAAAATTGTTAGTATATACTTATAGTAGAAAATTATATTATAGATCAACAAATATTATAATAATATATTGTATGGGGAAAATAATATTTAACATTTTTGTTCAATATAAATAACTATAATCTATAAATAAAAACTGAATATTTTTTCCTTTGATCATTCATTAATTAGTATTTAGTTTTAAGAAAATATTCATGACTATTATAAATGTTCGATTGACAACTTGATCGTCGTCCAAATAAAGAATGCTTTAAAAAAAATATTACTGTTTAAATTAACTGGCAATTTTATCGAAACATATGATTAGATATTTAAGAATTATTATAATTTTAAAGATTATAAAATATAACTAAATCAATATTTTATTTATAATTAATTTAATAGGTAATTTACTCATTCAATAGATTTTATCAAACTTAAATAAATTCTTAATAAGTCATACAATTCTCAAATAATACCATATAAATTTTAAAAAAACAATTTTTTAAACAACAACTAAAGAATGTCCTAAGAATAAAATAATATTAAGACTTTAAGTGGGCCCACGTAAAAAAATAGTTTGAGTTTTTAGTACTTACTCCCAAAGGGTACACTTATTTAATTTAAAACTCTAGTTTTTAAATGTTGATTAATCTCTAAAGTGAATTAATAAAGTGACGAGGCAGAATGAAAACAATTTTTATTAGGTGTTAATCTTTATTTTTAATTAGTTTTATAATCTTTAATATTACCTATAAAAAGTAAAAATATTATTAGTATTTATTTAAAACGTACATAAGTATATGTTTATGAAGTTTATAAATTATTACTAATAATTTATTGTTAATATTATTTACTAGGTAGATATATACTCATTAATAAATACTATATTTGTAATATTAAGATCATGTCGTTAAAAAAGTTAAAACGTTTATTTATAGTACATCATTAATCAATATAAGTTATAATTAATAATATATTAGTACCAATACATAATATTTATATTGCTTATAAACTATTATTACATATTATATAAAATATGCTCTATTAAAAACACAATATTGGGTACAGAATATATTCAATTTCATTTTAGATGATTTATGATGGATAAAATTAGACATTTAAAGTATCCACTATAAATGTTTCATAATATACATAATATGTTTAATTAGCATTGAACTCTGAACATTGTGTTTCTACTATAATATAGTAAAGTATATATTTTCGTAGTTAAACAAATAACCTATAAATCATTTCGGTTAATTTGTTGAAAAAATATTGAATTTTACTATCATTTAATATTGCAAAATGATTATATTATTTTCTATTTAGTATACAAATGACTGTTATTTATTGTTTATGAAATATAATAGTATTACTTTAGTATAAATTCTAGCATTTTATCGTATGTGTAATTTTTCTATTGTACATGTTATGACTGTTAGTAGATTATATTAAAAATTACCTCATTTAATCAATACAAATCTATAAAATCAAATACTTTAGACAATTTTTTACTTATAATATTTTCATATTAAATTAAGTTGGTTATTCAAAATTGTATTTGAGATCTTATAAATAATTGTGTAATAATTAATCGTGTGATTTGATAATGACTATAGGTATTAAATATTAGTAGGTTTGTTAGTTATTACTTAAAAAATTATAATGACGATTTTTCACGATTTTATGAAAAATGCCAATGTCCGCCTAAAGGAATTCTCATTAAAAATTGTTAATAGTAACTTTGTCTCAAGGCTAATTATAATCAAAACAGGGAGTAACGACCGGAATTACGAGTAATATATAAGTTTAAAACATGTCTAAAGAAAGCAAAGCTGTCAAATGATATACATATAAAAACGGTTAATTAAGTTTAATAAATAGAATATGAGATTCCGGACTGTGATGGATATATACATACATGGACACACGTATAATTTTTATCATCTAGTCATTTTGGAAGTGTTCTAGTAAGTGCTATATTATTTTATGTCATGAAATTTAAAAAAAAAAAAAAAAAGGAAAAAGTTACTTCTTATTTATTTATACATAGACAAAAATACATGTTACTATTAATTTTTTTAAAAATTTTTAATATAGTTCAATAAAATAACATAAGTATTGTGTATTTATGTTCGTAATTATTTTAAATTAAGATGGTCGAAGTTTATAAACTGATTACCCAGTCATGTTTTTTAAACGTTTAAATTATATACATTAATTATGTTTTTATACTCCGAGGTCTTATACTCAGCTCTAATGTTTGATATTGATTATATTTTTAGAACAGACTTTTTGTGTCGGATAAAAGAGTAATACTACACTAATATAATGACTGAAAAAGGCAATGACGTAACGTAGTACCACACTCGTACCATAGTGAAATATAAAATTATACTTTTTGGCTATTCAAATAAAAATCTACTACAATCGTTATTTTTACTGGCTATACTTAATCTTTTAAATCATAATTAACAATCGAATCGGAATTTGTTTTGCAGATTATTTAAAATTATTAATTTTTGTTACGAATAAATAGGTACTGAACGAAAATATCGCTCGAACACGGTTTGAGTTCCAAATAGATCATTAAATTTGAATATGAATTATTGAAAATTATCAATATTTAGTAGGCAGTAATATTTTCTTGGTAATATCTTGTACCGATGAAAAAATAAATAAATAGAAATCTGTAACTCTCACAATATAAAGTACCACAGAACCTAATTATTGTTATTATTTATGTAAAATATTCAATGGCGGAATTAAGTGAAAAGTGTTTGGTGGTAATCGTTACAAAAAAAGACGTATTTTAAAATCGATTGATTCGAGGTTCACAATTTTTTAACGAGGCGTTCCAGAATGTATAGTTTAAGTAAATAATAGTTCCCAGAATCGACGAAACCTAATCCTAGACTTTCAAAAAAAAAAAAAAAAAAAAAAAATGACGATCGATTAAATATCTGAATTTCGTCCGTTTTTCTTCCGCGGAACCACTTTCACGTGCCATGACGTGTGGCTATAATACCGTAGTGGTATTATATAGACGATAATGGTTAATATAGTATTAATATCGTTAGAATCGCTGTTAGGATCGTGTTATCGTCGTTAGTTCCAACAGTCATGCGAAAATCCTCACCCGTGATAATAATATGATTGTTTTGCGCACGCGGATCTCCGGCGAACACATAGTACTCAGAAAACACAACGCGAATTATTATAATGATAATGATAATATAATTTTTTTTATTTGACGCGAACGGTCGAAATGAAAACGCGAACGCTGGAACGTCGACGTCACGATCGGCGCGCACACACTGTGGGCACGTTACGCGGCTCCGTTGAAACGTGCACACACTCGACTACGTCTAACAATCCGCCGGCCGAACCGTCATCCCGACGCATACCATTATATTTATAGATACGCGCGGTCCGCCGTTTTGCGTCTTCTTCTTTTTTAAATTTTTTTTTTTTTTTTTTCTATCTTATCCCTCTTCCGCACACTTGCTACATAATAATATACACTCGTGGCCCACACTCTGAAATATATATCGTACAATGCCATAAAATTACGATTGCCATACATAAATACCGTTGTACTTACGTGAATTCGATCAAACGCCATCGTTTCATCTCGATGTTCGGATATATCGAACGACAACGGCGGCGTGGTTTCGATTAAACGTGAAACGCGTTCTTTCGGGTTGGGCCGGGTTTGGCCTGGCGAGTTACCGAGAAAATCTCGGTGGCCCGGTAGAAAAATGCACAAGAAAAATGTTGAAAATAATCAAAAAAAAAAAAAATATTCATATATATTATACCTCAAATGTGCTGTATTTCGTTATAAAATTTGCTAGAAATATTATAAACAATTTAAGTATATATATATATATACGTTTAAAAGATAAAACTATAAAAGACGGGCCGGTAAAATATTGATATTTCGGTGGGCTAAATTTACTTGATCCGGCTCCGGAAGGACACATAAGATTGGGGAATAATATATATAAGAGAGAACATGCTCAGACGGTTTGGACATGCCACGAGGAAAGATAATTCAGAGGCAGTGGGAGTATTTATGAATATGGAAATTAATGTAGAAGAAAATAATGAGTTAGGAAGATCGTAGGAGAGGTGGAAAGATGGAATAGAGAGTGATATAAAGATTGCTGTTATGAATGAATGAGGAGATCGAGACTTATGAAGGTGTAGAACTAGAGGTCTAGGTAGCCGATAACATCTAGATGGGAAGTATAAGGAGAGATAGATGTTAACTAAATTTAGTTGAAAAGTTAAATAGAATAATTTTTAGAAATCAATATTTTATATAATTTAATTAAAAAAATTATACAATTTAAACATTGTGTTTTTTATAAAATTATATTATTTAACTTAATTTAATATATAAAAAAATAATAACTGAAAAATAACTTGGTATTTTAGAAAAATGTTAATTCATAATAAGTTATATATATGTATATATAAGAATAAATTGAAATCAACTTGGCTTTAATCATTTATTCTAGAATTTTTAAAGGCTAAACAATTAAAATACCTGATTAATTATACAGATAATATAGCTTGAAAAAGATTCAAAAGTTATTTCCAATTAAAGATATAAATTGTACAATTATAACTTACGAGTATATAATAACAAACATGATAAATACTATATTGTAAAAGTAATTAAACATTTTATTAATAATTTATCAGTATCATAAAAAGACGAGTATATCCACCATAATAATTGTATTTAATCTGTGATAATAGGTAAGTTAGAAATAGTGTTTTCTGAAATGGTTTCTTGTTAAATAAATTCAATAATTCAGACAATAAACATTAAATAAACTGTTAAAATAACAATAATATCGTTGATGAAATATATTTTTTTAAACGTGTAGTTATGTTTCAATTGTACCTACTAGTAAAAAATCATTATGTAAAGAAAGTAATATTTTACAGGGTACAATAAAGATACCAACAATGGTAATAAAAAATTACCAATAATATTGTTATTATTGCTTCACAAGAAATCAAATATATACATTTTTTTTAATGAATTTTTCTTATAAAAACAATATAGATATACATGCGGAATATTTGTGGTGCACGTAATTTTGACAACACGACAATGATGCCAATGTGCCAAATTGAATGTCTAGTTTTATGTATATCATTCTTACAATAAATGTCTGTTTGTGAGTTATTTTGTGTTGAGTAATTGTAAATAAATGAGCCTTCCAAAAAACAATACTACTGTGACTAATATCGCGTAAATTTTTTAAATAATACGATTAACTCAAGGTTACGCATTATGTAGCAAACTTTCAACACAATTTTATTTTTAATTCTAATGGCCAATTTAAAATATAACATAATACATGGGTAAGTCAAATATTTGACATATCCATTGGTTATCCTAAAAAAAATTTCATACATATAATACATGTATTTATATATATATATATATAGAATGTTCGGTGTGTAAGTGGTATAGTTATAGTATACTAATTAAAGATTTATGATATTTTCTAAACTCACCAGAAACTATCGAAGTATTTACTTTCTTTTTTATGTAACAATATATATGGATAATTTAATATGTCAACTTAACACGTAAGTAAGAGACAATCATAAACCGTTTAAGAATAGGACATACCAAATTAATACATAATCACCTAATAGAAAAAAAAAGAACCTCCAATGTGTCAAACGTGTGAAACACCGATCACAATAAAGCATATCCTTACTGAATGTTTAGCATATGAAGACCAGAGGCTGAGGAACAAACTACCTCACTCGTTATGCCAGATGCTGAGACCAGATCTCATCGAAACCTCAAAAGTCCACCAATTTCTGGAAGAAACCAACCTCACAAACCAATTCTGAAGACTAACAAAGTTAATTAATTTTATTTATATATATATATATATCTAAATATTTATGTTACTATATTCTTTTGTAAACAAAGACCAATGGCCCAACTGCGGCTGCATAATAAAATAAAAAAATATGTATAGGTACTAAAATATATTTATATTATATTATTTTATGTTACCATATATACATTTACTAGTACACAAGTTCTCAACCAGAGTAACATATTTCAGGAATGGCGAGTACCTAACCCAGAATACAAGTTAAATGGACTTCAGGTAAAAAAAGTAGCAAATTTCTTATTATAATTTCTTATAACATTATTTTAAGATTTTCTCTTAAGTTTTTAAATCTAAAAATTTAATGAGACAATAATTTTTTTTATATAGGCATATTTTTATGGTAGTATGATGCAGTCTTAGATTATCAACGATATGGGTGATACAAATCAAAAAAAATTGAGAACTACTGACCTAGACTATACAATATAATACTCCAGTTTTCGAGGAAATTTATCCCTAGAGATTGCAAAACAAGACACATCCCAGGCTTAATCCCAGAACTTTCCAAACAATTTCAAAAATATATAAAGCTATACAATGCTTTTAATGAAGAAACAATTGAAAAAGGAGACCAGTTAATGGAAGAAATATCAAATACATTGGCATTCACTTATAAGCTCTATTGACATGAAACATAGTAACAAGAATGCCTGGGGATTAATAAAAAAGCTTGTCTGTGATCCATCAATAACAAAAGTGCTTAGACCCGTAACAGCAAACCGTAATAGCACACCAATTACTCTATGGGAAAATCAAAAAAAAAAAAAATAATAATAAAGCAATGCCCCAAAGACTGAAACGTAGAGAGAATAATAAGGAATCAGAATCAGAACAGGGAATATTGAAAGAAAATTTCTCAGTACCTGAATTTCAAAAAACTATCGACGAGCTTAAAGATCGGAAAGCCACAGGGCTGGAACATATATTCTGAACAAATTAAGAATTTTGGACGACATACCAAAAAATGGATACTTGAGCTGTTAAATGATATTTTACTTACGCAGGTGATACCCAAAATTTGGAGAAGTACTAAAATTTTCGCACTATTGAAACCAGGAAAGTCCCCAGATGACCCCAAAAAAATTTCTGTCCAATTTCCTTGTTTTGTCACCTTTATAAACTTTTCGAAAGACTGATCAATGGACTGACAGTATACATTGATGATAAGCTTATTAGAGATCAAGGTGGTTTTGGACCAGGTAGATCTTGTACTGAACAAGTTCTAGACCTTACACAACATATTGAAAACGAGTTCGAAGAAAAAAAAGTCATTGGTGTTACTTTTATCTAACTGTCTGTAGCATACGATACAAACGATCATAATCTACTATTATCAAAACTACAAAAATTAACCCTATACAGTAAACTAGTCAAGAAAATAGAAACGATACTCCGAAACAGACGATATTTTGTAACACTTGGAGGCAAAAAAATAGTCTACCCCAAGGTAGTGTCCTATCACCAACTTTGTTTTATAACTACACTAACGACCAACCTATACTATTCTTCCTAGGTATCAGGCATTTCATTTATGTTGATGACACAGCTATAGCAGTACAAGGTGAAAATTTTGAGATAATTGAGAAAGCACTGGAAAGTTCATTACTGCTAGTAGGAAACTATTATGACTCAAATTATCTGAAATCAAACCCCTCAAAGACACAAGACTGCATTTTCCATCTCCACAATAAACTAGCCAACCAAAAATTGAATATAACATGGAAAAGTGTTAAAATCGAACACATACCATACCCTAAATATTAAAGAGTTACCCTAGATAGATCCCTTACATATAAAAAACCACTATGAAAATGTAAAATCGAAAATTAGCGCAAGGAACAGCTTACTTAGAAAACTTATAGAATCAATCTGGGGAGCAAATTCTCATACCCTCAGAGTGTATGCGTTAGCACTATGCTTCTCTGTAGGAGAATATGCAAGTCATGTGTGATATAGATCTACCTACATGAAGAAGGTTGACATGGCACTGAATGATCCTGTCGCTTGATAACTAGGTGTCTAAAGTTTTCCCAAATGCAGATATCACACCTCCAAATATTCGACATACAATTAATGCAGACTTAGGAAGATCTAAACTTGAAACTGACAGCCGACATATCCTCCACGGCAATGGTATACACAGGTCAAGATTAAAATCAAAAAAGAGCTTCATAAAATGCACAAATATATTAAGAAAAACCCCCGAGCAAACCCAAATGGATTGCTGGAAAATAACCATAGGCCATATTGAAGATGATGAAATTTCATCAGCAAAATACTTTCCTGCAGGATATGATTTCGATTGGTCATCATGGAGAATACTCAACAGACTATGAACGGGCGTATGAAGATCAAAAGACAATCTAAAAAGTGGGGTGTAATACAAGAAGACACAAAATGCAACTGAGGAGACGAACATACCATGAGCCATCTCTTGATCTGCCCAAATTTCCCTACAAATTATACTACTTTGGATCTCATAACAGTGACAAAGGATGCAACCAAAGTGGTAAAACATTAGGAAGGGAAAATTTATTAATTAGTAACCAATTTTATTAGATGTTATTTATTCTAACTCATGTTTATGTTTTTTTATATTTATATTTATATTTACTTATTTAATCAATTGACAATTTTAACTCTTGTTTATGTTTTACATTTATATTTTATATTTATATGTTATATGCCTTTAATTGTATAATGTGGTTGTTTAACACGAATAAAAAACAATTGTTAAAGCTAACATTTGTCTTCGATCATAAAAATTTCTGAAATTCTAAAAACTATATAAAGAAAATTATTAGACCGCAACCTGGAAGCCTATAATAATGAGTCACAATGTATAATGTGCCTTCAAATCTTATCCGAGTATAGTTGTTTAATAAAATTTAGGTGAAGGTATTGGCATGTTAATAATGAAATACCTGATCATAACTACATTTTAAAGTAATTTAGGTATAATTAGTTATGCAATTTTTTTTAATAATTAATGATTACATATAATAATTTCAATGAAAGCCGATATCCAAGTATGTCACAACTAAATATCGATAAAACAATAATTGTTTGTTATAAATATCAATAATTAATAAATTTTATGTTATTGTGTATGTCTGCAACAATACACAATTATACAACTAATTATTTTTAATTAAATATAGAATATGCAATATGTGTACATATCGTAAATAACGTTATAAATTATTATGTATTTGTTTATTATGAATTTATGAACTACGACCATTTGTTTTCTCTCTATGCACTAAAAAATCTAATTTTGAAGATAATTTATATTTGAGTTCTATAAATATTAAGATTAAGGGTACTAACACAATTATTTTTAAATAAATTTAATAAAATTTATATGAGTACTTTATGTTAAAATATATAGGATATTTACTCTGATCAGACAGTTTTAGTCATTTTTAATCCAATTTCATTAAGGGTCATTTGGGCGAGGCTATTTCGACATTGACAATTTTGGCAAAATTCCATTTTGGCGTAAAATTGAGAAAAAATTATTAAATGGCCAATTTAGTAACTTATTAAAGGTGCACAATACAATAGCAACAATAATATTAAACGAAAAAAGAAAAAATTCTACTATTTATATTAAACATACCTACCTAATTTATTATTACAATACTACCTATTATACTTATTACTATATTAAGTAAATGTCACATAAAAAAAAAAAAAAATCAACGCCATTTAACTGTTTTATTGTATTATTGTGAAAGTACAATGTATAAAACGTACTTGTGTAAAATCATGTTATGTGGATCAAATAGTCAAAATATTTATTTATGTATACTTCGTAATTTATATAAGTTGAATATATGTGTTTCAAAATTAACATAATGTAAAAATACAAGTATAATTTTACACAAAATATTTAAATTCATTTGTTGACACTGTTGACAGTAAATTATTTATTTGTAAAAGTGGACCAATTTTAATTACTTAATCATTTTGTGCAATAATTTTAGACATACATTACTATACGATTTAACCTATTAAATATTTTTACATTTAAACAATAATATTATATTTATCTAAATGTATTTTGTATTTAGAATATACATACATATATATATATATATTTAATAACAGTCGGGTATTACTAATTTATACAAATAATTTCAGGGCAAAATTACTAAATATAATTTAAGTATAGTCTATAAAATTACTAAGTATAAAATATTGTACAATACTATAATAATAGTATATAATATCTTTAGTAATAACTAATATAATTTAATATAATAATAAAGAGCATTTACTTTTTACAAAACAAGTTTGAGTAATACTCACAATTAAACTATGCTGTAAAACAATAATAATTAATAAACTAAATGGAATCGTATGTTATAGTATACACTTATATGTCATATTCATTAACAAAATATAGCAATATACAAATATATTCATTGCTAGTAGTTTTGTATTACATGAAAATCGTACACAATATTTCTATTATACAATTAATTTTAATGCAATATAATATATAATATTATGAGATTAAAATGTATTAAACAATAATAATATTATAATGTCATAATTGTATAAATTATTATCAGAAGTTTATAAGTACTTCTTATTACAAAATATAATAACTAAATAAATTGGAAAATAGTTTAGGCAAAATAAATCTCAATTCTATACTTAAATGGGTACACAAAAAGTATTTGTAAATTTATTTATAAGAATCATATATTAGCTTTACTTACGTTGGGTTGGTACAAGCCTTAGAATTTCATAAATCTTAAAATAGCTACATAATTTATTAAGGTTCATGGATAGCTAGATATACTATAACATAGTAGAAACTGTTTGCGACTTTATTCTAACATCTTTAACATTAATCATTCTTAATTTTTTTTTCTAAGAAAAACTAATAAGATCTTAAATAAAATTTTCATCATAGGAAAATGGTTAAACATATATTATATATTATATTTTAATACGATAATATAATATTTTAATTAATTAAAATGTTAATTTTTAAAATTAATTTAAAAAATAAATATTAAGTTTTTTATGTGTACATAGAATTTTATTTTATTTATCATAAACTAATAATAATGTTTTACTTTCTTTAGAAATAAATTTAACAATATAATTAACATATCCAAACGTAACATTTTGACTACCTATCTATTTTATAGGAAATTTTGTTTCAAAGTCATAACTTAACAACTAACATGATGTATTCGAGTAGGTATGTAATAAATAATAATATTTCTTAATGGAATATGCAAATGTACTCTCTTATATTCTTTAAATGACACCCTCGAAGAAACTGTATAAAATCACAAGTTCTGATCTAAGTCAAGTACGTATTAGTATAAATCCGGTTAAATTTTTTAAAATTAGATAGTTATCCATATCATAATTATTATTATGCACTTTTTTTGGTTAACGTTTTGTTTTCCGGAAAAGAGAATTAAAAAAAAATTTCAAAGATAAATTCTAATTTTTGAATATTATAAAATTAATCAACTAAGACCTTAATTGTTATATAATGATAAACAAATTAAGCATAGATTTATTTACAAAATAGTAATTTTCTTTTAATTATATATTTTGTTAAAAATGTAAAATAGATAAATTAACTTTAAATTTATAATAAAAAAAATTTAAAAAAATTAAATTATAAGCGATATGTGCTTTATATAATTTTCATTTATTTGTAATTTAAGTATTATTATATAATTGCGTTTTATTTTTAATTCTTTGTATTATAAATTTAATACAATTAGTTACTTAGAAGTATTAAATTATTAAAAAAAAAAAAACACAATATAACATATAATAATCCAGTTATTACTAATAACTTTCCCCTAATTTAAGAAATGAATCAGAATGTATAAGTAATAAATGTGACTTGTTTATCCGGATAATATTAATATAACTGGTATACGAGTATAATATATAATACGATAATACATTATTTTGTAATATTCTAAAATTTGACCTTCAGACTATTACTATTACCTTCTTAGAAAGTGTTGAATCACTAGATATATATTATTTTATTACTAAAATACTTGTTTAATGTTATAGATTTCACACTTAAAATAATCAATAATATATTTTTTTATAGATAGACAATATAATGTATTTATGTTATTACTTTCTGATGTGTATTTTTGAGAACAAAGGATACGTTTATTGTTTATGAATTATGATATAATAGCGAATAATTTCTTCGGTCATATAAGATTAAAATATTAGATATTATCAGGTGTTTAAATTTTCCACTTTATATGCGTAACGTGTGTTGATGTTTTTTTATTATTATCAATTATTTAAAGGTATCTTATAAAACTTACAATTAAAATTATCCATATTGATATAAAAAAACAATTGTATTTGAAATTGTCTTCATGACATTTCAAACTACATGCATTGCTTATACAAATTACATTTATAGGGTAATCAGCATTTCGTGTAACAAAAATAATGGATATAACATTGAAAACGTACATAATTTCTACCATTTTAGTAATACGAAATTTTAATCACACTGTAAATAAAATAAAAAAAACATGTCATTATTTTCAAATATATTATTAAAGAACCTACTTACCTATATATTATAATTGTTTGCCATTACTCATTAATGTATTTAAATTATTTGGATTACTAGAACTTAAAATATGTTTCTGACATATCATTTTAATTTGTCACTGTCAATGATCTGAACATTAACATGATCGTTTCTAATTTTTTATGATAATATCATCATTTGCTCCACATAAAGTATCAAATACAAATTCGTCTATACGTGGTAAATTGGAAATGGTCTTTTATAATAATTACGTTGTGCCTAGTTAGTTTTTTTTTTTTTTTTGTAAACGCTAAGTACAAATATGTGATTAGAATCACAATTTCTTTGGAGAAACTCGGTCGAAATAATATTGTATATGAATACGGTCTCATAAATATAATGGAACGTCTTGACGGATGCGGTTTAAAATAAAAAAAAATAAATAAAAAAAAATACTTAAATATATTTAAGTATCTCATTACAGGAACAAAACACCCGCCCAAAAAAGTACCTACATGTTTGTCTATAAACATAGAAAGGATCTTTAATTATGAATTTATTTATCTTTATTTGGTGTACGGTATAATATTATATTGCATTAAACGAATGTTGTTTTTATACGGAACAAAGTTTAAACATATACCTGAATGTGTGATGTGTTTAATCATTATAGTGTTGGGAAATTATTGCATACAAAATCGAATTAAACTTATTGTAATATCGCTGTTATTATTAAAATTAAAATTACAATATAAATTTGTTTTATAATTTTTAAAAAAACTTTAATCATATTTATTCAGTAAAATTACATTAGGTATATACATTACATATACATTACATATACATTACATATACATACAAATCATGATATTTTTACCATACTCAAATATATAATTTAAAAATTATTATTTTACTTTTTTCACATTTGAATTGAAAGTAAGTTTTTGCATAAACAAACAACGTAAAGAATGTGCTCGATATTAGAAATTGACGTAATTGGTTTATATTTAAAATAATTTACATCTTGAGTAGATCAATTTTCTAGTAATCCATTTCCATTTGTTGCAATATTTCCGTTTATTAATATGTTTGATACTTATCGAATTACTTCGAAATCATTACTTATTTGTAAAACATTTTTTTTTTTAAATTTGCAATAACTAATTTGCTGATTAAATGAAGAAAGTAAAAAATAAAAAAGTAAAAATAAAAGAAAATGATATTTAATTTAAAATAAAGAAATTTATGAAACTAGAAATTACTCATAATTTTGCAATAATTTCATTAAAAATTGTCATAAATAAACTTGTATTCGTATAACTCGAATTGTAGCTTATTTGGTCATAAAAAAGATGTACTTATAGGAAAGACATACAATCGCAATAGCTTCCTAGAAATAATCTAAATTCGATTCTATTACTTTGTTAATTATTCTATTTAGATAGAAAAAAAGATCCATCAAAAATATTCCAAAAATATAATACAACTCTCTCTTATATTACAACAATGTCCAATCTGGGAACCAGATCTCGACTGGTCAGAGTAATCGATTGAACAATCACGCGTTATACATTAGGAAAATTATATTGTTTGAGACTTTGAATTTGTAATGTATTTGGTTATTGACATAATAATAAACTAACGTTTGACGCATTTAAATTATTTGATATGTTATAGTTTTGTGTTAAAAAATAGAAATAATCTTTTATAATCTAGATAACTTTTTAAATACCAAAATATCTATTTTCGTGCCTATACAATATGATTATTAAATTATCTAACGTTTGTCCAACATCGCGTGTAGTCGACTAAAAGAAACTGTTAAAAAATCTTTAACCGATTATTAAGTCTGTTCGTCTGTATATAGCAAAAGAAACATTTCGAACGCGTGTCCTATTTTCGCACAGTCGGCGTATGGAATATTTTATCGTTTACACTCACGCGTTTAATTATCATTTTTTTTTTTTTTTCAAACAATTATCGTTGGTCTTTATTTTACCGAGAGTCCCGCCGACGTCATAGTAACATTTTGTTTTTTGTTTTATCCATCTGTTTCTCTTCTTTGGATTTTTTTGTTTTCGTTTCTTTACCGTTACGATACGCTGTATGGGCACACCGTCGATGGACATAACAATAATTACGAGCTGTTTTTTGTTTGCGACCATAATGTACCATCAAGCTACAACACACACGTTCAAGATAATCCTGAGATTATTGTGTTATTATTTTATCTACGTATTACACGTATTATTTTATCTACGTATTACACGTATTATTTTATTACAATATAATAATATCACATTATATATTTCGGTCGGGTGCTGGCGGCAGGCGATCTAGCGTCTATAGTCGACGAGCGAGAGGGACCACCACATGTGCCGTGTGACCTATTATATTTCTCCGGTCTATCGGTGTAAATTTTTTCAGATTATTCTAAAAAAAATTGTATTATTGATTATGTCAGGGGTGCCGATGTTTGTGATTAATATTTTTAACAGTCATACCCACCCACCTATACGTAGGTAGCAATTCCTTATTAATTAATTTTTAATTTTATGTTAATATACTTATGGCCATTTTATTCAATAACGATAGAGATAATCAAAATTAATTCCATTATTTAACACATTTAACCGACTGTATATATTCAACCAACGCTTTACACCCAAATGAACTCCAATATTCGTAACACCAGTAAACATTTTTAAACTTCAAACACTCGAAATCTTTATTAATCCGAATGTTATTTATTCGAAAAATCCGAATTAACCCATAACCCGAATAAAAAATTCACGTTAACCCGAAACCATTATAAATTTGTCGAATCAAAAACTATTCTGATACGCTATTTTGTATGTATTTTATGCGTCGAATGTAAATTTAGTGTCAGTTTACTTGACAAGTTAACGAAGGGTCAAAATATCCAAGTTTGGCAATTGCTATAGCGATTGCTATATAATATTACTATGTTTCCGTATTAATCCAAATAATGACGGTACACAAATAAATTTTAACATTTTTTTTTTTTTTTGTTGTTTTAACACCCGAATATCATCAATACCCGCGAAACCCTTGAAGGTTAACCTACCTTAGGCAAACTTAACCTTGCAAAGCCCTTTACTCGCCATCAACTAATTCAACCGCGTACCGTCGAGGACCGCGTCGCCGAAAGATACTTAACATAATAATGGTACAGTGGCGTATTTAAGGGGGGGGGGAGAGATACGGGATGTCAATATTTAATTTACCAAGATCAAAGTCCCCCAAATCTCCCACCATCGTAAACAATGCATGTTAAGTTAACAATTACGATATTTTAATTTTCTTTAATTTCTTATTATTATTATAAGTAGATATAAAAAATAATGAATTTTATATCAGTTTTCAAAAAAAATATCAATAGAAAAAATAGGTCAAGGGAAGGGATCTTTTCCCCCCTCCCCCTCGTAAATACACCACTGTAATGGTATTGAAATATTATTATAGATAAGTATACAGGTAGGATGATAACACGCGATTGCACACGACTCGCGTTGTTCTTGTTCCCCGTCGGCGGTCAGTGTGTTCGTAATCCGGCAATTCCACTTTCTTTTTTCCGAGGTACTTCTCCTTACCGCCCCCCCCCCCCCACCAATGTTCCGTTCCCACCGTTCCCCACACTATCCCTCACTACCTGTGGAGCGTTATGCTACACCGTGTGCGTAATATATTCCCCGGTTAGGTAAGCGCGCACGCACGCACGCAACGATCGCAGTGTACCAGCAGACGCCGAGGCTGGTCCGTATTATTATTATTAATCCAACGATCGATATATAACATTACTATTCGTACGATTTTTTTTTACACACCGACAGTTGCACACGATCTGTTTACTGGAGCACTCGACACGTCGTTGTTGTCGTTGTGTATCGATTGAAATCGATTGTACGTGTGTTGCCGACGGATATCGCTACTGCCGCCGCCCGCGCAGTAACCACGCCGAAGACGACCGTCGTAGGACAACGAGGATTTTTCACGCCGCGCCGTCGCACCGAAGACCGCGATGCCCACATACTCGTCCGAAGGTACGTACATCTATCGCGATTATCGTATTGTACAACGGTTAATGGTAACGACCGCGGTAATGGTTTCCGCTTATTGCGATCGCGGTTAACAGAATCGTTTTCGTACGTACGACACCATTATCCCGTACGAATCACACCGCTCTACGCACAGATCACTCGAAATACGAATTGTTCGTATATTATGGTAAACAATAGAACTACAAATCGTTACACAAACGTGATTATAATAAGCGAAACACGCACTGAAACGTGATTATATCATACGACATTTAATTTGAATATCCGTTGAGACCGTTTTTACATTTATAATAGTCCTGCCAGTCATAATCTCATTAGGTACGGCAAAACTTATATATAAATATAACTAGGTAGGTATATTTATATACATTGTTTTTTCAGACTCGATTTTATGAATTTAATATTATTTATAATATCGTGGTTTGAAATATAATTTAACAGTTTATTAAAGTAGGAAACACTAAAACAGTATTATATTGTATTCGGTATGTTTTGTAATTTACGAATTACTTATAGTTTTTATTTTTTTTTTAATAAATAAAATAAGAAGATACTTACCATAAAATATGAAAGTTATCGTATGTTAAATTCAGATAAAAATAGGAACTGTGTTTGAATTTGAAATATTATAACTAAAAGTATATAGGTACACATAATTATTATAATTAATAACAAAAAAGGTCGTATAAGGAACATAATATTATATCATTTAATAATAATTTTTTTTTTTTTTTTCAAACTTTTACTATTATTGTACAATGTATACATTTTTAACAAAATATAATCATATTTATTTTTCTTTTAATTTACAATACTAACTATACAATTTGGTTAAATTAGGTATGGTACACCATAAAAGCAATTTTTATACTTTTTTTATAAATTTGTCTATGAAAGTAGATTTAATATCCATGTTTAATAACCGTAATGGTAATGATATAAATTTCGTCCTACAGTTAAATAGAAAAATAAAATTTATTATTATACAGGTAGTTAAAAAAACGTGTGGTTTATTGGAAATTATTTTCATTTTACTTTAAGATATGAAAATTGAAGCGTATAAAATTATATAATAGTCACTCAAGTCGAAGATTTCGCACTTGTTACGCTCGCGTAAGTTTAAATTTACGTTTTATTATTTTTTTTACATTATAATGTAAAAAAATGCATAATCTTTCTTTTTTTAAATATTTTAGTATTTATATTTTATCAGAATTTTTTTTTATTTATATAAATATATAATTATAGAATCTATATTAACAAAAAAATCATAATAAATATATGTGATAAAAGATAAATAAAATATAACATCTTGAAATAAGAAGCCACCCATTATTAACACTTAAATCATAATTTAAAATAAATTTAATTTTAAGTAGATATTTGAAGTAATTATATTTAATATATAATTCTGAATTGAAATTACTAGTATTATTGTTTCTAGTGTGGAATACGAAAATAATTGTTTTTTATGTACTATGTACACATCTCTAAAAATCACGATTAGCCGTGAACCACGAATATACGTGTATAATAATATTATATTATATAACCGATAACTTTTGCTGTCTTATATAACATTTTTACATTTGCCTATGTTTGTGAAAAATTACACATTTGAAAATTGTTTTAATTTTTAATATTTTTACACAAAATAATGAGTAAATCGATGAGTTATCAATATGTTAAAATAAATCAATATTTCAATTAACCGATGAAACAGCGAACTAAATTTATAGAAAGTCAAAGAAAATTACAAATTAATTATGATGACGAATTGATAATTATCATTACCTAATTGTTTGTACTATTATAATATTATATTGCTAGGAAAAATTATTTTTATTTCTAAATGGAAAACTTGTTTAGTTTTATTATGTTTCTACACAGTTGTAAACAATTCTAAATAATTACATCCAAAAATAATTATTAATATTTAATTAACGAAATTTAAATTTCATAGAGTTGAAAAAATGTCTTTGAAATTTAAGCGGTTTCGTTATTTAAATAACATTGAAGCGTCTAATACAATTATAGGCAGTGGCATATTTAGAAAGTTCATGCTATAGCCGAATTAGAAAAAAAATTAAAGTCCTTATTATACGAGTACATTTTTTTATAACATTACTTTAATATAATGTTAAATATTGTAATATAATTTTTTTTATGTTGTTTTTTTAAGCAGTTTTATTTTTTATTGTTAATATTTTGCATAATATATTTTTAGGCTATCACAATAACTTTACTAGTCAATAGTATAATTTATTAAACTATAGTTAATTAACATAACTCAGTACTATTTACTTAAAATATATTTACTAGATACTAAAGTACTAATCTTACAGCCAACTACCAAAATAAAAATGCCACTCTCAATCATCGAAAATTTACCAACAAAGCCTGTGGCTATTGCCTAAATATTATACCTGATTAAAGTTATATAAATCGCATTATTTGAGATTGTATTTTTTGAATGAATATTATGTTTAAAATAATTCATAAGAGAGTAAACAAAATTAAATCAATGTTCATAAATATTTTAGTATAGTAGATTAATACGCTGCATTGGAAAAAAACACGTTTAATTTTTTTATATTACCGTTATGCAACTGTCACAAACTATAGAAAAAGACAACAAATATTGGTATGGCATACTGGCATAATTATATTTAATTTTAGAGTTTAGAAAGTTTTTTGAACATCATTAAAACTATAGGTAGTTCTAAAAAAATTAACACAATTCGTATAATACATATGTGTTTATTACAATCGAAATCTGTCAAATGTTTTATTAGTTTATTACTTGTTTTACATAATATTCACTTCAAACCATTAGGTACATTCTGTTATGGGCGTAGTAAATAAATTGGGAACTATTAGAAACTTATGTGCAAATTTAATTATAATTTTTATATAGTAATTGTAAAATTAGCAAAATTAGAAAGCAAAAATCATAACAATCCAAGAAAATAATAGTAGTACTATAATTAAATGCTTAACAATTAGATATTAACTATAGTACCTATGTATCAGTTGTGAAAGGATATATAATGGATTTAAACAATTTGATTATGTATAATATTTAAAATTATTTTCACGGTATTTTTAATGTAATTAAATATATTTATTTATTCTTATAAAATTTTTTTAAGAAGAAAACTTAAAAAAAAAAACTAGGGATTTACTACTTATAATTGATATTATCAAATTACAACTACTTATAGGCACGTACATAATACACATACACAAATTTCTAGGGAGTTTTGAAGGAAATGATTATTTAAACAGTAAAATAAATAAATTGATTTATTATTAAAAAATTTTAACTTACGTCAAATTTTAAAGTTATAATTTAATATAAACAATTGAATTATAACTTTGTTAGATATGTTTTCACATCTTAATGACATCTTATTAACGAAATTTAAATTATTGGAAATTCATTAAATATTTTTGGGTAATTCATTTTTAACTACATGTAAACTATCATTTCTTTCAATTTGATAAAAAAAAAAGAAAACCAAATACTAATATCTATTTTAATTGATCAAAACTATTTCCATAATTTATAAATATATTTTGAAAAATGAAATAAAAACTGAAAACATTTTTTGTAATAAGTTTCCTTCTTACATATTAAAATTGTATGCATAAGATACGTTAATTTTACACATTAATGTTTCTCGTTTGAATTAAATATCGTGTATCATTTAATATATAAAAATATATATTTTATATTAATAATATTGGGAATGAGATATTTATTATAGCTTTCTTTTAAATATGGGTTTTTTACTACTTCGCATTGAGAATTATTTCGTTCATTCAAACTTTTAATATTGACACATATAATTTTGAATTTAAGTACTTAGTTATCTAACAATATATGATAATACAAGTGCATAAATTAAAACAGTAAAACAGGTATTGATTGCGATTTCTAAAAAAAAATTCCGTTTGCAAATTATTTGGTAATCATTAATTGATAAAAAAAAAATTAAAATACAGTCATGGAATATTAAGAATTACATTTTTTTACATTGAAAATATTTACAAATTTAATTTTAAAATATTATGTAATTATGTTACAATATAATTTCTTCACAACATTATGAATTCAGATTAACTTTTAGGCATGTAACAGTGGCACCAATATCAATATCAAAGTATGGCAAATGCCATAATAATGGATTGTAGTTCTAATTTTTTAATAATATTTTTAAGTTTAGTTGTTTATCTAATTGTTTAAATTATCCAAAATTAAGGTATGAAGTAAGAATGAGAATTATTAACATTTGTATAAGTACTAAGTTGTGTATGTGATATAACATGGATGAATAAAACAGATATGCATCAGTGCATTACATAAAAATAATAAATCATTAAAATAAGAATGTATTAAAAATATCTAATAAGTACCTACTATAAAAAATGTTTAACCATTATGTATATTTAACAAACATTTGTTTAAGTTTATTATTCAACTTTAAATTTTTAAAATTAAAAGTAAATACTTAATTTTTTATTTTATTTAAAATTTTTAAAAGTTTGTTCGAGTCAACGCAGTTTATAAATATTTTGGTTCTGTTCGAGTACGAACGAAGTCTAAGTTCGAGTTCGGTTCAATCTCAAAAATTAGTGTTCGTAACATCATTACAATACTTAAACATTATATTATTTCTATATAATATTTACGACATTAAAATATTATATTTTATAGATCCTATTCTTACTCCAAAATGATACATTATTTTTTAATGATACATTAATGATTCCAGATGTATTTATTAAATTCTTCACGTCATGATCCATTGCTTCACATATTATATTATTTGTGAACACTTTTCGTTATCATTAGTCATTATGTAGGTATTTAGTGAATATGTGAGTAACCTATATATTGCAACATTAACAATAAATTTTATTTGACAAAATTAATTAATCAAACAAACAAAAATTGGTGTTAATACTTTCTCGTTTTATTTTTTTGAATGCCAAATTAGCCAATATGATTTATCATGTTTTGTGTATTTAGAGAACTATTAGTATAGCAATATACAATGTAGAATTTATTTAACTTTAATTATTTCGTAAACTATTATTATATTCGCAATTCGCGTATAGAAGTGACCTGGGCGGCCGAAATCGTGGGCGTGACATTTGTGAATAGAAATTATTAATCGTCATCAAAGAAAAAAAAATAATTATAAGTATATAAATTTCGCCAATGATGGGTTTTCATTCTTATATAACCATAAAACACAAATCGGAATTATGATAGATGTATTATTATTATTATTATTTAATCAGTTTCATCTATCCATTAAACTAAGACTATAATTTTCGGCTAAGTATTTCAGCTAATTTCGTCTAACTCTAATATAAATATAATACACCTATTATTTGTTAACTGATATACCGCCATGATATGTGTACCAATAGAGTTAGCGTAAGCGTGCAATTATATTAAATATTGAAGCTTTAGTTCCAATTATTGTACGTATTATCCATTTATTCAGCTGGTATATTTCATCATCTGAATTTTGATTTTATTATCTAATCAAACCGAACATAAGAGTTTTTAGACTTTAGAGGCTGTGGAGGTAGCAAATATCAAAATGTATTTAAATTAAAATTTAAAAAAATAAAACAAATATCGTGTTCATCATTTACCTAATTACTAAATATTGTTATTATTTATCATGAACCGTTTTGAAATTTACACATCTTAGTTTAACATCAAACACTCTTAGAATAATATTTTTGATGTATAAAATTGCCGTGCACAGTACACACTAATAATTTTCCGATATTAACCTGTTAAATTTTTTAATTCAAACTTATGGTTTATGATATTAAACAGACGATTAACATCGACACGAGTAAACGGTAAAAAATTAAAAACAACGCGATGAACAACCTAAATCACTCAAACGTACAAATTTGGCGAATTTTATTTCCATAAACATTAATATACAAATTACACTCTGATACGTTGTGGTTTCACAGGTGATTATAATTATTTTATTCTCGAAACGTATTTATTTTGTAATATTGTTTAACACCATTATTATAATGCGCACAGTCACTCGCGATATACCTGACTCTTTTTGGATACTCTGTACTGTATCTACAGTAAATTTTCAAAACGGGAGTGTTTTCGAAACGTTACTCTTGCGCAATAAAAAATATAATATATTATGTTGTTTCCAGTGACATTCGTATTTTTTATACCGTACTAGCGATGACATGACCCACACGGACCGCAAATAAGAATTTCATCGAGTAACTCTCACGCCACCCCGATATAAACTTTCTCTTATACCGTATACGCATTTTTCAACGGTACAATGAACAGCCATTGGGTATCGGTCAACATTTTCTGAATCGTTTGCATCCGAAACGAGAGTCGTTTTCAATAGTATTTTTCGCGTATCAACAATTTCTTATTGTGCGAGGGTAACATTTCAAATTTAGCTGGTTAAGCAATATTGCGTTCCGTTATGTTACAACACTCTTATAGGTGTGTAAAATTATACTGTTTTATCATTTATAATATTATGCCGTCCGATTTAAGGCTCCGGTCCTCTGAAATTATCAGTGAAAGCAATATGATCGGTATGACGTTCATTTTGTAATTACAACACGACAAACTTGTTTTATAAGACTGGTATCAGTGTACCTATGCGATGATCAATACAAAGCAATGACCATGACCGTCGATCAGCTAGACGTCTGAATATACCTAATTACTCAAAATTATCGACTAAAAAAAAATCCGTGTTTGTATAAAAGTAATACTTTTATTAGTTTTTTACGATCCTATACCAATAGTAGTATATTTGTGTTCTTTTTAAATATATAAAAATTGAAAAAAATATTAATTTTGGAAGTTCTTGAATATGAACTATAACCTACTATTTTGGTTGTCCTATTAACCATTAGTTATGTTAATTTAAAATTAGAACGAGTTGTATAATTTGTATATGAAATTGTTTGTCATATTATACTTATTATTGAGTGTTATAATATTTATAATACATATTTGTAGAATATAAGTAATTAGGTTAAAATCATTTCATTAATTATTAATCATTAATATTGTTATATGATTATACAATAAACGAAATTATAAATTAGATAATAGGTATAACGAAATATATTGTCCATTAATAATTTATACAATAGTAATTATTTTATTAAAATATAAGGAAAGATATATATTAGATATTTTGTACTTTAAAGTTATAAAAATCGTTAAAAAGTGAAAGTATAATAAATATATGATGTAGATATAGTTGCATGTCTTTTACTAAATAGTATGTAATAGGCAGGTACTTGCATTTTTTTTTTTTTTGGTATAATTTTATATATCATAAAAAAAAATGTACGTAGTTATATTAAATAATATTTATTTTTATATTCAACCTTATATGTTTAGTTTATAACTTAACTTTTTTACTTGGAATTTGTTGATGAATTTATAAATAAATATATTTTTACTGCACATTAAATAATATTTTTAAATCGTGAAGTACATACTAACGATTAGTGCCGTAGACCGTATTTTATTATATATGGTTTAAATATTAAAAAATGACTAACACTTATTGAATATTTATGGAAAACAAAAAAAACCAAGATGGATACCCAATGATTAAATTAGAAAAATAATAGACAGGGGAATATGAGACTTAAAAAAGTACCATTCCTTGCAATAATATAAATTAACTTAACCCATTGGAATTTCGAAAATTTAGAAGCAGTATGCTAAATATTTTTTTAATAAAGAAGAGGTATAATCTGTCCTTCTATGTCACATCACCCAATTGCACTATGAATAAGTACCTAGATTTTCTAAGTATTTTTAATATTATAATATTTTAATCATTTCTACAGTAAATAATTAAACAATTTTTTTTTTTTTTTTATATTAATGGAACACGTCTCCATCCTTCGGCAGTAACAGAAATATTTAAGGATTTACTATATTGTTTTGTTTATCCAGGCCTTTCACTAGTGTGCAGTACAACAAAAATTGTACAGTTCAATAATAAATTGTGCAGTACCCACTGCAGTAGTCTTATAAAGAAAAACAAAAATCATGATTTAGTGCGGGTCAGCGGTGATTGGGTACTCGGTATAAAATAAATAAATTTGATAGGTATATTTATTTTAAAATAAATTGTTTTAAATTTGAGAAGAGTGTATGAGATATGATTAGTTGGGAAGCCTAAAATTTTCTTTTATAAAAAAAAACACGAATATGTGCTTAGTCAGGTACTTGTGCTTAATTCTAAAATTTTCTTAGCGCAAGTCCTGTGTTTATCATACCTATAACCTACTTATCAGAAATTAAATATTTCAAAATCACGCTGTTGTGATTTTAAATAAATTATAATATTATATTATAATAAAAAAACATAATTTTTTTTAAATATATTTTTTATGAATGTAAGAACGAAATAATGTTTGAAAACATTAAAACTAGTGAATTAGTATGAATAATACGTATAATATGCACGTAACGCATAAATAATATGTTATTTTCATCTTGCCTATAATCATTATATTATTGCTGTCTCACTTAAGTTTACTTAAAACACATGACGTACTTGGTGCATAATATAAGTGGGTAATGTTTGTCGTAACCAATTCTCAACCTTTTACATAGGTATCAACTATATTACAAATTAAGCGAAAGTTAATTAACCATAAAGAATCTCCTCCGAGTTATTCATATACCTACATATATTGACTATTACAGTATTAGCAGTATTACGTATTGTCATTAACTCATTCGTGGAATACAAAATAAAATACATCTTGTAAAAATATAATTCTTAGCAAAAAAAACTATAGAAAAAAATACTACTATATTCGTATTAATACCAAACCTAAACGTAAATATTTTTAATCGCTAATCGATCAATATTAAATATAACATTTTTAGTAGTTGTTATCAGGATAATAATATAATCTGTATTATATTGTTAGTGGTATAAACTATTTATATCTATTATATGTTATATAAACAATAAATTAAATATGGGTCAAAATTGGATAATTACGCCTGTCAATTATAGTTTTCAAAGATAAACTATAGGTAATTATAGATAATTTTTTAAATAGAGATGGTTCGGTTAAATTTTTGAACTGCCGAAAGATTTTTGGATAAGTTTTCTTAAAATTCGTATAATCGATGTTGGTATGTATTAAAAACTGAATAAATTTTGATTTTTCAAAAAATTCACAAATAAAACTGTCAATTATATTATATTATATTAATACATAATAATTACAAAATCATTAATTTTCTATACTATATTATTTAAATTACTATATATCATAATATACTGATTAAAATCGTTTAAATGATTTATATACTTTAAAAATGCAATATAATCAGTCTTGTTAAGTATTTAAATACTTTTTTGTTATTTCAAATAAAATACTTTTGATGAATGTATTTTAAATACTCAAAGAAATACTTTTTGTTAGTATTTTTATTCCAAATACTAAATACATTTATAAATATTTTTTTATTTAGTTCTAGTTTTGTACCTATTACAAATTTTAATAACCAATGTTTACGTATTTTAATTTTTAGATATTGTTTCTGTAATATTAATTATTATTTTATAACGCCACGACCAGTTGATCGGGATTTTATGAGCGGGCATAAGATGCGATAAAAATTTAAATAGATTTTATTAATGGAATATCCTCTCTATATTCTACATAGTAAACAGTCAACCAGCCAATTATTGTTCACCTAAAAATAAGATTATTTGTTTCTGATGCCAGCGACTGGCATTATTTCTTTCTTTTATGGCTGTATACCTCTCAAGAATTGAAATATTGAATTGATTATAGTAAGTCATATAGTAAACTCATTATAAGATTACAGAATGATTAACCCCCATCGGTTTCACTCCTGTATACCAAGGCTCACGTGACATGGACTCCACGGGTTTTTATTTTCGATCTATAAACAATCATCATCGTATTGATATTTATTAAATTATATGGCATCATTGTAATTTTTATGTAACCTCCTACAAATCTAACTTTTCCAGGAACGCACCTCTAGTTAGATTGATGTATAGTTCTAATAGTCATACTCATTACGAAGGTTCATATTTTTCTTAAAATTAATAATTAATTTATGTGTTTTATGTGTGTTTTGTCTGTTACACATCTCTTTCTCGTGTAATTTTCTAAAAACCGTCTGGCGTTAATTATAATAAATAAATAAATATAATATTAAGTGATTAAGCCCAGTCCAATAGAGTGCTTTTCTGTTTCCCGCAAATAAGTGTACAACGTAAACGTGCCCAACGTGAAATTGTGAAATGGACGATCCATGTCATATTAGTTTATCCTTACCGAATAACATATAAATATTTAAATATAAATTTAAATGTATTGAAGTAAAAAAAAAGCATTTGTTAAGTATTTTAAATACTTTTAAAAAATGTATTTAAATATGTATTTTAAATACAATTTACACGAGTATTCAACAATGTATTCAGAATACATTTGAAAAGTATTTTTAACAACACTGAATATAATATTATATGTCGAATTGTTGATTTTCCATTTTCACACTATACTATACAATACAATCGTTTACATTTTTCTTAATTATATTATATAATTATTCTGTTTTTCATTTAGTTCTACAGTGTTTAGTATTTATTCTAATACGTTGTGTAATAAATAATAACTATACGTTTAAAGTATAAATATTTAGTTTACGTTTTTCATTGCCATTTTATTCCTATCTTCTCCTAAATTATTTGTTTAATTATGGTTTTTAAGTATTATTATTAATGTATCACATAAAAAATAGTATACAGATTATTATTATTATATAAACTAACGTATATATTTTCGTATACGTAACGTAATATTTGAAACCTTGAAGTTCAGACCTTGATAATGATTTTAAAAGAGTGCCATTCTTTATTTTCCCCCAATGGACTATATCGTCTAATGATGAAAACAAAATACATGCCTGTCATTCAGTTATACGTTCATTTCCAATACAGGACTTGTGAAATAAAGTTCTGATTTTTTATTTTATTTTATTTATACTCATAAGCTTAAACATATTTATAAATTTCTATATTTCAGAAATGGCTTCGTTTGAAGAAAGATTTTTGAACTATAAACCTCCAGTACTTCCAGAAGAATTAAGCCATTTACCAGATCGTGTATCTCAGAGTTTTGCTGGTAAAACGATATTTATTACTGGTGGATCGGGATTTCTTGGAAAAGTATTGATTGAAAAGATTTTAAGGAAATGTTCGGACGTCGAAAGAATTTATTTGCTACTCCGACCCAAAAAAGGAAGCAGTCCAAAACAAAGAGTGGAAACTATTTTTTCATCTGTGGTAAGTTTAATAAAATATAATATTTTAGTAATATAAAAATATACATTAAGTAAAAATAATATTATAATAATTTTATATAAATAAACTTTTGAACATATTAATTAACTAAGTAATTAATTTTTTAACTTATTTATTAAGTAGGTAACAATAGTTATACAATATAATGTCAGAATATTTAGTTTTTAAATATTTTTTTATAATTTTAGTAGGTAAGTATTAATAAAATATAGGTTATAGGTAGGTAGGTAATTGATTACATGCGTATATTAAAAAATGGCTATTGTTTTATTTGAAAAATAATACTGTTTATTTTTCATATATAATAATAATAGTATAGTTACATTTCATATTTAATTATCAGTATATAAAATTTGACAATGGAAATCAAAAGTATGTCAATATTAAAAGCTAGAATTATACTCTTGTAATCTGTTTAGTTGGTGAAAATAGGAACCGTTATGGGTATTTGTATTAAATGTATTGTTTCAATAAATTTTATTTTACAACTTGATTAAAGTATATTATTTATATTATTTTAATACTTATAAACAAATAACAATATTTTGTTGCAAACAGCATATGATAATAATTGACTTTCTTTTTCTTTTCATTGAATCACATATGAGCAACAACATAAAATTGTATAATCTCTTTAACTATAAACTATCACCACAAATTCCGTGTTAAAAAAACAAAACAACAGTCAACAGATAAAAATATGTCATACATTCCCATTTCTTCATGTGAAATAATGAATTTTTTTTAAAAAATTATTTGTATAAATAAAATGTTTTATTCTCCAAGACATTAATTAATTATTATAGTATTGTTTTCGATTTCTCCCATTGTGCGGATTGTTTCCAAAACAAATTAATGTGAAATATAATTATATTTAAACAAAAATTCAAAAATTCAAAATTTACGAAATTTACAAAATTTGTAATATATTATAAAAAAAAATATAAAAACGTTATTTCAATTCTTAAAATAACATTTTTTTAAAACAAGAAAACTATTTTATTTCATTAAATCTTTGAAATCAATTTAATCAATTTCATTTATTTAAGTGTTACCATTTTAAAATACACTTTGTTATTCAGAGTAGTTTAATTAATAATTAGTATCTAGTTAGTAAATTATTATATTATTATATTAAACATTATTATTTTCAAAAAAATTTTTTAAAAAAAATAGTACTAATTATAAATAGTTAATATTTGATGTTAATTAATTCTTAAAATGTTTAATAGAGTCCTTAACAAATTTCTTATTAAAAAAAATATATACAATTTGTTCTGAATAATTAAATACAATTTTGGTGAAATCTTTGAACATAAAGTAATATGTAAAGACTTTATGGGTATCTATTTATATAAATTAATTAAATAAATTTTAAAAAAATGTTAAATAAAAATATAATAGAGTTATAGTTAATATCTATACCTTAATTTGTTTGATCCAAATAAACATTTAACTTTAATTAATATCTGGTAATTTATTGCTAAAAAGTATAAACAATTTGCTTAATCAATCAAATGTAATTATTATCATTTAAAAAATATTTAAATGCAACATAGAAATACAGTAAATTGACCTCATTATTGCGTCTTTCAATTGCAATGATTTATCAATAGGTATTTTCAAACTTTTAAAAGTAATAGGTTATGTCTATATTTCAAGATCAAAACTGGTGAAATTACTGAGTATTCTCAATTATTACCTATTACATAATATTTTATCATAACCGGTATAAAGTATTTATACCTATTCATTTTGTATCAATATCTTCCACGTACAAAAATAAAATACACTAATAAAATGTGAAATAACATATTTTGCAATTAAATTGGTACTCTTATTTTATTATTAGATAACTTGATTGACGTATCAGTTTTTAAACAAGGATAATATATTATCTCATTTTCAAACGTATTTTTAGGTTGTAAATATTGTAGTTGTATTTAAATATTGCAACATTATAAATAAAAGTATAGTCCACAGAAGAGGTCAATGATATTATAAGTAGATATATTATGAATGTTTACGTTATGCGCTTACTGCATTAAATAATTGTCATTTAAAGAATTTAATAACAATCCTAATGAGAGTATATTTTATAAATAGGTATTGGTCCGCTTAAAACAATTTTGGCACTACAACTTTATCCAAGTTTCTATCGTTACTGTCAATGACGCATGTGTATTTTTATAAGCCACAAATAAAATCTTTTTTTATTATAAATTAAATGAAATATATATAATATATTGATTAAAATAATTAAAATATATCTATATTATTTATATATAAGTAGGTACTACACAATAACATGTTAATCAGTAATCGGAATTGACATTTAATTAAACAAATTTAATTCAATACCTATGTGTATTATGGTTTAAAAAAAATTAGAATATTAATATTTTTGAAATAATGCATTTAAATAAATGTAGTATTAATAGTATTTTTACTTTAATTCGATTGAGTTTCGATTGTAATATTAATAATTATGCACAATCGACATAAAAAGTAAATACTGCAATGTTATAGTTTATATTTACGTAATAGGTAGGTACTTTGATATTATTATTAATTGTGAATGAAAGTAATAAACCTAATATAGTAAAAAACGATTAAATTATGATATCCATACGTCATCGAACATCAATTCATTGTGATAGAAATTTATCATGATATCACAAAAGTAGGTATATAAAAAAATTAAATACAATGTATTTATTAAATCTAAATAATTATCTCTATTGATATATATTTAAAATATTCACATTTCAAATTTAAAAAGCGGGAAGGTCAATTTTGGACGTTCCTCCTTCGTCCCTTCGGTCCTCGGAGAAATGGTTTATTATAATTAAGGTTTGAATTAATTAATTTTTTGCATTAGAAAATACGATTCTGAGCAAAACTCAATATAAATCAATATATTATACTGATAAGTCATTTTTTAAGTTTACCACACTTGTATATTGCCTATGTGAGTACTCAAAATTTTTTTCGAGTCCCTACGATCGAAACCCAATAAGTTATCACGAAATAAAAAAAAAAAATTTAAATAACGGAAACTGTAATTTTCTGATTTTCGCCATTTCTTGGTAGTTTTAACTTTAAAAGCTTATAAAAAAAACTGTAAGTCACGATTTTCAAAATATTTTGTAAAAAGATTAAGTAGTATATGATTAAGCTTCTATAAAAATTTCAAACTGATAAACCTAAGCTTGCATGAAATATTAAAAATTTTTGTAAGCAATTTTGAAGCTCTCTTCTTAGTCAGAAAATCAATCAATCCATTCCAAAATTTTACCAAAAATCGATATATTTGTTTTTTTGTAACAATAGTAAATTAAACCGATGTAATGAGATACTAATAGTGTTATTCGTATTTTGCTAATTTAAATTTGTTTATAATAACAGTTAACAACATAATTTTTATTTTATATTATATACACGTATAAACTTTATTTCAAAATAAAGAATAATAAAATATTAACTTGAATAAATTCTTCCTTAGTGTAAAGTTAGTATAATCATAATTAACCTTTGTTTAAAATCGTCTTTAAAATCTTAAAACAATTAGGCTCATTATGATAATACTAACTTTAAACTAAGTAAAAATTTACCCAAATTAATATTATATTATTCTTTATTTTGAATTAGAGTTTATACATAAAATATAAAACAAAAATTATGTTGTTTTAGTATTATTATAAAAGAATTTAAATTAATAAAATACGAATAACATTATAAGTATTTCACTGCACCAATTTAATTTCCTTTACAAAAAACAAATATTTTGATATTTGTTTGTTTATACAAGATATGTACCAAAACTATTTACTAATTTAAATGTCTTAAAGAATTAAAAGTTTCGAACGCGGTTTTTAAAAATTCTTATTTAGGCAATGTATATATAACATAATATTTCCTCTTTTATATTTTTAATTTTAAATGGCAAGTAAAATTTTTTTAAAAATAACTTTTTATTTTTGATGTTATGTGAAATATAAAGATTTGAAGTTTATAGAATATATTTTTATAAAAATTTAGATTTGTCTAATAAAATAAAGAGGTCAATTTTTAGGAATTATTTTATTAGAAAAATCAATATTTCTGACGTCATTTTTTGTAATTATTGAATCTACTATAATTTAGTAAGGTAAAATTCATATTCATAATATTCAATATTATGATACAATAATAGTTGTATCTTGTATCAATCTATACTAATAATAATTTTTGCATTCCATAATACAGTGGCGTGACCAGTGGTGGATTTAGGTTTTGTACTTCCCACCCCCCAAAAACAAAATTGTATATTTTCGCTGTATATCAAAAATGTTGAAATAATATAATAAGTCATTTTTTAGTTTAGATTTAGTATTATTTTTAAAATTTGCTTAAAAACGTCTGTAAAAAATCTGTGAGAATAATAAAACCGAATTTCATAACATATTTAAAAGTTGAGAGTGCCTGTTTTATTTTAAAAATTAATATTTGTTTCTAAGAACATCGAAAGAATTTATTTACAAAATAATCCAAGTAGAATATTATAGAATTTCAACATTTATTAAATTTCTTAACAATTTTATTAAAGAGCAAAAAATTATCTACACGATAGATTTCTTGAGCATAGGGCCAAATTAAAAAGTTTTAATTGGTTTTTATCAAAACTTAGAATACAAATTTTTAAAAAAATGTATGAGGACTTCAAAGTTATTTACAATTTGTATGCTGACATATTTAATAACAGTAGTTAGATATATGATTACTATAACTAAAAATTATGCGACAGTTGCGCATTTAATTCATCAATAACTACTATAACAGAGGCATTTATTTTACTACTATCCATATTTTTATTCAGTTATTTTAAATTGGTTGCAGTTACCAATACTACCAATCACAGTATCTACCAGAGAGTGATTTTTTTATACATTGTAGCTATAAATTTAATATGTACCTTCAATATACATATACAATAATATACGTGTCAAGAAAAACTAAATGATTGATCAACTTTCAATAAACATAACTAGGTAGTTATATAGTAATATTATACTCATCTAGTAATAGTAGGTAATGATTTACAAAAACATCAAAATGAAAATGATTTATATGTAAATTCTTGAGTTATTATGTTTGAAAATAAAAATAAAATAACATGTTCCTAATATTTAACATACACGTTAGTATATCTTTGAGTTTATGTACCATTGGCGGATCCTGTGGGTGGTGGGGAATTATTCAAATACGAAATAAATGAAAATACAATTTTTTTATATGTATAATAATATATATACTTTCTGAATCATCCGTATAGTTCCCATAATATATGATTCCCCCTCTCCTCGTTATCATGGATTGGATTCGTCACTGGTGTTTAGTATATAATATAATATATGTTAATATCAAGTTATAACCCCTAACAAAATTGTTTTCTGATTGTGCCACTGCCACGATATAACAGATTAAATAATTTTAAAAAATGACGTCAACAATTTGATTTTTTCAATAAATGAAAAAAAATATTATATTGGTAATATTATAGACCATTTCCAAAATAATAATTTTAAATAAACCAGATTCAAAACATTACATTTTTTTGCGTAGATATTGCTATAGTAAATAGATCTGGAATATTCTGCGTATGTTATTGCTAGATAATTATTATTACATGCGGTCTTATAAACTAAAAACATGTTTTTTAAATAGCACTATAGGCACTTTAATACGTCATTAATCATTATAAATATATATATATATATATAGTAACATAATAATATATTTTACCTATGAACACGTATAAAACTACTTACATACCTTATTTTGCTATGTGTGCAAAACTATTGACGTAATCATAGTTCGTTAGTTGTCTTGTAAAACATCGTATTTTAAATAACTTTTATATAATGCGAACCCATATTATTACTACATAATTATGTTGTGGTTGTACAATTTTTAAATCGTTATATAATTTTTTTTTATATATTGTTATTTTTATCAGTTATTCGACCATCTGAAAGAAAAAAAAGGCGTGGAAATATTAAATAAAATCTATCCGATTGCTGGCGACGTGAGTGAACTCAATTTGGCCATCAGCGAGTCAGACCGTCGTTTGCTAGCGGATACCGTACAAATTGTTTATCATGCCGCAGCCACTATTCGTTTTGACGAGGCACTGAAAAAAGCTGTTTTGCTTAATACCAGAGGAACGAAATTGGTACTAGATTTGGCCAAAGAAATGAAAAATTTACAGGTAAAAATTGTCATCAAATTGCCCACTACATTTTACGTAATTCCCACGTTAAAATATATAATTTTAAAACGATTATTTACAGGTATTTGTGTACGTGTCAACGTCTTATTGTCACTTGGACGAAAAAGTTTTATTCGAAAAAGCGTATCCCCCACCGGCCGATCCGCACAAAATCATTCAGAGTATGGAAACTTTAGAGGAACCTTATGTAGAAACCATAGCGAAACAGTAAGTTATGCATTGAAAAAAAAAATGATCATAATTTGTACAGATTTAGTGTTTTGTTTACTAATTTTTTATTCATTTTATTTCTTGCAGGATCCTCGGCAGTTTTCCAAACTCGTATGCATTTACAAAGTGTCTCTCTGAACATTTAGTAGTTGAGCAAATGGAAGCAGGAATGCCGTGTTTAATAGCTCGTCCTTCGATCGGTCTGTATAATTTAACGTTTGTGATCGCTGAATGTGTTTTTACACTGTTATTTATGCATTTTTTAGTGATACCAATATGGAAGGATCCTCTCCCAGGATGGACAGACAATATTAACGGTCCAACGGGATTGCTGATCGGTGCCGGAAAAGGAGTCATTCGCACGATGTACTGTGATAACAATGGATACGCCGATTATTTGCCAGTTGACATTACCGTCAATGGTATTATATTATTGACATGGAACTATTTAGGCAACAAGTAATACATTTAAATTAACTATCGACTATTTTTTTATTACAGACGTTAAGACTTTTGCAAATCCTTCAGTTATTTAGACTGAAACATAAACTGCTGATGATAATACTCTTCTTCTTCGCCTTGCCATCTAACTATATGGGGTTGGCCACCGTGGTTTAATACCTCCATAGAATTTGATCATCTACATCTTGTCCATTCACATCAGCTATCTTCATATTACTCTCAATTCCATCTATTCACTTCTTCATTGGTCTTTCTCTTCTCCTCCTACCATCTACATTCATTTTCTTATCAACTCTCACTGGTTTTGAATCATCTTTCATCTTAACATGCCCAAATCATCTCAGCCTATTCTCTCTCATTTTTCCCACATTTGATGCAACTTCTTCACTTCCCTTTATAAATTCATTTTTTATTCGATTCGATCTAGTTATTCTACACATAAGCATTCTAAGCATTTTCATCTCTACCACACTCGTTTTCTGTTCCATTTTTTTGTTGTTCATCGTCCAACAATTTGATCCATACAATATTGCTGCCCTCACTATTGCCTTATATTACTTACCTTTAAATTTTATCGGCATCTTTTTGTCATACAAAACACTCAACGATTTCCTCCACTTCACTTTCAGGATTACAAATTAAATTTTGAAAACATTTTTAAACTAGTTAATAAGTCTACTGCGTATCAGTTGTCATTTTTTTTCAAATAAAATGGGTTAAAAATATTAAAAAAATCATAAATTTATAATAGTAAAAAGTTTAATATCAAATTAATGTTTGATCATTTAATACACAAATCATAAAGTTACATTACAAGTAAATCTAATTGCATTATACTTAACTTCTTAAAAATTATACGTTTGTTAGGGTCCAAACTGCGGTTAATTATTCTAAATTATCTTATGTAATCGGAGGTGTATTCGAATGTTGAAATTGAAATTAAAAAGATACGAATATTCTAAAATATAATTCTACTTTTTTTATTTTGTTAATAAACAACGAGAGACAAAAGTCATAAATTCGTAACGGGTACAGAATAGGCAATTGTTCAAATATACCAACATATTTGGTATATTTCATATAATCATTAAATCGCAGTAATATAATTTAAAAAATAAGTTTTTTTAACATTAGTTTTATTATTTTAGTGATCACGAGAGAGTCATCTGGCATTTAACTTCCAGTCAAGAATGGAGAGTAACATGGCAAGAAATCATTGATATTGGCAAAAGTATAGTCACCACTGAAGTGCCATTAAATGGCGCTGTTTGGTATCCTGGTGGAAGTATGAAAAGTTCTAAACTGGTCCATAATTTATGTGTATTCTTTTTACATACTATACCTGCTTACTTTTTGGATACTATAATTTATTTGTCTGGAAACAAACCATGGTAAGATTAATAATAATTGGTATCTTAATTTTTTACAAACTATTTAGTAAAATAAATAATAATATTACGTTTAGGTGCAAAACGCTCTGTAATTTTTAATGCTTCATATAAAATAAATACAGTTTTTCATAAAAATTTAGTAACTTTAACCAATTATTTAAATTAAGTAAATTTTCATGAGATACTCAATAATCATTTATTTGTATATCCAAATAATAATATCTTAACACATATGTTAATTATTTTGATTTAAATAAGTATAATAATTTATGTCAAACTTTTACTATAGTCTGGTGCGTATTCAAGATAGAATCAACAAGGGATTTGAGGTGTTTGAGTATTATGCAAACAATCAATGGGAATTCAGAAACGAGCATTCTCATCATATGAGAAGAATAATAAATGCACGTGAAAAGTTCGAGTATAAAATAGATGGGGATGATATGGATATTAGAAGTTACTTCAGAGATTGCATTATGGCCGCTAGAATTTATATTTTAAAAGAAACGCCAGACACATTACCAAGGGCCAGACTTCATATGAAAATGTAAGTTTATTTATATTAATATAATAATATTAATTAGTTAAATATAACCTAGTCCATATAACTGGAATATATGTTTCATCTAAATACTAGTATATGCTTATTTGTAATAAGTGAATACTAGCTTTAAAATTAAAAAGTTCGTAATTTTTCAAAAAGTAATGTGTATAATTATAAAAAATATTAATTAGTTACCTATCCGTATGTTACTTCTATTAAACACTAAAATATGATTTATTTATTTATTTTGTTTCAGAATGTACTATGTTGACATTATCACCAAAATCGTATTATTTGGTTTATTGTTATGGACTTTATTCAGTTGGTCCGATTCAATTGTAACGATCGGTTCTTTATTATTTAAACTATTACAGTTATTCTTCAGTTCCATATTGTCAGTCGTAAACAATGATTCTACAGTTGAACCATTATTAAATGAAGAACTTTAATTTGCCTCAACACATTTTTTTTAATAATATAGAATCCTTAGCCTATCTTAGTATTTAAATACTTTTATAATCAAAATAGATCATAAAAATACTGCAGTATTGTACATCTACATATTATATATTTATAATGTTTACAAAATAATCGATCAAACTATCAGATAGATTTATTAGGTAGTCATTGTTATTTGTACATCTATACCTATTATTAATGTCTATTGATTTGATATTAATTTATACTACTTAATTTAGTTTTATTGTATTATTATATTGGTATTCAGAAAAAAAATTCATACTAATTTTAATGTGGAGATAATCCTGATAATATTATGGAAAATAATAAAATTAATTATTCATTATACCTGTATAGGTAACTAATATATAAGTATCTGCAATTATATAAACATTTTAAATATATATTTTATATTGTGATCTTTTTTCGACAAACACAAAATAAATTTTTATAATCATACATAATATCTAATTTGTCTGTATTAATTATTATTCTTATTTGGCACCTAATATTTTTCTGTCTTCTTGAAATATTAAATTTAGAATATAATTTGTATCCTTTGTTTGGTAACTAGTAATGATTGTATTGTGTGGCTTAAGTATAATACCACAGGTGCACATCAGGTGTAAATTTAGGGGGTGCTAGAATTATAATTGTATATAATATATTGTAACTGCAATTTTTTTTACATACCTATATGTTAGCACCTATCATCTAGCACCTAGTTATTCAAAGAAGTACTATAAGAATATACGATATAATTTTATACCGATAATGATTTTAAAAAAGTCTTCACTTAGGAATTAATAATTTAGAAGACTAAACCACCGTTAGTCCCCGATAATCACCAATACTGGGAGTTCTTATTTAGAACTTGATGGTGCTTAACATATTATGTAATATGTAATATATTCAATAATTTAAGTGAAAAACTCATGACCAGACGTATTAGAAAACTCTTTCACAGAACTTACAGATTATTGTTCGCGTAGAACTGGTTCACTCGTTCGTTGGCCATTCTTTATGTTTTTATGAATCATTAACCATTAAGTAAAATAGCCAGAAAGACCCAAATACACTGTAACACACCAATACTACTTATACGAGCCTTTTATTTCTGATGTAAAAAACTAATATGGATGAATAATGAGTATCGACAGTAATAACAGACAACAGTTATAGCTAAATGCTAATTAGTAATAAATAATCATTTCCATAATGCATTTGAACAAATTTTAAACATTGAACCTGTCAACACACTAGTTTCTACAACACTGTGGTGTATTAATTAACTAAATTAATTTAATTCATTATGTTAATGAATAGAATAAATGCAAAAAAAAAAAAAATAATAATAATAATATCAAATAAATAGTGAAGTACCAAATAGATAAAAATAAATCTTTCAATACAAGAAATCTAAATCCAGTTTACCAATTTTTCCAATACAAACTACATTATAAACTATATTGTAAACTATTTAATGATTTCCAATAATAAATTTAAATTTGATTGTTTTTAATGGTCTTTAATCTTTAATTTTTATTCTTTGTTGATATGTCATATATTTATATGCAGATATCAGGTAATAATAATAATAATAAATGTATGCAAATTGTTCCTATATAATAAATCAAAACTTTGATGAACTTAACCTAACCTTTACATAATATGCAAATTATAACTCTATATCGAAGTATACCTCATTCATTTGATCAAATCGATATTAGTTTTGACGTTCTTGTAAATGTTCGGACATTGTGCATACCTATGTTTAAGAAAAATATTGAATATACATTTATTAATATACTAAATTTATATTTAATTAATTTGTTTTATATAGTTAATATGTTTGACAATCTAATGATGAGTCTCATCACATTAAACGGGTTTATCTTAGTATAAAATAAACAACTTTAAAAATAAATTAAAATTTGGTCTAAAACCGTGAAAATTAAAATACCTGATGTTGATAGAACATTGAGTGATCTACAGAACACATTAAGAGTACCATCTGGTAAATATTTTATTTTTATTATTAAATACTACAAAATATTAATTTTATAGTAAGTAAAAAACTTATATAATTCAGTTAATAAAGATAATTAATATGAATCGGTTTATCAATTGGGATATGATTGATAGATTGCCACAGTTATATTATAGTTATATTAATTAATTTTCAATCTACAACGAACATATTCATATAAAAAAATATTCCGAAAACAAAAATATCGTTACGAATATATGCAAGGATTAATTTAAATCCGGAGATCAAGGAATTAACAAATATTCTTGAATTCAAAAGTATAAAAATAATAAGGGTCATTGTATATAAATAATAGAAAATTGTGTTACACAAAGTGTCATCGGGGAAATAACTGTTCAAAAAAATAAGTAAAAAGTGTAAAGAAATATATATTCATATAATTTAAAATACAAATGCCATTTCAATTTTATTATAAAAAAAAAAAAAAAATGTATTTTTTACATTGTCCGTGCATATTTGGACATTGTAAAGTACGAAATTAATATTTTCTTATGTTGCACACATAAATTGTGCTTTTGAAATTTTTCTACCATTAATTTCCTACTTAACACGTATCATATTATACATTATATTTGTATTAAAAATATTATATTTTAAATTATAGAAAATATTATTTAAATAATTTTATTTCCCAAGTGCTGAATGCATGGGCATCAATTTTTTTTTTAAATAATAATTTAAGCAGTGGGCAGTGGTTTACAGTAAAATATGATATTATTATTTATTTATAATATTATAGTACCCTACGTATAAAATACTATACAAATTAATAATTATTTAGTGTAACACGTCAATACTAAATATTGAATAAATAATGTACAAACATTAATTTACATGTAATAATAGTTATTATATAATTATAAAAATGTATATACCTATTTACTTTTTAAGTTCATTATCGTTTATTTAATAATTAAAAACAAGTTTTTTTTTTTATACAACACATTGACCTAAATTAAATAATTATTATTAAACAATATTAAACATTATTTTGATATTTACGGTTTTCGGTGTTTTCAATACTTTCGGTAGTTAATATTTTCCGATTATTCGATTATTTTGAAATTTTCGATTATTAGTTATTTTCGGTTTTACGGTTATTTCGATTATTTTAATTTTATTTTTCAGTATATTAACGATTATTTGATATATTGATGTCGTATAATAGAACATTAAGACATTAAGTTATAGTTATTAGGGCTGACGGTATAAGCATACTAATACCGATATTTTGGTATTAATGTTAAAACCTGGATGAATTAATAAAAACAAAATTACAATAAAATTAATAAACTTTTGGTTCGTTGATAGAAACATTAATTGTTTTGTATGCATTGGAGATAAACAGGATATTTGATTATATTATATTTTTGTTATTAATCGGTATTTAGGTATTTTGGGTATGATACTTATTTTAAAATCATTGCTAATAGGTAAGTGTTATTAAAGTTTTTTTATTTATATTCAATAATCATTTATTGTATTTATTGTCACATTCGTCATATGGTTAAATTAAAATTAAATTATAATGTTGTCCGAAACTATATATGTAAATAATTTAATGACAATAATATATTATTATATTTTTGTGAATATTGTATGTTCGTATATCTCTTCAGTCTATGATGATGACGGAAAATAAAAATTAATATCACATTGATGGGTATACAATTTTATAATATGTCGGAAAACTATAAAACTAGAGATTATAGTCAATTTTATTATTAGGAATTACGAAAAAAAAAAAATTATATATTTATTTATTAATTAGGTATAGTATCATAGGTTTATCGTCGTATTCTTTACCGGCTTAATTTAATAACATAAAATATTATAATTGTTATAATATTAAATGTATTATATTTTTAGATAATCTCCATGGTCATTATTCATAAAAATAACTTGATATTATTGAAATAAAATATGATAATGCAAGAATGCAACTTGAAGAATTATATTATAAAAATTAAAAGTCATAACACACAGATTTCGGTGGAACTGAATTCGTAATTTATTTTTAAAAGTTATTCAACTCTTGAAGATTCACTGCATTTTGAGTACCTAACACCTAATCATTAAAACATTTATATTCGGTTTTAACAGTATTTTATATTTAAAGTTTTGCGTAATGTTTTTATGTTTATTTTTGGAGCTATCTAATTACTATTTAATATCTAACCTAACTTTTAGATTTACTGATGAGAGATATCCTGGTTATTTCATTATTTATAATTTTAATTGATTAATTTCGATATATTTAATTTTTGCCTTTTTATTACATTGAACGCCGATTATTTTTCTTTAAGTGTAGTTTAAGTTGCTCACCAAACAGTAAACGGCGTTATCTCTGTATATACCTATCACACGCGTACTATATTTACGTCAGTATCATTAAATTGCCTAAACCATAACATTTATTCGGCACCATGTGTACATTATTACATCCAATATCCATTAATATAATAATTATCTACGTTTGATTTATCGAAAATTATTTGACTATAATACTAATTCACCATTAGTCTGTATAGTCCCAGCATATTGTTTATAATCGTACAAGAATTTCAAGAATTGTAACTGAATTTAAAAGACATTTTTGCTAAACATATAATTACAAAATAAACAATTGCAAGTGTAATAGATTTAATTATCACTAATTTGAAAATAACAAGCAATCAATATCCAAAGTTCATTATGAAACAATAAATCTTATTAGTGAGCTTTGTGTATTTAACAATTAGACTATATAAAACACATATTTTATGAGGTGACTTAATTATAATTACGCAATAACTAATAATTAAATGTATATTATAATTAAACCATAACCATAGTTCAAGTACTGTAGTCAATAATAATTATGTTAACAGCGTGTGAAATAAATACATGTATAATACTTATTCAATAATTCCTTATTAAAATGAAATAATTATCATGTAAGTAATGAATACTTAAATGTCATTTTTATTTAATTATCGTATCTACATAAATATAAAATAATATTATAAATAATTAACATAAAACGTAGATAGGTATTTTTTGCATTTGTTATTTTAATCATTTTTGTAAAATAAAAAAAAAAGTAGCAATCATTTTTATTATAATCAAAGGCATTATACTAACTATATAATATAAACATGTAATAAATATAGATATACATGGTTGTATGATGTACAAATATTAAATTAGATGTAGGCACGTCAATTGATTGATTCAGTTATGTTTATCGCACAATAGTTTATAGAAAACAAATAATTCATCATCACTTTAACATCCATAATACTAAATAACTAATGTAAATATCAACTATCAAGAGTTCTAATTACAAACAAAAGTGCAATTTGTGGGGCTAAGGAGAATTAGCTCCCTAAAAACCAAATCATATCCCCTCCAAAAATTGGACATAAATAAAAATACATTTTTTTTAAATATTTATTTGACGGTTTTAAATTTTTTTAAAAAAATATAGAATGTTGATTATGCAATTATATCCTTTTATTGTTACATAATTTATGTTTAAATTATATATTTAATATGCTAAGCATTCATATTGATTAATTCAGAGATATATTTCAATTTTTTTTGGTTTACAACTAAAATTCTTGCCACCCTTTCTCTGTAATCTAAGTTTATTGTGGCATTAATTATTAAAAAAGTGAAGTAATTAAAATTTATTATTATATTAATATATACTTATAGATATAGGAAAATAATAATGAATATACCAGATAAACATGTATTATATAAATATAGTGAATACGATTAGGTACTTTCAATCTATATATAATCTGTATCCGTACAATCATTTAATTATAATAAATACAATTGTATAATAATAATAATAATAATAATAATAATATTTAATCACGATAAAAAACTAATAATCGTATTGCATCGTCGATGACGATAAACCATTTCCGAAGGAAAAAATATAGTAGTTCCGCTAAAAATTGTAAATAAAATCAAATTACTCTGTAGACTGTCTAGTTGTAAAATAAAAAAATTAGTTTAGTAATATTTCCATTAAACATTTATTTTTTCGATTATATAAGATGTGGTCTTATTACATTATAAATTGAAATTATGTACCTATATATATATATATATATATATATATATACGAGTATATACATATAAAAAATAAATATTTGATTTAATAACTCTTGATTGAAATCCGCAGTTTTTCTCAAAATATTGTCGCTCAGGGCTATAGTTCTGGATAACCCTAGGGTAAATAAATCCTTGGTTTAAATTAAAAATTATTAAAGTAGTGATTGACGAGTGGGGGACAGATCCTTTCAAGGGTATGTGTGTCATAAATTTTTCCAGCCTCCAAGTTAAAACTTTAAATTCAGGTACAGTAGGTACAGTAACATATAATATAAATAAAATATAGGTGATTAAAGTAAATATTAATACTAATATATAATAGTTATATGAAATACCACGAAGGTGCTATTTAACATGATTATATTATTGTTAGTTGTTACAGTAGTTAGCACAAATTATTCCTAAAATTTTAAATGATCAGTGAATAAATTTCTTCTCGGTGATCGTAACCATTGATATAAAATATATTTAAAATAAGTATTGATATCTACATAATTGGCATAAATTTTTTTCTTTTTAAATTTACAATTACTTTAAAGGTGAGAAATTTAGAGTTTTAATTAAAACGAATGTTTGTAATATGTTCAACAAATTTGATATAATAAATTAACTTTGTGGTAAAGTATTTACAATCAAATGACAAAGGTTATCGTATTAGAAAGATACCATTAGATTAGATTAAATTAAAGTAGGTACCAAATAGTAAATATTAACATATTTATGATATCCATCGTTTATGACATATTTTTATGTAACTAGTTTGTATTTTGTAATACTATCAAAATCAACAATATCACTTTCAAGAATAATAACCATTTAATTTACCGTTTGTACATTATTTTTATGTCATACAAATTTATTAAAAATATCTAAAATATCTATTATTATTTTCCATTATTATTATTATTATTCAGGGTGATCAGATAATGTACTTATAAATTAAAATAATGGTAATTATTAAATAATAATCATAAATTATGAATTGTATTATTTTAAAAAAGTACTTTATGAAATATTCCACGTAAGCTTCATAAAATATTCCATTTCGATGAAAAATTAAAAAATAATTTTAAGAGTGAAATTAATAATACTATTTTTCTTCTATTTTTAAAAATAATTTCAACTATTCAGAATATATAATTTTTCTAAACTAGATAATTTATTTTGAGATGTGCTTGTAAATTAATTTATAGATTCATTTATACCAGTATTTTCTCATTCATGAATATTGATTAACCTTATTTAAACAAGTTAAATTTAATGTTCCTATTTAAGAGGTCAAACATGTACACACAAATGTTTACCCAAATGTAGGTACCTAAATCACTATATGTCTATAATAAATATATTTCAAAATTACAATTTCTCATTCATAATCCTAGTGGTCTATAATTACCGTTTATAATTACTTATTCTTACCGTTTTTGTATTACTAATCAGTAATTTCTGAACACTTTGTATGTACCTATGTATAAATCTACAAAATAAATAAATTTGGATTGCATAATTGTTAATCATATTATTTATTATAATATGTAGTACCTACTTGATATTACCTTCTTGTAAATAACTTATTATATACTATATATTATCAATTGCATAATTAGTAATTATGAATTAATATTGATAAATTTAAAAACTGCATTTAGCTAACTCGTTTAAAGTTCCAGTATTTTACTGTTAAAATCATGAATATTTATATAAGATTCGATTTAAAAAATAATAAGAGTATTATTTTTTCAAATTTAAAAATTGTTAATCCAGTTATGTACTACATTTATATTTGCAGCTTTTTTTTTAGTTATTTAGAGTTTTTCAATCATCTTTAAATAATTATTTCATTGTAAACAACTTTCACACGTTTAAATACTCACTAGTCAGGACCTCATTCTAAATTTTCGTTTCGTAATTTATACTAATAAGTATATGTATAATATGCAATTTGATTTATTTATCAATCACTAAATGCAATATCTCAAGGAAAAATTAAAAATGTTAAATGAGGTTTTTTTAAATTATTAGTTAGGCCAAAAGCCTATAATATTATATTCATTATTTTTTTTTATAAAAAGACGTCTCATAAAAAAATTTATATTTTAAGTTTTGTGAAATTTCAAAGTGACCATTCTAAAGAGTATAATTGTTTACATGATAATTTTGATGTATCGACTTATCAATTTTATCAATAAGTCAATTTTTAGAAATTGTTTAAATTTATTAGAAAACTAATATTCTGACTTCATTATTTTCAATAATCTAATACTTTAATGCCATGACATGGAAAAATTGGTTCCTCATCGTTAACTTATCAATTTATCATAATATTAAATATTTATTATATGAATTTTACATTCCAAAATATAATACGTTAGATTAAATAATTCCAAAAAATTACGTTAAAAATATAATTTTTCCAGTAAAAGAAAAAAAATTCCTAAAAGTCACCACCTTGATTAAATTAGATGTTTGACCCATCAAAATTTATTGTAAAAATCTTTAATTTATATATAGGTAAGTTAATAAAAGTGATTTTTTTTACTAGATGTATAAAACTTAAAAAATAATAGAGAGGTATTATTATTATAGTTAAAAAAACTACATTTAAAAATATTCATTTTTTACAAAGATGTTACAAATAGTAAATATATTCTAGAATACCTTATAGGTATATATATATATAATATGTATATATATTAATTATTATGAAGTTTTGTGTCCGTGTCACGAATTGCCATTTATTGTAATTGTTTATGTTTAAAATTATGTTTTATGTTAAAACATGCATACATCATCTTTTTTTGTTTGTTTGTAAATTATATAGCTGTTTACATACTTCTAATTATCTAATAATATCATTCCATATCATGTTTGAATGTGAATAACGATTACTAATCGAAATAACTTTAGTTTAATATTGATATTACCAATACAACCCGTACAATTTTGATTAATTCAACATTCTGTTTAAACACTTAAAAGAAAAAAGAAAAAATGGTTATATTTAAACATAATTTATAGACGTATATAATACCTTTAACCTAGTTGTTAATGTTAACTATTGAAGTAAATATGGTATACAACTATTAAAAATATGCAAACATAACTGTAATTTAGTTTTAAAGTAAGTATAGGTAATATCGAAAGATATCTGAAGTACGAATAGAGTTTAAGAATATACGCACCAATATAACTATAATATAAGTCTATAACAATAATATCGAATTATCGATGATTGGTGATTTCGTCTTATATCAGCAATTCAATTACAGATTTTCGGCATTGTAATTCCTTGTAAATTGTAATTTTATTTAAAAAAAAATAAATTTGAATATTTGTACTTTTGTAATTTTTTAACTGTAATAAATTATACATTTAATAATGATGTTAATCTAAAGTATCGTTTTATTACAGTCTATAATTACAGCAAATGTTTTTTACCGTAGGTACATTCTTTTTCAATTTAACTTATTATGTAACAGGAAACGACGACGATTATTATGAGTACTGTATGTCTACTGGGATAATGTAAACATGTATACTATCTGAGTATGCCTACACAATTAAAATTGTATTACATACAGGTACATACTACATACACATAAAAATAGTTTTTATAAAATATACATTTTTACATTTATTTTACTTATAATACACTATTTTATGCTGAGTTATATATAGTTAATCAATTAATTAAATAACTCGTAAAAATTCAAATCATATTTTAAAATACGAAAAATTAAATGATTTTTTAGATCACATTTGTTTATTTTTAAATAAATGTAAATTTATAATATTAACATTTATATTTATAATATTTTTTTCTGAATTAATATAGACTACGTGTTGCCACCATTGCCAACGAGCCAATATATTAATATTTAAGAACAAAGAACAAATTTAACTTATTTATATAACATTAATTTAATCTATATGATGTAAATTACTATAAAATAATATCATTCCCTACGTCACATTAGACATAGAATGAAAAATAATAGAATTTGTATTTGTGTAATTGTATAGGAAACTACTAATTATAATACAAAATTATATTTTTTATTTGATTACCTACATAGCAGAGCTTGAGAAATCTTATTCAAATAAAAAATAACTCGATGAACTTAAAAACTATAACTTATTAAATATTTAAAGACATAAGTATTTTGGAGTAATTTGGAGTATTTTGGAGCAAGTATTTTGGATCAACCAGTATCAAAAGTATTTTGTATATATCACCATAGATATATACAAAATTATACTAGTTATTAGGTACCTAATTATTATTATTCTGCAATAAGGAATACAGTATATATATATATTTTTTTTTTTTCATGAAATCTAATTAAAGATAACGTCTGATCATCTAAATCAAACTTATATATGACCTTTTATATGAAACATTATTTTTAATCTAAACAAAATTCATAGAAAACGTTATTATTTTAGTCACATTACTACGACATTAAGGCCTCCGACCTTTTGTTGTTTTTAACGTGATTAGTGTTTCTGTCAATGTTTGTTATGTGGACCGGATGTTTTTAAGTATTTTTCTAGTATTGTCAAATGTCAATCACATATATATTGATCATGAAATTTACTTTTTTAAAACTCTGAGAATATAGATCTAAAAATAAAGATAATACTTTCAAAACAAATATAACCTACATAATATTATAACCATTGAATATTCATATTAATAAGGGTTTTTATTATTTTAAGATTATAGGTAGGTATGATAATATATAAAAAAATCCCATTAAATTTTGATATATAGTATTCCAAGTTAAAATTGTCGTTTATAGAAAATAAAAAATTCAATAGTTCTTAGCTTTTTTAAGATAACCACACCATAGAAATAGCCTTCTTGCATTTCTAAAAATTTTATTTATGCATTAGTTATCGTTTAGTATCTTATCACATTTTGACAAATGTGTGTAAATATAATTATTGGAAAAAGTACCAATAATCGTTAATAATATTGACGAACTAACCAGTAAGAAATTTTAAGAAAAGTCTTGACGAGATAATTAAAAATAAATAAAAAAAAAAAAAAAAAAAAAAAAAAAAAGCAAGTAGGTAGGTACCCATACTGTCTAGCGTCTATATATTATAAACATACACTTATACATAGCACGATGCAACGATGTAAGGTAGTAATGTTACATTTATATATGAGTTTGTATGTAAATGTAGAAGAAGAATAATAATAAAAAAAATAAAAAAATCAAGACGAGTTTTTTATGGTAAATCCAATCCTATTTGGAATGGTATCATGCACAAAACTTCAGTATACAATATTTTAATTTTCTCAAGTTGTCACTATGGTCGTGTGTGAGTCGCTGGATTCATGTGGACCCACCTAACACGAGAATCGTTTCACATAACCATCAACAGTATTTGACGCGAGAGTTCATTGTTACTCTCGTCAAATCACTGTAATTATTTTCTTTAATAACAAAATAATAATTTAATATCGGTATATTAATATTACATTAAATTAGCCGTAACATACATTATACGTACATTTCGTAGCCGTTCTCAACGTATAAGTTATTTCCTAATTTGTAACGACTATCAACGTACAATTTTTATTTCCGTCAGAAATGATGCAAGTCCCAAATGTGAGTAACTATCATATTTATTTTTTATGCTTGTTTTATGTTTAAAAAAATATAATATCACATATTTGGCCTTTTTAACAATAATTATCAATTTAACTGTTGTTTTTAGCCGTCAATTGAAGTGTGTAGAATCCCCGTCAATAATTTTTGATCTAATATGTATTTTTAAAATTTCATTTTTGCAATCTGTTTACTTATAAACAAGTCACATTTTTCAATCTTATAAATACATTTATTTGATTACTTAAAATAAAATAAAATTATTGTTTTTATTTTCATTAAAATTTAAAGAAAGCTAAGTTTTAGATTTTATTTTTTTTAATTTTCATAATAAATAGTTGAATTTTGAATGTCTATAAAGTATTTAGGTACTTATGGGACGTATTAGAAGGGTCCTATTAATAGGACCCAGACTCACCAAAATTTAATAATATTATAATGTTAAAAGTTAAATTAATAATAAATAAATTAATAAAATTAATGGAAATAATTTATTTTGAATCCTCCGAATAAAATTCTGATTCTGATAAACTTATTTACTAATTTTCAAAATTTAAGAAAATTGTATGTTACTCTTTCGTTTCAATATAAACCACGAGAATCATCGTCATATTAACCGTATTATATTTTGTTTAATATATCAATTAAAATGATAAATGACATAAAATTATAACATGAACGTTACGTAACTTTCAATAACCGTTAGCTGAACAATATATAGATATACTTCAACGTTTAATTGTCTTAAAATTGTTTTTCTTAATTTTTCATTTGACATAAGTCTGGACTGTTTTTTTTTTTTATAATTACATTTTAGAATGTTTAAAAAACTCAAAACTATAATTTAGCTATCTGAACATTTTAATAATTAAAATAATAATAATAATAACAATCATTATTATTATTATGACAACAAAAATTGTATTTTTTCTTTAAATTTAAATTTTAAGTAGTCACTTTAAGTGATTTTTATGACAATTATATGAATGATATTTTTATACGTAAATACATTTAAAAAAATTGTGATGGATTAAGAATAACTTATACACACAGTTCAGCTGTATATGTTAAGTATACACATATATACATAGGTGCCTTAAAAAATCAAAAATATTAAATAAAAATGATTCATAAAATTATTAAAAATTGTCTTGTTATTGATTTCGATAAAAAATTTAACGGTCGTAAATAAGAGCACTTGTGGGTTTGGATGAGATAATAATAGTCTTACTTTTTGTATTGCAGATAGTAATATTGGTAATATTGTTACGTATTATATTATATTAAAAATGAATTATTTTGTTGATTTTGTGTTAAAAATGTTAATGTAAAAATATTATACAATGTTCATAATATATTTTTTTTTTTCAAATAGGTAACTTTATTTTCATAATATCATGTAACTACTACTAAACTCATGTGGTTAAATCTAATATTGTACAAGATATTTGAAAATTAATCAATATTCTTAGATTAGTGTCGATCTTATTAGTATTTAGTACCTAATAAATTAATAATATTACACTTTTTTATATTTGTGAAAATAATTATATTGTCATTATCATTAATATTAATAGGAATATTTTACATTTTCATATTGTCTTAAAGAAGATGTCAGTGTACGATTTGCTATCTCTGCCGTCTATCTACGTGTAGTTTATAAAATAATTATATACAGAACAAAAATTTTGACGTTTAAGGTACATTTAAGGCTTACATGCTCATTATCAAAATAATAAGAAAATAATATTTTTTTTGGTAATTGACATAATTATTTTGTAGAAAATTCACGCAAAAAGAAGATACGGTAGTTTCTGACATTTTAATTCTTTTGAACTTTTATATATTTTTTACCAGTGCTTTTTATAAAACAGATGTGTATGTCAATCTCTCGAACAATTTTCATTTATTTTGGTAATAATAACATATAGGCTCAAAATTAAATCTCAACGTCACATTTGTTTATGTAATGTCTAATTTATACGGCCAAAAGTTTTTAAACAAGTTATTTTAACTTTTTAAGTCTATTGAAGTATTCAAATAAATATTTATTAAATCTATATAGATATTTCAGATACTTGTAGTTTATGAATGATAATAATATTTATTATTATAATTATTATTATCATCCTATTATATTATATATTTTCTATATAAACTAATTGTTACAGTTTAAGACATTACTTTTCTTTTATATATAAGGTAAAGTAGATAGCCAACATTAATTTTATTTTCTTACGTTTCATTATGTTGTTTAAGACTGTATAAAGTTATTAGGTATAAGTTAATAAAATAAAATAAAATTACAAAAACATTAATAATTATAAAATAGTGGGTATTTAAAAAAAAACTATTACATATTGACTTATCCCCTAAATCGCAATTCACATTCCACTATTGAGAAATATAATAAAAATAATATGATTGTATTCTCATTACGATTTTACTACAGTTAAGACTCTTAACAGGTAATATATCTGATGTCTAGTCTGTCTAGACATCTAGTGTTTCGTTTATTTCGCACATTTGTATTAGAGTATTATTCATAATAAAAATCGATATTTATAAAGAACCGTTAAAACGATAAAACATATAATTATTTTAATAAAAATTATGTTCAGATTATATTAATTTAAATTTAATTATTATCCATTTATGTATGGCATATTTAATTTTGTCACAACATGTACGTAAATAAAATATACTTTATAGGTACCAGTATTATTTTTTTAATTAATGACATTAATAAAAATAATAATAATAAAATCAGTTATACTAATCTAAAGTAGGTACTAATTAGTAGTTTTGTACCTACTTTAACCTACTTTTGTGGTATAACGTCATCACAGTTAATATTATGCAAAAAATTGTTTTTCCCTAGATCTAAGCATAAAAGTTTTAATTCAATTTTTTATGTCAATAACTAACTTGAAAAGTGATGTGATTGGTGCCAATTGTTTGATGAGTAATATATTAAATTAGAATATCTATCTATATGAAAAAAATCATTATTTTGTTTGTTAATTTTGATTGAGAAATATAAACATTTCATTTCAATGTAGATATTTATAGTCTTTAATTTAATAAAAAAAATATATATATATATATATAAAATTAACGTTAAAAACATTTAATTTTACCTACCCATATGTAAAATAGGTTTGAAATTTTAATCAATAAATATTAATATCTAAGTAATACCATTGATAATAATTTATAAATTATGTACATACATTTGAAAATCTATTGAAAGATAAAATAGGTAAGTATTATCGGCAATTTAATATTATTTAATATTCTTAAAACCAATTATATTTTAAATCACTTCTAATGTTTTAGATTAAATATAGTGTAACTTACACTGTTTAAGTTTAACAATAGTGTAGTTTTTTTTTTAAATTATTGTCAATTATTTTAAAACATGTTTTTGTTTTTATACAAATATTACGATTTCTGGATTTCCAGTTTTATTGTTCACAGTTTATTAATCTAAACGATTGCTGACATTGGTCCAATTTTATTTTATTTTATTTGTTCGTGTAATCTATTTTTAATATTGTGTGCAATGGCACCGTTATTCGTTTGTTATGATTTCTGTAATAGGTTCAGTTGAACACTCGGATATGAATTATCCGCTTCAATATCAAATTTATCAGTTACCTCTATTACGTTTCCATTTATTCCATTTTGTGAAGGAAGTCACACAAGTGTAAATCTCGCTGTCATTAAATATTATTTAACATAGTTAAATATTAAAATTATTATTACACAATATTAAGAATATATTATATTAACTACTGTTGAATATAATATATTGTATTGTTTTAAATTTAGAGAAAGAACGCATCGAACATGATGGTCAACTGTAATAAAAAAAAGTAAGTATAATCCAACAATTATATTACCTATGCATTTAATTAATAATTAATTATTTATTATTAAAATATCTGTGAAAGATTATTATTTTATTTTGTTTTTTATTAATTTTTTAAATTTAATAGAATAAATAATTATTTAAAATGTGAGGTGGTAGTTACACAATGATTTTAAAACACATTGTATAGGGACCTAATCATATTTTATAAATAAAATAACTTGTACGTATTAATAAATCAGTGTTCACGCGTAGTAATTATTTGTCCGTAAGTATATTAATTTAATTACTATCTATCAAACTATTATAATTCATTATAATATTATTGTAAATTTTATCACTTAAGGGCATGCAACACAGCGGTTGGATTTATTGGAATCGCATTTTTCATCATTTTCCTACTTATTCCAGCGATATGGCGTTATTCGCCATCAATTCAAAGGAGTATGATATTCCTAAATCATGGTAAATAACACGTAATTATGAACATTAATTATTTGTAATCTGTGTTTAGTATATACTTCCGAATTTATAATAATATTGTGTTTGTAACGATCACTTTTTAAACGATGGTACCGGTATTTTTGATTTTGTAACCAGCACAAAATGAAGATCTCAGCACGTATGATAGAGGGACAAAACGTACCGGTAGTGTTTTCACGTACCGAAATATGATTTTGATAATTAAATATACCCAGTCGACACTCCACCGATTTAGTGCGAGTTATACATTCATTTTACCTACATCATATTATTTTACGTTAACTATTACATTAATTATTTATCGTATCCGCCTGTCATCCAGATCACCATTGGTCATCGAATGGATTCAGGTTTAGGTGTATCAATTTATATTTGTTTATATATTATAACATTTTGTGTTATTTACTCAAGAGTTAAGTTATTTAAATCTAAAGTGAAAATACGAGTCCAAGTAGTTTCTCTGGAATTATAAAAACATTCAGAGAACTCTAGGCCTTCTTGTGTAGATATAGTCTAGTCACTAGACGGGCGTCCATACTTAGTAGGTTTTTCACTTTCAATCAATAAGGTTTTATTTTTAAATTGTACCTATATTTCACAAAATAATACGCATAAAACATTTATACATAAATATTCGTATATTTTTAATTATAATAGATTATTTGCCCGACATAAAGAATTACAGTCATCCAGAAGTATATAACATGAAAGGAACAAGAAATTTTTATATCGATACATATGACAATATGACATTAGGAGTGTGGTAAGTACCTATCCATACCTAGGTAATTATTAAAACTTTAAGACAACGATCCGTTTTTTATAATATTTGAACGTGAATATATTCTGCAATATAATATTATAGTTATATTTAAATAAACTATTTTAGAATACTTTGGGATTGAAAAAGAATTGGTTTGAAATTTAACTTTATTTTAAACACAACGGAAAAATTATTAAAAATATATTATTATGTAGGTTTATAATAAATTTATGCCAAAAGACTTTATATCGGTTGGGCACGTCATATTAATATATGGTATTACTTATATCATGTTTCGTATGGATAACTATATGTATTTTTTTAAACGAAGTGACTATTTTTCTATATTGTTAAATATTAGTTTTAATAATATAGTTATGGTATACCATAATGTTTTTTTTTTTTTTTTCTTATCATAGTGCATTTTGCGTACTTACTTATATTTAAGTTTTATTAATTGAATTCCTGTTATTAGTAATTTAATTATAAATCGATTATTTTTCAGGCATGTATTACCGCGTGACTTGGTGGAAGTGTATGGAGGAATGGAATCGAAATACGAAGAACTATTAAGTCACGGGGAACCAATTTTCTTATACTTGCATGGGAACTCAGGAGCTCGCGCGAATGATCAGCGAATAAAATTGTATCGTAAATTACAGGATATCAATTGCCACGTGATTGCTGTAGACTACAGAGGTATAAATGATATACAGACTGGCCATTTATTAATTTATTTTACTTGTTTTTCTTTGTTTAAATTTAAACACATGTGTATTTGTTTTCTTTCTTAAAGGTTACGCCGATTCTACATATGCTGAAATCGACGAAGATGGCTTAGTATCAGACGTAATGGAAACATTTAAATGGGTCTACAAACGTGCAAACGGAATACCGATTTTCGGTTGGGGCCATTCACTAGGCACCGGGTAAAGTATACTAATCAACACAATGTATTCAATCGTTAGATCGAACTGCAATAGAAGAAAAAAATATTTTTTATAATTTTAATAATTGATATGACGAATATATTTCATTTCAAAAAAAATAAAATTTAATTTTGAATAAATAATATAAAAGAAACGACGTGTGCGTATTACAGGTGGAGGAGAATGCAAATAATTATTTTACTGATGTAGTAATAAACTATAATATAGGTATATGAGTACCTATATTATGTTTGTTAAACTATAAATAATAAAAAAGTTTAAAAAATTTAAAGTTTGAACTATGATTATTTTGTACGTTATTAATAATTCGATCAATTAATATGGTTCAAATTTGATCTTGAAAACATATAGCTTAATAATTAGTTTTATGCAAATAAACTTATTACATACTTATTTATATTATTGGGTTAAATTTTTTAATTTATTTATTCAATATACTGTAGGTTAAAACTTAAAATATTAAAAATAACTAATTTTACGAGTGTTATAAGCTGTGTGAGAAACTAAGAATTACTCATCAGTCATCATAGCATTACATTAAATAAAATCAAAAGTGTGCCACACTTCAAAATAAAAATTATGTAAAATCAGTTTGAATACCGAAGTATTCTATGGATTCAAAAGTATTCAACCAAAACTATATTGTAAAGTATTATTTTCTGTTATTGCTACAGAAGATAATACCTAATTGCAGTTTTCATACATAAATTCAATTCTTATGATCAATATATTTAAATATTTATAACAATATATTACAGACTTACACAGATGCAATTTTGTTTTCTTTACACAGGCGTACATAATTACTACCGTATTATTATTAGTATTATTATTTTTTTTTTTTTAGAATTAGCGCACATGCATTTTCATTGTTGGAAAAAGAAAAGATCTACCCCAATGGACTTGTATTAGAAGCACCATTTAATAAAATAAGTGAAGCAATTAGAGAATATTCTACCACTAAGGTACCTAACACAAATATAATATAATCTTATATTGAATATAATACCTAGGAAGGTACGTATAATGTGTTGATATGCGGTGCGTATATTTTATTCAGTAATTGGTCAAACTTTAATTTAATGATGTCTAACAAATAGCTAATACATGTAATTAATAATATTAAAAATTAATTTCTTTGTTTTACACATTTTTAAATAGATTCTTCGTTATTTACCGTGGTTTGATTTTTTCATTATTGACCCAGTTATTGAAAATGGCATTGTTTTTGATACAGAAAAAAACTTGAAGAATGCAAAAGTCCCAGTGTTGATATTACATGCCCGAGATGATAAAATTATACCTTACCAACAAAGTGAAAAGGTATAAATATAATTTGAATATTATTATAAATGAACTATATATGGATTCAATACTTACTATATGGCCCATATATAGAATTATAATATACAAGTACTATAATATAACGTAGAGTTATTTAAAATTTTTAGAAATTAAAATATGTATATCTACAACATACCTATTACTATTTTAATAATATATATATATATATTAATGTTTTATACTTAACTCACAATATAGACGGCGATATAGATAAATCTGATATAAATACACAATTTAATAAAGAATAAAAAGTAACAAAAATCGCAGAAATCTTCAACTAAGTTTTTCAAGTCGTTAAGTTTAAAGTCTTATCATAGGTAGGTATAATCTCAAATCTAGCTGTATCTAATATACGATATACCTACTGATTTATTAATAACACATATAATTTTTCAAACTAATTAAAAATTTTTAATAATATAATAAATTATATTATATAATTTATTAATATTTAAGCACTTATCTATATATAGAAGTACGTATAGTGTACATTGGTGAACTAAAAATTACATTATCTGTTTGTTTTATACAAGTATAATTAATAATTATATGACCTAATGCCCAATAAGAATATTTTTAATAACAACATTGTGTTACCAAAATAATTAATTTCGTGTGAAATGTATGTAAGATATAATTTAAGGAGCAGAATCTATCTAATAGACTGTCTTTGATCACTTAATTATCTTTGATATTGTTAGTAATATCCTGCAGTGGCGTGTTATACAAGGGGAAATCTGGGGCAACTAACAGATGCGCTTTGATTTGGGGATATCAGAATATTATAAGAATAATTATAAATATTAAATAATAATGACTTATTTAGGCAGATAAATATAGTTACAGCCTGTACAAATTAAAATGCATAAACGAAAAAAAAGACATAGCGATTTGGATGAAAGTCTTTTTACATTATTTCATATTTCAAATAAGTACTAATTAATGTAATAAAATTATCTAATACCTTTGAAATACGTTTGATGTTAGGTATAAGTAGGTAGGTACCATTTTAATAATAATTAACACGTGCCTGTTATCTGTAATTATCTGTCAGTCTATTATCAATGGTCAATATTTATAATAATCAATTACAAATTGTATTCCATTAGAGAATAATTAAAATATAATATATTATTATAGTATTATACTTATAATATAATTATACAATTGACGTGTCTGGGAAGGGGGAGGTGGGGAGGAAGGCCATTTATACTGCCCCTCCGGTTAATTTTTTTCACCATGATAAATAATAAAACCTAGTAATAACACTAATAACATGATGAACACAGTAGGTATTTTTTTTTTAAAAGATTTTTTTTTGTTGTTTGTCCCTCCCACCAGCCATTTAAGTCTAAAAACGCCCATGAGTTATACTATTAATTATTATTATAACCTTAAAACTATGTAAAAACGTGTAATCATGATTCATAAACAATATTCTGTGACAAACTGCAATGTGACTACCTATTATAATATTCAATATATATATATAGCATTACATGTTAAAAATCGGTAGGTATGTAAGTTCTAAATATTGAAGGAGAATTAGTTAGAAAAATCAAATATGATGTTATGATTTGCTTAAAATAAAGTAATAAAAAAAGAATTAGTTTTAAGTGATTACAAAAGTGGTACCTACTTATTAATATTATAAGTTAAAGAAAAATGTATTTCATTATATTGTTGTATAAAAAACAAACATCTTATTTTTTTATAATTTGAATGTAATAAATTAATTAATATTTTTGTTAGGTTATCTAAGACAATATGGTAATTGTAACTCTTTTTTTATTTTCTGGTACGTGAGTTAATTTAAATATTTTACTATCGCAACAAAAATTAGTAATTATGAGTTAAATAAAGTAGGATATCTAGTAAATTTATTTTCTATATTAGGTACATTGATACGCGCATATGTGTGTGTCAGAATTATTCGGTATGCCACTAACAGTGGCGTCATTTCAGTTTTTACTAGACTAGGGCAGACCCATAAGTTTGCCAACTGTTTTTTAAGAACAGGAGTGGGAGGGGTCATTTTTTTGGTAGGTATTTTATTTTATTGTAAACGTAATCAATTAATACAACCCGTATTTAGGGGTTGTTATTTTTGAAATCTGCCGACTTAGGATTTGGCTAAATATAGACTATGGCAAAATGTATGAGTGCCCCCCCCCCAAATGACGCTACTGGCCACTAAATAAAAATTGCCCCAGGGTACCAAAATCCGTAATACGCCACTGGTAATATCCACTAGTTGCTTATTTTTAATACATTTTACGAGAGGAGAAATAAATAAAAAAATAACACAATACCTACATTAGGGGTATATTAGGTAATTAGTTATCTGCTTACTCCAAGTGATAAGTTCATCTTAATATTACGTTACGAATTAAAATATATTATATCACATAATTACTATTTAATTGCATTGTACCTAGTACCTTACTGTCTATCCTACTAGGTCAGAGGCGTACTTACAAGGGGGGTTGAACGGGTTTAAACCCCCTATGAACAAAAAAAAAAAAAAAAAAATTGATATTAATAATATTTTTTTACAACCTGTTTTAAGTTTTGCATTATAATGTAATCAAATGGTGTGAAGGGGGTTTGGCATAAAAGGTTCTAAAAAAAATCTGAAATCCCCCTTTAAATTTTTTTAAATACGCCTCTGTAGTAGGTAGGCATGTTAATATTGTATATTATGTATAGGTATATCTGTCTGCGTCATAGACAGAAATCGGGGGAGGAGGGAACATAAGGGCACTTAGCTCCTCTAAAATTAAAGGAGTATTAAATGTATTACCTGTGCGAGTATTAATGTGATATCAAAATCTATATATCCAAATGTGCATAAACTTTTACAAGTAGCTTTTACCTTGTCTGTCAGTCCGCAACGTATGAACGTAGCATTTGTACTGCGTAGAATGAAAACATATTTAAGAACTATAATGATCCAACATAGATTTGATGATCTTTTTATAATTAATATTGAGAAATGCTTGGCTAAGCAAATTTATACCAAATACATTATTATAATTATTGATATAATAATATTAGTTTGCCAATCAGAAAAAAAAAATTATGATTTTAAAATAAAATAAAACATTTTTCCATATTTATTATTTTTGTAATTTTAAATTATGACTTATTGCGTGTGATGCGTATATTTTTATTTATGTATAGTTAACAGGTTAAATGGATAATAAAAATCACTGTGATTGTAGTGTGTTGTCTATGGTAAAAATTTAAATGCATATTATAAAATTTTAGCCCCTCCTTGAAATTATTATAAATTTCCACAAATGATCAACGTACATATATTATATATAATTATTTCAGTTATACAATTACATCACAGACAGTCGGAAAAGTGAACTCACAGAACTAGTTTTATACAATACACATTACGGTTTTGGCCATCAGTACATTAGCGACGATAAAGATATTGAAAATAAAATAAAGTGAGTGTTAATTAAAAAACCATGTTTATTAACTTTAGATTCTAGTGTTCTTTATATTATTAAGCTTACTAAAATAATAAAATTAATCAGTATATACCTACATATAGTTTGTTATTTTTATTCAACTCCATTGTGTTTTTATTTTTCAGAAAATTCATGGAAAAATGTTTAAAAATTAATAACAGTGGATTGCGTTTACTCTAGGTTGATAACATACTAACAATAAAAAACTAATTTAATTATATAGGTATTATATAGATATTATTTATAATTATTTTTTTTTAAGTAACATTTTGTTTGTACTTTAATCACACACTTTTTTAATAACTTCTTATCAATAAGTTGTTAGTCCTATTAGTTTATGTTATAGTATCATACAATTATTATGTATGTTAAGATGTTCCATAATAGTTCTAGACTTCACTATAAATCATAATCATAATATATTATTTTTAGTATCAAAAAACAAATTTGTAACAATTACCTAATTTATCTTTAGGATATGTACATTATATTATAATATAGTACTAATTAATGATTATTTCAATTTTATACAACCTTTAAACTTACTTTATTGAAATATAAAGGGTATAAAAGTATGTTTAGTACGATATTTAAACATGATTAATGATAAAAGTATTATATTTTACTGTGCTAGAATTTAACTTGACTATAAGTTTATAGTATATATATTATGTTTTATTATTGTATGGTGATCTAATTTAATAACCACAAATCAAATCTAAATTAATTTACAAATTATTATATTGTTAATTTATTGGATTTCTGTTATATTGAAACAAATATTTTTTTTTTCACATTTTCAGTTAAGTAAATATTCAATAGTATCACACAAATTTCATTTTTATTTACAATAGTCAAAAACATTTATCTAATAGTTTGATATTAACCCCAGAGAGAACACTATATCCATATTTATTATCTCCGTCTATCCAACAGTATATTTAACAAAATCTAAGCAACTTAGAAATTAAATTGTGGGATTTGAGTTTAACTTCAGAAAACACACATTAGTAAATTTAGAATGGAAAATTGTTGAGGTTGTCTAATTGACTCTGTTTAAAATGTCATTTGACAATGAACTTATATTTATTTAAAATATGAAACAAGTTAAATACTATAACTTCATTGTTAGATGCCATTTTACGAAACTTTTAAAATTTTCCACAATTCGGTATTAAATGTTTAATCTGTAAGTTTAACTCCATTTCCATAATTTAATTACATAATTTTGCTATATTTCCCATTGGAAAGCCAGCTATATAACAAAATATGCAAGTGTCATTTTGATAAATAGTAAGTAATACATTTTTACTCTATGAGCTAAAATAATAAATAATTAAATAAAGCAATATTAATAAATAAAATAAATTTTGTTCACAAAATGAGATTCTATTATTACACATTAAACAATATTATTATCATCAATTTATTCATCATGACAGCTCTAAGTTTCAATCGATGTAAAATAGTGCCTGAAAGTTCTTAAATGATGGGCAATCATTAGTCTTAGAGGATGGAATTGATAACAACCATAGTAATGTATTATGTCTATTAAATAATAATAATGATAATGATTATAGCTATAGTGATATAATACGAATAATTATATTTCTTAAATCTATTGATATTAATATTTCAATAATGATATTAAGAGTTTTTACAAATATTGAAATGTTTTATAGTGATATTAATAATAGTACAATATTATAAAAATTATTTTTATAAAAAAAGTCTTCTTAGTTAAAATTATAAAATTACAAATAAATAATAAAATTCACATATACAGTAATAATATTTAGGTACATTGTAATAATAAAATGTGTAGTCTTTGGTTATAATCATATAAATTAAATACCTATGCTAGGGGGTTTTTTTTTATAAATAAAATTCAAATTACAATAATAATTTACATATGGAACAAAGCAACTAAATTTTTAATATAACCTAAAAATTAGATTTAATAAGAATGTTTGGTTTTCATTCAAAAAATATTTTAACCTTATACTAAAAGTAATTTAGGCGTTATTTGTATTATTATGATATTTTGTCACTTAATGTATTTTATAAAATTATCATGGTTTTTGGTCATAGAAAAATACATTTTAATGTCCATGATTTAAATGTGGTAAACTTGTTGGTTGGTAATCTAAGGAATAAACAGCTACTGGAAAATGTTTTATGTGTGTCTGCCACTGAGATGATAATTGAAAAAATTTTACACCTGTCCATTCGTAACCATCTATAGTAACTAAAAAAAATCAATATAAAATATATTACAATAAAGTTAAAAATTCTAAAAACATATTAGAGTACTGAAAATATCTTACTAGTAAGTGGATAATGTTGAGTTTTGGGAGAGCAAATTAATCTTAGAACATTATCAATTACTTGATTTTTTGAATCTCGATCAAATTCTTTTTCTTTCTTTTTCCCCAATCTCATAACTAAAATTTAAATAAAAAACAATTAAAAATTATTTATTAAATTATAGATCAAGATTAATCATAAACAAATTGTTAAAAATAATTAATCATTAAGAATTATCATATTTCTAAAAAATATGAAATGTTTATCATATATATTTCTTAAATTATACACAGGATAAAGATAAACAATAAATTAATTTAAAAAACTATATGCTTGTTACATGTTAACTTACTTTTCTGTTTTTTTTCTTTTATATAGCTCACGGTGAAATATGTTAATGGTTCTTCATTGGTTAAAAACAGTCTTGAAATATGTAAACTTTTAAACCCAGCTTTCAATGTGAATTTAGTATCTATACGTTTACTATTTACTTCATTGCAACGTACTGTTTCTTTATTAACATTTGGTACCAGCCAATAATCTAATTGTAATTCAAGTGGTTCACAAAGTTCCCTATAAAAAAATATATTAAATTTTTAAAATTATTTTTATTAAATTTATTATATTATTTCAATACAATAAATAACATTTTTTAGTTTAAAATTAAATAAAAATATATTTACCAATTGACATGTTTTGAGACTGGTGTCATGTATTGCATACCAATATTTGGTGAATTTGGTGGCGTTGTCTTATCCAAAATTGATTTTCGATCAATGATTGACGACTGATCATCTGTGTCATTTGATCCTGCTGCAATATCGCTAGAGCAAATTCTAACATCCTGCGTAATAAAACAATTGAGTTATCAGAGAGACACAAATTTAATAGATCAAAATTATAATATCAAATTATGATTTTATCATATTTTTACTAAAATAATTTTATAACTAATTTATATTAACTTACATTTTAAATTTAAATTGTAAAATATTTGTTGTAAACAAAAATATAAGAATAAGTATTTATAATTAATTTTTTTCAATACCTATACAAATACATAAGAATTGTTTTATTTTTATTAAAATTTGTACGTAGGCAAATTCAAGGCTAGATTAGTTAGCAAATTAAAATAAGTTAAGTTAATTTTAACCATTTTATATAATGAGTTACTAATTTTTATGTATTTACTTTTAACTTAACAATTTAAGTTTATTGTAGATTTCCAAGTTACTTTTCAGTTAATTATTATTTATCGACATTAAGTTAAATAATTTAAAGAAAAGAAAATTATTTTATATTTAATTAAATATATACAACACCAATTATTAATTTATTGTATTTGAACTTCTACTACAGTGGTCTACTAAAATTTAAAATTAAATATCCAATTATACATTTATAATTTATACACAATGTAAAGTGTAAACTATATGTAATTATAGCCCTTCTCTATAACTATTACAAAGATAATATTTTAATATTAATTGTATTCATTGTTCTTACACTACTTCCTGTTAGGGCTATAACTGTATATATAGATTACTATATATACATATATAGTAAATATTTTATAAGTAACAATTTATTTAAAAATAAATAGGTTTTTTTATTATTAGACAGTAATTATATATAAGTATAGTTATATTGTAATAATGCATTATAATATTAATATATTATTAATGGTATATTTATATAATTTTGACAAACTTGGAAATTTAATTCAGAGAACGATATGTACCTATTATATTATGTACAAAGCACACACACACGCATTTACATATGTTCACACTGGACACATGAGACATTTATATAATACCTATTCAGTTATCCTCAATAATTATTGTTATTTTTTATATTTCATATTATTTTAAGATTTTACTACCATGTTTTTTTGTTTTACTATATAGTGAAAAACTGAAAAGTTCTTTTAACTTAAAATCATCACTAATTCATAAAAATTATTTAAAAATTATATCATTTACCTATGTCAAATACCAGTGTAGTAGTATATTGCAATCAGACTACTTTTACTATTCAAAAAAAGGGTCTTCATACATAATACAAATATTTTTAACACTATATTATATATATATATATTCATTATTTTAAAATTTATTAATTTAAGTTCTTTTCTAACTTCTCAACTAAGTAAAGTTACTTTCTGTATTTATCTTTTATCATTTAAACTTGTAAATTAACTTAAAAATTTCTAAAATAACTAACTAAACAATTTAAACAAATTAGTTAACTAGCCTTGGATATATTACTAAACAAATATGTATATTCTACGATTCTGAGCAAAACTCAATATATTACAATATACTATACTAATAATTCATTTCAAAATTTTACATCACTTATATACTACCTATGTCAATACTGAAAAAAATTTTCAAATCCATACAATCAAAACTCAATTAGTTATCACGAAATTAAAAAATTTTAAATAACAGAAATCGTAATTTTGGCGATTTTCCGCCATATTTTGGTAGTTTTTCTTCTCTCAAAGAAAAAATTTTGGGAAATTTAAAAAATGAGCTTAATAAAGTATCAACTAGATGCAATTTGCTACCGAAAGCATACCCAATTTGTGGTAATCAGACCATTATTTCAACCCAAAACATACATGAAAAAAAAAAATTTATATATATATATATATATAATAAAAAAAACATCTTTTTAAAACCAATACATTTTTCGCTTCGCTCAGAATCTAAAATTGCCATTAATCAATTAATAACCGATTAATCAAAATGACGATTAATCGTTTTAATTTAATTATGTAAAATAATCGATTTAATTGATTAATCAATGAAAATTTTCAAACATCCCTATACTTATATATATATTTATTTTTGATAAATTTAAAATTCATAATAATGAAATATATAATAAGTCCCAAATAACTAATTATTATTCTTAGAATTGCCTATACCTAATTCACACTTACATTAACAAATGGGATAAAAATTTGTAAGGCTTCATCATCTGAACTGTAAAAGAAAAGATTTAAATACAGATAATAGTTTGAATCTCATCTCATTTTTATTTTAATAGATATTTACCTATTTTCTTTATAAGATAACATTGCCTCTGCAATCTGTAACTGAATAGTGTTGGAAGCTTCCATTAAATAATTTTGAATTTTGTCTATTATATCAGTTCCATCTCTGCATTCTAACTGATCCTTCCAATAATCTTCTTTAAATAGAAAAGTTGTACCATAATAACTGTCGACCGTACCTAAATATCTTGAAAGAGTATTCATTCCTACATACATCAATTGTTAATATTATTATTTGTACATGTTATTATACAATTATAAGTAGTTATTTCAATGCATTACCCAATGGTATAATATAAAATTTTATATAATTTATCCAGTCAGGTGGCTTAAACGATAATTGTTCTACGTATTGTCGTAATACATAATTTACAAAACTATCGGAACCAGCAAGTAATATTTTCATTTGACTCGGTGGCTTTGGGTTAGAATTACAACTAAAACCATTAAAAAATTAACAATAAAACATAATTTAAATAATAAAATTTAATTTTTAATTTATAACAATAATAATTCAAATGATATAATAGATTTTTTGCTTACTATTTTTGTATCTTGTTAACAATGTACATAAAAGTTGCGCGAACATCAGCTAGTCCAGCCGGTGTAATAACTTTAAAATGGTAATTTTGAAGTTTAGTTGCTAGCTGACAACCCAAAGGATCTGCATAGTGTATTAAACACAATACTTCAGGCATTTTATCTTCTGGTGGCAAAATTTTGGAGAGTTGTTCCATTAGCGCTTTTCTAGGCTATAAACAAAATATAGTTAAACAAGTTGTGAGTATTAATGATAAACATGAATTAATCGAATGTAATAGATACTTGTACTTATTAATAATATAATTATTCATTTTAAAATTGCATATATATTTAGTTATTAAATAAAATAAATAATATGAAATTAAAACAAATCGGTAATTGGATGAATGTTTCATCGTGGAACATTTATTATTTACTCAAGTAACAAGTAATGAAAAAGTGGTTAAAGTCGGGTGAAACAAGTTATATTTGGTATCTGATCACACTGAAATCAATTGCTGACAAATAAGTCATTATTAATAAAAGTAATTTATTAATAAAAGACTAATCTATATGTGTGAATTTTCTTATCACAAATCAAATTTATTGTTTTTATCGTGTATCAATTGACCACGTTTATCAATTTCTTTTTTTATATATTAAAAGCAGACAATTATTATTTCTTATTTAGTATTTTATCATTTTTCTTTTAAATAACTCCATATAAAAAAGTTATAAGAATGTTTTTTAAACAAATATTTTGGGTTACTAGTTAGTTTTGGTTAAATTGTAGTAGTAATGATATGTATGGTAGTATAAATCATTATTATTAACTATAAATAATATGGTTTTCCTAAATATTAATAAAAATAGATCATTTAATTTGAATATTTTTATTTATAACTTTTTTTTTTGTTATGAATTAAAATAATTTATTTTTGTTTTTATATAGTCTACTAACTACTTCAAATGTTATTATTGTAATTTTTCTGTATATTAAAATGCTTATTAAGATTAAATAAAAGAAAAAATCTAAGGGAATTATTAATTTCAGAACAAAATATGTCCAGAAGATCATAAAAAAGTTATTCTTTATCTTGCCCAATTAACTATCCTATTTTAATAAACTATGCATTTCAAATGAACCAAAATTTACTTAAAAAAAATTTTATTTAAGAACTACTCAAACTATGAACATTAATGTTTAGTGAACCTATCCTTAATAAAAAGTTTTTTGATTTAAAAAAGATTGTTAGTTAAATATTTTAAAGGGTAAAAAAAGGTAAAAAAGGTAATTTCTCTTATATGGTTCCTATTTTACCCACCTTTCCCCTAAGTAATTAAAAATATAATGTATATAATATAATTATGTTATTCATATTTATATTTTGTTCTGTGCTCTTGAGACAACTAGTCCCTATTTCAATACGAATGCATATATATATATATATTTATAAGTATTAGTGTATCGTTATTTGTTATTTTAATTACCTCTTATGCATTTTTTTTTTCAAATTATAAACTATTTATTCAGAAGGATGCATTAAATAAATGCATAAAAAAATTTAGGGGTAGGATATATGTAAGGTAAGTAGGTATCTACCTAGATACTAGATTTAATAAATAACATTGTGTTTCAAAGAAATTACATATTTAAATCTGTATAACCCGACATAGGTAATACAAAGAGTCGACGTCGACATACCTCAGCCATTGAGGCTATGTTTTCGGTAGGACCCGAACCACCAGAACTAGCGCTTGTTGGAGCATGATCGTTGTCGTTCGTCGATTTTGGCATTGGTGATTTCTTATATTTGTTCGACGACGAAGTACGATCCCTCGTGAAAATTCGCGATTTCTTTTCCTTTTCCTTTTCTTTTTCAACCGTGCCAGACGGTGGTTCCTACCAATAATCACGTCAAATGTTAAAAATAATATTCTATTATGATGTTTATTATTTATTTTTCGATGAAAAATAAAAATAAAATATCAAATACGAAACCTTTTTGCTGTCATTATTCCCAGTTTTCGGAGGTGATAGATTCATAGGGGTTGGGTCACTGTCCGTCCACGTGTCCAGATACGAATCTGAATCCGCCTTTTTTGAGCTTTCATCGCTAAACCTTTCAATGTTACGTTCTACAGTTGGCACACCTATATATATGCGTAATATAATATATGTAAATATTAAATATTATTTTTATATTAATCAGTGTGTTTGGTAAGCATAACATATTCCCCAGCCAAAAGGTTTATATTTGAAAATAAATAAATATTTAACGAATATAGGTAAATATTTAATTTCAATAAAAATTACTTATATTATGTAAAAATAATAGCACATTACACATGCATTATAAAAAAAATTTTATAGCAGTTAGAGATATGCAATATACAAACATCATTGTTTATGATTTAGGTATGTAGAATGTAGGTAATAAGTACTGTGTGTAATAATGTCATACCTACATATTTTTTGGAAAAAGCGATTGTCAGCTTTTTATTTGAGCGGTTAAATCGCAGAAAAAAATGTGTTCAAAAAAAAAAAATGTGTCCAATCTGAAAATGTCAAACGTACAACATAACATTGACTATTAGCTAAAGATCTAAAAATGTCAATCAGTTTAATAATATTATTTATTAATATGCTTATATACAGGTAATGAAAATTGACACATGATAAAGAATAAAAAACTATCGATGACGTGGTGTATGGGTGATAAAAAATAATTTATTTTCGTCTATTTATGAATAGATACATTATATTGCACGACATGTTATATTATAATATTAAACATGATGTTAAGATAGAAGATGTATATATTATGCATAATATATTATATCGTCAGTGGCAGCCAAAAAAATAGACACCCATCCTACCATCCTAAAAACAAATATTCCCTCTATTTTTCGAATTTGTTAAAAATCAATATTCATATATTGAAAAATGTTATTTTAACCTCGTTAGTTAATTTAAGAGATTAGTTAATTATATGATACAAATATAACATTTTTATTAACTATTTTTAAGTCGTAGTTTTGCTAAATAATGATCACCCATTCTTTTTAGCACGAAGCAGCTGTTTCATGGGAACCCCTTCGGGACGCCACTGTATATCGTACGTATACACGACCTTGATTGGTTGTTAAAAATTGTTTTATTTGAAGAACGTTGACCATTATATTATAATTGTTACTATAAATAAAACATAGAGCAATATTAAATATAAAAGTGGGAAGGTCGTTTTTGGATATTCCTACGTCGTCCCTTCGATCCTCGGAGAAATTAGTGCTTTATTATAATTAAGATTTGAATGCAATAATATTGCATTAGAAAATATGATTCTGAGCGAAACTCAATATAATAAAATATATTATATTGATACTCGTTTCATAGGTTTACTACGTGTGTATAAACACCTATGAGAAAACATCATATCTAAATCTATCATGAAAAGTCTAAAATCAATTTTCATCAAAATTACGATTTCCGTAAATTTTGCCCATTTTCCGCCATTTTTTGGTAGTTTTTTCTCCCAAGGAAAAACTTTTGAGAAATTTGAAAAATTAACTAAGTCAAGTACCAACTAGACGCAATTTGCTACCGAAAGCATACCCTATTTGTGGTAATCGGACCATTAATACTACCCAAAAAAGTGTCTTTAGACATAAAAAAAAAAAACCATCTTTGTAAAACCAATACATTTCTCGCTTCGCTCAGAATCTAAAATATAGTACTTATGTGTATAAAAAGACAAATATTGTAAAGAGGAATAATTTATATAATGGGTGGACATATGAATTTATCGAACATGAGGGTAATGTCTTTAAAGAATGGTTTTTTAATTGAATCACAATGGATGTTATATTATTATAAAATATTATTTAGACGGGAAAAGACGATTATTGGTGGCTTACTCTATATACAATTACAATAAATATTCCCCGGATACAACAATATATGTTATATTTAACTTGTACTGTAACTGGATATATTTTATACTGTTGCTGTCAAACATTACTAGCCTAAAAACAATATCAAGTTCTGATTTCTTCGAAAGAACAATTCAGAAATAAATACAAATTAAAAATATAATAAAGACCATCTCAAAAACGTTTTAGAATTGAATATTATATTTATATATAATATCTATCTACTATAATCTCTACAATTTTAATATATAACATTAATATGTGTATGTATTTTTATTTTTTTAATGAAACACAATAAACATATTTTGGAAATTTGTGAGAAACGGTTAAATGGTTCAACATTGTTAAACCTGATAATGTACTTAAACATTTGAAATGATATAAAAATCGATATTTATATATTATAACTATCGCCAAATTAATAATTATACTGAATTATTCACGACGCTGTCATTATATGAACCCAAATTTATAGGTAGGTATAAAAGTCTTGGATATCTGATTATCGGTATGTAGGCAATGCGTGTTTCAATTAGAAATTATTGTTTTGCGTAGTTTTGTTATTTTGAAAATGAGATAATATTCTGAGAAAAACTTTATTCTCGGAGTATCCGAACATCGTGCACGATTATTGGGTTCAGATAATTGTTTTTCGCTTTCGTGTTAAAACAATAACTTTCAATTAAATTGGCATTCAGCAGATCGTCGTTCGTTATTAACTTTGGATGTTGTTCTCAGAAAACTCATTCTCCGTCTCACAGGAATCCAACAATAATTTAATATTACTGTGAAATGATAATTCAAACGATAAGAATAATTACGTCCAGACAAATATCGTAAAAAAAGTGATTAAAAACGACTATACTTCAAGAAATAGTGAAATAGATATTTTTAAACGTGAACTTAAATTAATATTTTCTGTGAATTTAATAAAGTTTAACGCGAAATTTGTGGAATAGGTACCTAGTTTTATAAACGAAATTTGTGACAACACGCTAAACGCGTGGAATAACCAATCTGTAACAAGCGACGTCAAAAAAAAAAAAAAAAAATCGTGTTTGACAAATCCGAGGGCCCAAATTAATATTAATTTTAAAATTTATAATGGTTTTCATTCATTTACCAATATCATAAAACAATATAATGTTAATACATGCAATTCACAAACACAATCTGTATTATATTAATATCAGTAATCTAAGAACCAAAGATTATATACAGCCAAGTAGACAATTATGATTATATGACATAAATATATCATGTTCATGCCATTCTTAGTCATACAATTTAAAACATGCAATGTATTATTTCTATACTATAATAGTATTATATAGCTAGTGAATAATATTGATTAGTGATTAGTACATAAGAACATCTGTAAAAAAAATAAAAAAATCGACAATGATACGACACATGTTGAATTTGTGTAGATAATTATAATATGTATATGAGTATTTAAAAGAGAGATTTCGTGGTTAAAATTGTTTAAGAAAATAATAGAAAAATCTTGTTAGTATATAAGTGTTATGTGCACTGGGTATGAAGAAAATAGGTAGGTACAACAAAATAAGATACTTTGTGCTTATATAACTGCATATCGATCAGGGATTTTCAATGTGCTAACCTTTCGTTCTGTTGTAAGGTGGAAAGCTTGCAGTGTAATTTTTCTTATGAGAATGCCGTCCTATAGTGAAAGAGTGAAAAAATAAATAAATAACTTAAGTGAATATTGCTGTTCTTATTACCATACGTGACATAATATAATATAATATTATTTTTGAATTGCTGTTAAATTAATTAATGCAATAAATCAATTCTACATAAATCCATAATGTTATACATTTGAATATTGAATATTGTGTTATATTTAAAATGTATAATGTATAATATGGCATGTATCGTTTTATATTTTGTTAATGTTTTAAAGTTCCAGAATTTATTTAATTCTATTATATATTTGTATACTTTTAATTAAATTATTCTATTAAGATTCTTTCACAAAATATTTAAGTTCTAGATTTTATAAATGTATGTTTATAATGTTTCAATTATATTTATATTAACTATTAATATTTTACGTTATTACAAGACTTAACATATATTTGTATATTTCATTATATGTATTGGGCTTTGTTGATATTTATATGTATATAAAAAAATAAAATTATATTTTGAACATCGACAAAATAAATGTCATGATCAGGGTCAGTCAGGTTACATTTAATATTAAATTCAATCATTTTTTATAGGGTGCCTATAGGCCCAGGCAGGAATTTCTTTTAGGGGCCCAATAACATGCAAACACATTTTCGAAATAAAGATTACTTGCTTGGGATTATTAGCATCTTGTTATTATCTGCATAATTTCTTTATGGAATTTTGCAGCTCTTATTGCTACCTCATATTTAAATTTAGGTATTATTAATGACACATGCCTATATGCAGTAGCCGCGCGAACAATTTTCAACTATGAGGCAACTATAAATATTTTGCTACAACTACCACCACCTAAGTAGTGAATATATAGTCAAAGGGTACCACCACCCAAGTGGTTATGAGGCCACAGCCTCATGAAACACCGTATTGCGCAGCCACTGTCTATATTAATCAATTATAATGAAGTCAATGTATATTTTTGGAATAAAAATAGTAAATTAAAACAAATTCTAAATATTCCACTAAAATTACATTTAATATTAAAATCAATAATATTTTAATAGTTATATAAAGTTGTGGTGAAAAAAAAGTGAGGGCATAGGACTATAATACGACAATGGTCCAGGCAGGAATGCTTGTTCCTCTGCCTTGGCCAGGCTGACCCTGTTCATGAGTAGGTTTTGAACTTTTAAATAAATGATTTAAAATGTATTTGTGATAAAAAAATGTCTATACATAAATTTGTTTTATTTATTTTTTATTTCAAAAGCCATGTGTTAATTTTTTATACATAAATGATTTTTAAATTTTGTATTTCAGATTTTTTAATATTTAAAAAAAATAATATCAATTCATCCCTTAGTTATCAATATTAAATCCATTATATTTGTTTATGGACTGAATAATATTTTTTTTTTTTTATCATCTAATAACGATAATTCTCTGTAATGTGTACATATATGTATGATACATGTAATATAATAATATGTATGTTAATATATTATTAAGTGTGTAATCTAAATCTAAATCTTTGGTATTCAATTTGTGTAATAATACATTTTCTAAACTACAAAACTTGTGTTTATATTATTTCTTAGCGCGCACACAGAGCTGTAAGCTTATTACTTATTAGGCAACATTTGTAATATAAGTTGTTTTTGTAGTTGCTAATGATAAACAAGCGCAAATTATACAAATCGTTGGCAAAGCATACCACTATAGCTTCTTGTTCAACATTTCATGGTCATATAAAATGTTTTATTAATAATTACAAATTAATTTAATATGTAAGTACAATAATTTTATTAACAATACAATTAGATCAGTATAAACATACTAAATAATAAATATAATACAGTTTTTATTAGCTTGTTGTCATTAGTGATATATGCAAATATACATCGGATTTTTAGCGAATAAAAAATGTTTTTCAAACACAATTTCAAATGATATGAAATCATACACATGCATGGGTGCCATTTGGGTCATAAGTTGGAGGAAAGAAAAACAATATTGTTGAATGTATTTATTTAGTTACTAACTAGATATTTTTATATATTATAAATTAACTTATAATAAATGTTGTGCTTGCCATTCTTAGATTATGAGTTGGCACTAATGAGTACTCTTTGTATACACATGATAATTCAGGTTAAAAATATAACTGAGTACTATATATATATGTAGTTAAATTAACAACTCAAAATACTAAGTTGTTTTTGTTATAGAATTGGTTCTTTACAAATTAAATTCAAGTTGTACATATGTTATTTAATATTTTTTTCTGATTAGATGTTTCACTAAAATCACAGAAATGTTATGTTTAATGTCAAGTACAATAGAACTTATGTTATTATAGTACCTAACTGAAATATGTAATACAACTTTTTATGAACAAATTAAACTATTAATCTAAATAAAATATTTTTGTATTTGAATTATTTTTATACATATTATCAACAGAGCTATAAAAAACAATTTCAATTACAATTAAAATAAATCGTTATAATAAGAAGGTAATTAAACAAAATTGCTAATATTTAGCACATTCAGTATTGTAATAATAACAATATGAAATGAAGCTTAAACATATAAAAATAGTTTATAAATAAAAAAATTTGAGTTATTGAATATCATTAAATATAATAAGAAAAATATAAACATTTAATACTGATTATTATATATTTTATTTTGTAGAGTATAGATACTTAACATTAAATAAAATAATATAATGTAAATAAATAATTTCACATGTCTAGTTTTCATTACAAACCTGATAAACCTTCATGTATCATATTTGTCCGTGAACTAGAAAAAAATGGACGAAGTGAAGGCTTTGGTGTTGACAAAATAGATAATGTGTCTAAGTCAGGTCCTGAATCACTTAAGTCTTCTAATTCTTCAAAAAGATCTTCGATGTCTGCAGGGTCCATATCACCACCTATAATACACCAGTAATACAAGTTTCAATGAATGAAAAATCATAATATTTTTCAAAATAAATGTGTTAAAGTATACCAGACAATTTTTGACTAATTGTTTCTCTATCATTATCTAATGAATGTAAATCTTCATTAACTCTGAACCGTTTCAAAAGTGCAATAAACTTTTGTTTCAAGTTTCTTTGCTGTTCAAAAAATATAATAAAACATAGTTATTTTACATAAAAAATTAAATAAGAACATTACTCTTGCATTTCCAGTTGCAATATTTTGTTTATGTCTTCGATCTTCTAAAGTAGGTTCGGAGTCATATGCATCTTCTCCGCTGCTAAATTCTTCATCTTCATCAGAATAATCATGTCCTCTTCCTATAACAAATTGGAAAAAATTATAATTATATTTATAAATTTCATCAAATTGAGTAATTTTATAGAACATAAATTATAATTTTGTTACACATTTTGTTATAATTTAACACTCACCTGTAATAGGTTTAGAAAAAACTTCATGATCAACAGGTTGACTATTTAAACATGTGATGAATACACGGCCAACGAGGGATTTGGTATCTTTGGGATCACTTAAAAGTTCTAATTCGAGATCAAGAGGTCTTTGTAATACCTAATACAAAACAAAATACCTATAACAAAAGTAAATTATTATATTACACATATAATGTTGATGTAATTACAAGTGACATATTAATAATTCCTTCAGCTAATGTTTTGAAACCAAGTATAGTACGATTTTTATACTTTTTCCGACGTTGCAGCATTACTTGCAATTTGTTGACATCTCTTTTTAAAAAGTGGGGATACTATAGAACAAATATACATTTTTATTTTTATATTAGTTTCATATAATTATTTAAATGATAATAAAAGCAAATACCTGAAGACAAAAGTTTAACTGCAATTCTATTTCTAAAGACCCATTAACAGTCAATGGAAGTTCGTTAGTTCGCAAAGTTCTTTTTGATCCCTTATATACAAATAAATTTAGATTTATGTAGTTAATTGAAAATAAGATAATAGAACCTTTTAAAAGATTTGAATATATTATATATATACCTGCATTTTTACAGCAATTGTTAAAGAAGTAGACATATCTGATCCTAATGGTTTAGTCATCACTAGTTTAGTCAAATTCATCGAACATACTCTAAAACATAATTTTATTTTTATAGTTTATAGTTAAAGTAATATTAACATGTTAAATATAGCAATGTAATGTGTATTTTTAACAAAAAAATACATACCTACAATAATAAGAGATAATTTAGAATGCTATATTAAAATTATAAATTATATTTTATTATATAATTTGCATATCATAATATAACTCATTTTAATAGTTATGAATTTATCATTAATACTAAGTAATTAGTCATTGAAACCATTAATTATTGTATGTATCAGAAGACTTAATTTTATTAATATTTGATGAGCTTTTAATGACTTACAGACTTTATATATTTAAAATAAACCAACAACTTGTTTCTAAAATATAATTTAGTGTTTTACATATACATAAAGAAATTGAAATTAATAAAGTAATTATATAAATTTAAAATCACCACATTGACTTAAGTGATATACTATCCACATTATATTGCGATTTATAGTTATAGAAAATGATTAAATGTTTTCAAAGAAATCAAATAAATTAAATGACATATTGATTACAATTATTTATTACATTAAGATTATTTTTTTTTCGAAGTTTATTAATTATGTAAATGTAATAGGTATGTTTCAATAGTGTCAAATAATTTATTTTTTTATTGAAGAAACTTAAAAAGTCACACAAATTAATGATTAGTGTCATTAGTGATCCTGTGTGTGAGAAAGATAAATATGAATTTAAATAAATAAGGATTAACTACTCAATGTCATAGGAAAATACTGCAATAATGATTAAATCGTATATTTATTCTTACTCTATGATTAATTCAACTATTATAAAATATCAACTAAAGTATTGATAATAAATTATATTTTGCTGTAAATGTGTACAACATAAATTAATTGACTAGAAGTTAGTAATTACATAGTATACACTGTGTCAAAACTATATAACAAATGGAATTTGAAATTTATATCAATAACAATTATAAAGTGATAATAACTATCATCACAAATTGTAATACATAATGGCTAATAGTATTAAATAATAAATCAAATAAGTACAATGTAAATGTTAAATAAACATTTGAATAATAACCAATATTATTTTATAAAATATAATATTGTATTGTCATCTTGAATATTATTTCTTATCTTTGAAACTTGACTTATAATAGTCCTCTTATATTATGATTACTTAACAGTTTCAATAATATAAATTTTCATTTTTTTTATTGTTATATAATGTAATTATTAATTTACATATAGGTTAGATAGTACATAATTATTCAAAATATCATGTATTAATATCCATGCAACTTCTAAATTTACACTGGTGGTACTAGATTTTTAATTAAGATATTATTATAAACTAGTTTATTTTTTGGTTTATAATCAATTATAATGTAAAAGTAGGTAATACACATTGATAAAATGTATTTAAAATATTATAATAATCACAATTAAATTATTTTCATATGTAAAAAAATAAATATGTACTGATTATACAAAATTTGAATTATCTATCTACAAACTTTAAAATAAAAGTTTAATATTATGTTTTCAAACTTAATTTATATTCCTATTTTATAATTACAATTTATACAAATAATAAGTAGGCATGGATTGTTAAGTATTTGCTACACAATATTAAAATGTTATATTAGCTGTCAAAAAAAAAAAAAAAAAAAAATATGTAAAAAATACATGTTTTTCCCATATATTTTTATTTTAGTTATTTTTTTTAAAATAAATAAGTAATTAAATAGTTTCCTAAATGTATTTTTAATAACTGAAAATAATACATAAGATAAATTTAAAAAATAAAATATTTGTTGAATTAATGATTAAGAGACTTGATTAAATATAAAAGCCAGGAAACTAAAATTGTTTTACTAAATATATAAATAATTATTTTAATAGATTTACTCATTTTAATTATAGTTAGTTTAATTTATCAAACGTATAATGGCAACATCAAGATAAATTCTAAAAAATGTATGACCATTGGATTTGCCATTTGATGTTTAGTAATTAATGTTAGTTTATACTTCACAGAACATAAAATGTGTATAATTAATAAGAAAATTTTATTTGTAAAAAACAATAATTCTAACTTTAAATAAAAAAAATCAATATTGCATTAATTGTAGGAAAAACATAAAACACAATGTAAAATTACAAATTAAAATATTATAGTGAAAACTAATTTTGAACTTATAGGTACATGAATTACATTGTATAATGTGTATGTAGTATATACCAATATATATATATATTTGATAAAATTAACAATTGTTGGACCTATGTGCAATTTATTTAGAATTTTACACATTAATCAATGATTAATATTCATAATTAATTAGGTATGCATAAAGAAAACAGTTATTATTTTGATCACTTACTACATACAAGTAATAATACTCAATATATTATATGTAATTTGTCATGGTTTATCTCCTTCTACAATACTCAATGAATCACTTAATTCTTTTTTTACATTCTACATCAACTATATGTTTATATCATTGAATTTATTCACATTTATTATTATTTTCTCATTTGATCCGTACAAATACAAAGCAAAACCTTAGCGCCCTGCCTACAAAATGTAAATAATAATATTCAAATAAGAAAGCAGGGAAAATAATCTAAGTATAAAACTCTTAGCTAATTAGATTATTTTATAATTTGCTAATTTTCAATGATATCATACATTTTTCAATGTTTAATACAATAATGAATAGTAATGATATGCATTTGAAATTAATTTGTACATTTAAATAGATTATAATAATCAGTTCATATATAATTATTGATTACATTTCTTATAGGTACGAAAGATACAAATATTGGGTAATTCAATTGGGTATTCAATTGGGTAATTGAAATTATTTGAATAACACATAATTATATACTTAAACATTTACTTTACTTTATAGTACAATTAGCCCTCATTAATTACTTAAATGGATTAATAGGTTTAAATAGGTACACGTTTGATAAAAAAAAAGATGTCTCGATTATTAAATAAGGAATAAGATATTGTCATAATTTAATTAGTATATTTTTCGAGTAATTTAAATATTATAATATAAATTTTATATATATTATTTAAATAATAAATACCTTATATAGAAACAAAATAGCTAATCTTATTGATTAATTATATTATGATGTTATATTCTGTAATATTATCAAACATTTTTACAGGACATTTTAATCACTTTTTAAAATGTGCACATCAATGAAAAACTAATATGAAACAATAATTAGAATTGAATTATTCGATAATTACAACTGATAAACAACTATAATTTTTTTATTTCAAATTACATCATAACTATTAACTCATAGTATATTACTATGTATGAGTTGTATAACCCAATATGTACCTGATTTTAATGCAATAATAGGATTCAAACATTTAACTTTTAAAATAACTATGCTAAACACAATTACATGCAGCAAGACAACGAACATAACTATGAAAGTGGACGAAAATACAATACGAATACGAAATCAAGCACACAACTGAATTTGAAAAACCATATAGAAAAGAAACTGCATCAAATTTATTGTTAATTGTTATTATACATAACAATTTTCAATATGAGTAACACGGTAAAGGACATTTCCCAAGAAGTTTATGTACGCAATCAACGTATTGAAAACGCAAAGGATGTAAATATCCAATATCATACCTATCCCATAATGGGTTCCGAACCACACCTTACCCACGAACAAGAATGATATAAAACAAACGTGATTTTGATAACAAATTCAATTGTTTTCATTTCATATATTATGGTAATAAACTAACAAATACACCCGTTTTTAATTAAATACAATTGAACGATAACATATTTTTAATATAATTAATTCTTTAACAGTATTTAATCACTTGATAAAGTTTACTAAAAAGTAAAAATGCATTTACTCGATATTGTCGCAAATGTGAGTGTTGATTATAATACAACAATAACTGCATTAAAACGGTGATTTAACTACTGTATATATATTACAAAATAATATGTACATTTTAATAAATACTGCGGTTGCTGGTAATTTATAATTACTTTGTACCTACCCATTTAGAGTATTAATATAGGTAGAGTATTAATGTTCATAATATCAGTGTGTTTAAATAATTAAAAAAAAAATTGGAACGAACGTAATTTTTTGACCAATTTTGTAATAACTAATTAAAATAACAACAAAAATGTTCAGTTATTAATTGCAAAATTATATAATTTTAAGTTGTAATTTTACTTCTATACATAATACTGGACGACGGACCATATTTAACATAGTCAACAATAATCATCAAAGATAGCAAAATAGTCAGTATCAAAAATAATTTATTGATTTTCAGTTCTATATGCCTGAATGCATGATATACCAATAAAATAAATTATCTATTTTTTAATTAAAAATGTGTGATGTATTTCTCATAAATAATGTATATTTTTAAGTTACGTACGAGTTATATTTGTAATGTTCATATTAGTATATTATTGTTATTGATCAAAACAGCACATAGAACAAATTAATTCTGACAGTGAAAATCATGATTAATATATCCTATACACAACAACCTCGAATTATTTGTGTTTTATTACTATAGTTAATCTGCTCAAACCGTTGGAATTTGTCCAATAAATATTAAATTGCGACCTTATACTTTATAGCAATGCATATTCGTTCCAATTTTGATATAATAGATTGTTAATTAAAGTATCATACATATGGTAACTAATATAATATCAAAATTATGATGAATACAAAAACCAATAAAACAAATTCAATTCAATATAATTTAATTATATGTATCCTTATATAGAATAAAAAAAAACACTAGTTAGCGTGTACTATTTATAATTTCAAATATAACAATTTTGATTGGTATGCGAGTGTGTAATGACAAAAAAATAAAAAAATACCATTAACAAAGACAAAATAATAAAAACAAAAAAAATCTATCGAATAATTGTTTAACACAAAAGCAATAAAAATTAATAATAATATCTTCTATGTTTGAAATTCGTAAACAAAGTTTAAGTAATTCTCCAATTAAATGTTTAATATGTGTCCGAGTACACTGTACAAGTCGATTTTATATACATTATTGTCATCACATTTATTTAAATCTAACCGAACGCGTGCTTTCTTTAACAAATTTCATTCATATTCAATCGTGTTGCAGAATACCTACATAATATAAAATAATATTAATTTTAGGAGTGCACGGCTCGACCAAGGACTTTTCGCGTGACACAATAATTTACAGAGGGCAAAGTAACTGGAATAAAATAGGCAGTAGTAGTATGAAATGTATACATCGTATGCACAACATCACACCGCTGTTGGTACCCTCGTATACGTGCGTGTTTAGTCCGTATTTAGACTGTTGATCCGAAAATTGATATCGATTTCTGACGTAGTCTGTCTATAATAATGTATTATATTTTATTTTTTATTCATAACGTGAGGTTACGCAATGGAGACAAAAGAATAAAAAAAAATTTAAAAACACACGTGTACGCAAATGAATGTTTTAATCATTTTAATAACTGTGCTGCATATTACACGAAGGTTGCCATAGTTACAAAAAGCTAACGAGTCGATACACATTAATCTAATCTGACAAGTTTTAAGCATCTCGGCAAGGTAACCGATCGACAAATTCTGTAAAAAATAAGTTGAATAGCTGTTTTACATTATTTTACAAACGAACATTTTTTTCACAGTTGGTCACGAAATCCTGAATTCCTCGAATGATTACCATTTAAATATCAAAAATTAGAAATCTTAGACAAATACAAGTTGTTAAAATTAGCACAAAAGTACTACATATTGGTAATGAATAGCAACTATATTTTGAATTCAATAAATATATTTTATTCTTTTGTATACATTAAACATTTTTGAAAAAGTTGTATAAGAAAAAATACGTTTAAATTTTAAATTTAACATAAAGAAAATCCTAGGTATAATAATTATTATTCGTTGCTTAGTGCAATACGATTGCATTAGTAAATACTAATAATTTGTAAATATTTTTTATAAAAATGTTTAATAAAAATTTAATTTAATTTTTCATTAAAAAAAAAATACGTAAATAAATATAATTCAATTATATATATATATATATAAATTAATAACATTATATTTAAAATTAAAATATATTTATAATATATAAACGATGGGGACTTTTTTTACCGGATTTGTCATCAATTTGAAAAAGTAAAGCTTTTAAAGAAATAGGAAATTAGTTAGGTATACATAGGTTATAGGTATACACACTTCACGAAGAATATTATAAATTAATATTTTCATACGTCTAATTATTTCAAATTATTTATTTTTAACATTATTTTTTACGCTTTTAAATTATTATTTAATTTACCAAAGGAAATGAACGTGTTTTTTTTTTTAAACGTTGTTGCTGTGGCGATGTACGAATTAAAAATTATGACGCAAACGCAAATTGATCAAAACGAACTAAATTGTGCCACGACAGCTATTGAATATTTTATGAACTATCATTTCGTCTGAAACTCTAAATTTATATGAACTCATTTAAATGACAAAGCGATAAAAATATATAACTGTTTAATACACTTTCATTCATTAACAGCGTCGGAAAACCCGTACCCGGAACAACATTGCCATATCAACTAATACAGTTACAGTGTACAGTGTAGTTGTAGTACACTGGTACCTGGTAGGTACCTACATAATATTTTGTGTGTAATAACTGGAACGGAAAATATAGTGAAAGTGTTCTATTGGGAAATTAAATTAAACCGTATCATACTGTGGCAAATTATTCGAAACCAAATTTCTACCATATAATATTGATTAGTACGAGACAGGTTGTGGTTACATATTGACAACGCGTCGATGTAAACCGTTCCTAGAAAAGTAGAAACGAATATTTTAAAATTGACCGTAAGAAAATGTTCATACAACATATTATACTTAATACATATTACATAAAATATTTCAATTCAGTTACAGAAATATAATATCATAAGAAACATTAAAGTTTTTTCGTTATTGTATTTTCATAGAAAATAAAAATCGCATTTGACGTAATACCTATTTGATATTATTTGTTTAGACCGTGAAACATTATATTTTAATGTAACCAATAACTAAATAAAAATGTTTTATAAAGTATATTTATATATATATATATATTATACGTCTTTACCTACACGTCTATACGTATTACTTACAGCGAATGAAATGATTTTTTATTTATTATTTTCATATTGCTAAAAGCCTCTTCGGATTTATACATTTTCTTTGAAGTCAAAATGTATGTTTTATACATAACGATGATAAATCAAAACAAATAATTATTATGAATATACATTTTGACACTGGTTTTTAAAAATATTATTATACCTATTTATTTATTGTTTAAAATAAAATGCTGTATATAAACATATATTTTTTAGATTTAATTGTTTTTTTAAACTTCTACATTTTTTATTAACAAACTTATTTTTGTAGCCTAAACGGTGAAGAAAAGTACAGAAATATTTTATATCCATTATAATTATACAATATTTCGTGCAATGATTGTCACAAAAATACAAATACTTTTTAAATTAATATTACAAAATGATTAAATAACACATGTTTTATTTGTATACACCATTTGCTATACTTTTTTAACACACTTTATTTAACGAGTTAAAACAGAATTTGCAAATTATTTTTATTGGAACCTTAACTAATAAATGGCAATGCTATATGTTATATGTATAAATAGAAACATTTTAATCCCACTGTGCCCATTAACAACATTTATATAAAAATTGCATAATAAGACTATTAAATTTAGAATACTAATTTTTAAATTATGTGTTAGTTAAAAAAATTATATAAATTTTAGCCTCAAATATTAACTTCAAAGAAAAAACATATATTTATTTAAATATAAAAAAAAAACTTATACCTAGGTATTATATATTATTAAATTAAACATGTTGAATTAAAAATTAAAAATTTTAGTACGATTTATAATTTACAAGTATAATTAGTATTTTGAGCAATATTATCAATCTCGATATCAAAATAAGTAAAATACCCAAGTATTAGCATATTCTATTATTTTTATTTTATGATATAAATATTTATTTTATATACTTAACAGATTATCATAGCACCTCATCCTAGATAAAATTAATATTCTTTAAATAAACAAATTAAAAATTAAAAATGTGTTAACTGATGAAAAGATAAAATGAAACCAAAAAAAAAAAAACTATTATGATATGAATGGTTCAGGGACAATATTTAAATGAATAGGTAAGCAATAGTAATCCGTACAATTTATTGGGTTTATTTACGGATTAAGTTTGCTGGTTTGTATATTCTTCATAAAAGTAAATTTGATTAAATATATATTAATACTAAAATTATAAAAATATTTTAATTAAAATATCAAACAAAAGTCATATAAATTTTAAATATTTCAGTAAATTTGAATAAATACCTAATTAAATTATAATATAATTTTTTCTCAAAATAATAATTAGTTATAACTAATTTATTAGTCTTTATTAATGCACTAATAAACAATAATTGAAATATAGGTAATGAATGCTTCCTTGTGAAAACTGAGAAATAATGGTTTTAATTTTATTAAGGTTTAATCAATCAAAAATAAAAACAATAAAATATAAGATGAAAAAAGAAAACTAAAAAGCTATATACAAAACAAATTAACAATAACAACAAAAACATGTTTATTTTGGCAATTGGCCATTTCGCATCGCTTAAAAATTTCTTATAGTTGTAATAAATATAAATAAAATAAAAAAACAGGAATTATATTAAAGAGTAGAATACATATTATGTACAATATTTAAATATAATTATAATTAAGTTTTATAAAATAAAATTGTGTTTTCAACTATGCAATATATATTTGTATAAATATTATTTTTCTTATTCAATAGGTATCTAATATTAAATTATCACCAATAAAATTAATATTGTACAATAAAAACTGATATATTTTATAGTTTAACTAGTAAACATGTTATAAAATAAACAATGAAGGAAATCTTTCTTTAATTTTTTTGTTTTTATCTTCTTTCGTAATCTTAAATTATTAAATCAAAATTTGAATTTACTCATTACAAAATATTTTGGTTAATAATACATAATTTTAAATGATTTAATAAAATATAGATATCTATTGCTAAACACTATGGATTTGTTTAAATACGTAATAGACACTAATCTAAATATGTGTGATGAATCTTTAATTATCAATATCAATAATTCTAAGCTGTTATAGTTTATTTAAGTTAAACAAAATGTCAAGCAAAACATTAATTAGTTCCAGGTATTTGTATAGGTATTATACTTATCTATTAATATTAGTTATATAATATAAGCCGAGTTAAAATCCAACACAATAAATATTAAAAATATCAAATATATTATATTAACCAAAAAATATGTTAAATGAACATCATGTTTTTTAAAAAAACAAACTGCATGTATTTATAAGATACCAACAGGTGTTAATAATTTAAAAAATGTTTACAATAATTGTATTTTCATATAAAATATTACATACCTAATATTTAAAATAATTAGTTTATACACAACAGCTATTTTTATTATTCTTTAATAGTGTGTTTTTCTACCACTATCTAAACCTAATCATATAATGATTTTAGATTATTGTTGACAATTCTAATGAAATACTTAGTTATGAGAACAAATATACTTTGTAGTATGAACTGTATGACATAATATAAATAAAAAACTATATAATGTTACTACAAAATAAAATATGATACATTTTTATTTTAATGATTTAATAAATAACACTATGACTAAATTATTTTATTAATTATAATGATAAATAATGTAATACCTAATTGTTAATATTATTTTTCAAATTTTCTACAGAAAGTAATTATGAAATGACTGATTAAACGTATAATAATATTACTAAGTATTGATACATATTAATTTGAATTTGAATAACTTTAAAAATGCATTATATTTATTATATGAATACATTATAATATGTATATAGGTAATTGTAGTCATAAGCTAATATTTATAATATATGTATTTTACTGATTAAATATAACAACTTTTTTGAGAACAAATATAACATTTGTTTAATATTATTATTATTTATCTAATAATATGATGAAATAAATATATGATATATTACGTTTTAAGTACATAGATGTGTTCAGGTTGAGAATTCCATTCAGTAAAGATCAAATAATATATTTGTAAATTAAATATTATTTACATTTATTGTAATTAAACTCAATTATTTTACACCTCTACATTTTTTTTATATAAATGACATTGATGCTCAATTAGTATAAATAAACTTGTTAATTTATAAATATATATTATATTATATATATATATATTTATATAAACTATTTTTTTTTTTTAACTAAATTATATTATAAAAAAAAGGTTACATATCATAGTGACAAATGACAGAATAATACTTTTTAATATAATATGTAATACAAATCCTTTATGAGTTAATCAAATGCCTTTTTAAGTGTAAGATACAAATAAAGACTAATTATTTTATCAATCCTTAACTTAATATACTAATATACTAAAAAATAATACATAGGTACTATATTTTTTATTTATCTTCTAGAGTTATATTTAAAACCTTTCACATTATTAGTATATTGTATTATTTGTTCTCAATACAAACAACCAGATGGAAACAAATTAAGATTCTTTTTAAATTTTCATAGAAATAGTATAAATTAATGTTTACTCATTGATCATTGTAATTTAGTTTGGTACCTACTACTCAATTATCATACATGCAAATATTGTATGTAGTATAATGAAGTTAATTTGTCTACGTTATTTGGTAAATCAAAAAAGAACAAGGTATATTAAAATTATTACTTTTGCTAAAACTAAACTAGACAGATAATATTTGAACTTAAAATTTAAACATGATTCATAATATAATGAAATCACTTTATTTGATTCTTGTTAAAGTAATTCATAATTTGTATAATATTTATTTATATAATTTTAAAATCTCATTTAAATATAGTCACTTAAAAATTTTTTTCAAATAATAAGTACCCGACTAATGTGTTTTAAATGATTAGTTAATTACAATATAAATTATATAAAAATTAGATTATTAATGTACACAGAAAATAAATATCTTATTTTGTTAATATATGTAATTATTTAAAATTTAAATAGTTATTATTGATTACCTAATATATTATATATTACATTTAGATCATATATCGTTATATAAAACATATTTTAGAATAATATAGCTATTTGTAATAATAAATGAATATGATGAAGATGATGATCTTAACTAGGTTTTTAAATAATATCATTGGATAACTAAATAAATCGTATTCGCTTGTTGAAATCATAATAAATATTATGTCCTTACAATGTAAACTTACAACAATTTGCTATTTGCACATCGAGCACACTTCAGACACACGATTCACAATAATATTATGCCTATCGTTGGTTAATGATTGGCAGTAAACAATATGTGTTTTAGATTATCGTAAAATTACCTGGGTACACAGTTGGACGGCGTTCGGTCAACTTCCCAGGTGGCAAAGAGTTTCATTGGCACCGGACGTGCACCGGCAACTGGTGGTTTGACACATTTCTCGGCCATGATCTGACACACAGGAGTGGTACCGTCCACACAGCGGATGTCTACCGGTCGTCTATCCGGTCGGATGCCCGTTGTCCACGACGTCGATTACGCAACAGAGTGCATGAATGAGATAATTCACCGGAATGCGTTTCTACAGGTCAGACGGTCGACGTTAAATAAACATTTGCGATTCGGACCAGAGAGAGACGGGACAGAGTCGTGTCGGATGGCGAAGAAAAGTAACGGAAGGACGTGTGTACAAAAACAGTGGTAGTCGGTAGACTGTGAAACGATTGGGAAGAAATAATGAATAGATAAGAATAGTATTAAAACAAAAGAAACGTATTAAACAAAAAACACAAAATATAGTCGAGTATTATTATTTAGACGGTTAACACGAAAGCGGTCAATGAAAACCGCACACACAACACTACGGAGTATTGTCAACTACGGACAGACGGGTCTGTGGTATATTATTATAGTCACGTTATCAACAACGTTCGGCGGCGGCGGCCGTTATGATAGGTTGGACGTGAATGCCGCGGTAGTGTTGGGCACTATCGAATTATTCGATAGTACTTTATCGATAATGTGCCGTTCGAATAACGACGTGTACACATCGAAACGAATGTTGTCCGAATTCGTTCGAAAACGTTGGAATGATCATTATTTATTTTTATTTTTTTAAATTTTTTTCCCCATAGAACTATGATTCAGTGCGACGGCATTTTCAATGTTTAAATCAACAAATTTGTTTAATCAATACAATAAGCACAAATTATAATATATTGTATAAAGTATGCCGTAATATTAGTCATTCGGTTAAAAGAATAATATTCGAACGTTTATTCGATAGAGTATAAGTATAACCTAGATTGTCTACGCGCTCTTTAGTCTGTATTTAAAATTGTTGAAAACGAGAGTTATTCGGTGAAGGATATAATTTTCTATCGACTATCGTCCTATCGATCATTATTCGATAGTAGTTCTCCCGTATAGTAGTGTAGGACGCACGCACGCGATTTAGCGCTAGTGTAAACGTTTTATTAATCTTGGGCGGCGGCCCGGCCGGCCGGCCTGCCCGACGACGTTACATCGCCCCCGCCGCCCCCGCCGCCGCGTTCAGACGACCGCGCCAACAACCGTCGCGTCGTCCGCTTTGCCGAACCCGTCGCCCACGATATTCCAACGGGCGAGTTTGCGGCGAGGACTGTGATCGAAGGACGAAAAGGGAATCCCGCGGTGACGGGAATCGTAGGCGTTGGTCGCGGGATGGCGGCAAAGGATATGATAATAAAAATATATGTACACAATGACGATAACAAAGAAAGAGAGAACGGCGACGGACGGACAAAGAATAACAATAACAATAATAACGTACAATTCACGAAACGGAATCGATGAACGTAGCTTCGTATAAGAAGTACCTATACGTGCACTGCTATGCCATACTCGTACAGTCGATTAGGAGGCGGAAATCCATTGAAAATAAACTTTGTGGGTCATTCTATTTTTAACACAAACATTAAGCTGTTTTTCGTATAAAACTACAACGTATTCCAATAGTTTGCCGTGTAAACGACGGGGATAAGCCCCCCGAGTCCTTTCTATTTTGAACATCTAAATGTGATTGCTCAGTAGCACGCCCACTCTGCGTTGGACGGTCAGTACAAAATACAAAATACTGTATACGTGTGTACGCGCGTGTGCACCGCACGCATAATATAACAAAACGATTATTGACATTTCCACAACAATGTCTGAAGAGTAAAATCCATACGCATGATTGGAAAATTCTACTTCCTTTTACGGGTACATTTTTATTGGTAAAAAATCGCGTGTCGAAAGAATGTATATAACCTACAATTGCGTCCGACGAATTTAAAAGGGAAAAATAATATACTAGTTGCGTTTGTCCCGAATATAACAACAATATTGATTCACACATTTTCGGACGGTTCAACCCAATAAAAAATAAAAACAAACAAACAAAACACTACCAATATTATATGGCTTGTAGCAATACACAACTAAATATTATATTTATAAAATAGATGTTTTAAAAAAGATAGGTACAATTTTTAGAACCTACAATTATACATTAAATATTCCAGTTTATTTTTAAAAAAAAAAAAATATATTAAAAGTACAGAATTTTAACGTAATTAATAAATAAAATCTCACTGTCGGTACTTACATTGAATTTAAATTTTGTGAATACACATATAAAGAGCAGATTATTACAATTGTATTTAGTGTTTGGCGTTTTCCCATAATTATTTTTAAACTAAAAAGTAATTGTTAACCCAGAAATAAGTTTTTTTTTTAATAAATTCCTATACAAAAACTCTTTGGATACACATATAAAAAATATCGTAATCATATTATATATATTTGGCATTTCTTAACTATAATATAGGTTAAGTTTATCGTAATGCAATAGTGAAAACTTTATGTTCGACAGAAAAACATTTCTCACAACTTACATAATAAAAATGTATAATATTCAACAAGTTTGTAAACAATGAGAATATAATGGAGACAATCGAGTAGTTTGTAAATAATAATAGAAACAATTCACCAATGTATGGTACTGTAGTAGTGTAGTACCTGTGTCACTTAATAATTTATAGTTTTATACTTTTATAAAACAAGAATTAGAAATGCGAAAATAAATACCTCCGTAGGATCTATTATTCAAATAATTAAACAATAAAACCACAAATTGGTCGCACAATCACATGTTTACACATAATCACGTTTGTCTAATGTATTACCATCATAGTAAGAATAGGTAATTATTTTTATAGATTCTCATTATTTTAATAATTAGGTAGGTACATCTATTATAAATAATATTATAATCAAAAACTATGAATAGCATAATAACATATCATTTAAAATTACAAAATATAATATACGAAAAAATATATGTTTCTTGAATTTTTTACATTGTACTAACTATTATTATTTTTTCATGTAAAATATGCTATTATATAGACGAACGTGTTAATAACAGTTCATAATTAGTTCATCACTATGTACCTAATATACATATTATTAATATTATACTATATTACAATAATAACAGACACAGTATTCAGCATTCACACTATAGTCATAAAAATACATTATACATATACATTATGAATATAGTCCATACGAAATATATACTTTACAGCCTACAGGGTGATTCTTCAAACCTATTATAATTTATAAAAGAATAATAGTAGTAAGTATTATGTATAATGGTTAAAACTATAATAGATGTAGAAAATGTAGGTACCTACCTATATAATATAAGTTCAACAAATATCAGATAAAATGTTTTATTTAGCTTTATATATTTGATAAAATAAAAAGGATATTATTATTACATATTTTTAAAATGACAACAAACAAATATTAATATGTGTATTCATATTGTATAATCTATTATACATTTCAGAAAATTGGCTAAATATTAATTATAGGTGAAAAAAATGTAGTTACTATTTCAAAAAAAAAAAAAAAAAAATGTTCGTTCCGTTAAAGAATATTATGCTATAATGTGTAAGTGACATAAAAATCTAAATATTGGAAAATATAATAGGTATTTAGTATACTCGTATACCCACTAAATTTTTTTTTTAAAAATATGAATGATTAAGGTTAAAAAGTGGTACGACTGGGTTGAGTATGTATGATGAAACACTATATATCAATACTAGTTCATAATTTCATAAACTTAATTAATAATTATATTATAAACTCATCATTCGTAAATCATAATAGATATATATATATATAGTACATACCTATACTTAATATAATTCAGCGGATAATAATTATTTTTGAAATCAGTACGATATTCTTGTAAATTTTATAACCTACTTTATACGTTAAAATATATTATAATTATAAATAAAAATAACAATATTCATTTTCGATGGTTACCGCAGATATAGTATAAATAGTATAGGTAATGTAATATAAATGTATAATTATTATTGTATGTCGATATTTTATTTTATTGCTTGTTTATCTTTTTAATAAGTGCGAGCATATTTTTAATTGAACAATACCTAGAAACACATAAACAATTATTTGAATTAGGTACAAATATGTTATGAAATTGCTTCTAAACAAAATAAATATTAATGGAAGCAAAAAGTGGGAAGGTCGATTTTAGATGTTCCTCTTTCGCCCCATCGGTCCTCGGAGAAATTAGTCATGTATTATAATTAAGATTGGAATGCATTGATATTGTATTAGAAAATACGATTCTGAGCGAAACTCTATATAATACAATTTATTATTCTGATAAGTCATTCCACAAGTTTACCACGTGTGTAAATTACTTATGAGAAAGTTCAAAAAATATTTAAAGCACCTACGTTCAAAATTGCAATAGATATCATGAAAAACTTAAAATCAATTTTATCTATATTACGATTTCCGTAATTTTTGACGTTTTTCCGTCGTTTTTTGGTAGTTTTGCCCCTCCCAAAGAAACAATTTTTGTAAAATTCGAAAAATGAGCTAAATAAAGTACCAACTAGATACGATTTTCTACCGAAAGCATACCCTACTTGTGGTAATCGGGCCATTAATCTACCATCTACCCAATAAAAGTGTATTCAGACATAAAATAAAAAAAAAAAATTAAAAAAAACATCATTGTAAAACCAACACACTCACTTCGTTCAGAATTTAAAACACACAATTATAAAATATTATATGTAAAAACATTTATTATTATCATTTTATCATTATTTATCAATTTATAGATTTATTTTATAGGCATAAAAATCGTTTATAATATACAAAAAAATTATATAGAAAATGATGTATAATTTGTATTTTATAACATTATAAAAATCATTTCAAGGTTTATAGGAATACTTGTATTATAAATTATAATAATAATATAAGTATACCTAACTAAAAAGTTGGAGAGAAATGTTTAGTAAAAATTCAAATAATTAATATTTAAATATTTTACGAAGTTAAAATAAATTGCTTTTATTTTTTTAATGTGATTATAATATCAATTAATATAGGTACCTACCCGTGTCGTCATGTGAACAACTACTTGGAACATTTTTTATAATATAATTTATTATTTTATCTAACGTGTTAAAAAAGCTAAAAAAAATTTAATTCAATATTGACGGTAGGTTTATGTTTATTGTATTTGTGGGTATTAATAATAAGTTTCTATTTATAGGTACTAATTATTTATTTTGTATTATAACTTTTTAGTTTTATTACTATTTGCTATATTAATTGGATATTATATATTATAAAAATATTAAATATCAAGGTTAGATGGTAAAAAGTTCATTTATAGATTACTTTATATAATTGTATTACTAAATTAGCTGGTTAATTATCTACTAATTATAGAATAGACTTATAGCTAAATCAACGCATGGACGATATACTTATCATATATAAATGTATTAATTAAACTTAAAATTTTTTCAGTGATCATATTTGTAGGTATATTATTAATTATTATTGTTATGTAGGTACTATATATTTATAAAATATTAATTTTTTAATTTTTTTTATATATTTCGCGTGAGTGAAATATTTCATTTCTTTTATCAAGTCAAATGATAAAATATTTGATATAATTGTCTATTATAGCGGTTTATAATCATAAGATATAATCAAAAGTAACTATTATAAAAATAAATTAAATTTAAAATCACTATAACGACTAGTGTGTAGAACCATTTATAAATTAATAAGTAACCTAATTCTATTATATTTGTCAATATCGTATTTTACTGATAATTATAATCTTTTAGTTTTGTTGTAAATTCAATTAGATTTAAAATACTATTATAACATCATAGTTTGTATTTATTTTCAGTGTCTAATGGTTTTATAAAATATTATAGAACACGCACGGGAATATTTTAATATTAATTTATTGTATTTTATAATAACAATATTATTTTACCATAAAGTAAAAGATAAACGAGTATGCAAATATCTAATTATTTTTAGTTTTAGGTTTGCCCGTTTATGGAAAGATGGACCACTGTGATTAGGTATATTATATACAAATACTGAAATACAATATTACAATGTTTTTACATAACATGTATATAATTATATACACGTAATTTTTTTCATCATACTATACAATTTTATTTGCTATTTATTAATATTTAAAGTATAAAAATAATAAATAATAGGTAATGTTAGTTAAACATGGCTCTTTTTAGTAGTGTTTTTGATATGACGTTATATTTTCAGTAAATTTAAAAATTAATAAAAATCACAATTTTTTTAAAATTATGATTTATAGAATTACCTGTTTGGCTGTATAGATACCTAATCAATAATCATATCAATATTTTATTTTGAAGATTTTATAAATATGTGTATTCATAAACATGTAATAATATTATTATTATAATAATATTAAATTATTGAACATAGATATTTTAGGTCACATAATTTTTAAATATTTTCTACAATACAATTTATCACACTGGAGTATTAGACTTATAACTTATTGTAAATATTCATAAATTAATTATAATATAATCATAATTATTTTAGAGTAATTAAAAAATAATGTAGTTTCCATTTTTTTTCAAATGTTAACTACCTATCGAAAAACCCTTTAAATTTGCATTTAAAAACATAAATCTCCAAATAGTTTTTGATTTTATTAGGTTATAATTTTTTTTATATAATATAAGTTAATTTTTTTTTTTTACATTACTTAAAACGAGAAAATTTCTAACGGCCTTGAAGTTTAACAAAATTTGTAAGAAATAATCGGTAGGTACATTTATTTTTTACATTATATTATATTATACATTTATTATTTGGATTTACTAATTCAAATATATGATTTCATACAATTATAACACAAAAATGAAATTAACATATTCCCATCTATGATAAGTATAGTATACTAAACGTCATATTATAAGCCCAAGATTACATTGTTATAAAAGCCTTGAAAAAATAATTATATTTTATTAATCATTACAATTTATAAGTCTATTATATATAATATATAGAAGAATAATCAACAAATTAACGAAAGTGTACTATAGTTATGTACATTAATAATGTTATTTAATATGATATGTCCGAGATAAAAATGATAAAATCAATATTTAATGAATGCTCAGTACATACACATAATATTATATTAGTTATATACGGAATCATATATAACCTATTAGTATTATATAATGGACATTAAATTGTAATTAGGTTTGGAATTTGGATGGATTGTAACAATTGTACATCTAAATTCTAAATGGTTGTTGTTTTTTAATAATAAAAAAATATGTATATAATATCTACATTATTATGATCTTATCACTTTTTAATTTTTTTATGAAGTACCTATTGGTAACATAATCTGAAGTACCAATAATAGAATAATTAATGCGAATATTATAGATAATTGTCGTCATAACAGATTAATACAATTGAGTCATAAATATTAATTTGTAGTTATGCATTGACAGTATTGACATATCGCGTATAATATAATATAATATATATCTGCAATTAAAAATATTAATCAGTTTCGAACACGATTTTTTTCAATTGTTCTAAAAAACATTATATTAAATTCAAATGTATCGTTTATCATTATACGTAGTGTATCTATATAATAAAAAAAGATATGTAGGTATTACATTATTACACAACGAAATATAGTGGGGACGAATAATGATATTTATTTAGAGTATTCGTGATTTTCACTCCACAGTTCACACGCAATCCTAACCATGTAAAATTAATTTTAATGAACGTTTAACATGATTATTATTTTTTTTTTATAAAAGATAAGCCGGAATTTTTAATTAATATCCAACATAATGTATCTATGTTAGAAAAATATATAATTTAGGTAGATAAATATAGTTTGTCAACAGAATACAATATTTTAGTAAATAATTATACCTAATAATAGACAATAGTAATAATAATAATTATAATAACAAAAATTTGTATAATATCCAAAATATTGAAATATTTAATTAGGTTACCTATTTTAAAATTTTACATTATAAATAGTATGTTTATACTTACCTTATACCTAAGAATAATAATTATCGTAGATTTTACGATTGTGTTTTTCTTCGTTAAGTTTACAATTTTACAGTAGTAAATAAAATTAAAACTTTCAATTATCAGTATTATATATTGTATTATATTGAGTTTCGTTCTGAATCGTATTTTTCAATGCGATATCATTGCATTCAAATTTTAATTATAATATATCACTAATTTCTCCGAGGACCGCAGGGACGAAGAAGAAACGTTTAAAATCTTCCCGATTTTTAAATATAGGTATTTTAATTTGGCATAATTATAAATAAGTAGTTTAACAATAAAATAACAGTTACTAAATAATAAATAAATAAAAATGAAAGATATTTTATTAATGTTTTATAATGTAGTGTAATGAATTATGATTATATTAATATGCTTATAACTTTTGCATATGAACTATAATGATATTATTTAAATAAGCTTATTAAATTTAAATTATTTTTTTTTTTGTATATAATTCAATTTGTACATTGACGTTTCGTTGTTTCAAAATTATTCTTTCACTATAAGTGTCAATATTTTTTTTTTTTTAATTTGCAATTTTTTTTATATTTTTGACATATTTACTTAAATATTTCATTATATTTTTAAATTCTAACTTCACCATGTTTACCATATTCATCGTTTAATTGTTTTAAATATATGTAGATACATTAAACTTTAGTTACTTTGTTTTATTTATTCAAATGATATGTGTAAAAATGAAAAACATTGCGTTTCTTTCACAATACTAATTTACCAAATAAAAAAAAATTATCAATATCGTTATTACATAGGTACTTATTTAGGATTTTTTCTTATCGATATGTATTTATATTTTATTTTTCATAATTCCTTGAGTACACTACAACATTCCACTATACCCGTTTTACGCGAGGTGTTATATATTTATATAACTTAATTTTTTTTAGAAAACAATTGTTATTTTCTGAAATTGTGCTAGAGAATTTTCTCTGTTGACAATAGGGAGTATTTTTATCGTGGTCATGTAGAATTTTATTTGGGTCTGAAATAAAATCTAAAACATGTATTGGTGATGGTTGAAAGTTGTTTGTATTAGATTCCTCTTTCATTCGGATACATAATCAATGTTTATTAAATATATATTAAAGTATTAAATTCTATGAAACAGTCATTTAAATAAACATTTTTCGACAGTTGAAAATGTAATACCTATTAATTTTAATGGTTAAAGGGATTCTACCTTGAATGATGATAAATGATAGTTTTACGTTTGTTTAATTCTTTGAGCAGACTAGCTTAAGATATTTATATATATATATATATATATTACATATTTATATATAAATATATATATATATATATATATATATGTAATAAGTAGCTGATTTGATTTTGAATAAATCATTTTTATGTATTATATTGTTGAGGGCTTGCATTAAAAAATAAATTGCGTTTAGTGTTATTATACATTTTAACGTTATAAATCTTTTGTGTTAAACGTTATCAAATATTTTAAGTTCTATTTGTTTGTTTAACATTAGGTATTTAAAGTGTTTCGTAGGTTCTAAAACGTAATTTAATATTTATTAAATATTCTTTCTAAAAAATATACTTTTTTAGAAAATGAAATATTTTTATATTTAATTAAATACACAAAAACATCCGTTATGTATTATTGCACATATGTTCACTAAAATTTAAAATTAAATATCTAATTATATTAAATTTTATGTACAATAATGAATATAAACTTTTAACTAAGTACTTTAGTCTTTCTCTGTGATTGTATAATAAATTATTTAATAATTTATTAAATTTTCTTATTATTAGACAGTATATAATAAATATTATGCAAGTAAAGTTATATTTTAATAATAAATATAATATAACGTTATTTATTGATTATTTATATAATAATCACAAAATTGGAAATAGAAGTAATTAAACAATAAAATATATTACGAGTTTACATTAACAATGGTTTATTAATACGTTCATTATTTAGTTATCGTCAATAATTGTTATTTTTATTAATAAAATAGATTTGTTTTGCGGTTTAAAAATTATTAAATTTAACTTTTTTCAACTACAATAAGTTGGTTTTAGATTCTGTGTGAAGCGAGGAATATATTGGTTTTACAATGTTTTTTTTTCTACGTATGAAGATATATTTTTGGGTATAAATAATTGTCCAATTATCACAAATAGGATATCTCTTTTCTATATCAAATTGCATCTAGTTGGTACTTTAATTAGCTCATTTTTCGAATTTTTCAAAAGTTTTTCCTAAAAAAAAAAACAATAAATTCTATTATGGTACTTTATGTCTCAATAGCAATGTTCTAATAAAGCAATGAAGTTATTTATATGTTTAGTGTTTACTTTATGTTATGTTTCGTGACTTAGTAATTTAATAATATTAAATTTAATGTTTTGTTTTGTTTAATGATATTATTAGTTTTCCCTTTTAGTTATGTTTAGACATTTCAAAAGTTTTAAACATTATAATAACGTTAGCAAGCCCTGAATAAGTTTTAAATGTATCAATAAGTAATTTATAAAATCTGGAATATTATATACAACGTGGAGTTATAATTATAGTACTTTTTTAAGAACATAACACCATTTTTTATTTTATTTGTGATTTTGACACGCTGTATTTTTTAAATATTTTAATGGAGTATTAAAAATTATAATAAATGTAGGTATAATTGTGTGTTCATACCTATTATAAAATCCATTACTTAACTTTTACGAGAAGACTACGAAACACGTGCGGTCACTTATATATTAAAAATTGTAATTATATAAATAAGCATAATTCATTAAAAATATAAAAATTATTAATTTTCACGTGATAATAACACTTAATAGTGTCATTTAAAATTTCAGATAAACCTTGCCAAGTGATATGAAATTATATAATTGTGAGACATAGGTATTCGGAGCCTAATGTAGTGAGAAATAATTATTACTTAAATATTCCAGTTATGAGATGGTCGTATTTTAAGGTGCGGCTCTTAAATCCGGAGAATATTATGTCTATAAGACAAAACGTTATTATAAAAAATAATTGCTTGTAGATAATTATAATTATTAATGTACAATTATTATAATTATATCAGTCAATAATTATTATTATCGACAATTAATATTATAAATTCAAGATTAATTTAATAATTTTGATAATATATAATATAATTTGTCTTTCTTAAAGATACAACGTTTTTAAAATATTACAAAGTCTTAATAATATAATTTATAACTATTTATTTATATTAATTATATTTAATTAATTTATATTTTAAATTATAGATATGTAAGTATAATTTTATCTATAATAATAATAATAAAAAAAAAAATATAAATTATCTGGACATTAAAAAAGTTCTATGTATTGATAATTTTAATATAAATTTGAACAATAAATGTGAACGCTGAATTAATTATTAAAGCGTATCTATTGGGGGTTATATGTGTCGTAATACCTTCTACCAATTGCTTTTATTTAAAAAAACACATACATTTATCACAGGGTTTTATTTATATTTAATAAAATAGTATAGCAACTAATTTTTTAGAACTAATGACAGAAAATTTATCAAATAATTATTTGTTATAAAAAGAGTTAGACAAATTTCGCTTATTTTAGCATACTTTAATGTAGGTTGAATAAATAGAAGTTAGAACAGATAGACCGGGGATTCGTTTAGGTGTAATAATGAATCTAGGAAAATAAAATAAAATATATTCATATCGATAAAACCTAAATATGTATGATAATGACATTGAAAAGTTTTATTTATTTTGGAAATTTATATATATTTTTGGTTAGTTAGAAAGTATTTGATATTATTAAAGAAAAGTTTACTATAAATATAATTGATTCATTTAAATAATTAAATTAAAGGAAAGTTTAATGTAAACATTTTAAAATTATTATCGAAACAAAGAATGTATAGAATTTACAATGATATGTGCTTTTTTATGCCTAAAAGCATTTTTTTTTGGTAGAAATAATAGTATGATTACGAAGTAAGATTTACTTTTGGTAAAAAATTGCTTCTACTTGGTACTTTATTTAACTCATTTTTCGAGTTTTCTTAAAAGTTAATCTTCGGGAGAATAAAATTTACCAAAAAACTGTAAAATTCACAGAAACTCTAATTTTGACGAACTAGATTACAAATATTTAATTATAATTAATCAAAATTTTGAATTTAGGGACTTGAACAAGTTTTTAAATCTTAACATAGGTGTTTTATATATATAGATAAATTTTAGAACTATTACATGGGTTTATGAATAAATATAAAAATTAAAAAATTGTTTTCTCAATAATGTTCAATATGATTGGCAACTTTGGTTTTATGTTTTGAAAATGTAATACTAGCATAGTTATATATTACTTTACATGGTTTTAAAATTTTTTCGTTAATATAGGGGGTATTTTTTTTTAATAAGCATTAGAAATTAGAATTTTGAGTGAAATCGAAGAAATAATATATTTTTATATAGATTATTGTATGTCTAATAAAGTATACCTAAATATTTTAATTTTAAATACACAAAGTTGAAAATTTGATAAATTTTTTTATAACATACCCTTGAGTATACATATAAAAAGTTTTAAAAATCATAAACCATAATATATTTTTATACACTTAAAGAAGATTTCACATTGTACAGTTTGATTTTTGTGTTTTTAGAAGTAGATTAGGTAAGAAGAAACTTTTTCTTTCATTAGAGGATATTTATTTACTTGGCTCATTTTTTTAATTTCTCAATATTTTTTTTACAGAAAAAAACACTTCCTAAGGGCAGACAACGTCAAAATTTGTGAAATCTAAATATTTTATTAATATGTATTCATTATTTATCTTTTGGATATTATTTGATAAATACATATTATCAGTATTATATATTGTAGAGGTATTATATTATTATCTGGGGCTTAATTTCGCTCCGAATCGTTTTTTCGAGTAGAATACGTAAATTTATTATTATTATTTCATTCAAATTATAATTAGAAAATAACATATTCTACCACTTATTTCTACGAGGACCGAATGAATGAAAGAAGGAACACTCAGAATTGACTTTTCAGTTTTTTTTTTTTAAGCAATTAAACAACAATAATTTATTGTGGTGTAGATGAAATTGTATATAAGACGGCGTTTTGCTTAGGCAATATTGGTACATAACTGTGTATATTACATAATTGTTTTCATAAATAATTAGGTAAAAATGCCATTGTCGTCATTTTCAAATTGTTATTTGTTATATATTATCGTATTGTTTTACCTAACCCGTTTTATCTGTATCTGCATTACCGAACATCCATTAAATAACACCAACTGCGCTTTCCCATGATCTTTCTTATTGTTTGGTATTTCACTAAATGTTTAATGACGTTGATTTATGTTCTAACATTGTCACTTAGGCGTTTAATAATTATTAATAATTATGTTTTATAATAAATTGCTACTTAAATATGATTCTATTATTTTTATATACTGAGCGAAGTGAGAAATATATTAGTTTTACAAAAAATTTTTTTTTTTCCACGTATGAAAATATTTTTTCGGTTAAAAATTAGAAATAATAGTCCGATTACCACGAATAGAGTATGCTTTCGGTAGAAAATTGCATCTAGTTGGTACCATGGCTAAATATATAGGTATGTCAGCAACTTTGTGATACGCAGGTGTCATGGAGGCCACTGGAATACCTTACATATCCATACAATTTTATATAATCCATTTTATTAAGACTATCATAAACTAATATAATAAAATAAGATACATAATATAATCGGCGTTTACCAGAAAACCGTGAAATCAACACGTTCGGCTTTCTACACGTAATAAATTCCTTTTTATCGGCGGACCATAGAGTCCTAAATAGTTGTCATACACTGTTAGTTTTTTTTTTATTCATGCTGAATGGCCCTGCCGACTATAGTGTCGCCAAATCCCATTCACTAGTTTTAACCAGATAGACATTTTTTCAACCGATCCCCCTGGATCACATTTTTCATAGAAATCGTTTAGCCAGTCCAACCAGACCCGTCAGTTAAACCAGACCAGACAGTCCAACGAGACTGGCCAGACTATCCAGATCGGACATTTCTCTTACACCAATCTCTCCGTGCATATCATCAGATCGAATCCAAACGATATTCCGACGATAGCCAGAGCATTCCGAACAAAGTTGTATTCAAGGTGTTTTTAATTCCAATCCTTATTGTAGTATATATAACAGTGGCGTTCTATAAGGTAAGAATCACATTTTATGCTTTGTTCAGGGTTTTTTTCTAATTTAAGTCCGTATTTTAATACTTTTCAAATAAACCTGAAACCAATAAAATTATATTTAAGTTACAAGTGGAACACGAAGTCCACGATCTGTATAATTTTAGTGGGTTAAATTGGCAAAGATAAAATTAAATATTTTAAATCAAAAAACGGATTTTTATATAATTAAAATAAATAAATCTATAAAAAATATCCTAAATTTCAAGCGGAATACGAAGTCCGTACACAGGTATAGATTCTGGATTCTCGAACTTATTACTCAGAAACCCTTCTTATATAAGGAGGAAGGTAAAAGCACGATCCTACGAACCATCACCCTAGTTCCTACAATTAAACCTCTCCTCTAGAATTTTTACTTTTAATTATTTTATTTTTGTTTATAATTTTTGTGTTATTATAGTATAGAGCTTTGATTTTTTTCCAAAAATATTTAATATTTCCTGCAATTTCAGGTTTATTGATTTGAAAATTTGAATCCCAATTATATACGATTTATCTTTTTACATAATATTTTGAAAATTGTGACTGAAAATTTAATTATACAATGTTTGCACATCATTAAAAAAAAAAAAGGTTTGCGACCACTTTTTTAGGCCAAAGAATTATTTTAATATTTTATTTTTATATATATATTTTATATTCTTTATAAACAAATTTATATAACTTTTAACTATACATTTATTTCATTATACTATGGCAAATATTGTGTTGTTTATTTATTCACAAAAATCTATAAAAATTAATGATCTTACGTTGTAACAATTGCAAATATTAGATGATAGAGATTTTAAGTTATTTAAACAGCATTTCAATGATATATAACACGTTTCAATCTATAACTTTCATAAGGTTTTGTGTGTACTGTATAAATATTGATCTCCCTTCCCACAGAAAATTAAAAAATTTTCAATCGCATAATTTAGAAACACATGAATGGAATATGAACGCGTTCATTTATCTGGTAAACGTGAATTCCTTCATCTGGGAAAAAATAAACGTGAACGAGTTTGGTTAGGTTAGAACAAAAATAATTGTGTTTTTTAGGTTACTTACACGACCGTTCCGAAAACTGATCTAAACAGATCTATTATAAAGTTGAACAGTCAAAGTAATTATAGGTAACTAGCACGTACTGTAGGGGCGCCATTTCAGTATTTTTATTGGATGAGTGAAGATCGAAGCTGGTCAAATTTTACGCCGATCAAGGAACTTTTATTAGATATTAAAATTATGTTATAGTAACTGACAACTTCATTTACGATTTTTAGGAATGTACAAAGTTTTTTAGTTACAATTTTATTAAACATAATCATTATTGCACAACAAACACAGCTTAACCTGTCATCTAAATCAACTGTAATAATATCACAACCTCCAAGTCTTGAAAAACACATTCAAAAACCTCAATGTGATTATCAGCTTTCCATCAACTATTTGCCAGCTATACTCATCTTTGAAATTTAAATGATTTTATTATATTTCTAATTATTATGATTATGCTATTAATTTAATAATACGCCTAAAATGAAATATGGAGCTTAAGGATTTTATGACTGGAATTTGGAATGTGTGAACGTTATATAGGCCTGGACATTTGACGACAGCGATATTGGAACTTGAACGATATCGACTAGACATTTTATTGCAAGAGCAAAAATTAAACTGTGTTTGTTAGTGGAATGATGAAGGAAAGCCGTCTGTATCAAAAAGTTTAATATACATGGTCTGAAAAATCAGGAGATCAGTACAAGAATAAATTAAAAGAAACCTTTCGTTTAATGGAGGAAACAAATAACATAGATAATCTACAGAACAAGATTGAAAACTCAGTCAAAACGGTGGCCATAGAAGTCTTGGGATTTGAAGAAAGAAAAACAAGGGAAAAATGGTTTGATGAACAATGTAAAATAGCAAGTACTGAAAGAGACATTGCACGAACAAAAATGTTAAAAGTGAGGAGAATAAAAGATTATTCGCAATTAAGTGACAAGAAACAAAACAAATGTTTAGAAGGAAAAAAGAGCATGGGAAAACTCTAGACTTAGTTCTACTAATTTAGTACTAATTAATAGTTACAAATATAAAGCAAAATTTTTTTTTGAAAAGACTAATGAGATTTAGGCGGAATTTAAGGCAAAATCAACAATTATAACGGGTTAAGAAGGATTATAAAGGATCACTAATAACGTATAAGAAAAAGGCCACAGACGAGTATAAGAATATGTTTGACAAAATGCTAAACCAAACATTTCAGGTAGACACGGAAGAAAACATCAGTACAGCTGAATATAGGGTAGATGAACTAACGATAGAAGAAGTGGAACGGGCAGTAGATATGTTGAAAAATGGGAAGGCGCCAGGGGAAGATACAATTATTGCACAACTTCTGAAAAAAGGAGGAAAAGACCTAATGGCACAGATAAAACGGCTAGTAAATATTATATAGAGCCAAGAAGAAATACAAATAGAATGGCACATGTCAGTGCTATGCCCGTTTCATAAAAAAGGAGACCCCCATGATTTGCAAAAATTACAGAGGAATATTCTTTCTAAACATCTTACAAATTAGTATCAAACATAATATTGAACCGAATCAAACCATACTCAAAGGAAATAGTTGGAGAATATCAGTCAGGATTTATGCCAGGGAAATCGACAGTGAATCAAATACATACGATAAAGAAAATAGTAGAGAAAAGTCACGAATTCGACATAGATATGTACCTAGTATTTGTCGATTTCAGACAGACGTATGACTTCATAAATCGATATAGGAAATTATCGGTATTCTGGAAAGTAATGACCCAACTTGGAATCCCTGCAAAACTGGTAAAGGCATGTATGCAACACTCTAAGTGTAAAGTTAAGTTTGACAGAGAATTATTTGAAGATTTCACAGTAGAAACAGGCGTAAGACAAGGAGACGCTTTGTCCCCTGCATTATTTAACATAGCCATAGAGTCTGTAGTGAGGGAGATACTCAATGATGCCACGGGTCTAAGCATAGGAGAAGGATGTCAAATAACATTAGATGCATACGCGGTTGACATTATAATTATAGTTGAAACCAAAGAAGTACCCCTTATAGATGAACGAAAAGCTAATATCTAAGGGGAAAGACATTGGACTACAAGTTAATGATCAAAAAACGAAATACTTAATAATATCTCAAAGAGAACATATACAGGTTAGGTTAGTAGCTAGTAGTTAGAGACTTAACCTTTGAAAGGGTATCAAACTTTAAATACCTAGAAGTAGATATTAACCAACAAGCAAATAGCTACGAAGAAATTAATAGAATAATAACAGCAGGAAATAAATGCTATTTTGCGCTTGTACCATTATTAAAATCAAATATAGAGGGAGTTCTTAAAAGCAGACGGATAAACTGGGCCGGCCACGTATGGAGAGCAGAGGGTCAAACAGTAAATGAAGTCACAGTGTGGAAACCATACAAAAAACGACCGTGAGGATGACCAAGACAATGGTGGATTGACTGAGTTAAAAAAGATCTTTAGCTCTAGGAAATAAGAGAGGGAGAACAACTAGCGAATGACAGGGAGGTATGGAGAGGTGTAGTAGAAACGGCGATGGACCTACATGCCCGGAATAAACCTTAATAACAGAAAAGAAAAAATGCTATTAATTTGTTCATTATTATATTAATAGAAACTATAATTTAATATTTATGTAAAATTTTAAACATATGGTAAAGTTATTTATTGTTTATATAACATTATAGTTTGTTAGTTATTTATTAATTATAATAAATGTACTTATATGTGTGGATACCCTAAGATTTTGTATTATTACTATTGGCCTTGGATCATAATATCATATATTTAAGTTATAATAGGCTCTACATAATATATTATCATTTTATCAGTATTCCAATCACATGTAAAAATATTAATTTTAAATTAAAATACATTGTTGATTCTGCGATTACACGATAAATTTGCAATTATAATGCATTATATGGTTATAAATAGCACAGATAACACATTAACGAAGTGACAAGTAATTAAAAAATTTAAACTTCTCAATCCAATTAAAAGAAGGCTGATAATATAATATTAATTTATAATAAGTATTTCATAATAATAACCTTTATCGGAGCTATTATACCACTTTATTTATGTTGTGGTACACTTTATGACCAATGTCTGCAGTTGCTTATGATACTAACCTAATCCAGTATATTAATAGTCTAAATACCAAATTATAAAATAAAGGTAGATCAAACTATTTAAAAAATATGAAGTTGAAGGTATAAAAATAAATATTTACAAATTACTAATTATGGATTTACGGGATTCAACTATTGAGTTGAAGTAGTAAGTAGTTACTGCCATTGGATCTATAAACGTGTCTAATTCCTTATATAAAAAATATTAAATACTACAGTAAAAAATTATAAATACAATAGGTATTAAAAACGAATACTATTCTCACTTTTACAAGAATATAAACTTCAATTTACTTCTCTAATTAAACGTTGTAATAAAGATATCATAAAATACAAACCACAAAAATGTTTATAAACATTTATACTTAATATGTCAGGCAAAGATCACCTACAATCTAATACATTTGTTGCTTAAAAAGACAATGATGTAGAGAAATAAATAAAAAAACAAATACAAAATTTACAATATTTCGTATTTTCATTATAAACATAATAATATAGTACATCGTAGGTATAGATTGTGTTTCAATTTAATTAATTTCATTTTCCCCTTTATACATTATACTTTTCTTTTTCGCTTTAGAACCAACGACCTAGATAACACATAATAAAAAGGTACACATTAATAAATATAATTAAATATTATATATCTATCTCATAAATAATATAGTAATAAATGTCTATGTCAATTAAAATGTTAGATTGTTTGAATTATATTAGTTAAAAACTATTATTTCTGTTTATCACTTTTATAATTTGTTTTGCACATTCTACGTAGGTATTGTAAAATGTATTGCCATTATTTTTGTTAAACTTTTTTTGTGTTCATAAACCCAAATCCTATTTGTTATGAAATATAGTTTACAACATAGGTGTTAAAAATGGAGCGCTACTGTATTTGATAATAACTGGTATTTAGAATAACAATTAAACAAATAATAATAACATACCATTATTTAAATGTAAAGCTATAATAATAAATAATATAGCTGGAAAATAAATACAATACACATACATTTAAGATAATTTTCTATTTATCTATAATATTTTAATAATAAAATTTATAACATATTACATAAATTACTGGACAACAGAGTAGGTCTTTAATAATTATTAAATAAATAAAAAAAAATTTATATATATATAATATATATTTAATATATTCATTTTATCGTTAACATATTACAAATGATGTATAATTATATAATCTATAGCTATAATGAATAAGGTTAAGTACTATAAAGATTATTTCAATTTGATATTAATTCTTACTACATTATAAATTCCTATATTTTAAAATCAAAAATCTACTTCTAGAAAATACTATTTAAGAATATTTAAGAATACAGACTGTATTGTAAATTATCATATTTAGTACAAATCAAAAAAAAATGTGTTTCATTAGCATTGATTGTATAAATAATTTAAAACTTGTAACATCAAATACAGCACAGCCAGTATTAAAATTAAATAGGTATGCTATTAAATGATAGAAAACAAAAAAAAATATTTTTAGTCAAATGTCTTAATTGCCAATTTAAGCTTATTTTATAAGTAATCGTTCTACATACAATAAAAGCTCTCATTTTTTAATATTATAATTAGATAATAGTTAAATTAGTCTAGAAACTTATTGATTTGGTGATGTCAACTAAATATTTTTGACTTGACCATAATTATCATATTATAATTTATAACTAATTCTTGACTCAAAAATTATTAGTATATTATTTTAATATTTTCTTAAAATTATTATTCTTAAATAAATAATATAATATATTTATGTGTTTCAAACACAACAGTAACATAGGAATTCAACAGACTGAATGTTCTAATTGGAATTATTTATATTTTACTGTAATATTTAAATAAAACAAATATGGTAATGTATACATGACTATTTAATTAGTACATAAAATAACAGAAAACTCTTCTAAAAAATAATTATAATTACATAAATAATAAAAATAGAAACAATAATTTCTTATTATATGACAATAATTAAATTCTAAGAACTACACGCAACAATAATATTTTTAACATTAAATTAAAACACAATAATATAATATATATATATATAAATATTGGACACAGTTGACCATTTATCTAATTTAGTTAATATTACAATACCCAATAACAGTTTATATAGAAATATTTTTTCTCAATTGTTGTTAGTTAAATAAAGTATTAACCATTTTTATGGAAAAGTAAAATACTACATAAGTAGAATTATTAAACAGTATCATTTCATGTAGTATGAGATTTCAATATTTAGCGAATAATTGTGTAAAAATTTTTTTTAAACAAAAAAAAAATCTTTAAAGGTATTATAATAATAATTGTATATGAAAAAATTAAGATACTCGATAGTTATATAAAAAAAACTTTATATTATAATACAGGTTAAATGTATTAGGTAAGAATTGTCTTAGTTGGTTTGATGTATTAGTTTTTGTTTCTTATATTTACACATTTTTTTAAATTTTAACATTAAAATCAAAAAGTATAAATAAATAATAAACGAAATAAGCGTTCTAAAGATAAGATTATTGTTTTCGTATTTTTTTTTTTTACATTTAACAAGTAAAATAAGATTGGGATAAAAAAAACTAACAAACAAACAAATGACAATGATAAAATATATGTTAGGTTAGGATTTTTGAGCACCATATTATTCAAATGTAGGCAGATATAATATTAGAAGGTGCATGTGAATATATATATATAAATAACTATTACAAAATATGTTAAAACACATAAGTAAAACAATTATATATTTGATATCATTATAATGATTTGATTTTAATATTTAACTAATTAAATTTTCATATACAATTGTGAAATGTTCCTAAAATATTTATTTAATTTTATACTGAATGTATTTATCTATAGTATTATAAATTATAATTTACACACAACATGTAAATACTATGCAACATTTTGTAAACCTACAATTATAATATACATAAACTTTCAACTATACATTATGCCTATTCATGTTAAACTCATTTAATTCCAATTTTTAATTATTTTTTTAGGTTCATCACTATGATTCTATTATGATAACAATAAACATGCATTAATCAAAAACTTTGGAAAATGACTATATTAACATTAATAATAGTGTTTAAATCTAAAAAAGTAAAAACTCACTAAAGTAATGTTATTTTTATTAAATAATAATTATCTATTATATTACTTATATTTTAATTTGAGCGCATTCCTAAGAATTATAAAACGCCATGGGATTAATAGTATTAATTCTAAAAAGTTTTAAATATTAATTTTGAAATAAATAATGTATAAGATGAATATATTTGACCATTAAATATGATGAAATAACTGAATTTTGTTATTAATTGGAATATAGTAGAAATATATTATTGCGTTGTTCAAATAAGTAAATTAAATTATATTACCAATAGTCGATATTGCATATAGATTCACTAATATCTTAAACACAATTTTATCCAAAAATATGAGGAATTATATATCTCATGTCCTCAAATGAGATCACTTTGAGGGTTTTTTAATCAATTAAATATTCTGTTGACACAAACACCCCAGAGATTCATTTTTGTATATATAAAAAAAAAGGATTTTTGTGTCACTTGGAGGGCATAAAAAATTGATTAACTAACATAATATTTTAGAGATATCTCAATTATATTAATAATTAATATGAGAAATATTACAATAAAAGCTGCTGAAAGTAGTTAGTAGTAATTGTTAGTCAATAAAATGATGCGATGGGAATAGTAGTTCTTTGTGTGCAAAAGCTATTAATGCAATAAAATAACGTTATATTATTGTAATCAATTAGAGTACATTATAGAGAGCATTAATTGAAATGTACAAAAATGTATTTAGTAACCCGCATGTTAAATAATTGTTCCTACAAACAAACCTTGATGGAATATAATATTTGTTGGACATTTATTGAACAAGATAATTCTGGACTAGAACTATAATATATATTCGTTAAAAATCATTATATACCTAATACATATTATATAATAATACAATAATTATAAAAAAAATATATATATAACCTACGTGCATAACACATAAAACATCTATTTTATAAATCATAAATATTTCTATTGCAAAGATAAATTACCAATTAGGGAAATTTATTATAGTCATTATCAGGGTTCGGGACCTAAAGCATTTGCTCATCGTTCTTTTAGTGCTTATTTTTAAGTTTGTTTTTAGGTGATTTTATAAGCGCTTATTTAGATGATTTTAAGTACTTTAAGTCTTGAACCCTGTTGATTATATAAAATAAACTAAGAAATTATCAATAATCCTAAGATGATGGATCAGTAGCATCCGATTTGATGGCAGTAGATAATGCATTTGTGCCCAATAGTGTAGTTTTCTCTTCAACGGATGCATCAGAGGTACCCTGAGGTGTTCGTGAATTTGCTATGGCAGCAGATTGAATAAGTTCTCCATTGTTAAAAGACACTGCATTGTTTGAAACTACGGCTGATGGTACTGTTATCTGGAAATCGTAAAATAGTAGTATTATTAAATTGTAAGTAATAATATTGCACTACGCAAACAAAGACCATTTAAAACATTTATGTTACAAATTTAAAATCTATTGTTTAAAAAAGTAGTATAATATTTGTAAAGAACTAAATACAATAAAAATATATGTATGTATAATATTTTAAATGATAAATAATAATAAATATTCTGTTAAACTAGTAATAAATATTATTATGTGTGTATGTGTAGCTTGGGTCAATGTAACAACAGTAAATAGATAAAATATATCCTAAATATGATTAAACATATATTAGAGATCTATTGGACCATTGAATCAAATAATTTGCAACTGAAAATATTTAATACATACAATGCAATAAATATTAAGTACACTTAAATGAAATTAGAAAATTATAGTAAATAGTTATTATTTTGATTTTGCAAAAAGATAAATAAAAAATAAATGTACAATGTACAATGTAACAATCCAACAAAAAAAATTAATAAAGAACTATTTGCAAACGAATGTTAATAGGCACGATATAAATATATATATATGTAAAGGAAGCACTTCCTTCATTTAAATTTGCCGCGCTTCATATGTTACGCGCGCTGTTAATCAATCCCGTCAGATGGAACAGTCTAGATGATAAGAGAAAAGTAGTATAGATAATAACTGTAATATTAAGTATATTGTAATACTAAATAAATGTAATAGATTTAAGTGAATCAATAAATAGATTTAATTAAGTTAATGAAGAATAGAATAACAATAATAATAATAATTTTTAATTGTTGTTTCTTTTGTTTTACAGGTAATTTTGTAATTAATGTAAATTATGTAATAAATAACTAATAATAACTTTTGTTTTACAGAGAAACCAAACTGAGTATTATTATTAATAAAATTTTAATATCCATTACATATATATTATATAAATAAAAATCATATTAGAACATTATTTAAAAAATTAAAATTAAATAATTTTTTAAAATTTTTAATAAAGTTGTATTGAGTATAAAACCACTATAAATTATTATTAAGCACTATTCAGTGTTAGATACTACTTCATAATAAAATCATGGTTAAAATATAAATTAGTTGATAAAAATGTTTAGTCATAATTTTATAGCACTCTTTTTTAGACCCACTACCTCTCAAATAAACAGCTCATTACTGTTTCTTTTTGTATTATTTGAACGCCTTTCAGACTTGAGAGGAACAAGCGAACTTTTAAGGTGATTTATCTGTGAAGAAAATATCATTGTACAGTATATATTATGTATATGGTAATGAATTATGTCACTCTTCAGTATATATTATATGTATTATTAATTTTACCATAACAAGTTTATAGAGTATCAAATTCGTATAAGTTAATAATTTATAAAAGTAATGCATGTTTAATTGTAATGAATGATTTAAAAGGCTAAACTGAAAATTAATTGAATCAATGTGGAATAGTGACTTCAAAGCGTGCTTTTCATACTGTGGTGTCAAAAGCATCTAAAATTAATTAATATTACTCTTTTTTTTCTCATTTCAGTCACCTACTCACCATCAAGAGATTATAAAAGGATTATTTTTACGACTTATCTTGTCGTACAATAATTGTTTGTAGATTGGAAGCTGCTAATAAATCCGCCTAAATGCGAAGTGAGAAATCTGAAATGTTGGGCTGAAACGCGTTTACACCATATAATTTATTAAAATTACAAAAACTGTATTTTAATTTGATTCTAGGTTTAATTTTATTATTATTCAATGAACTTCTTTTAATACACAATTTATAATAGTAGACAGTAATGAAATTTAAAATTTTTTATTTACCTGAGAAGAATTCCTTGTTACATCAGGTGAACCATGAACACTTTTCTCCTCATCTCCGTAAGAGTGGAACAGCTAAAAAATTAACAAATAATAATGAAATAATTTTATAAAATCCAACCTACATATACATTTAACTGTATATTCTAAATTGGTTCATTAATTATAATTTTCTTAGGAATATTATATATACATATAAAAAAAAAAAAAAATATATATATTATATAATATTATTAATCTATAGTAGATACGAAATATAAAGGTTTAACTTTAAAAGTAACTTTATATTTTAGTTAAATGTTAAAATTTTTAACACAAGTTTATAAAACAAAATTAAATTATATCTTATATTTAATTACCTTAGTATTTTTATTTTTATTAAATACATGGGATGAACCCTTTTTATAAAAATTTATACATAAATATTATTAATGATTATTGCTGTTAGTAAATTACAAACATCGATTATTTTTCAAAATTTAATTAATTATTGATCAAGACTTGGTTGAATCTTTCAAATCTAGAGGTTTTTTTAAAGTTTTTAAAGTTATTTTAAAGTACCAACTTCAAGGATTTTTATATATTTTTTTGTTATTCTACAACATATCATACAAAACTACAAATTAATTATGTCATTTTACTCATACACAAATTTTAAAAAATTCATCTATTAGTGTTTATCTAGACACTAGACCTAATATATAAATGAATATAAAAATAATTTTGTTATATTTTTGAGCAGTGTCAGCTCATAGACCAATTTATTAGTGAAGCATAAAGACGGAATTAAGATAAATTTTCTAGGGGGGGGGCTACAGGGTCAATACTTAAATCTTAAATCTAACAAAACTTTTATATGCTTATATATATATATACGTATATATTATATACATCTTATGAACATTTCTTGAATTCATTCATTAACTTATAAAATTTAACTTTTTTGTTATATTATTATAATAGGTATATGTTAATATTTTAAAATTTTAATACAAAAATATTATATTTTAAATATAATAATAATCTTTGAACATTGCAGATCGTGTTTATTTTATATATAGTTTTTGTTAAAAGAAACTTCTAAATTTTTACATTTGTGTTAACTTCTATACAAAATTTTGAGGGGCTAATTATTATTTTTGGGGCTACATCCCCCATGCTACCCCCTATTATCGCCTATGTTGAAGCAGATATATTTCTAAAATTATCTCGAAAAACAAATTTGTTTAAAAATATTATTATGTATTAAATTAATTAATTATATACAAAACTATAGGTGTATCTTCATTTTTAATTAAACAATAAAATTTATTAAAAATCATCAAGATGCTATCTAGAAAGTTTGTATGTTCAATATGTATACAATATGCTCGTTATTTCCATAATCCATATACCTCCATTTTTTTTTTTTCAGTGGTAATTACAAAGATCTTGTCCTGACTTGCCTCACCCTAACCGTAACTGGTTCTGTGGTGTATAATTCTTTGATTATGTTTAACAACATTTTATTTGTTGTAAAATATTGATGTTATTAATTAGTGTAAAACAAAATTTACTTTGTCAACTTCTTCATCAAATTCGCCTGCGTTGGACATCTTTTTGGACCGTTCCATTAAGGTAGCACGTTTTGCTGCCATGTAGAATGATCGTTTCACACGCAAATACATCACTTCGGTTACAGCACGAACCGTGTAGTCAGGAACAAATGTGTAACGTAACATAGCATCAATATTTACTGATTGAATACTGCCCATGTTATTAACGGTAGAGTTGGCCATCGTTGTGTTGGCACCAGATGGTGGTGACTCACCTGAAAGACAATTTAAGAAATATGATGTAATAAATTATATGCTTAGCCAGCACATACAATCACATAATATTTAATATAATTCACCAATTCCAATGTTCTGGTGCAGGGCCTGTGATCCAAAGTATGTGAACGGACCGCTTTCAAATACTAGATTTTCACGACCCACAGTAACTTCAACACGTCCTTCTAATATAAGTACAAAATAGTCAACGGGTTTGCCTTGCTGATAAATCACACTGGCTGGATCAGATTTAAATCGCTCTTTATCTTTCATTTTTATATGGAATATCACATCTTGTTTCAGCAGACGCATTAAAATTGTTTCTGATACCACGTCTGTTTTGAAAGCTTCAACACCTTTTAAGGATTATTTCGTAAGTAAGTTTAATAATGTATAATATATTTATAAATTCTAATTGCACAATGCATGTGTTTAACGTATATAAGTATTTATTTAAGCATGTTACTTGATGACAAAAACTGGAATGTGGCCAGAGTAAGTTGTGGAGAAATATGTATGCGTTGATTCTCACTGCGTTCAGCAAATGCTGTAAAGTCTTGAGCTCTGAGTGAGCGTTGTTGTCGACGTTGTTTCGAACGGTTATCGGCTGAAATTGAGTAAGAATATTATTTTTATAAAATATTAAACGTTTTCGAAGTACTTATTTTATAATATATTTACTGTAAACATCAGTTTCGTCCATGATCTCTGCCTGAATTAATTCTTCAATTACGTCCTCCAATGTTATAATACCCACAGTTTCGTAAAATGGATCGCCCTCACCTTCATTGTTTACTCGATGAACGAATGCCATATGTCCTTTGATACCTATTAATTGTTATTTGTTTTTCAAACATATTGTAAAATGATTTATGCCAACTAAAAGAATATCTCATTTAAATTGTTTTTTTTTTTTTTACTATTTATAAATTTCAGTAGACATTGTTTATAATATATAAATTATAACTACGACCGAGTTTATAATATTTGTCTTAGTTTATAGTAGTTAGATTAAAAGTTTCCTATTATTAATCTTAGATCATATACAGGGTGTCCCAGTAATTACGTTACAGGATTGTACAAGGTTAAAATACGATATTTTGGTGGTTTCAAATCTGGAAATCTTAATGTAGCCTACTGAAGTTTTATTTTAGTATAATAATAAAAATTTACACCCACGCAATTCGCGCATGCACAATGCAACATTCAAAAGTTAAATGGCAACGCCTATTCTTTAAAAAAATATTAATTTTTTGTATTTTTCTAAACATTTTTTATTCGGGTTTATTAATTCTACGTACAAAATTAATTGAGTTATTGTTGGCGTTAAATTTCAAAGAAAATGGCTGAAATATGATTTTTCTTTGTTTTGATAAATGGAAAATTCCAATATTTTGAATATTTGGGCGGAAAATTGTATTATTATACTCAAACAAATTTTCAATTGACTTAAGGTCTCCGAACATAAAACTATTCCAATTCAAACACTGATTATAGGAACTAATGAGTAAAATGACTATCACTTCAAAACAAAAACCGCACATTCTAAAAACCGCCTTGATAATTACAAATATACGTTTTTAATGTTTTATATTCTAGATTTTAATTGAAATATTAAAAAAAGGTACCTCGGGGCACAAACCTTGAGTTTAAGAAATTAATGAAATAACAATTCATCGAAAAGAAAAAAACTAAATGGAAAAATCCATTTTATGTCAATATTATTATGGTTATTTAATAAATAAAATATGAATTTATATAGTAATTACAAAAAATAATAACCTAATCATATCAATAATTTTAATTTTAATTTTTCGAAAAAATCAAGAAAGTTATAAATAAATAAAAACTTAAAAGTTTATAATCTAATATTCATAATATTTACTTATATTATGTATTAGAAATTGATATAATAAGTTTTAAATTATGTTATTTCCACATATATTATAAAACATTAAACAATATTAATAATTTAATCAATTAATTATACTAAAAGATATAGTCATAAACACTGAAATATTTTAAATTTGTAAATTATTTTGTTTAAACGTATATAAATATGACAATAATTAACTAATATAATTAAATTTAATTATAAGTGTAGGCCGTGGTGGATCTACAGGAGATCTTACCATCTGGTAGGTAAAATAAAGCTTTTTGTAATATAAATTTATTACGTTATATCTTTAATAATAAAGTGTACCTATACATATATGTACACACAAATTTAATATTCTCCCGCTCTTACCGTGAGAAAATCCTAGATTTTCTACTGATTGTAATTTTAGGGCGAATTTATTTGGTCCAAAAACCTGTATGTTTATTTGTCTCGAGAGCATGTTTTTGTACATCTAGTTTATAGATGTGAAAGAAAAATAATTCCCTAAATTATATGCACTCTGTAGAGACAACCCGCTCATTCTCACTTACACAAATGGGCGGCTATGTGAGATACACAACATAACAAAGACCCGGAATTAACGGACCTTACCTTCTTTGAACTGTTTGAATAGTACATCGAGCGTGGTATCTTCGAATACGAAATAACACGGGTTTTGATAAAATTGGCACAGAGTTTTAAGCAATGTATTATCGTCTGGATCGACTAGCGCCAAGTCTTTGATGTACAGCATGGTTACAATATTCTGACGGTTTCCTTCGTATACGGGTATCCTCGAGTATCCTGTAAAACAACAAATTTAGTATTCGGTGTGATTTGCAGAATAATATCGCGTTCTGATGATGGAGGAAAATACATTTTACATTTTTATATATTGTGTCGAATTTAACAACAATATTATTTTTGTAACAGGAATTGCTGATCACTCTGTATACTTTAAGGCACGGCGCCTTAGAGGCGGACACGACGGTGCTCGGGGCCTATGACGGCATGGTGGTGTGTAGGGTTTGAAATGACTTATGCGAATTGTGTTTATTACACAAAAAATACAATAAATAATACTGTAGATAAAAGAGTAGGTAGTCGAGATACCTGTGAGACTTGTGTATCATTAATGTTGATCACAAAACGAAATCGTAGGGCGAGAATACGTATAAAATATATATGTTATACGAATATATACAGAATGATTATAGTTTTTAGAAATTTCATATGATTTCAATACAATTTCTATTATTCTTTCTTACAAAACTTTGATCACACATTCACACTGTACATATTAATAGTATGTATAGTGTACATGTAGATTTGCTCAGGCCATAAATATTGGATGTTTTTCAGATATTTACGTTGGGTGAAGAAGGGAACACGAATGTCTGGACTCTGGGGTATATTTTTTGAACACCGTGTGTGACCCACCCAGTAAAATGTGTTTTTCTTCATCGATATACCATGTACCTAATACTCGAGCTGTTCCCGTCAACCCCAACGGGAATTTGAGAACAAATTTAAACTCAATTATACATTTCACAAACAAACGTCGCCGCGACATTGGGACGTTGTTATATTTATAGTCACGGTTGGACTGGCGCCCACGGAAGCCTCAAAACGGATATAATTTTTAAAAATATTTTTCACTTTACGCTCGTTTTAATACTATTCCAATCCCCCACCCACACGTCAAAAGATACTCATGGCGGTGACGATACTGTAGAAATTCTCGACGCACCCAACAAATCCATATACATCTCGCTACACGTATACACCTGCTGTATTGCGGCCATGATCATCCTAGTCTCCGTTTCACGAATATAGAATGTAATTATAGATCATGTGCAAACTGCGTTTACGTTTCGCGCGCGATTGCCAAAAATCGATTTACACGTGTTTCGAAAAATTTCTATTTTATGATGAAACGGCAGAGTATAATAATATTATGTAGTCATAGGTAACTACGTATTTTGGTTGTTGCGAGGCGGTTATATTAACGGTATGACTATATTATACAGGGATTATCTTTAATCAGGCAAATAATGATTTCATGTTACAAACAAATGTTGGGAATTTAAAATGTTTGCGATGTTCTTCAATGCAGGCAAACAGTCATGAAATATAATTTTATATATTTTTTCTGCTGAGTATAAAGGACGAAAGATATAAGATATTTACAACTTTCATAATTCTCATATTTAAAAAGCAGGATCGTAATCGTTTTGATAATATTGAATTTTGAATTGTTTACAAACGATTACAGATAACGAAATTATATAATTAATAGAACCTATAATCAGATTTAAACTTATTTTATAGGTTAGAACAAGCGTTTTACATTTGAGAAAAAAAAATTGGAAAGGATAAGTTGATTTTTTGACAAAGTATTGTCTCAATAAGTTTTGAACATTTTTCAAAAAATGTTTAATATTTCCTGCAAATTTTGGTTTATCGGTTTGACAATTTTATCAAAGTCTAATCATATACTACTTAATTTTTTTACAAAATAATATGAAAATCGTAACTGACAATTTTTTTTAAAAACTTTTAAAGTTAAAACTACCGAAAATCGGCAAAATTACGGTTTCTATTATTTTATTATATTTTTTATTTTATGATAACTAATTAGGTTTTGATAGTAGGAACTTAAAAATTATTTTGAGTGTTCATAATTAGATATCCAACATTTGAAGGAAAAAAAATTGGAATCTACTTCCAAAATATTTTTAAAATCGATAATTTTTTTTGAACTTTAATTGGAAATGACTGTAGAAGGAAAGAGGAGGAAGAAAGATTGAAGAGGCAGATATATTGAATAGACTGATGTGAAGGTAGCTAGTGTTAATTGACAAGAGGTAATAGATTGAGATTTATAGAGCTGTGGGATTAGTACAGCTGATCCCATTTAATTGGGAGTGTAAGTCGAAGTAGAAAAAGATATAATATTAAGTATAAAACAATACTTAGATAATAGATTGATGCTCAATAAAATTTAGTACAAATGTATATAATTTTTTTATTTGACTGTCGATATTAATTTAAATATATTAAAGATTACTTTAAATAAACCATATTGTGTAATTTATATAGGTAGGTAAATATCCTAATATAAATTTCATCGTGTACTTATATCTCTTAAAAATCGTCCTATCTTGTTCTATTATTTAAGTTATAAAATCGATTTATTATGCTATATTTGCACAGAGTTGTTTAAAACATATTAAATTTGGCATTTCAAATTCGTAAAAAAAACGGGATGGTCGATTTTGGACGTTCATCCTTCGTCCTTCGGAGAAATTAGTGCTTTATTATAATTAAGATTTTAATGCAATAGTATTTCATTAAAAAGATTCTGAGCAAAACTCAATATATTATACTGATAATCCGTTCTTAAAGTTTATCTCGTGTAAACTACCTATGAGAATACTCAAAAATATTTAAATATCTACATTCAAAATTGCGTTAGTTATCATGAAAAATTTTTTCCGTCATATTTTGGTAAGATTTTTTTTTTATAGGGAAAAACTTTTGAAAAATTAAAAAAATGAACGAAATAAGCTGAAAAAGTACCAACTAGATGCAATTTGCTACCGAAATCATACCTTTTCGTGGTAATCAGACCATTATTCATATCTGAAAAAATATCTTCAAACATCAAAAAAAAAAAAAAAACACCACTATAAACTCAATACATTCCTATCGCTTCGCTCAGAATCTAAAATTGTACCTACTTTACAAAACTTTGTAGAAAATGAGTAAAATTTATTATCAACAAAATTTAATAGGTATTATTTTTTTGTTATTATAAAATAATTTATTGTTCTTATAGTACTTTCGAGTACTTTAATAGTTTTTAAAGTATTACAAATTTAAATTTCTATGTACGGAGATAATTATTATTTCCTCATTGTGTCATCTGTTATTATTTTTTTATATAAAACTTGAACTGAGAAACTTGAATTCCTAATATGCTCGGAGCGTATGATTTTTAACTCAACTTTTTTAAGTAGTTATAAGATAAGAGATATATTGATTATTGTAAAATATGGCGGACATTGTATTTCTTAGTGAATAGATAGATTTATACAAAATCCTTTCAAATTATAACTGTGATTAAATAGGTAAAAATACATATTATACCTATTGGTATATGCCACCGAAATTGATGATTAAAATTACAATTAAATTATATCATAATATAAATACAATTATGTATGATTAAATGTGACGTTTTCGATACAATACATGAAATTAAAAATTGCCTAACATCAATTGTATTCAAATATACAAACCAGATTTCATAATTTCTGAGACAGTTTCAAAATCCAATACTGTATCGTACGACAACATGTATACATCTTCTAATTTAGTCATTACATCACCAACTTTTTTACGATGGAGTTCAAGAGCCCCAGAAATGATATTAACTTCGTCCTTCTCCAAATCATTATATTCATCACCGGTCATCTATAGAAAACAAAATAAAACAGTATAAATTATTAGAAAGTTTATGCTAAATTTCCCTACATATTTTAATTAATATTACTAAATTGGTGTAATATGTTCATAGAATAAATAAATCTAGCTTATTTAAAGCAAAAAAGAAATGATTTTTGAATCTAATCAAATTTCACATAATTATTTTGGATTGATTTCAAAGGGTATCAATTTTACGGATTTTGCCTTTTCAGAAAATAAAAAATGTTTTTAAAACTACATATTATCTACATTATTTAAGAATGTATTGATATTTTTAAAAAATATTTCTTTTAAGTACGTGTATTGTAATAAGATATAAATATCATATTTTATATCATACAGGTACATATTTTTAATTATCTGTATTTTTTATAGCTAAATAAAATAATTGGTAAAATATAATTAGTGTTGAATAAGATGAATTATTCAATATTTTCTTTCAAATATTTATGGTGTGCCAGTGTAACCTTTCAAGTTCTGTTAACGACGTTTTGGTGTATTGCCACCGCATGTCTATACGTTCCTAACTAGTAACTACGCGTACACAGTAATCATTAAACGGTCAAAATACGGCAAGATCAATAACTACCCGGGTGCGGCGTTGGTTTTATTTTTTTGTTGACCTCGGCTGTTGTAAATTTTGACCATCTTCAACGACATTTTAAACGAATATTATACGCGTTTATATAATGTGTTTTTACTTAAGTCGATAATGGTGTCTATTAAAGTGTATATATGCAACACGAATCCATCATATATCCGACATGTGTTTCTATCGATTGACACAGTTTTAATATTTATATATAAAGCGATGACAAGACAGAAGTAGAAGAAAAGGCAAGAAAACATAATATGGTATATGGACAAATAAATTAAAATTACTATTATTTTACATAACGATAATTCGTAATATTAAAATATTATAAGTGACGAATAAATTATTTCCAAACAATTTATTTGAACGAATTTAATCAAAACGGCCTCCATTATTATTTTGTATACACAAATAATTTTCGATATCAATATTATTTATTATAAAATTATTTATAAAAAAATTAAAAAATACTAATCTCTAATAAACAGACTAGATTTGATTATTATCAATTACTAAACGAACCATAATAGCACAATAGTGTGTCATGATAGGCATAGTTAAAAGTTAATTAGAAAATCGTGTTTATATTCATATTGGTATTGTTAAAAATGCTAACTCAAATTTATTGAAATTATTAAATACACTATACAATGTTATTTTTTTTATTAATACTTTAACGAATTTTATCTTTATTGAGAACTTGGGACTTGGAAGTATAATAAAATTATATTAAAGACTCATAGACATGGCACGTTGAGTGAATTATGTTAGTATATTAAGACATTCAATTTATGTTAATTCCAATGTTTGGAAAAATTAAAATAAAAAAGAAAATACAAAATATTTACATTTAACATAGACTCCTCATATTATAGGCATGTAAATAAAGAATTCAACATTAAAGAGAGTAAATTTCTAAGTTTTATATATATTTTTATCTATAATTTTATTTACCAACGACTTATAAGTTTATTTTTGAAATTAATTCCATTAAATAGTGATAGGCATAAAGGAACATATGCATTTGGATATATTATGATTTATATAATAAAATGTAAGGTCATTTAATTATATATAATATATTGTATATTTACGTTCAGATTAGTTTCACATTTTAAGAAAATTCCCATTAGTGCATACCATCCAAATATACGATTTTGAATGTTTAAATAGCTATCGGTCAAAATATAACTAAACAAAGATATATTTCAACAAAAATATCATTAAAATAAATATTAATTGTATTAGATTACATTTATATGCAAAGACTATATTTTTACTGTTACTAGATAATTTAATTCAGGCAACTAATAAATTCATTTCAAATAATTTGTAATAAAATGATCATTCTTGATAATACATATTTTTACATATTTCGCTATAAAAACACAATTTTAATAATATACGATTTTATTTGTAATAATTTAATTATTAAACAAAATATCTGTCAATTTTTGATTTTTAGAGGATATAATAAAACATCTATGAACACGAAAAATGACCTTAGTTTAAAGTTTAGGACTCATAGAATAAATACTGTAAAGTATATAGAATAAGTACAGGGATAATTATCCATTGAGAATGATAGTTAAAGAAAAAATGCATAGTGTACCTATAATAAATAAAAATTCTTATATTTTAAATTAAACAGATATGTCCATTGAGGAATAAATTGGATATTATTGCAGACTGAGCTAAATCATTTGGACATTGCAATTTTCGAATCTACTATCTATTGAAATCGAGCGTTCATTTAGTCGTCACAAACTATGTTACAAAGAAACTATAGAACATTTATTTTCGGAAAATTTAATGTATATGGTATCTTATTAGTTATATAAATTGTACTTTTTTAAAAATTTTTTTATAAAATATAATATATACGTATTTTTATTATATAAAAATATTTATATTGCATAATTTAATATAAGTGATAAATATAAATTTATATTATATAACTTATATTTATACATTTTGTGAAAATTTGTTATACCATCATGTTATAATTCATATTTTTACATAGCCATTGCTATCCTGGCAATTTAATTGTATACATTAATTATTTATATATAATATAAAATCTGATTTATGTAAATTGAAATAATATAACTTTTACTTTTATAAAAAGTGAAAAAGGTTATCATTTAATATACCACACTATATTTTTAAAAATTTTATTCAGTAGTTTTAAACATATGTGGTATTGTGTAGATGTATAATATAATAAATATAAGTGCAATTATTATTTTACTTTAACTAAAGATGAAACCGGTAAAAACAATAAACTATATTTTATACCGGTAAAATTTGCATAAATGTTATAAATTATGTTTATTTACAGAAATAATAATTAGAGAATAACTAATTATTGAAACGAATGGATTTATTAATATGTAATTATAAGTATATAGGTATAACATGTTAGTATTTAGTTTTTTTACCTGATTAAATTAAATGAAAAAACATTAACAGATATTTTTCCAATTATATTATGTCATGGAATACTTAGAGCCAAGGGTTTGTATATATATATAAATATATATATACGTCCCTGGTCAGAGTTTGAATAAAATTGCATTTGTAAATTCATATATTTATGTGGAAATCCTCGTAAATAAAACAAAATAAATCTAAACAAATAGATGTGTGCAATAATCAATTATTGAAAATCATGAAAATTGACAAAATAAAAATATATTGGATATTTAAAGATGAATTATCTCCGTAATCTGATTTACAGCTAAACCGTAATACTGTTATTGAGAATAACAACCTTTTACATCTACACACTATACATAATACAATGAGATTTTATTAAATAATTGTTTAATGGCTAATATAAAAGAGGAAATTGTTTTGTAATTTTTGTTACGTTATTCAAACAAGTAATCAACGTATCAACGTTTATCAATGATATTATTTCTCAATGGAATTGATTTCAAGTTTATATGGAATTCAATTATTGTTTACTGTGAAAAACTATAAATAACATGTTGTATTTATGTAAAAAATGAGAAAGTTATAAGAATTCGACTAGAACCTAAACACGAAATAGAATTGAGTAGTATAATAGGAACCAAACTAGTTTTTAAAAGTAATTTTTGTTCATGTAGTTAATAATTTGTTTACTGTATAAATTAAGTAAAACATTTGTTTATAATGATTTATAACGAGTTAAGGATTTCAATTACTCGTTAACGAAATAAATATAGGTATTATTTATATTAGAATCATCTCGAGTGACGTGCGACAGTTATAGTAATTAGTAATCACAATCATTAATAAAATAATAAAGTAAAGAGTAAATCTCTCAGGAAAATACATACGGATTTTACAACTTGTTATTCCGGATAACAGCTTACGTTACTTACGCTTACGAGCGTGACGTCGCGTCGGCGGTAGAAGAAACGTATAACTAACTAAAAACGCGATTCAACTTAAACGACGACGTTTTCGCGCGCGAATCTGAAACAACAATAATAATATGGGAAAATGTATACGACACGACGATGGTTATTATATTATTATTATTATTATAGAACTGCGTATTTAAGTAGGTATTTAACCTCCATTACGCGAAACGTTTAGCCGTAGAAATAATATGTTGCAAAGCCTTTGCGTACCGTTTGCGTGTAGCTAAAAAGTAGCTTTTACCTTCGGGAGTTTTGAAGGTTTGCGAAAAATACGAATTCACCCCCTTTACTATTTAGAATTGATACCATTGTACTGTTATAATATGAATTGTTATACAACATAAAATATATTATTGTACATGTACGTAAGCCATTTCGTGGAAATTATTACAGTTCAAAAGTGAATATAATTACGAGCAAAGCGTTTTTCGTATCACGTGCGTCACACGTAAACTTTGCAAATGACGACGCGGCATAGTCGTAAGGTATCCAACATAAATTACCGGTGCCGAGGAAAGAAGCACTGCGAGGATTACCATTTAAATGATGGTTCGGTGTCGTCTTAGGTTAAGGGAGATTTATACAAATCTGCTGGTTAGCGGATACGGATTATGGTATATTGCAAATACCGGGTATCTTATATGGTCAAGGGTATCACCAACGGATAAAGATTTTATAGAAACAACCGCAATAATATGTATCCCGGAATAGCGCAAATGCACCCTGAGGGATAAAATACTATATAGGTACCTGTCGATTTATACAGCCCAAATTAAAGGTTGCCATCATGATTTCTTAAATAATATAATATATTAATTTTTTCATATGTATTCCATAATGAATTGATATTACAATAAAAATATAATAGTAATAATTTAAAATTTAAAACAGTGTACTAAGTTAAGTTTATTTGTTTATATATATCTTTCCCATCACTTTTGTGAAGTAAAATTTTGATTACCCAGTATATACGTAGGTATGCAGGTACAATATTTTTACGGAAGTTAAGATTAATAAAAAATTTTCAGTGTTATTGACTGTTGAATGCGACCGGACTCAGGCGTAATATCACTCAGGGAAATTAATGATTAGTGCTAATGCATTCACCACTAAGTAATAAGTATACCATTGTTTATAAATAATAACAAGTCTAGATTACAGGGTGGATGAGATTATTAAAGTAGCTTGCATGAATTATACACGATGTGTCATTTGAAAAACCTTTATAGGTTTAGAACGTTTTTAAAAAATTATTCATTTTATTTTTAATTAATCTCATTTTAATACATCTTTAGTACCTAAATATAACAATATTACATTTACAATGTTATTTTAGTATACTTAAAATGTTAAGATTTTAGATTCTGAACGGAGCGAGGAATGTATTTACTGATTTTACAAAGATGTATTTTTTTATGTAGGAAAAAACATTTTTTCGGGTAGAAAAATCTTACTCTAATGTTTTCTAAAATTAATGTTGATATATTGGTATACATTTGTATAATATATATATATATATACATAAAGTGAAATGAGTTCCAAATAATTATTTAACTATTTATAAAATTAATACATAATATATAATTAATTTTTTATACATACCCAATAATAAATTACATAAATATAACATAGATTGAAAAATATAATATACTTTTTTAAAGACAATATTAATATAGCCAACCTCTCATGATGTCTTATAATATTATAATAAATATATAATATGATATTATAATACCTATTTGTAATACTTAAAAGCACTATTATAAAAAAATATTTGTCATATAGAATATGTGTGCAAATAGACACGCAAACGAGAATAGAATCCTCGTTGCAAATGATTTTGTGACATTGACAGACTAAAATGCTTATATCCTCGTCCAAAACCCACAGCAGGTAATGATGATTGCTCGAATTATTATAATACGTTTCCGTTTTATTTATTGAACAAGTCCGTTTTAACGAAAACACTCGACCAATCAATACACATTTCGAAATACATAATATTGCTAAATTTATTTAAATGCCCGTAAATAATAATGTTGTTCTCGTTAGTCGTTTCTGACATTCAGGCACATTTATGTCATTTAATCTGCTATAATAAATACAGCGATTTCGTTTTAAAGTATCAATTAAAATAATATTTAAATAATATAATTAAAATTTCGATTTTTCGGTTTATAGAATCAATTTGTACACGTGAATACGTCAGAGGAAAAATCAATCCAAACAGTACACTATATTTTTCTGATCATAATAATAACTGCGTATCGCCGTTCGAATCAAATAAACAGCCAGCGATAGCTACGCCAAAGATTTATGTTTAATGAAACGAATTGTTTAAATAACTTAATATTAATTAAACTATAATGTTTAATGATAATGTCAGTATTTATTCTGATTATTGTGTTTCTTTAATTCTATGACTGGTTCTTAAAACAGACAAATAATACGTTATAAAATTAATTTACTCTCTACTTTTGTTGTATTAGATAAATATTGGGTACTCTAGAATCCAATTATTGAGTAGAAAATATCTGTAGTGAATGTAAATAACTTAGTTTAATTTATATTGTTATATTGTTAATGTGTTAGTAACAGTATATAAATTGTAAGTTCTTAAATTTAAGAAAAATTTAAATTTAAATTTAATATGAAAATGATTAGTCAAGAGAATAATATATTGATATTAATATCACGTCAGTGTGAAGTTAAAAATATATATAATAAAATTATAAATAATATTAATTTTTTTTATTAATTCAGAGTTATACAGTTTTTAAATATGCAAATCGAAAAATATTGTTTACGTTTTGTTACTATAATAAAGATAAATATTTAACCTCAATACTATACTTTTTATTTTTACATTTTTCTATTTGAAGAGATAATGAAATTAAAAAAATGTTTACATATTATAATATATATATATATATATATATATATATTTAGATAAATATTAGATAAATATATAGATTATAAACGTTTAAAATGTATTTGATTATACTGATAATTTAAATATTAAATTGATTCCTAATATTTTATTTCAATAGCATGAATCATAAACAGAATGTTAAGAATTTCACGTTAAAATAGTGGTAGAGATAACATACAGTTTCAATTTTATGCCCGTTATTTTTGTAATAAAATATTTTGATCATCCTGTATATTTCGATAAGGGAAGAGAAAAATTATATTAAATTTTGTTTTGTTTTACTTTGTTTTTTGTTAAATATAAATTATGTCACGTATCAAACATTAAGAAAATATAAATAACCTGCGTATACACATTTTTGACCTACTATTCTATTACATAACTGAAGAGTTTATTTTTCTTTAAAACGCCAAAGGTAATTTATAACTGTGTAGTAAGTACATAAGACCTACTTAAGCATTTTTATACTATTACGGTTGTTGTTTTATTAAAATAAGATAAATAGCAAACATTAATTTTGCAAAATTGTATTCGTTTTAAATGTCTATATAATAGTAATCCTATAACGTGTTTGCATAATATAAAATACATTTATCATTATTTAAATTGAATTTTTTAATATAATTAATACTTAAACATTCTGCTTATAAAATACTTTATAGGAGTATAATAATTAATTCAATATTTATATAATTTTAGGTACTTAATTAACGGAATTTGCTTAATATTTTCAAATTGTATTGTTTTCTTAAAGTTATAATTCATATATTAATTTATTAATTATTTATAATAGGTATTATTATATATGTAGATAAAAATAATAAAAGATTCAAAACATTTCTAATTAATAAAAACATTAAAAGCATATTATATCGAAACTTATTTAAAAATTAAGATAATATAAATGAAAAATATACACAGTGTTACACAAATTGAAAACCTATTTGCAGTTCCTCAATTTTTGTTACGTGAAATTCCTTTAATCACTCTGTATAATAAGTATATAATTTTTAGACTGTAGTAACCAACTGTTTAATAATAATTTTGATCTTAAATCAGCCACTATAGTATAGTTATTCGCAGTACAGTACGATATGTCTTCTAATGCAACAAATTCTAGTATTTTTTTTTTATCGTAAGCCAGATGTGCGGTTTCTGAGAAATATATATATACCCTACGTCTAGTCCAACGGTCATGTCACGTCCTAACCAAACGCTTGCTAAACAATCGTCCATTTCTATGTAAAAAAGAAATATTGACTTTCTCTCATTGGTTAACAAATTTTATACAGAAAATCTAATATTGGGCATAATATACCTAATGTTATAGAATTTACATACCCATCAAAAAAACAATATAATATACGTAAAAGATTGAATCGGTTGATCATTGATACTTAGAACTTATAGTTTTATTCATTTCATAGTAAAATAATGTATATAAATAAAATAAAAACACAAATAAAATAATCTATACAATGTTGCATGATAGTTAAACTGTAAATATTATGATAATTTGGAATTTCACATTAACTTTGTAAATTTAATCCTTTATTGATATTACACAATACGAAATACAAATTATATACGAGTATATACGATACATTTATGAAATATTTTTTTTTTATACATTTTTCTAGGTAAGTACTGAATTTAAATTGTATTTATATAAATGCATCATATAATTATATAATTATTCCAAAAATTATATTTACACGTATACCTATTATGAATTTGGTTTAAATTTAAACAATTAAACTAGAAAATAATTTACTTCACTATTTTATAACAGCTTTGTTTTTATTTATTTATTTGAAAAATTTAGCCAACATGAAACGGTGAGTAAAAAATATGAAAGGCAAATAAAAATCGTAAAATTATAAATTAAATATTTGCGAATTTTTTCGATAAATAACGGTATATTAAGAATGTTTAAAATGACAACAGAGATATAAAATTTAGTGTAACTCAAGATTAAAAATTATTATGACATGATAAACATAAAATACAATAAGTATATTTATTTATTGCAAAGAAATTATGTGTTGAGCAATTTTTCTTATATATTTCCAAAGTATAATTATTATAACCTATTAGACAAATTGTATTTTATTCATAGTTTTTTTATGTAAATTGTCTATGCTAGAATGTAAAAAGCAGAAATGATTGAACGATAATAATTAAAAAATATTAGGTACATACTTTATTCAGTTTCCTTAATATCCATGAAACTTTAATAAACGATAAGATCCTAAAATTATGATTGTTAAATAAGTTTAAAGTAAAATACACAATATATTTCCCATATAATTTTTTAATGTGACTAATGGATAATGTAAAGGAGAAATAATTTTAAAATAATGCTTTAATCTGTTTAAAATAAAAATTATTATAGTTTTTTTTTAAATAAAACTCCAAATTTTTTTTTTACAACTAAAATTGTATTTAAGTTTTTTTCATGTATTATCTTGTGTTGATTTCATAGCTTTAATACTAAAATATTATTATATTTGAATGAATTTAAAATGAAGAATGATAATTACATTTTTTAATTAAATTTCTATCTATTTTTTTTACATTAAAAAATAACATCTACAAAAACTATATATTGAAAAAATATATCAGTTATAATGATTCAATTTTTACAAATAAAATAATAATAATAATAATAAAATGGGGATCAATCCAACTGTTTGTGAACTAAATTCATCACCCTCTGTTGGTCTATAATTTATTTATTATATTATAAAATCAATGATACTACATAGTCATGATATTATTTTATGGCTTTACGTTTAATTATGTTTCTGAATGTATATACTGGCTGACATAAACGTACTATTTCATTATTTATTATATATATCCTATTCCAGCGAAAACATTTTGATATAGGTGTGAGAAATATTAGCAGAGAAATACGCAATAAGCTCTATAGCAAAAAGTAAAAACCATTGATTGAATTATGTAAATTATATGCACTGAAGAAATATAAATAAAGAGTTACTGACAGATTGACAGACCTCCATTTTAACAAAAAAAAAAATTGTTTTAAATATAAAATTAAATTAAATGTGTGTTTATCGAATAACCCTGGTTTTTATGAGATGATGATCTATTTTATAATGAAAATAAAATAATAAATATAGGTAGTTGATTATTATTATAAACGTACTTCAAAAAATACTGTTTTACATACATTTATGCGCATAATATCGATTACCAGTGTATTGTTTAGTATAACTAAGCATAATATGGTAATAATATACTTAAGTAATATCATATACTAATATATTTGTAGTCAGGGTAAGCCAATGGTTTTTATTATATTTTCATTCATAAAAATTTGGCGTCACGAATATAATAATAATATTGATCAAATTATAATAATATTATAATATATTATAATGTTATTACGTGTTGGCAAAGAAATAAAGTAAACTACATAAATAAGTTTTTATAAATTATGATGCAAATTGTACACGAAGCGGACGTAACGTTTTCACTTTTATATGAATTATTTAGAATGAAGAAATTTGAATATTTCATAATATATTTAATGAAATATTCCAAGTGGCTATTACCATAAAATCGATCGCAAGTAAATGAAATTCGTTCTGTGTCACATAAATTCAAAAAAGAATCGACAAACATAATATAAATACAATTTTTATAATGTCGTACATATAATGTTTTTATATAATGAATTTTATGGATTATAGATTCAAATATTATTGTGCAGTGTTTATAATTAGTTTACGATAATTGGTTATTACTCTATATCAATATATATCATCAATTTACGTAAGTATCATATTTTCCCGTTGAGTTACAAAATAATGTACAAAAAAGTTATAAAAGTTATTATGATTTAAAGGATAAAACTCGAAAAATTTTCAGTTAACATTATTGACGTTAAAGCAACGTAAATTTACGATGGACTCTCCATTAAGATAACGCATCGTTTTAATATAAATTACGAAATTTAATTTGCTTTAATGTGCTTTAACCATAGGTTATAGTTCTTTTAAAATACTATTAATTGTTTTTTTTACCAACACTTTATAATCAAAAGTATTAATTACAAATGCATGGTAATGAATTAGGTAAGCCATTAAGTATATAATGTATAAAATTATATTATAATAATTATGTCATAGTCGTTCGTTACGATTTATCAACAAATAACATAAGTCGATAAAAATAGCTGGCTCGCGTTGCGCGCGCGACTATACTCGTTAATAAATCGCAGTCGCTTTTACCAGAAGTCGCGGTGCGACTCTGGAAGACGCTTGACTATGACAGTTTTCACAAACATCTTTCACTCGATTTTTCTTTATCATCATTTCTATTATATTCCAATGTTTATACATCGCAAACACACAATACGAGTATATACCACCGATTTTTCATTCTCTTCACCATGCGACGACCATTCCTTAAAGTTGTTGCGATGCTCATTTCATCCTTAATATAAAGTAATTAGATCAAATCATGTCGAACGATCGTCACCCGGTTAACTATTGAGTATTTGCAACATTTTTCTTTATCCGAAGTATTTTCTTTTAATTTTTAATTGGAGGCATTTTAAACACGCTATTTTTAACAAATTAATTCTATGAAAATTCGTTTGAGAAATATAAATATTACTATTTAAAAATGTTGCTACACAGACTTGCGGCTACATGCAGCTTTGTAATATAGCGATTATTTTCCATTTACACTTTGCTAGCTATTGTAGGCATAATATATGTACCATATCCTAAATAAAGATAACTTTAAGTGATTAAATCATATAAATCATGTACACTAAATACACATTTTAAGGTTTAAGCCTTACATAATATGGGCGTTGCCATTTAAAAATCGAAAATCAGTACTTAAAAGAATATCAAAATATTTTTAAAATAATAAAAGTAGATTTTAAAATTCCAATAAAATTAAAAAACCAATATATTTTCTTTAAAAATAAAAAAAACGTTTTTAATATTATATCTTATAAGAGAATCACTAAAGGTATATATTTTTAAAAAAATAATCATATTCTTCAAACACTTCTTTCAATTCAAGATTGGTAGCGCAAACATAATATACCATTTAACGAGCAGGATTGAAAAATGGAAAGGTTGAGAATAGCATCTTGTTTTGAAATAATCTAATTTCACAACATTTTATATGACGATGACGGTTGGACACCAAAATTCATTTTTTTTATTAATATGTTTTTGATTCAAAGAAAATAAAATTGCTAAAAACACAATTTTTAATAAATTTTAAAATTGAATCTTACAATTTAATAAATATGTTATATAACCTATATAAAAAATACAAATGAGATAATATTTTAATTATATGTTTAGTTAAATAGAGATAATGAAATACTTGACAATACATACATTTTAATGACATACGAGAATGTGTATTATATTACCTATAATAATAATTGTTTTATATAAAAGAAGGATCTATCTGTAACAAGTAAATTGTATCTAGTCACATTAATAATATCATCAATATTAAAGTATTAAAGTAAATATTTTATATTAAAGTAAATTATATTATTTGAAATGAAATAATAATATATTAAATGTATTGATTGAATAATAAATGTTTTTATTGAATCAATTGGTTTATTTATTGTTGCAGTATAAATATATAATATTTACATAAAGTAATTTTCATTTAAGTATATTTAATATATTATTTGTAAGTTTTTAACTTTTCTTTAATAACAATAACTTTAGTTACATTTTTAGAACTGTTAAAAATATAATGAGGATAACAGAATTAACTAATTGATGATGAGTAATAACTGTAAATTTTAATTCATGTTGTTTAAAAATTATTATTAATTATTATTATAGTTATAGACAATTCCCTTAATTATAGTTGTAATCATAGGCATGCACATAGGGTATGCCAGGTTATTTTAGCCTATGCAAGACCTATTATGAGTTAAAAACCCAAAATCTCCGAAATTTAATTACTCGGAAACAAAAAAAGTGGGAAGGTCGATTTTGGATGTTTTTCCTTTGTTTCTTCGGTCCTCGGAGAAATTAGTGGTTTATTATAATTAAGATTTGAATGAAATGATATTGCATTAGAAAATACGATTCTGAGCGAAAATCAATATAAAATAATATAATAAATATTGATAGATCATTCTATAAGTTTAACTTATAGAGTAAACTTATAAGTGTAAACTACCTATGGGAAAACTAAAAAAAAATTTAAAGTACCTACGTTAAAAATTGTATTAGTTATCATGAAAACCCTAAAAAAAATTTCATTAAAATTACAATTACCATAAATTTTGACGTTTTTCGTTATTTTTGGTAGTTTTTTTTCTCCCAAAGAAAAACTTTTGAGAAATTCGAAAAATGAGTTAAATAAAGTACTAACTAGATATAATTTTCTAACGAAAGCATACCCTATTTATGGTAATCGGATTATTTCTACCCAAAAAAGTGCCTTCTGACATAAAAAAAAAAAAATCATAATATTCAATTATACAAATTTTAGGAGCTCATAAAAAAAAAAATTGTCAACTACGATTTTAAAAATATTTTCGAAATAGATTTAGTAGTATATGATTACACACTTGTATATTACCTATATATTAATACTAAAGTCTCCGATAATATTTAACTATACAAAAATATACAAATTTTAAGAACTTATAAAAACACACATAATACCAAACGTCTTTTGACGGAACTATGAAATTTAATTTGATGTTCGAAAATGTACACTAGTATACAAAGTTAGTAAAACTAGCTTTTTATACAATAAAAAAATAAAACTAATTTTAAATAATTAAAATTGGTAAGGAGGAGAATTTTCGACGTAAAAGTGTATAAACAGAACAATCTAACATGTAAACACAAAAACATATATAGTTGCAATGTTTTACTCCTTAAAAATGACAATTATTTTAAACACTTCTTATTTCGTTATGTAAATAAAATTTTTTAGATTATTGGGCAATATAAATAACTGAAATAGTTCTGAAATTCCACAGGTAGTTATTATACGATATCCAAATAAATTTCACTTAAATATCTGTTAGATAGTAGCGTTAAAATAGCTTTAGGGGAGACTTTAGAGGATAGTTTAAAACAAACCATTATTACAGCAATGTTACCGCTAGTAATAACTGTCTGTTAATGTATACCAAACTTAACAATGATTTTCATTGGTTTATAATATAATCAGTTATATAATATGCTGTAAGAATTATAAACTTGGAAATAATATATTTCAAAATTATAATATAAATACACATGGAAAAGAAATAGAAAGAAATTTTACAGTCAGAAAATAAAATGACCGATGCTGAAGTTTGGAAAAATAAATTAGAAACGTAGAAAAAATATCAAATTTATTGATTGCATTCACGGGTTAGTATAGTTGATTTGACTTTAAATAACTACTGATAAATGTATCTAAAATTTAAGTAAGAGGAGGAGTAGAAGACCAAAGAAGACGTAGAATAGAGAGTGATACGAAGATAGCTAGTATGAATAAATCAAGATCAAGACCTTTGGAGATGTAGGATTAGGATGGCAAATTTCACTTAGTTAGAAATTTATGGTGAAGAAGACTGATAAACTTAATTATAATTATAGTTATTCTGGTCATAAATTCAACCATCAACCACAATATGACGCCTATGTACATATATATAAAAAATTAAAACTGATGTTAATTAGTTTAACATGTATAAGACTACTTAGTACTTAATATAGATACGGCTATGTATCCATCAGATTCAAGTTATTTAGAGCATAAAATAAAATTAAAATAATATATTTGGGATTATAAAATATTTATACAGGTATAGCTAGTAAAGATATATATACTTATTATTTATGATATCTGATATTTTAGGTACATCAAACTCAGTGAATAATTAATTAAATTTAACTCAATAACAGAATATGATTAATGAACAAAATATTATATACGACACTAGATAATGTATAAATACATAATGTTAATTTGTAGTTAAATGCTAATCAAGCAAAATAAATCAAAATAATTTGTTTTTGAATAATATATGAGTTGAGTGTGAGACAGATAACAAATTATATTCTAACAATTTACTACTTAAAATTGTATAATAAATAATTATAAAATAATCTATAACGATTTTCGATTTCAGATTATCAATTTATTTAAAATTTTTTTTATTAATACGAATATTTAATTTTAAATCATATAAATTGTATAAATAAATTCAAACTATTAAATACATTGCGATATTTAATTACATTAAATACTATTTTGTAGTTATGTAGATATATATCTATATATATATATATTTTTAATTAAATCTGAAAAAAACTATTTTGTAAGAAATCAAAGGAAAAAACTACTTGATAATAATAACATTAAACACAAATACAAAATTCTTATACTTGTAAAAATTAATTTAAAATATTTGATATCTATATAAAGCAATTTTCTGGTATCTTTCTAAAAAAAATATGAGTTTAGAATATTAGTTGTATACCTTTATTTTCAATTATTTTACTTTAAGAAGGTATTTAAGTTAATTACACACATATTAAATAAATCTTAAAAAATTAAGTTAAATTAAGTTAATTAAATTAAGTTCAGGTATATTCAAAAATATTGTATTACATTTTATCATATTACGTGTGGAAGATTATTACTCGTAATATGTATATACAAATATAACAGTCAGATAAGGGTAAGTAAATGTTGATAACTTAATAATTAATAATATAGGAATTGTAATACCTATAAGTAGAATTTAACACATAAAATATGTAACAAATATTAATAAGAAAAGTGTAACTTAGACACCCACTTTAATATAAAGTAATCATCAACAGCAGTCATTTAAACAGAATCAGTTTGTATATGAAAATATTTTATAAATTAAAAAAAAAATAAAGTGCATTAATATATTTGTTTGTTGGAACTCTATATTAGATTCTGAGCGAAGCAAAGATTTGTTTTACATAGATATTTTTTTTTCATTTTATATTTTTTTATTAGTTTTTTTTTTTATGTTTGAAGACACATTTTTAGGTAGAAATAATGGTCCGATTACCACAAATTGTATGGTTTCGGTATTTATTTGGTACTTTATTTAGTTATTTTTTCGAATTTCTCAAAAGTTTTTCCTCAAAAGAAGAAAAACTACCAAAAATGGCGGAAAACCGGCAAAATTCACGAAAATCATAATTTTGACGAAATTGATTTTAGATTTTTTATAATAAATTGATAACTTATGCAACTTTGAAAGTAGATACTTGACATTTTTTGAGTACAAACATAGGTAGTTTACACACGCGGTAAACTTTTGAAACGGATTATCAGTATACTATATTGTATTATATTGAGTTTCGCTCAGAATCGTATTTTCGAATGCAATATCATTTCAAATCTAAATTATAATAAACCACTAATTTCTCCGAGGACCGAAGGGACGAAGGATGATTGTCCAAAATTGACCTTCCCGATTTTTTTATGATTAAGCCCATTAAATTAAAATGTATAGTATATATTTCCAATATAAACATTTATTATTATTAATAAAATCAATTGTTCGTCTTGTTTAATTATTAAATATTATATCAGACTTGACAAGACTAAAAAAGAAATAATTAATAGTTGTTTGTATTTAATTATATATAGCACATAGAATGTCAAATTCTTAACACAGCGGATAATACGTAATGAATTTATTTGAGAATCTCAAGAGAAGTTGGAAACAATATATAATTGATTTTATTACGTATTTCTTATGTATAAGTATGAGATAAGTCTATAGGTAAATTTATATTATATTAAAGTTTCATTCATTTGCTTTCATGATCTTGCTACAAGTTCTGAAAAGTTGTATACAGATAACTCAGTATATTCTTATGATATAAAATCAGATTTCTCACATAACATTTATAAACTATGTTGTCAATATTGGTAGGTTAGGGTTAGTTTGGTATGTACTGAAGTTAGATTGCGATTTGTAATATTATGAAATTCATCGAAAAATAATTTAATGTATTAGGTATTTTAATATTTTATAGTTCTATAGAATTGTATTAAGTTTGTCGGTCTACTTATTAAATAACTTTTGGTTCAAGTTTTTGTCAATAATATATATAAATGACAGCGACAGCAACATCGTACTGTATTATATTACAAAACGTGAATAGTTATATAAGGTTTTTATAAAAAGACATTGTTACGCGAATGCGACGAATATGCGTAGATAAGATATGCTATCGGAAAGCTATACAAACTAGCTCACTATTGCGATAAAACTGTATAACATACGGAATATATATATATATATATCTGGACTTCTAGTTCAGCTGCATATTGTCAAATATGTATTGAATTGTAAGTATAACATAATTAAATATTAAAATGATATATTACATACAACATCGGTAAAATAAATGGAATATTAATTATAGTCTATATAAATACAAATTAATATATTTTTTTAACTTTTATGTGTGTATAAAAAATGTTTTCATGTACATTCAGATTATATTTTATTATTTCAATATTAATACTCTGTTATGCATATATTTGTTTCCATTATAATAGAATCCCTTGGGGAATATCGACTATCCGAGTACGTGTATGTGCAATATCATATTATATATATATATATTAAGTTTACATCACAACAAAACTAGATATAAAACCAAACAAATTACAAATATAAAAAACATCCAGCAAATTGAAAATCGTTTCCTAATTAAAAATATGATATGTAAATTATGATATTATGTAACAAAAATTAATTATTATCTATTGAAAATAACAATAATAGCTCTAGTTTTATAGGTTTCGCAAAAAAAATGTTCATAACTTCTAGTAACTTAATGAAAAAATAAATATATATTATCTCATAAAAATACTTTATCTAACTTCATTTCATAACATTAATATTGAAAACAAATAAGGTAAACATCAGTTAAACAACTGATTGTACCTATATTAATATACAAACTACCTACCCCAAGTTTTGTTAGACAAGATAAATCTGGATATAATATCACATGTCTTATTATAGTAAGGCTTATATAATATTACAACGCGTCACAAGGTTCAGTGAATGCATTTTCACCTAATAACTATATTATTTCAACATACTTGTAAGTTGTACCTATACAGAAATTTAATATATCTAATATAAAATAGAACTTTGTAAAACACTGCAAATTTATTGTTTATACATAATATTATGTATTATTTGTCTGTTGATAACAGATTTCTCGATATTTGTCTTATTATAATACATTAACACGTAAATATAATTATCAAAAATACTTTAAGAAAAAAAAATCACTAATAATTGTATGCATTTTAAAAATAATTTTTATAGTTAATAGGAAATTTTAATTCATTAAAATTCCATAATGTAAATTTATAAATAAATAATACGTATAGAAAGATCAATATTAAAAATATATAATAGTATATAGGTACGTTTAAATAATAACAAAATAAAAATTATATTATTTCTTACATTATAAATATAATTAATAACTGAATTTTTCATTACTTATATGACATATGTATACCTACACTATATATAAGTGACAAATAGTTGTTATTCCGTTAGTTGCATCATATAATTCTCCACGGGACACTGAAAGGGATAAAGTACGTTTAATTCAAAAGCCAGAGTATTCTTACTATTGTTTTCAATCTTCACCAACGATGCGATGTAATGTTACTTGTAAATCAGAGCGAATATTGTAACATAAATAAAATTGATATATTGAGTTTTAAAATGTCTACGAAAACGAGTATTAGCTGCGCATGATATTTTTAAAACTAAACTTATTAGTACGAATACAGCATAATAATGAAAACGTTTTTTTTTAGAAATTTTTATGGAAATAATAAAATATAAATTTATTTATTTAGACATTATCTTTATACCTGGTATGTCCACGGCTGATCATAAACAAGAGTATATTAAGTAAAAGTGTTAAGTATTAGACATTGAATAAGATATTTGAAAAATGGTGTTGTAAATCTTAAATAATTTAATAATAAAAAATATTATATTCAAGCTAAACTTACGATCAACAAGGTTTACAAACATATGTCCTCTATGTCCAAAAACACATTAATATATAGGTCAACGATAAAAATAGATTTATACTATTTTAATAAAATTATTCTATTTTTTTTATCTAGAAAACGTATAGAAAATAATATTCCCAATTATAAAACAAATGTATGTATCAAGGTTTATTTTATAGACCTATAAAAACCGCGTTTTTATTTAAAATTGTATCTACAAAAATAATATATTATAAATAATACTTTAATGTGTACCTACATAATTTTTTTATGAACTATCGTATTGTAAAGTGAAAATCAAAATAAATATAGCATTAAATTTTAACCAATGAAACGCATTGATTTGTTTTTTTGGAGTTAAATATGTAACAGAGTCTAATAAATAAAAGATTTTTAGCAGTTTTCAAATAATTAAAAATTCTTAAAAATAATATATAAATAGATACCTAATTTATTTATATTTCAATTATATATACAACAGTTTTAACTTAAATTCTTAAGTAAAAAATATCTTATACAATAGGACTACAAATATTTAAGGGGTTCCTCTAGATCATGTAAATATTAACTAGTATATTTGTTAGTGTCCAAAATTAGATATAGATTAAAATTAATGTGGCGACGCTTTTTAAAATTTGCTAATACATCAAGTACACATAATAAAAATAGATAATCCATTGACAAAATACTTTTTAATATTAACGTTAATGAAGTACAATGCTTATTTAATTTATGAAATTACCTAAAATATATAAAATTGTATTTATTTTATTAGGTACCTATAATAATCGATAATAAATATTATTTTATTATGGTAGTAATGATACAAATATAAATATTGAAACATTATATTGAAATTAATCTTTTAAACTAGTACTTATTTGTGGTGATTAACGGATGAATACGTACTCGTGTATGTATAACATTTTACTAACTTGAAGACTTTTATTATTGATTAAATAAGTCTATTATTGCTATGGACACTACAGCATAAAGTATAGTACTATACCTATATATATATATTATTTAACCTAATATATAACGATTTCAAAGGAATATAATATATATTGACACGGAAAATATTAAGTACTATTTAACTTTTTGTTAACATATTTATTTTATATTATTGTAACAAAAATATATTGAACTTGTCCTATTTTAAAAATATAATAATAGTAATACAAAACAGATAATACAATATAATAGTATATTGTTATAATACACATATTAAACGTTATACTAAATACACTTATATATATATATATATTAGAAGTCGTATTAATAATTACTTGTATAAATTATGATTATTTAATATTTGTGTAACCGCATCAAAATCATAATACCTTAGTATTTATATTACAATAGTAAGAATAATTAGTGTATAAATATAAAATGTACATAAAATACATTATATGTATTAGTTAATTTAGCAACTATTTCTAATACTTTAATATGATATATATATTAGTTTTGTGAGTACATGAACTAAAACTTCCTCTCAGATTTTATAACACCGACTTTGACAATACGATATAACTAGATAATAGGACCACATATTTAATATATTATATTAAAAATCTAAGATAATACTCTTTTGTATAACAACAAAAAAAACAAATATAGTCCAGTTGAGTATTTAGGAGGGTGTCCTAGAGGTTATAACATCCTCCAATTTTTTATTTTTTTTTTGTAAGATAATGTGACTCATCTCAAATCGTAAAAGTGTAAAGCCCGGTTCACATGGTCAAATATTCTATCAAATATTGTCATTTGTCAAACACCAAATATTTTATGATTAATTTTTAAATATTTGATGATTCGTCAAATATTTTTCAACTAATTTGATAACTGTATTAATAAGAAGTTTTTTTTATATTACACTTATTAGTTACGATTAACTTTTAACTGCGGTAGTATAATAATAAAATAACAGATTTCAAGAAATAAAGAATATATTATTATTAAGAATATATTAGAGTTATATTATAACTCTCTTAAAAACACAAATTATGTTTATGATGTTTATATGCAATATTAAATAGTGTAAATATAAATTATTGTTATATTATAATACTAAACAGTATACTACAATATAATTAAGATTTATCTAATATATACAATATAAATATGCAAATAAGATTTTTCTAAAAATTCGAAAATATAAATTTATTACAAGAAAACTTGCCGAAAACTTGTTTTTGTGTATAATTTACTTAAATTCCATAATAAATATATATTATTTATACTTTGTAATACAGAACTCATTTTTAAATTTATTAGTTAAGTAATATTTTAATGGTCTATCTGCCAATTAAAGAATATATAAAACACAAATATATATTATTATATAAATATGTTATTTGTACTAAAACATAATTGTCAATTTAATTTTAGAACGCTCCTTTTTAATGTTCAACAGCTTTTAAATTAGACCAATCGCTAGTGATTTCTGAGTATTAGAAATTGAAATATTTATTTCATAATATAACCATTATTTCAAACAAATATTTGATGTTTGACAAATGTCAAATATTTGATAAAATATTTGATCATGTGAACCGGGCTTAAAACATGATATATTATTGACAATAATTTTAAAAAATAATAAAAATATTAATGTGAAGGGATGAAGCTTAAAACGATTCTATGATCAAACTATAATTATAGTTTCAGAGAAAATAATATTGTCTGGACACCCCCGCCACAAAAAAAAAAAATCCCTAAATACGCCACCGATTAAGTAATTGATTTTAAAATGCTCGATAACTATATATATATATTACATACATTTGTATGAAAAATATTGTAAAATGTTACCACATTGTGCGTACCACAGTGTGTTCAATAATACCGCATAGTTATAAACAATACGTTTTATGAATATGACATTAATAGTGAGTGTAAAATTAAATTTAAACGTTCGATACTAATTTACTTAATTTAAATATTTACAACTAAATTATAGTTAGTAATTATTACCTATAATAATAAAAACAATATAATTTAAAAAAGTAAAAATAGAAAAAAATGTAAATACTTCATATAATACACTTTTAATATTAATATACCGTAAAATTAAATACGTCTATATAATATTCGTAAATTATAAATGTATAACATATTTTAAAGCTCGGATTATTCAGATTAACGTAATTATGATAATAATAATAGAACCTGATAGGTGTCATTGGATAACCATAGCTGAGGATTTCTATACTATAGTTATCACATTTTATTATTAAAACCTCATATTTTAAGGAACTCATTGATATAGCAGGCTTTTGAATATCAAAACAAGTTTATCGATAAAACTGAAAAGATTAAAATACTCGCGTGTTTACTATATAATATATAATATAATAGTTTTCCTTATGAACAATAAAAATAATAGACCATTGTTATATTAAATGTATTTTATCAAATGACAATTCATAGTTTTCTCGTAGAAAAATAAAAAACTTAGACATTGTATAACAGAAACATTTAGTAACAAAAAGTATATGTTAGTGTTTTAGGTTTTCATAATCATGTTAACAGTTTCAAATATCGCATGTATTTTACAAGTTAAAATTATAAAATAATTGTATATGTTACAGTACAAAAAAAGAAAAGTCAATGCAAATTCGTTAAAACACGTTGTTTTATAATAACATAATGTATGATATTTTCGAATATAGGTAAACTCATAAATAAATAATCAATAAAAGTTTAAAAAGTGAATAAGTTTTTAATAAATCAACAATTTAATGAATCAACGTTAAAAATGAAACCAAAGAGCATAGAAGCAAAATTTAAAATTCTGTGAGGTATAGTGACATCACTGGTATTATATTTATTAGTGAATTTTACGCATAGGTTTTAATAAAACTGAAATATTTTAACTTTGATAATACAATACGTACAAGCGGTTACAAAATATTATATTGTTCATAGCATTAAACAGTAATATTGAACGCAGATATCAGTTTAACGATAGCAAAATATCTATATTTTATATAGAATGTATTGCTCTTATTTCTATGTGTAATTCGAATTGATCAATATTAATAACTTCACAGAGTGTACACGGTCGAAGACTAGGATTTGAATTTCAAAGGTTCATGAAAGGCATACCCTGTTGGCGGTTCAAGACGGAAATCCGTTTTAGAATAATTTAAACATCATACGGAACATGCTGAATATTATAATTCACAACAATAAAGTACCTATATAATATTATTATATATTTTACAATTTTGATGATAACGCCAAGAAGCAATATCATTCAACGTTTAATAATAATTATTATTAAGATATTTAACATAATAATGAGTACTACCAGTCTAACTATAACATTATTATACAGTCAAACGAGCGGAAAATAAATAATTCGTTATGGGTGGTAGCGTCAGGCGATGTGCGATCATCGCTGAAATAGTATAAACATAGATAAAATTGGCGCAAATACGTTTAGAAAATATATAGGTACTACATACGATATTTTTGGTTCAAATCGATATCTCCGTTTTATAAAACAACCCTGCCGTTGTCCAAATGACCTTTAAATACCTGTACCGTTTGGTTAACCGAAAACATATATAGTATTATACTGCAGTACGGACAAATATATTATGTTAAACTTCTTTATGCAAATCGTATGACTTGTCTTAAATTCTCACGCAAAATGATGAAAAATTAATTTTACAAAAACGTCAAGGATAACGTATTACGTAATTCAACAATTTTTGTAACATGAATTGTCCTATCGCTTTGTATTTATACATTATACCTTTAAAGTAAAATACATAAATATATAATATTTATTTATAATATTAATTTATAACAATTTAATTAAAAGTTGACCATAGCGAGCGTTGCGTGTAAATTCAATATTTCTCCATGGACTTTTTCGCATCGTATAAGTTTTAAATTAAACGCGTGAAAATTTCACACAAAAGAGATTTAAAAGTATACTATACAGTTTGATTTTATTTACTGAATCTCATATTAAAAATTTATCATTTTTCAATAAACAAAAATATATATATATAGCAATATAGAATGCGAATATAGTATACTTTACATACGTGTAGACACCAAACAACAAAACAATTAAATAATATGTTAAAAGTATGAAAATAATTAACATCAGAATTGTTTAGAAGAGGAAGAAAGTCATTGTGATACCTTAATCACCCTCCTTGAGCACGCCCCTCGAGACCTAGAAAGGGTTAGGTATATTCTACGTGACTTTACCAACGTAATGATAATAATAATAATAATATTCATATAAAAATTGATAAATATTCGCAATTCACAGGCGACGAACAAATGAATAAAAAGCTTGCCATACGGCGCTGAACGAAAGCGGGCACGCTTGCGCGCGCGCGTGCACGCTCACGCGTGTATATATAAATATATTATATAAGTATTATAATCAACGGTGGTATATAGCGATAAATCGTCGGCTGGCGGAGGGTAGAGTTCGCAGACGGTGTACAAACGATATCGCGCACGCGCGACACGGTATTGACCTATATCGAAGGTTATTTCGGCGCGCGTTCCGCCGCGAGACTCGGTGCCCTGACGCCGCCGTTGCCGCCGGTGTCGTCGTCGTCGTCATAGCCGCCGATTTGTGTTTTCCTCTGCGTCACGCCGATCGAATACACGACGAGCCGAGCAGCCGAGAAACCGTTCGTCCGTTATAGCGTACCTACATAAATATAATAATATTATGTTGTATGAGGCGGCAGCAACGGGTGCCCTTCGCCGCGCGTCGGCTATCGTTTTAATTTCAAAAATTATGCATCGAAGTTTTGATGTTAATGTGAGATCATTCGATTCTGTCGTCAGCAGTGTCTGTAACACTAAATAATACAATTGCACACTGTGCAAACACGAGACGAATACGTCCTAAACTTAATTATCAATCGATAACGATATAACAGCTTATCGTTTGAGATTGTTATATACACAATACTTAATATAAATACGATTTATCACATTATGATCGGGAGTACCTAAATCGGGAAGGTGCAAAATAATAATAATAATAATATTGGATCAACTGACAAAAATATTTTATAGTATAATTATAATTTTATTTCAGCGTTAGGATTGAAACGTTCAACACCGTAAATTATGGCTCCGGATTATTTATAGACGCACGATTTGTCACCTAGGATCACAACTGCTGCAGTATATAGTGCTACTATAGGCTTACTATATAGTGAATAAGTGCAAGTGACCCGCCACTGTCGCTAACCATCGAGCGAGAAATATAAATTTATAGATATTTGATCAAAGACAGAAATATCACAGTGTTAACAACCATATTATATTAGACGAGACATGATGAGACCAAAGAAACCAGAAAAGTAAATAATTCGAAACTATGAAGGAAGTAGGGACATCACATAATCCACAGCGTACAATCGATCACAGTGATAATTTCCCTGGACTGGAAAAAAGGTCAGGGCGCATTAGTCGATTGTATTTCTTAGCTCTATTCGATTATTTGAACGCCTGAATAAAAAATTTTTGGATGGAAAATATTCGATTCTTTTATTTTAAAGTTATATTACGTATATTTTAACCTGAATCTATTTATAGATATACGTGGACGCTTGGTAAAAAATTTCAAATTATAATTTTAATATTCATAAAAATACCTACTAAGTACGTAGGTTAGTAAGTTAGTGAATACAAAATAGATAGTAAAGAATTAATATTCATAAATAGTATTAACTCGTTGAGTTAGAATATTGTTGGGAAAAAATTTGTGAAATCTTAATAGTTAATTAATAGCTCTTAATTATCATATACATAAAAAATTATTTGATTAATGTTACAAAAGATAAATTGAATGATTGTCGTCTTTCTGAAATTGCATTTTAGGGATTCCATATCCCTAACAGTCTAACAATTATCCGTTGTTCACCGTTAGAGATTATTAGCAAACGTACGCCTTTTTATGCATTGTCGCATTACCTCTGATGAAATATCTACAGCACTTTTATTATGTACACACGCCAATTGTTATTGTTGTTGTTGACGTCTGTCGTCGCCATTACTATATAACGCATGCGTTTGCAGCAATATAACACTCTGTACCTTTAATCATTGGCTGGTGTATCGTACTCGCGAATTCTTTCAGTGCAGCAGTGGAAGAATGCTCGCAAAAAAATTCCGATCGAATATAATTGACTAGATGACTACAAATAAAAATCATGTAAAAATAGTACTACTACTAAAACATACAGGGGGGTCAGAATTTCGTGTTACCAAAATAACATTGATAAAGTAGACATTTACCACTATGTTTGTAACACAAAATTTTGATCACACTATATATATATATATAATGTGTAACTCATAATTTAATAACTCGTATGAAAAAAACAAATTAATCTATAACAAATCTTGAGGAAGTACAACAAAATGTATAGTTTGGTATTTCGAACTAAAATGTATATATTTAGTATGTTATCTGTTTTAAATGGATATAATTTTAATTTTAAATCTAAAAAACGGATATGAACCAAGAAAAACATATAAATAATGAAAATTTAAATTTATCTTCATTTAAAAAAAATGGAATCAAAATGTAAATTATTCGACAATAATATTATGGTCGTTTACATGGGCATCTATCTACTTAAGGTTATATATATATTATATACGTATTTTTTATAATTATATTTTAAAGTAGACATCACGCAAATAATAAACCAATAACGACTATCAATGGTTTAATTTTAATCCGACCCAACAAATCATACGTACATAATTAACTTCTAAAAATTGTTTTGTATAAATCGAACATACGAGTAGTTTAATTACCTAATATATTTAATACAATACATTTTTATTATAACTATGGAAAACAAAGATAATAATGGGTGAAAATATTGTAACTTTAATTCGATCTCCGTAAGGTTCATACCCGGACACAGTGATAATAATAAAAAATTAAAAAATCTAACTTATTTTAACATTGTACAACGATTATGTATTTAGAAAACAGATATGTCAGATTCTGTAATATATTATTCTCTTTAAATTTAATAATAAGCCTATAAACTCTAAATTTAACCTAAACGCCACAATTTTTTTCCGAATATGATCATTTTGCACGTTACATACAAGACAAAAACAACAAATCGTGCGTTGACAACAAACTCAAACGAAATTAGTTTCCTTATTGATATGTGTCTTATGCATTGGTGTAACTAGGATAAAGAATGTGAATGGGCTAATTTTGTTCACGATAATTTTATTTCAAGTCATTCACCTATCTTTTTTGGCAATATTATCATTTATTAATAAATGCTATAGTATTAATAATTAGTTAGATCATTTTCAAGCGTTTTAGCTTATATTAATTAAATAATTCAACTGATCCAAGTTAATTTCATTTAAAAACTGGAGGGTAACTGAAAAATTTGAGGTTTAGCCTTTACAAGGCTCCTCCTAATTACTGTTATGGTTTTATATTGACGTCGATTACAATTAATAAGTACATAAAATAAATCATCATACAAATAATTATACCAAATTGATTTATAAAAACAACTTTGATTAATATATTTAATAGTTAATTGTTTAATAATAATAATTATAAGTTAGTGATAATAAATCAATTTATTATACAATGTTTCAAAGAAAAATTGTTTTTTGTTTCCACGTATTTAATATATATAATTTTACATAGTTTTAGTCTATTTTCTAAACTAAGAAGTAATATTAAGCATACGATGTAACTCGTAAATTGAAATTTATTGATGTAAATTATAATATGTACATATATATTGTATATCTTACAAACATTAAAGGCTAATACTAAACACTAAATACGGTACCATATTCATTCCATATTTTTGATACTTACTACGAAAAGACTTAGTAATGTTTCAAAGGTAAATAAATACATTATGTAATAAACATTGTAGACCTGAACTGATTTATTTTCAGCCCAAAGAACTTTAATGGCCTGTGGTGAATGGCGAATCATGTTTTTGGGTTTTCAGAACACTGCGTTCCACTACATAAATTACTTTCTTTTATAAAATGTATATTGTAACGTTTTGATGATCAAAAATATACGTAACAAAAAGAAATACCTTAAAAATTAAATTATACATTTATTTTCATATTACTCGACAATTTTATATTATAAGCTGGCAAACTGCACTTGAGTTTTTTTTTTAATAGAATGTTAAAAGATATATATATATCATTTTTCCAATTTATTGAACAAACAATATATTTAATATTGTATGACACTGCACATGTAATGCACAACATAATTCTTTGTATATAATAAACACTAAATATGTTAATATCATATATTTAAAAATTCGTTGAATAAAACAAACATTGTTAATTGTTAAACAGTTTTACTGTATAAACACCAATAATGACGGCCAGAGAATCTTCTAGTGCATTTCCTAAAGTATGCAGACTATCTAAATGTACATTTAATTGATAACTAATTATTGAGTATAAAATTAATTTTTATCGTATTTACATTTCGTTACCAAATAAATTAACTATTGTTAAATGAACAATAACGATTTGAAATAACATTATTATGTTGATAAAATAAATATATTAATATTCAAAATAAATAGAATATGTCAAATTTGATTTCTTATTGGATATTATATCTTATTAAATGAGATATTATAATAATATCGGAATTAATTTTTAATTGTAAATGTTCATATTTATGCAAAAGCCGATACCAGGTTTTTAAATATCATTATTATCATGTACTACGACATTATAGTACCTCGTTATAGGTTATGACTCACGCCTACAAGTGCGTTATACAATATTATGTTTTAATGATGATTCAAGGGCAAGATTAAAAAGACAATAAAAAATCATGAGACGTTTCATATGAAAAATTGTTAAAACAAAATTAGTTAGTTAATTAAACTAGTAAAATTTGTATATTTATTGCCTATCGTACAAAATATAATTAAATTATTTCTATAAAAAAAACACAGACATACAGTTATCACGAGTAAAAATCAATTTAAAATTATAATAATGAATTGATAATATTTACAAATCAAAATTAATATAATATATAAATGTTCATTTACAAATTAATTTTGATAAGATATTACATAGTATATAATGTGATTGAATTATTATTATTTTTTTATATATTCAATTTTTAAATCATTTTTTAAGAAAAGACTACTTATAATATTGTTTCGTTCAATATTGACATTTGACAGACACGAACTATAATCAATTACATTGATTTTAAGCTTGCAAGTAAATAGTTCTCATAGAAAATTGATTCTATATAGTTTAACGAAAAACTTTAAAACTAAAATTAAAATCTGAACACATACACTCTTCACATTCTAATCAAGTGTGAAATATACCATTCAGAAAATTGAATAATGCCGAGCTGTATATCCGTCGTGACTCGTGAACTCAACACGATAGTGACAACGAAGATCGTTATTAGTTATTTTATTAAAATATTACACTACGTTTGGCGATATACGCGTATGATGATAATATATAGAGTCGTAGCTCATAGATTGTACAAATTATATATTAGTAATATTATTCGGTTTACTGTACTGAGTATTACTTCCGTCGTAACAAATCATTCGATCCGCGTACAATCCTTAAACGTGTTCACCATTTCTACACCTATAATATTCATTATTTGTATTATGATGTTCAGTAAATTGGAATTGATACAAATTACAAATATCCTGTCATAATATAAAATATTTACATGTACCAATTTATTATATTCTATGATATTACCTACTGCGAAAGTTATGTATTAGTGAGTCACGGTTTTAAAGTCTAAGTACCTATAAACATTATTAGAATATTGTAACTTTGATTTTATATAAATAAACAATTTATTATATTATCTATAATATTTATAATCATGTAACATAGTTTTTCAATTGGAATTATCAACTATATATTAAGTAAGTAAAAATTGTACCAATAGCATTAGGGTAACTCTTTTGGTCAGCGGAATATTAACATTTTTTTCAATACTAAATATTGTTTTTTTTTTTTTGATTCTAGAATTTTAAATTCAATCTATTTAAACGTGAAAACCCCGATTATAATTTATATCAATAAAGAAAGAAATGTCTTAATTTATCCATAAAATGTATTACATTAAAAACATAATTTAAAATATATCATAATAATCTTATGAACCAGATGATAGATTGATATTTATGAAAAATGATATTGGTCAAATATTAAAAATTTAATTAAAAAAGTTATAATATATTATATTTTATTATATATTATAATTTATAACTCATTAGTTCAATAATTCCAAGCATTGACATAACATAATCACATGGCTTTTCTACTAGTCTACTAACTTCATATGTAGTCATAAACTAGGTATAAATAACAACATAATATTTTTTTATTATTAATTATATTTCAATGATACTATAACTATACAAGTAGCAAATACACGAGACTAAAATAATCAGGAATGTATTTTTTCCCCTTTTTTGTTATGGATAGGGGGAAGATGTTAAAAATAACCTAACAAATTCAAATTTACCATCCCAACAGGGGAACAATTTCCTACAATGACTTCTTTATAAATACGAACCTGGAAATAATATAACATATTCATGACAATATAAAATACAATACATTCCTAATATATATTTTATTTATCAACCTACGTTTTGCGGTGAACAAATTTGTTTGGAAAAATCAAACAAAAAGGCAACTATATAATATTATATTATAGGTAGTAGGTATAAAATATGTACAAATATGATTTACTATGTAATAGTAAAAATAGTACAATTTATTGTACTAATCGAAAACATTATTCAATTTGACTCGCGCGTGGGAAGGCAATGCGACGAAATTCCTCAACAGATAATAACACCTATAATATTTATTACTCGCCATTATAGTTTGCCAATCATAATTACAATTTAATTTCAATTATATATAATTTAATTAACAAAATATAATTAAAATGCTTACACAGATTTTTTTGTCATAATGCTGTATGTATTCGTATGTAGGAAAATCAAAATTATTAAACTTAAAATTATGGCATTTAGTTTGAACACTAATTATAAAAAGCAGGAAGGTCAATTTCGAACGTTCCTTCTTCGTCTCTACAATCCTCGGAGAAATCAATGGTTTATTAAAATTAAGATTTGTATCTAATGATATTGCATTCTGAAATACGATTATAAGCAAAACTCAATATATTATACTGATAATCCATTCCAAAATTTACAAGTCCCTGTGCTCATAATTGCATTAGTTTTTATGAAAAATCTAACCCAACTTCATCAAAATTACGATTTCCGTGAATTTTGTCGTTTTTTCATTTATTTTTGGTAGTTTTCTTTCTCCCAAGGAAAAACTTTTGAGAAATTCGTAAAATAAGCTAAATAAAGTACCAACTAAATCCAATTGGTACCGAAAGCATACCCTCATACCAGATTCGTGGTAATCGGACCATTATTTTTACCCAAAATCGTGCTCTCAGACTTTAAAAAAAAATCATTGTAAAACCAATACATTCTTCGATTCGCTTAAAATCTAAAATTTAAGAGAAAAAAAAATGTTCGGTATTTTTATAATAAGCATTTGGTAAAATTTAATTTTATTAATTAAATACCTATAACCTAATACCTACGTGTTTTAAAATTATAAAATCTACTTAAATACCACAATATTTAAGTTTTATGTAGTATTAGTATGTACTGTATTTAGTTAAATTTCCCGTTAGATAGACGAAGACGACAAATTTAGGTGTGGTATCATCTTAAGAATAATTAAAATTTAAAACATATAATATTTAAATGTCCATGAATAATACGTATGTTTAATGTATAACAGCTTTCTATTATAATACTTCGTAAATAGATTTAAGTTTTAAAATGCGATTGTAATTAATTATTATTTACCGTTTAAAACGTATTAGCGAAATTAGGTACCACAATCTATTTGAAATTTCTCATATTTGTTATAATATGTTGAGTTATTTTTAAAAAATATAATACATACATTGCTACTTACTTATATTAAATTTATACGTATTAACATTTATTAATAATATTTCAACTTGAATGACAACCTAAATTTAAATTATATAATATATATACAAGATCTAACTAATCTAGATAATAAATAATTTTAATTAAGAAGAGAAATTCAATTTATATTTAAATAATTCTAAAACGGATTTATTGATTGTCATGGCCAACGAGTTATTTCAACTTTATGAAAGGTTTACTATAGGTCAGTATTTATTAAAAAAAAAAAAAAAATACCATAACATTAATAATTTTAAATATCATTAGATGTTAGATATTTGGAAATTATACTTTATGAAGAAGAAGACATACATTTATCATAAAACAAATTCTTCCGTTAAAAATACCAAAAATTGTCTACTTAAAATAATATATTATACATATATATATATAATATTTTATGTCGTGTAATAGATAAAACAATAATAAGGCGACGATTTATAATGTTTTTAACATTTAAACATACTTTAAAACATTTACCATCATAGAAATTTCACGCGCGTAAATCGTAAAAAGTCTTGTGAGTACATGCATATACACAAACGATACGATTGTGTATTTACCATAAATCACAAATGAACCTACGTTCAATAAGAAAACTATTATAATACATCTCATTCAGTATAAAATATTTAGTTCTGCATTTGTGTACACCCTACGCATAATACCATAAATAATGGTTGTTTGGAACATATTATGTGGTAGTAAATATTGAATACTGATAATAGTTGTGTCAATCATGTGATTTTTTTTTTTACAAAACAACAAAGGTTGTATAGTATATATATATTGTAAACAGTACGTTTCATTGTAATAAATGTATAAGGGATAAAATACGTATAAACTTGACAAAAATAAGAATACAGTTATTATTACAAATTACGCTTATTACGCTATGTTTGTATAATTTATAATGAGAATTTCAGGCTCTAAGAACACTTTGATAATATAGCGGTAATATGTATATAAACGAACGATTTATTAATTAAACAACAATACATATTTCAATAGAACTTTAAATAAGTTAAACACTTTCATATTATCTATAATTTTAAAATGTATATTCTAACAAGCATATTAGAACACTCAAATCTAAACTGAATTATTTATATTTAAAGATTCAATGAAAGCTATAAAAATATAATAAATAAGTATATACTGTTAAATCGTTATTCACTAATTATTCATATAGTCATATAGTATATAAGTAAGTTTATACATTTATCATAATAATTAACTAATATTAAAAATACAAAATGTTTAACCTTGTTGTTCCTGAATATTTTGTATTATTATTTGAAATATAAAAATACTATAAAAATAAATGATTAATAGCCAATTTTCTTTTTTTACATTTATACCTAACAACATTTTAAATGCCATTTAAGTGATAAAAAATATATAAATTGTTTTACATACTTCATTCTTAAATATACCTGTATGGTGATATTAAATTACTACAAAATTAGAAACAAAAATGTTTTATATCTAACATTACATTAATAATAATTATTGCCATTTATAAAACTGCAAACATGTAAATATCATTAAACGGTATTTAACTATTGCTTTGGGCCTGCTTTTTATGGTAAATAAAAAAAAGTCCATACTATAAAATATTAAGTAATAATGACATTTAATTAATTAATTTTTTATCTAATAATAAAAACAATTTTTAGTGATAATACAATAAAAATTGTAAATATAATATTCTCATATAAAATTAATAAAAGTGTATGCGGAACAAACACGCATAAAATAAAAATATTTAAGTACATATTTTATATATTGTCAGTACCATTTCATTAAATTACATTTTGCATGTGTGTAATCATATTTAAATTTCGAATGGAAAATTGTGTATAGAAAATTAATAATACTGATTACAGAATGAACAAAACATTATCTGTTTTTAAAAATAAGAATGTTTGTTGTATAAAAAAAATATACTTTTATAATTCAATAAAATAAAAACTTAATTATAGTATAATAATAGTTATATAATGACAAGTAGTAATTATTTGTGTATTTCATTATAAATTACAAATATAAATGCGTTTAACTCAGTTCAAATTATAACCTAACTTAGACCATGAAAGTTTTTAAATAATATATAATATGTTGGTCATAATAATAATTGTAAGACAAATTTAATGCATTCATATTTATAATTAACCATCAACGGGTATTTTTTTTTGACAGGATACATAAACCCTTTTTTAATTGCGAGGTCCATTAATATTCAATTTAAACCATAAATGATAAATTAATTGTTTTAGTCGACTCATTTTGATATACACATGGTAAATATTATAAATTTGTATGCAAAATGTACTTTTATTATTATTATTAATTAAGTGGAGTCTTTTATAAAATTTTTAGAAAAATTTTTAAAGAATTTAGAAATTTAAAAAATGAACTTCGGAACGGGTGATGCACAATTTTTTTTTTTATTATAACTAAACAACTATTGTCAAAATATCAAACATTTAAGCAGTGGTAGTTTTCGGTATAAATGTGAAAAGAACAAAATTATATGGCATGTACTGTTGGCAATGTTACAATTTAAAAATTATAAGTATGCATGGCTTTTAACTTTCTGATTATAATTTAATAAGTTATAAATTAGCTTAAATATTATTTCATTAAGTTATAATTTATAAAATTATGTAATAGTATACTTATATTTGCATATTTTATACACTCTTAATTTGAAATTGGTATTGAAACCTTAAAAAAGAAAATACCTTTGCTTGGGAATAATACTTTAACCTTATATTATGCAATGAATAGTTTAAACATAGTGTACTATGTTTTAATAAACTATAAGAAACACGCCTTTGTATTGATTTTTTGGAACTTAGATGGACAGTCTAGTATATAACACATTCTTAATGCTAATTTTATTTTAAAAATGTATTGAAAAAATAATATAGATAATGAAATACATTTTCAAACATTAAAGTATAAAAATAAAAACAATTTATCAGAATTATTATTTTTCATGTTCATTTGATTCCATTACCCAGGTCAATATGAAAAATAACTATAATGCATCTAATATTTTAAAACTATTATATGACATGTATACAGTTACCGAATAATGTATTATAAGCCTAATAAAGTGAATAGTTTTAATAATGTACATTTTAATACATATAATACATATAATATATGATAGTTATCTTATATACCTAACCTACACATGAGTTTTAAATCTAAATCAACAATAAATGGCGTCCTCGTTTGTATTTGTATAGTTCAAACTTTTTAGAATATCTGGTCTATATAAATTATAAAATATGATAATACTTAATAGTTGAAATATAAAACTTAAAAAATAAGCTGTAAGACAACAACCACTTTATCTATAATAATCTGTAGGTATACCCGTAAATTATATGAAAATCAAAATAACAAAGTTGCTAAAATAAAATATGAACAATGTATAATTTATCAAGATTATATTAGAATAAGGCTTTTTAGAATATTATATGAGACAAAATTTATTTGTAAAATTAATTGTTAAATAATTTAATTGAAAATGCATATTGACTCTATCACATTGATGTTCTCAATAAAAAAATTAACTCAAAATAATAAAAAATAATTATAAATTAAAAATCAAAAGTAGTAAAATTAAACTATAATAAAATTATATAACTATATTGTAAATTGTAATATTTTATTTAAAAATAAACATTGTTATTGTCTAGGTACTAACAAAAAAATTACTACATAAGGGTTTTATAAGAATAATGTGATATTTCTGTACAATTCATTTAATGCTTGTAATTCCAAAAGTATTTATTATTATTTTTAATAAATTAAAATACTAACAAATAACGATATAAATAATGTAAATAACAGTGAATGTAATACCTATAAGAAATGTTAAACGTATTTATTTTCAAAATAATTATTATATATTATGCTATTTAAAAATTAAACGAGTTTATAGATTCTAATTAGTTTAATGAAGTTCTTTGTTGATGTTGTAAGTCGAATATAAAGGGTCCATTTACTGAACGGTTTTACTGAAGGAATCGACCTCCCATGTACAGCGCACAATATGTAACGAACAATTTTAGTCGAAAGAAAATAAAAAGTCGTAAGTGGTTGGATATTTGTTTCATTACTAAAATTAAATTTATAAACTGTATTTATATTTATTTATATAGCTGAAGAAGTCAGACAAATTAAAACATTTACATTTATTATCTACTATTCATTTATAAATTAATAAAATAAGAATATCATGCTTTTCATTCCACAAATAAGATTTAAATTTAATTTTAAATTGTGTCTAATTCACAGTGTAAAATTAACACAATTGCATAAACCGTTTTTTATTTTTTCAGGATGATAGTAAACAGTAAATATGATTTTTTATTCTAACCTGAAGTCAAATATTAACTATCAATAACATAATATCTCATTCATTTTTTTCATAACTCATAATCATATTCTCGTATTCCTTAATTGTTTTCATATATGACAACGGATTACGGAAAGTTTTAAAAGGAAAATGTCGCAGTATAAACCATATAATATTCGTACTGTAACGTCGGTAAGCTAAGCGACCTTGAAACAACTTATAGTATAGTGACGATTCATTGATCTTACGTGCCTATCCTACGTGTTGTATGCCTCGAAAATAACTACCGCCACTAGATGCATTCTCTGATCTGTAGTTTCATATCCATATGTGTATTTTTCAATGACTCAATTTTTATTATAAAATAAATCTAACTATACAATTAAAACAAAATTTAATAATTTAATAACATATAAAATGACTACAATTAAAAATAATGATAAAAATAGATGCAATTTGCTACTAAAAGCAATTATCAAAGCAAGTGGTAATTGGACCATTATTTCTACTCGAAATCGTGCTTTTAGACTTAAAAAACACATAATTGTAAAACCAATATGCTCCTTGCTTCGCTCAGAATTTAAAATATTATATATGTAATAATATGATTACCTATATTTAACAAAATTATATTAATTTATGAATCTAATCTCTTTAAAACGATTCCTTAAGAATATTGTATAATATAAATTTTATTTATACAGGTTTGAATTGATTATAATATGTCAATTATAATTTTACATTAATTAAAATTTCCATTCAAAAAATTAGATTTTTTTATAGAAATATTTTAAATTTAAAAATTAATTTTCTATTCAATATTTATAATTGTTTTTTTGTTTCTTACATTTATAAATATAATTAATAACAAACCGAATTCTGAATATTCTGAATAATTGTTCATCATTGTAATACTATCATATTAATAAAACTTTTGTAAAAATTTGTCAGTGTATTACATAATTATAACAACATATAAATAATTATTTTTAATATTAAATCATATTAATATGATACTACAATTAAAATAATATTAATGTAATAAATAAAATTAAATATATTAATGTAAATTAAATTATACAATAAGAATTGGTTATAGTATATTTTAAAACTCAAAATTCCAGATTTAAAACTTATTAAAAAAATTATGACTATAGAACTGCAAAATATTTTATAAATAAGTTATGTAATATTTAAGGTAATGTTTCTATTAAATTTCTAAAACACCAATTACAAAATTGCAAACATTTTACACAAAAAATTATTTTTATATAAATATAAGTATAAATTTATAAAGTATTTACTCGTAAATCGTAGTATATTATCGGACAATCGTTAAAATGTCAAAACCTAGAAAGGAACGGCTTCGTCTACGATAAAACTAACGTGGTATATTTATAATGATTAAACTTCCTGAATCATTCAAAATCGATAATTTTAGCATTTTTAAGGTTATTTTTCAGGTTTTATTAGCGGATTTTTTTAATTTTTCAAGTCATTTTTCCATTTTTAAGGGCATTTTCAGGGTTTTAGGGTATTAAAATCCCAGCCCTACTAATTACCGTATACAAGGTGTTTAAAATTTAATATTACGAAATTGGTGACTAACAATTATTTTAGTAACATAATATTCTAATCACTCTGTATAACCTGGGAAATATGAAAATAGTTAACATTTTATTATTTTGTCAGTGTAAAGTATTGGTTTATTCTTATTTGTGATTATATTAATGAAATAATAATAATTTACTCCATTGCAAATGCATTACAATAATTATATATCAAGTAGGAGAGTTATTGATTAGTAATAATTGTTATGTTATTTCACACCTGACGATTAGCGATTAATTATTAAGAATTATAAAATAGGGTTCATGCAAAAATAAATAAAAAATAATTACGAGTTGAAATCATTAAACAATTTTCAAGTAAAAAGTATTGGTATAATAAAGAAATATTAACTGTATAAAAAGAACTCAAACAATGATTATGCAATATATTTTTTTGTTGACAATATAGTTACTGCTTTATATAACAACTGATTTAATCCTTTAATTAATAAAGATTAGTGCTTTTATGGATAAGTACATATTATAAACTCTAACTGATACATTAGTATATACTTTGTATTTCAAATCTTTAAAACTTAAAACTATTTAACTAACAGTAGAAAGTATTAATTATATTTAAATAGTTTGTCAACGCAATCCATTATGTAAGTAAATTCATATAATTGGATTACAAAATCTGTTTTCGGCTTAAACTTTCTCACACAATATTATTATTATTATTATTATTATATATATTTTTATTTATAAATTAATGTTATACTTAAGAATTAAACGAAATGTAAAAATAAAAAGTCATAAAATAAAAAAAATAGCTCGATTAGTACAAACTATTGAAATAATTAATTTAGTCAGTATCGCAAACTTAGATTTAAAATTTCGTGAAATTATTTAAAATATAGAGCAATAATATATATTTATCAAAATGTTTAAGAAAAAAATTAACGTTTTGGGTAATATTGTAATATTCAATCTATATTAATTTTAATAAATTCGCTATCGCCTGGACGTATAAAATTATCATTATTTAATCTTTTACTTTCAAAAATTCTATCACAAATAAAAATGTATGTAAAAAAAACCAAGCTGTATCTCATTATAGTATCTATTTTTTTAGTTATACTTTTTAAAGTTTTGCTCTTTTGGACCATAAATAAATTACCGATTGTGTTTTACAAAATTCCAACTAGGTATCTAAGGTTTCATAATTTAATAAAATATAATATTTACTATTTATATATTATATTTTAAATATAAGTAACAAATCTAAAAAAAAAAAAACAATAAATTTAACCACGTCATTAAGTTTTTTAATTTTAACTAATGTTTAAAATATTGAAAGGTGTAGTTTGAAAAATTAAGTTTTCATGCAAAAAAAGAATAATAATTTATTAAATGTTTAAATAATTTATCTTCGATAATCCAGTCGTTAAGTAAATAAATCTTACCAAAACTGAAATCCATACAAAATTCCACATGTATTATGAATTTTCAGTTCTTTTTATATGTAAAATTTTTATTATTATATATATATAGGTAGATAATGTTACCAAAACAAATATATGTTGTGTAATATACGCTTATAATACAGTATCATAATTTGTTTATCAAAAAAATAATAAACTGAGCATGCTATTGTAAAATTATAAAAATATTTAACAAATATAATTTCTTAGAGTTAGGTTGTTAGTTTTTTTTTTATCATGATCTAATAAAGAAAGTTCATTGAAACATGATTTGTATAAAAAGTATTCTTGATACTTTCAATTAATGAAAACATTAACCGTTTAGTAATATTTTCTCTAGTTAATATTTAGTATAAAACATTTAGTTTAATTTGTTAAGTAAGATATTGTCAACTACAATTGTCTACACATTATAGAAGTCTAAAAATAACAGTTTTAATTAAATTTAAAATTTAAAAAATTAAATTTACATAGAAATTGTGTGTATATAATTAAATTTATGTATTTAATAAGAAAATATAGTGATAGTCATTATAATGATAATAACAGTTGCATAAATTTATTATAAACACAGTTTTAATTTTAATTTTAATTTTAATATGAATATAAGTACCTTTAAAAAAATTTAAAAGAACTGATCAACATTTTGGCCCATGAAAGTTAAATTTTAAATATACATAGTATACTAGTAACTGGTACCCAACGTACTTATATACCTACTTGATATTGAATATTTACTTACCGTACTTCACTAATCTTAGAGATATCATTGAATTGTCACATTAACTTAAGTTATATTATTTTTATGAGATGTAATATAGCTATGATAAAGTATATCATATCAAGAATCCATACAAGTACAGCCAATAAATTTAAAAAGTTTTAAAAAAATCATCAGAGAACCTACTTTTAAATTTTACGAGTATATCAATATTTTACTATATTTAAAATTTAATAAAAAATATGTCTATCCTAAATAACATACATATAAATATATATATATAAAATCTTTAAGTACAGAAACCATAAATTATAATGTATAAAAACGTTACAATGCTATAGTTATGAAAATTAGGAACATTGTAAGAATAAATTTCAAAATATAATTTTTGGTTCAGGTTCTTAAGAACTAACGAAATGAATGTCATTTTTTAATATTCGTATATTATGTATAGCTATTGTTATATCAAGCACTAAACTACGTATATTTATGAAAATGTCATTAAGACTTATTGAGATATAATTTAATGTAATAAAATTAACACCACCAACCTTAACTAACTCTTTGAGACGCTCCCTGTTGTACGTGCTACCGATTTCCTCGCCAAGCGCCCAGTCCAATGCTTTACTTATGGGCCACGACAAAGGTGTGGTGAGCACCATTACGGTTTTAGTGACGTAAATGGTCTTGGCGCCAATGGCCAAACCATGACGTGAACAAACAGCTTGCGGTGTGATCTCGCCGAAAATAACGATTGCCAATGTAGACGTGATGACAGCCACCAATCCGGACGTCAAATCGTCCAACAGAATGGTGAATATAGAATTAACCATGACGTTGCCTAACAGAATACTGCACAGCAAATAATTACCGTGGATACGCACGGGAAGTATGGCTTTAGCGTAACTGCGCTCAGCGTCCGTGCCCGTATTGCAAATGATTTTCAGGTCCATGCGGTTCAACGACATCAAGCCCAAGTTCAGACCGGAGAAGAGCGACGAGAATGACAGACATGTGAGAATTATAGCCACCTGCAGCCAAAACGGTAGCATTTTTTCATACACGCCCATCTTTTTATAATATTCGCTACCCATGTGCGTCCAAATAGCGCCTGGTTTGTCACTCTCTTTTGAACAGAAATAGAATGTCGTTCCTGCTTTACTGGCTTGTGGCAAAATAATATTTATTTTTACCGTGCTTGTATCGCTTTGTAAAATTGATACCTGGAAAATTCGTATAAAAACCCCGTATAAGAATTCGTCAATAAAATATGCATAATACAATTTATAAGGAAGGGTTGCATAGTGCAATATGGTCCAATAGCCTATACAAAATGAGTACCATGAATGTATGGAAATTATAATAAACGTGGGAATTTAAAATTTACCATTGATCAGAGATAAAATTATTAACAGCCGAACGAACAAATAATTTGTCACCACTTTTATTTTTGGTTTTAAAAATAAAACTAGTACATTATAGTATACTGTACACTTTTTAAGGCTCTAAATGTTCATATTGTCCTATTTGTCCTAAATATTAAACTTGAAATATTTATAAAGTAGAATATATTATTACAATATTGTTAACTTTCTATTTTAATTTAAATATGTACTATGGAAAAATGGTAATTTCTTATTGAAAAATATACAACAGTACCCGCACGTGTTATTATAATTTACATCTACTACATACAATATTCTTGTTATATAGTTATGTACCCTATAGAAATTTAAAAATAATTTAAGTTCAAGTTCAATAATCAACTACTACACTGCATACTTCTTGAACTTCTCCAACAGGAAACTCGCATGGACCACCTCTTTGACCAATTTTTTCGGTAAGAACAAATAAAGTTTTATCAGTCCAACCGCTACCAAATAAGCGAAAAGATGCATTGCGTTGAACTAGTAATTGTGGTACACCTTGTTCATCATAATCTACAGCTGCATCTGAATACTCCATGCGCAAACCAAATAAATCTACTGGAGATATATAGGCTGTACCTAATGGAGTCACATTTTTTAGGGTATTTTCTCTTCTTTGTCTGTAATAAATAATAACAAAAAATCTTATTTAAGTAAGAAATATAATATAAGCATTATAATATTTTACTATAAATATAAGAAGGAAATAATTTTATCCTCTTAGTCACACATTAATATACGAAAAATAAATATCTACTCATATATAAATATCTTATGAATATATTATTTTGTATTAGAAAACAATTTTGAGTAAGTTTTATTAGTATATTTTGTGGCAAATGTTGCTGAACCTGTGTTATTTATCGAAAATAGGCTAAAATAGAAATTTCACATGAACTGAAATTACGTTAAGATTTTCCTAAAGCTCCTTCTAGAACACATTACGGGAAAAGGGTAGTAAATGATACAAATTATTTGATATAATTACCTATAAAATTACATTATTGCCTATAAATAACGTATTTATAAATGATGGAAAGTGGTCTCTATCACTTTAATTAGCATCAAAAATTAAATTTTCTGTGCAGGTGAAAACACAATTATGTTTCTGGTGTACACATTCTACATAAAATTATATCAACGAATATCATCGTTACGAATTAAACTATTTTTAATATGTATATTTTTCTCACAGTGAGGCAGTTTTTACTAATTCAAATTTAATTTAAAATCAATAACAATTAAATTCGCCATTATTTGTACAAAAGTAATTCAAATTTTGAAAATACACGAATAATGTAATGTCCTTGTTTTATACAGTTATAAGTTATAAGTTATAAAATAAAATGTATGCCACATTGTCATGTAAATAACCAAGAATTATAATAGGTACCTATATAGGTAAAATATATATTAATATAATAAATCATCGCATAAATAATTCATAGAAACCCACTTTAAACATAATATGTTTTATATTTGAAAATCAATAACCAGCAACTGTATTTTTTTATACGTTTTCTCATGTTCTCTTCTAATTGTAAGCCTTCACAATAAATCCCCATTATTTACGCTTGTAACATATATTTCATAATTTGCATAAAAATATGCTTAGTTATATTAAATAAAGTATTTTCATAAATACTTATTAATTTATAAGTAAATATATAATTCTGATTAGTTTTAAACAAAAGGAAATACACAGTGTTTTAATATATCTATAATAGTACGAACACCCACAAACTAAACAAGACTACATTGTGATAGTTTTTGCAAAATTAATTATAACGTAAAAATCGGTAAATTATCACTATGAATTCCTAGTTTATGTTTAGTAACACAAATAATTACATTTATCAAAATTGTAAAATTGGGTAAATTGTCTTTTCATTTAATATTATATATAATATACAATTTATATAATATATATTTTATAGTGTTGTAAAAACTCATTAAACTTTAATGTAAGATTTAATATAAAATATTGCTTAATACACTTAAATATATTTAATTTATAATAATAGAATAAATTAATATGTATTAAGCATTAACTGTAGACGATTTATTGTGATTAAAAAATTAAAACTCTTCGATAAAAAAAAGGAAACGCCTAAATTGTTTAAAAATAATTATTATAGTAAATGTAATATTGTTTGAAGACAAATCCAATAATTAAAATAAAATATAATTATAAAATATGATTATTATAATATTATTATACGAGTATTGAATGTATATATTTATGTGTGTTTATCTGATAATTTATCGAAAATCTATGTGCATTTTTAGAATATAAATATTTGAAATTCCGGTGAGTGAAAACATTCTAAATCATCAATTCGAATTTTGACTAAACAATTTATATTGCGATTTTAAAGCACATTGTTTCCAGGAATTATGCGGCATATTAGGTATCAAAAGCGAAATGCTATTGTTAAAATGTATTTCTCATTCGTGAATGTAATAAAAACCCAATAATAATCAAGTAAACGAAACGTGATCAGTGGCAGATCTTCGAGGGGGGAGAGGTCATATTCCCCCTGGTAGGTAAAATAAAGCTTTTTTTGTAATATAAATTTATTATTTTATATCTATATTAATAAAGTATACCTATATATATATATATAAATATATGTACACGCATATTTAATATCCCCCCCCCCCCCGTGAGAAAATACTAGATCCGTCACTGAACGTGATTATAGCACAATATATTAAAACAGTTATTTATAATACATATTTATGGTGATATGAATTTCGTGTAATAAAAATAGTGTCAATTCCTTCCCTTTTAAATGAAATCTCAATAATTTTTGTAACACAGTGTTCTAATCATCCAATGTGTAGAATATATCATAACAGAATAATATTGTTATACATATTATATTAGATAAACAAAATACAATATATTATTAATATACCACCGATTCACCGTTGTGATTTCCAACTAACGGAAGATGAATAATAGTGGTAGCAAGACGCTTGTGATGAGTGACAACTTTCAACTATAATAATTAATAATACATTTTATGACTTGTTAAGTAGGTATTAGTTTATTACTACCTACTTGTAATCATTTATCGTTATAATTTATTACTTACACGTTTTCCGCGTGTTTTTATATGGACTATTAGGTAAGATATTATCAATTATTTTAAAATTATAATTTCAAATGTTAAACTAAACAAAATATCTTAACGAAATACTTCACTTTCAAAGAAAATATCTTTGAAAAATAAGTTGAATAAAAAAATATACTACCGATAGTATATCCTACTTGTTATAATCGGATAATTATTTCTTATGGAAAAAGTATTTTCAGACTTTTAAAAACACAAAATTCAAACATCAATATAAAATGTTAAAGTTTGAAGACGTATAAATAAAAAAAATGACTTACGATTTAAAAAATACTGTAATTAGATTAAGTAATATATGATTAGGCTTCTATAAAATTTCCAAACCGTTAAATCCAAAATTAAGATATAATATTAATAATTTTTGGATAAAGCTCAATATTTAGTCAGAAAACGAACTGTTGCAAAAATGAGTCTCTACGTTTAAAACTGATTTAATTTTTACAATATATTTAAATTCAAACTACAAAAACCGTAATTTTAACAATTTTCCGCCTTTTTTTGTATTTTTTCTTTTCCCAGGGAAAAGTTTTTAAGAAATTCAAAAAATAAGCTAAATAAAGTATCAAGTAGATGCAATTTTCTATCGAAAGCATATAATATTGATGATAATCGAACCATTATTTATATCCGAAAAAATGTTTTCAGACCAAAAAAGAAAAAAACATCATTGTAAAACCAATACATTTCTCGCATCGCTCAAAACATAAAATTTAAACGCCTTGGAGGGGGGGAAGATTAGAGGGAGATGTTCTTATGAGCCCCATTTTCTTGAATGTCCGAAAAATCTAACAACGACCCTGTCTCTGACTACCGAAATGATATATTTTCTTACCTGCTAGCCAAAGATGCCTCTAAGTAATCGGTAGGAGGCATCATGTCGTCGGACCTGATGACCACCGAGTCACCCTGGTTCACCCATCGGCCATCACTGTCGTCACCGGAACCGCTAAACACGTTCCACAACGAAGCAAATCCGTTGGATGATTTTCGTGGCTCGTATGTGCACAGGTAAACGTTTCGTGTAGTAAGGTCTCTGTCGAACTTCAATTCGATGCTCATTAAAAGGTACGTACCATTTGTCCACAACTAAAAAGTTTAATTTTAAAATTATCAATTCTGTAAGAATAAATCAAAATGCCTGTGAAGCTTGCAACTAACAACAACTGGCTACGACATAATTACATGGAAATATTTAGTTTAGATAACACTTAATTTAATAAAATCAATTCAAATCTTGTAAAAAATTAATAACATTTATAAGTATAGTATAGAGTAAACAAATATCTAACTTAATTAATTTTTGTAAGTGTAAATATAATATTATTAGATAATAAAATAAATCATCCAAACTCTAATTGGATGATACAATAATAATATATTATATTATGAATAAATAAGGATTATGTTAAAGTGCCTCTATTAAAATTAAGAAAAAATACAAAGTATCATAAATTTAATTAATTAATAATGCAAGCTAATTTTTTTTTTTAATTTTCTTGAATCGAGGACCCTATGTCAATATATTCGATATCATTAAAAAATAATTCAAGTTAAATTTGGTGATGATAACTCACCCCTTTCCTGTGCCTCAAAAAGATAATTTTATGGTATTTTGTATTTTATTCTAAAACCTTATAAACCTAATAAATTCTCTTTCAAGAGGATTTGTTTTTAGTATTTTGTTTGTAGAATATCTACTACGAATAATTCATTTTGTACACACCTTTCATATCAACAGTCGAGATTTTAAGTATTTTAGCTTAATATTACGTAAATTCGACTATTAGGGTAAAACTATTGACAAAATAATATTTTTGATCATGACATTTTGCGTAGAAAATTTATTTTGTAATAATTTGTGTATAAAACTTTTTTTTTTTTTCATTAAGTATGTTTAAAAACCCTAAAACCTAAATTTTCGCTTCTGAATTAAATTTTTTTTTTATTTAAAAAAATAACAATTGATTTAGGAGAAATTGTATAGAAAAGTTATTTATATCAAATATTATGTTTTTCAATAAAACTTATTTATGTTTTATCATATTTACTAAGGTTTTAAAGTAAAATATAAAATACTCTCTTGAGGCACGGGAAAGGGGTGAGTTACTAAATTTAACGTGAATTATTTTTTAATGATATTGAATTTATTGGAAGTGGTTCTAGCATAATAAATAATTTACAATTAAAATTTAAGGACCACCCTATAGTTTATATACACTTATAAAAACCACAATTTAAATCTATATTTGGTTTTTGCAATATAGAGCAATTAGTGAACAACAGCCATAAACAATATTATTATCATAAAATTAAATATATATATAATATACAAAACACTTTATTTTAATATAAATATATAATATAGAAAAAATAATCATTAATATTATTTAAGTAAGTGGATATTTTTTCAAAAAGAAGAAAGAAAAATAATTTTTGCAGCTCAAGTTATGTAAAGTATATTCCACCCATAAACAATATACAAATTTTTAAATTCTTTTTTATCTCGCAAATAAATTACTTAAAAATGAAGTAATATTTTATTAAATTAAAAAATATTTTAATTATATTACCAGTTTGTATTAAACATACAAATAATTAAAATTAAAAATAAATTATATTTCATAAAATTGTGTAACTATTGATTAACGTGTAGTTAATTATATTATACTAATTACTGAAAAATTCTAAAATTCTAAATTAATTAATAAATGCCATTGTTTGCTTAAGTTTAATAAAATTAATTAAGTGATAAAACGAATACTATACTTCAAAAACGTATTTAGGAATTTTTAAAGGGGGGTTCAAATTATTCTTGAATACTTTCATGAAGGTTCTCCCCCTCCACATTTAATAATATCATAATATTTTTGTTGTTTTTTTTATTTGTTATGGAGGACATAACTTTTTTGACCCTACATCCCCGTAAATACACCACTACTATACTTATAGATTATACAACTATAAACACGAGAGATATTAGATTAAATACTAAATTTCAAGCTAACCAATCTAAAATTAAAGTTAAATGAAATATCAGAAATAATTACAGATTAACTTAGTTTTCACTTAGTAATGTTTATTCATTTTTAACAATATAAATTGTCCACCAATTAATAAAAATACAATAGCAATAACACAGACGTTAGGTATAATGTTACTGTAGATGCGTGACAAGTATTGATTTGTCACGCGGGCGCTCGAGCAATATTTTCCACTCTGCTGCGCACAGCTACGCACCTCCAATATTACAAGTATACAATATTACTTATTAGTAAGTAATCTAACTTACACTTACTTATAGTTAGCTATAGCTAACATTAATATACCTACAAAATAATAACTAATATTTAAATTATAATAATATTATTTCATACACATGTCAATTAATCACGAATAATTTATATCTAAGACATGTACTCGTAGAATGTAATTGATGTGTAGCTTTAGTGTATCAAGTAAAAAGTAGTTGGGTAAAAACAAAAATTCATTGCTATACTTCAGAATATCAGTGACGCGGAAACTTTTTTCACGTGGTGGTGGTGGGGAGGATGTTAATTGCTCATATATTTTAACTAAGAATAAGGATTCACATATTTCATTAAAAAAAATTTTTCCCCTCCCTGAAATAATAAATTGGAGTCAATTGCCCCTTCTGCCCCCCTTATCCGGTACCACTGAACTATATTAAACAAAAATATGTATACAATTACCATTTACTCTAATTTTAATAATTTAATACCAATTAACATTTCTAACTCGGCATTTCAAATATATATTTAATTAAATAACATTTAAATATTATTCCTTTTATACATTGTTATTAAATTAAATATTATATATTTGAAATGCATATAATTTATTTTCAAAAATATTAAAATAATATGAATTTAAAAATAATTATTCAATATGAATATAATATTAAAAACGACATTTTTGTATTGAAGTCTGTAACTAAATTTCATATTATTCAAATCGATAAGTTAGGTAATGTTATAAATGGGCAAGTTAAATAAATAAATAATCTTCATTGTATCTATTTGATTTATTAAATATAAAATTAATTTAACTTTATGAAAATCAAAATAATAAATATATATTTAGCTGATAGGAAATTACTTTCAAATTAATAATATATACATTTTTTTTTTTCAATTATTTTATAATACATACATAAGTAATTTTCAAAAATATGGAATAGGTAAAGTTAAGTTACAGATTAAAACAAACATTGTTGAACACCCTATATGTAGACATAATAAAATTTAACCTAATCAATATACAATGACCCATCAATTAATATAATTCTGATATGATGCCATTGAATACTTGTATTCTATAAAAACACAATTTCAATGAATGTATAATATATGAAGTTTGAAACATATATTTTCAATTCTAACATTAAAGTACATATTTTTTATTTAAATGCTAAATTTATAACTATCAATTATGTATCTATTATAAATTATCATAGGCATTATCATAACATTAAAATTAATTCTGATTAAGTATATAAATTTATAAAATATTTATATATATTCATAAGTTTTGGCATTAAACATTTTTTTTAGTTATTTTTAGATGGTAATTGTTGCCAAGCTATCATTATATAATAGTATATGATTCTAGCAAATTTTAAAATTTATTTAACTTGTTTACAACTATTGTACATGGATAAATGATTAAATTTTATGAATTTATTCTAACAAAAACATTTTTATAATTAATATAAAATTATTATTATTAAACAACATTTCATTTTGTTAATTTTTGTTTCATTATTACTTTTAGTCCTAAAATCTAGAACTGGGGTAGTCAAACTTTCTTCAATTAAGATTCATTATGAAATATTTTATTTTAACATTGACTTCCACACGAAAAAAAAAAAAGTTTTAACTATAAGTATTACAATGAACTATTTACTTTGATATCTCCAGCGATCGGCAGCTTGTCCATTCCTGGTCTAAACTATGAGAATTGTACTATTTTGTAACATATTTATACAAAATTTATCAAAATTAACATATAGTAATATAGATTTAGTACATTAATAATGCCTATTTTTTTAATACAAAGAGAAAAAAACAAGATATAAAAAATACTCTTTAAGTTACCTAATCAATTTGTAAATACATAATTTATGTATAATTTTAATTTTTAATTATATTACCTACAGGATACAACTGATTTATAATAAGTATTAAAATTAATTAAAGATAGTACATTAACTATCATTATCATTATCATTATCAATGATACTTATTATGTATAAAAATTAAGAAATATATCAATACTATAAAATATAAATATAATTAATCTGTATTTAAAATTGAATTAGATGATTTAAAAATGTAATTTAAAACAACAGAAAATATTAATTTTAAACAAATTTACTCAAATAAAATATCATTTTTATACTTAAAACATTTAAAAACGATATATGAAATTTTAGTCAACTGTTTAAACAAAATAAATTAAATATAAATTATAGGTAATATACCGTTCTAATCTCAAAAAGGTATTTTTATGAATGTGATATTTACCAGTATTTAATCTAACAAAATAAAAAACCATTTGTGTGCCTACTTTTATTTCATTTAAAATTATTTTCTGTTAACAGTATTTTTAAAAATGTCCCCATTGTTTTCATCTTTGAAAAATAATTTTAATCAATCAATTATTTTTAACCAATTTGATCAATGGTATATTCTGAAGAGTTTAGGGATTCAACTCCTCTATTGATTTTTTAAACAAAGGTACAGTTAATTTAATTACAATAAAACTAAATTAAACTAATAAACTAATTTTCGTTTTCAATTAATCCCTCTACATAGAACAATTTTAGTAAAGTATGCCACTGTACTTGATATTACATTCAGAAAATTAGTTTAGCTTGAACAGTATTATAACTTATAATTCAGCAGATGAACTACAAATAGGTACATTAGTAAATTTGGAAGATATCTATTACCTAACGTATATATATATATATAAATAATATTATACAATTGTTTTGCTAATTTCTAATAAAGTTAAATTAGTATTTAGATATGTATGATATATAATATCAATGTATGTGCATTTGAATCATTTAATAATAATAATAATGATATTGTAAATCTCACAAATTGATAACTACCTACATTTAGGTTTTTTTGTTCTCAAATTACTAATATTAATTATTTTTATTAATGACACAATCGTTTTTATAAAGTAATTTTATCTTTTTATGTATTTCATCATACGAATTAGAGTAATAAGTGTATTATACTTATAAAGGATTAGATCAGATCCTAAGGATGACATGATACTCTATAAATTGTTTAATCTAGTGCATATTTTGTCAAGAGAAGAATATTAAAATTACACTTCAGACTTTTGTCAACCATATTTTATTTGGATTTCAGGAAATATTGCATGACACTGACTATTAATAAGAACTAAAAAATGTATTTATGTAAAAAATAATCCATTTTTGTTTTATTTAACTTCTAATTTAGCGATTAAGTTTAATTAACCTATATATTTAAAGTAATTATTTAAAATAGATCATTTTTTAATTACCTAGTATTTGTATACAATGTGAATTTCGATTTAAATATTTATTTCAAATAAATATTGTTATTTGTGATCATTAATCAGGTTCTTAATTAGGCAATGAACCAATCAATTTTAAGGTATATACCTAATATTTACATAATAGGTATGTCATTCCTTAAAAATATTTTACGACATAGGCAGTATTATGTACATATAATACTTACTTAGGTATAAAAAAACACTAAAAAAATACCAAATCAAATTAGTAAACGCATATGTTATAATAATAGTTCAATGTATACCCTATCTTTTATCGTAAAATTTATTACAAAAATATGTAGTATACAGCTAAATACTTAGTACTTACAGTTAATTATATACACAGGATTTATAGTATATTAAATACATTAAATATCAATAACTATTCGTAATTAAGGAAATAAAGATTTATGAGAATTTTGAGAATATAAAAAAAAATATGTAGGTAGGTATTATTATTAAAGTATAAAAGTGTAAATATGAAAAATATAAGACATTTTTTTATGTGTAAATAAGTAGGTAGATATGTTTTATTTTCTCTTGTTAAATAATATATTAATCATTTTTTTTTTTTTGAGAATCTACCTAATTGAAATTTCAATTTACTAGGTACTTAATCAAATATATCTTAAAAATCCTAAGTATACCCTAATCAAATTTACCTACCTACAAAGTATACAACTAAGGTAATTTAGGTAAGTTTAAGGGTCTATAGCAGGTAAAGGTAAGTCGATATGAATGATCAAAGTTATATAAGTAATAATTAAAAACCCTAATATGTTAAATACATTATTAGTAAGTATTTGCCGCATTTGGTAAGTTTCAACAATTTTATAAATGTAATAATTTAACAACTTTAAATAATTTATTAGTGTAGTCATTTATTTAAACAATAATTTATGACTGAATATTATACAACTTTCAACGGAATTTAGTACTTAAATAATAATAAAAATTAAGTTACCTTTTTGAAAATATGGATGTCAGAATCAATACTTTTCATCGGATGATTCTTGTAACACTCAGAACCACGTAACGCAATTCTGGACGTTGGCCTGACCCGTATATCATCATTGAATCCTTGACCTATCACGCCTACGGTCAGTGTGACATACAAATCACCGGTTTCATCCGGGGTAAACTTTGTGTGATTAACCACTTCCACCGAACTCACAGATACACCATCAAACGACGAGGACACAACAAATACGTCGCACAACATTACCAATAAAATTAACGCCAACGTACTTTTTTTGCCGAACACAGCCCTCATCGTGGGATACGAATCGATTCGAACAAACGGAAACACTATTCGAGACCGATCACTTCGGCGTCAACTACGTGTGGGCGCACAGTCACTAGTACACAAACATTACGGGATTCCAATTCAAAAATCGTTACTCGGAAAACAAAAACCAAGAGCTTTTACTACTGCCCAGGTGATTTTTGGTAAAATGTATCTATTACGAACGGTAAAGTAGGGCAGTAGGAAAAATAAAATTTAAATTAACGAAAATAATAATTTATCCGCGCACAACGCCGGGCGTGTAATGATAAAGAAAAACACGATACCGACAAACGTGTGGCGTCGAGGACGAGGCGCAGACTGCTGGTGGTCACACGAAACTCTACGGCGGGAAAAATATATTATAACAATTTTATTAAGTTATTAAGATACTGGAACCGCGACGTCTAGGTAGGAATGACGAAGCGCGACGACAACGTCGTGTGATAGGAGTGTACGCGACGAGCGTACTGTCCAACTGAGCTGAGCAGCAGCAGCTGTTACGGTTACCACTTGCTCCCAGCAACGTAGGCGTTATCAACCACGGTTATCACCACAGCGACGGCGCGCGACGTTGAACCACAGATTATATGAAAATATTGTGTTTTATAATCCGTGGTTGAGCCATTGATTGATTCATGAGGTGTGTGTTTAATCAATGGTTAAATATCACTTCGATCTGTTAGCACGAATTTTTTTCGAATTTCCGTTGTTGTCTGTCTCGCGTCTGCTTAGCTTAAGCAGTGGCGTTCCAAGGAGTAATGTCTGACAGGGACGGTCGTTTCGATGGATAGGCTCTTTAAATCTGATCGATAATTTCTATAGTAAAACAGCAAATAAACTGCTAGAGGAAGGAAAAATTATAGGACTAAACATCAACGAAGACAACCCTAAATACACGATTATGTCATGAAAGCAATTTAACCAAAATTCAATTGTAGTACGAGAGTAGGATACATATGACATTTGAAGAATATGAATTATTAAGAACTTTAATTATTTGGTATAGACGGTAGAAAGGGCAAATAGCACTTTTAGGAAATAAATCTGAAAATAACAATGGGGGAATAAATTATATTTTTTAATGGCAACTACTGCTGTTGAAATTTAAACTATTGTCAAAGTAAAAGATAATATTGAGCTGTACAAATTATTAATCAGACCTATTGTATTATATGGCATAATTATGCATATGAGAAACTGGCAGCGTTAACAAATTGAAAATAATAACATTTTAGGGGAAAATATTAATGACTTACGCAGAACTAAGGGAAATGTTCAATGGATCCGATACAGTATATATTCTAAAAAATCGAAAGCTTAGTTGGGCAGGATATGTTTAGTAGACGGAGCATAAGATAATTAATAAGATTACAATGTAGAAGCAAAATGGAACAGGGCCAGTGGTAACAACCCATATTAAAACGAACAAAAGAGTTTATTTTATTTGATACCTACAGCCACCCACTTCTATTTTTCTCCCTAATCTTATATAAAAATATTAGCAACAAGTATTTAAGCAAATTTTTAGGGGGTACTATTGGGAGGTCTCAATCATTCCTTTTATAAGGCTGAGTAATTGAACTACCTGAAATATCTGTTTGGCGCTATTTAACAAGACCAAGAGAACGATGGACCAACCAAAACAGTGAAATCATAAGCTTTTAGGAGTGTAAGGATGGGCAAAGGTTAGGATAGCCAGCTATGGATAAGATGCAGGCAAGTCGTAGTAAAAGTGGCAATGGACATAAATGGTTTCTCATATGCCAAAACAAAATATTAAGATGATATATAATATAATAATTATATTTGTGAATAGTATATCATCAAAGCAGAAAACTACATAGTTACATTAATGACACATTTCTAAGAAATATAAAGGAACAAAGAAAATAAATTAAATTAAAAATATTGGGTACCTACATTACAGCATAAAGATAACAACTAAATATTGACACTTGGCATAAAAAAAAAATATGATTATATTATATATTATAATAAATTATTATTAATAATTTTTCATATTTATATAAAATGATTATTATAATTATTTTGAACATTATGTATTTCGTTATATTTCAAGTAGTTTGCAATGCGGGTCTTTTCTGTTTTTAAGAATTTGTTACACTTTTTGCCATTTTTTGCACATATTTTAAATCAACAATTTTCTCAATAATATTTTCATATTATTCACTATTTACTGCAAGGATAACTCATAAGAGACTTCATCACATCATCCATTTATGTATGAATAACTAAATCTGCTTTGTTGTCCTTAATAAAAAGAAACAAATTTAAAAACGATTAAAATATCAATCTTATAAAAATAAATGTCATATCTTGTTTAAAGATATTACAAACTTACACAGTTTGTCTTTTGTAAATTTCAAATAACAACTTTTCCTTCATTTTTTTTAACATTAAATGGAACAAAATTAATAGGCTTTATAATGACGTTCCTAAACATATACATAAATCTGCCATTCTATAACAAACAAGAAATTATACATAATTTTAAAATTGAATATAAATTACATTTTGCTCTGATTATAAATAATTAACATGATTTTAATAATTATGGATTATAATACTATAAATATTAAATATAAAATTATAATATTAATATATAATATTATTTTTAATTTAAAAATATCATATTAAATAACTATTTTATAAATAAATCATATTTATCTATCCCAAACATGGTAATGAAATAATATGTAATAATAAATCTTCTAATAAATTTTATGTTTCAAGTAAACCAGTTTAAAAAAGGAATTTTATGAAAATTATGTAATAATCTTACAATGATATTTAGAGATATTTTAGTCTAAAATCAGATTTATAAAATACATACCAACTTTTTATGTATTAGTATAAATGTATGATTAATATGGTTAACTGACTATTATTTATTATTAACAAAAAAAAACTATTAGCTTATATATTATAGTATAATATATATTAAAATTAAAATAAAAATCCACAATTGTTTACTTGTGTAATTTTGCTAATTCAAATTCTCCAGCCGGAAATTCATGTTCCTAGTCTAATATGGTATCATATAATAAACCTCAACACTGATAATCACTTTTGGATTTTCCCAGACATTTAATATTAAAACATCGTCCGACTGTTTCAACTGAAGTTTTATTTATGAAGTTCCTATTGAACATAAAATTAAATAATATTCAAACACCAAATTAATGTATGATAATAAATATCTTAATTTAAACATTAATAATAATTAATAAGTATATTAATTTTAATTAATACATAAGTACCTACCTAAAAGATAAATATTATATAATTATCTAAAATACTATACAAATTTCATCAAATATAAAAATGCATTAAATAAACCCGAATTATTCATTAAAAAAATACCTTTTGCATGTATTACATTTCATAGTAAACATATTTACATGGGCTTCTGAAATATGTTGACAAAGTAATCCTGATTTTTAATGTAGACCAACAATATTCTGGTTCACAACATATTTTACATAATATATAATTTAAAAAGACAAAAATAAATTTTAACAATATGTGTGTTTATGTTAAACCAATATAAGTAAAAATAATTAATTTACTAATTTACTAGTAAGGCTTTGAAATAAGGTAATGTGTATCAAAAGTCTAATAAAAAAGAATAAAACTTAAATTAAGTAAAATACATTAACATTTAATTTTGATTTTATAATGAAAATAATTATGTATTTTTTATAATTTACTTACTTTATTAACTAAAATTTATATTGCCATATACATAAATGTCGGCTTAGCATCATTAAAATCTAAACTAATTTCTGATTTTTGTCCTTAATTTCTAACATCATCCACCTTTAGGCCCTCTGAAAAAAAAAAAATAATATTAGTAGAATTATATTATTTTTTTTATAAACTTGAAACTTTAAATTACATAACATATTAATTTATTACATTTACAAAAACTAATGATGTATGTCACATAGTTTAAGTATTTTAAAAGAAGATTTTTTAATATTTTTAGTATATTACAGTGTAGTACTTGATGCCTATAGTACGCGTCACTATAGATGCATAGGGCGATTTTTAAGCAGCTCAATGGGCTTCTATACTTGTACAGGCATTAACTAATATGAACTAGTGTATTACAAATTCAGCATCGCCTGATTTAATAATAAATTAAAATAATAAATAGCTGAAAAGATAACATTATTTGTTAATTTATCAGCAATATTATTTTATTCATCAAATGTCAATATGTATATAATCATTGTTATGAAATTATTTTTAATTTAAAATAGTAATGGCATTGTTATCTATTGACTATACATTTTAATTGTTGTTTGTTGATTATCGCTTATTGACATAAAATTATGGGTCTCTTGTAAAATAGTTAAAGTATAAAAATAAACATATTTTTTATCCACTAATACTATTATTCCAGTACCTAATATCTAGACAGTCAACTCTCGATAAATTAATGAATTACCAAATGTTTGAATTGCAGAGGTTCAAAATACAGGGTTTGTCCATAAAGTAATGAGACTGGTTACATCTTGGCGCTCCAGTAATCACCATAGTATTCCCTACCCGGGGAATTTATGGTGATTGGTCTTAGCTATTCAACGCACCTGGAGGTAATTGCGTACAAGCTCCAAGACAGTGAATATTATATGTTGCGTAAAAGCAGTTTTTTGAGTTTTGAGTTTATGACACGGCAGAAAACATAAAAAATGTATCATTCTCTAGAACAGCGCTACGCAATTAAGTTTTGCTTTCACCTGGGAAAACCTGCTTCTGAGATGCTTGGTTTATTAAAGGAATCTTACAAAGATGACGCCCTATCATGGGCCTAGGAGACTGCTGTTAAAGACATTGTGCGTTTTGGACGCGGTTCATCATATGAATTGAACAAAAATGTGACCAAAGCAAAAACACTCCTGTACTCCGACCGTCATTTGAATGTTTGATTACAATCTTCCCATAAAAAAATTCTTGCACGCCTGCATAAAGCTATCAAACAGAAATTATTGGAGATTAGTATCTGGCTCCACCACGACAACGCACTAGCCCACAACACTATCATTGTAACTGCCTACCTGACCCGGATAGGTCTACAAACCTTGCCACACCACCGTACAGCCCCAATCACAGCCTGGCAGACTTACTGTAACTGAAGCTCATTGAAGTCTGAAGGATCATCGTTTTAAAGATTTTCATGCCATCCAACAAACTGTCACAAAGTCCCTGAAAGAGTTTACGGAAGATGACTACCAGAGAAACAACTACCAGCCTTTGAAACGTGGAAATCCCATTGGTTACGGTGTATCGAAGCGCAAGGACACTACTTTGAAATTGTATAATAATATATATATATGTGTGTGTATCTTATCAATAAATCATTTTTACAGACCCAGTCTCATTACTTTACAGACAAATCCTGTATGAACAAACAATTCAAATTATACAAAGTTTTAAGAAATTTAATTAATATGTAATATTTATATAATATGGGTTCCAAATAATATAAATAAATTGTACAACATTGAATATTATGTTAAACAATAGGTATGATACAACATAGTTCAGGTACAATCTTAATTTTTTTTTTTTAAATAATCATGTGTTCTTCAAATCACATTATCAAGAGTTAAGTAGAAAGAACTTTATATTATTGTATTAAGTTTACATAAATAACTAATGGCTATATACATTATTTATTGCGATATTTCCAAGGAGCCATAACTATATATTATGTATATATATATAAGTATGAGTGTCCACAATCTAAATACTAATAATAATAACTCTAAGAAAAATGAAAATTTTTTAAAATTATTATTCAGGCAATGGACTTTAATATCTATAATTTATATCATTTTTTTAGTAAAAAAAGAAGAGTAATAAAATTGTATTTTTAAATTTTGCGAAATTTGAAGATAGCCATTTTAAATATTATATTTTTATGAAAATTTTAATGAGTGATATACTTAAATTTTTAATTAGGTAGGTAATGATTTTTAGGAATATTTTTCATTTATTAGAAAAAACATATTTCTGACGTCATTTTTTGTAATTATTTAACCTAATATATCATGAAAAGTATAATTAATATTAAGAATATTAAAATATCATGGTAAATATATGATAAGTAGCAAATTTTGCATAGAACTATGATAGTAAAAAAAAAGAAAGAAATTTTAATATTTTATAATTCCAAATAATTTTATTTGGAAATAATCATATTACCGATATATAAGTACAACTAGTAAGTATAAATTATAATAAATAAAAATGTAAAATGAAAAATTAACTTTATTTCCAGATACTTATAAAACAAATTTAAAAAACCAGAAAACTTTTTCAAAATTAATTACATTAATTCAGATTACTTTACATAAAGAATAAATTGACAACAAATTTATATTATTACAAATTAATTAAATAGATTTCAATTTTTATTTACCTAAATAACAATCAAATACATATTTTAAACATCAATATTATAATAAGTATTTAAAGTATTTACCTAAAATCTGGAATTCCACCAGATATACTAATTCCAACACCTGTACGAAAAAAAATATACTTAGATATTTTTACACAATATTCAAGAAGCGAAATATTTTGTTTTGAAACATCAGGAGTATCAAAAGCCTAAAATAAATAAAAAAAAGTATTGTTAATTATTTTACATAACTAAAAAAAATATAATTATAATTTAGGTACATACTTCTTTCACACCAATTTCACTATATTTATATGAAGATAAAACTTCATTATAGTTGCAAGACATTGTATTTAATCAATATTAGTTTTTCAAATTTGAATTCTACAAATATAAACAAATAAAACATATTATTTTAAAAGAAAATAATTCATGATTTATAATACTATAAATTATTAATTTAGTATGTAATATTAACAGAAAAATGAATAATGGATGGAAACCATAATAATACCATGAGATACCTGAATTGTTGCCTTATCTCATAATTTATAGTGTAAATATAAATTGATGTTTATCCTTAATATTATATATGAAAGACAGATTTAACAGACAAAGAGTTACAAAAAAACTTTACAATAATAATAAGATTTGGTAAATTTTACGTGAGTCAAACAATATTAAGTATAAATCATTGAAATAAATTGACCTTTAATGCTTTGATTATCTGGTAATAATACAAGGAATCTAAGAAATAACAACCTAATAACTGCGGAGGTCTGATAAAATAATGAGACTGCAGCTACAAATTAACCAATTGACAAATTATTATTAAAAAATATGTTATTGGTATATGGGTAGCTGATTTTTAATAAAATATTTATACCTGGTAGTACTCCAGAGAATTATACAAAGCAAACATAAAATATAACTAATAAAGTAGGTACACCTAAATATACCAATACAACAGTTATAATTTTATAAATTTATTAATTTTAATTGAAAAAGTTTTACCCGGAGAAAAAAAATAAGCTAGATATTATTATAGAGTACAACTGTAAAAATTGTAAATACCTAATTATCGTTTTGTGGTTGATATAATTGAAAATGAGTATTGTATTTCTTTATGTGAAATTAAACAAAAAACATTTCTGAATAACAAACACTTGACAATATTTATTTGGTGACTTGGTGAGTTTAAAATACAAATTTGAAATTGTGTTCAACCGAAACCAATTATAATTTATCAATATTATATAAATTATAAAGTAAAAACCACGATCAATAATATTATATTAATAATATCCAGTAACAAGAAATTGAGTCATTTAAAATTATTATCATTTAACTATAGACATGAGCTTAGAAGATTGTTATCTTTTAAGATCATGACCATAGATAATATTATGGTTACAACCACTGTTTCAAAAGATAGTATAAGTTAATCATATAACATCCCTGAATCAATGATAAACGGTATCATGGATTGATAAAAAATGAGACTTTATAAATTTTAATATTTGTATTTAATTTTATATTTCTACCATTAATTAGTAAGAAATACATTTGATTATAATTTACAATTACTATACACTAAATCACTACTGTAGGGAATATATATATTTATTATTTAATATATAGATTATATTTCGTTTTATCATTAGATAGTTAATTTTATTTCTTTTTCTAATTTTAATAATTATTTATTCATGTTTCTTAACTCATACATTTTGTATAATTCCAAAAGAAAGTAATTTGAATAATTTTTTTTTTATTATAGATCTTGGGTAATTGATTATTAATTCAATATGGACATCGACCAATCAGGTAAAGATGCAAAATTAGCAGCCACAAAATACTTTACAAATATGCTTAAAAAACCAGGACAGTTGGAAAAAGTTGAACAATTGAAAAATCGCATATCACGTAAAAAAACATCTACAGAAGCTATGTTAAAGACTGCTATGCAAAATCAATTAGATGGGGTTACAATCGGAATGGAACAACTAAAAGAAGCGTTGGATGATATAAGCAAGGTAAAGTCAAGCTTAAAACTAACAAAACAATCTTTTGCCCAACTACCAACCCTTGGTCACAAATTGCAAGATGTGCGCACCAAACAAATGCAACATTCTCAATACTTAACAGCTAATGAAAACATGAAGCATCTATTTACTGTACCAGAGAGTATTGATAAAACTAAGCAATGGATTAATGAAGGAAAGTTTTTACATGCACATCAGTGTTTAATAGATGTCGAGAATTCTAGAAATGATCTTTTGTTTGAGATCCATAAATTACCTAATCAAGCCCCCAGTGATAAAATATTACTCAAAGCATATTTTGAAGATGTTGAAGTCATGTCTAATATGTTGGAAAAACAAATAAAATTAGTATTGAGTAGGACATTAAACACTGTCAGAAAGGAACCAATGGTGATTGTTACAGTGCTTAGGATAATAGAACGAGAAGAGCGTGCTGATATATTTGCATTACAACGTCAAAAACAATCCGGATTTATGCCTCCTGGTCGTACAAAAAATTGGAAAAAAATGGCGTTTGAAGTGCTTCAAAAATCTGTTGATCAACGAATAGAAGGCACCCAGGTGAGTGATCGTTCTGACAATAAAATGTGGCTAGTAACATATCTAGAATTATGTCGTCAATTAATTCTTGAAGACTTGAGAGTGGTTAAAACTCTTTGTGTACCTTGTTTTCCACCAACATATGATATTTTTAATAAATTTGTTAATATGTATCATTCTAGTCTTTCGAGAAATTTAGAAGAAATAATATCTAATGGTCTAGATGGTAATGAATATGTGACAATTATTTCATGGGTAACTAATACATATCCAGGAGTAGAGTTAATGAACCATCCTGAATTAAATATAGACATTAGTAAAGTAGGTCCTTTACTAAAACCATCAGTTATTAATGACTTAAAGTTAAAATATTTGGAATATATTAAAGGAAATTACAAAGAATGGATGTTGAAAACATTAGATACCGAAAAAAATGATTGGTACGCTGGAGTCTCACCTGAGATTGGACCCGATGATTGTTTTCATACAGCAGCTCCTGTTATTATATTTCAAATGATTGATCAAAATTTACAAGTAGCAAAAACTATCAGTCAAGACTTAACACATAAAGCACTATTATTGAGTGTCGATAGTGTTACCTTGTACGGGCTATCTTACAAAGAAGCTGTTGTCGAGTTCAAAAAAAAACATTTTGAAGACAGAAGCAAAGTGCCATTTTTTACACATTGTATTATTACTGTTCTTAATAATTGCTTGAATTTTATTGAATTAGCATTAGAAATGAAACAGCATTATTGGAGTAATGACTTTAAAGACCAGTCAAGTACTGCCTATGAAAAATTAATTAAAACATTTCAAAATCTAAGAGATGAAGCCGCAAAATTTCTATTGGAAGAAGCTTTTCTTGATCTTGATACTCATTTCCAAGACTTAATAACCACTAAGTGGCTGACTAGCTTCATATCCATTGAAACAATATGTGTAACGTTAGAAGATTATTTTCAAGATTATATACATCTTAAACCGAAGAATTTAGAATATATAATTTTGGAAGCTGAAGACATAATAGTTAGACGTTATATAATAGCTATGCTACAGAAAAAACTGAATTTTAAAACATATGAAGAACGCCGTACAGCAGCTAATAAGATGAATAATGAAGTTGATCAGCTTAAATCGTTTTTTATGCGTGTGGCACCATTAGTAACACGTGAAAAGAATTCCCCATTTGACGCTGTAGTGAAATTATCAGAAGTTTTGAAAAGTGAAGATTCTGAAATACTTTCTTTAGATTTACACACACTTATTAACATGTATCCAGACATAACTGAAGACCAAATGACCAAATTATTAGGTTTAAGAGGCGATTTAAGTAGGTCAGAAATACGTGAAAAAGTACAATATGCAATTGAAAGCAATAAAGATGTAACAATTAATACATTATCAAAAAGCATATTTCAACAAATTCACTTGTAACCTTTATGTTTAATCAAGGATAGGTTATTTCCTAATGTAATATACAATATATATATTTATATAACGAAACACATTAAACATATTATATTAATTAAAATATTTATAATTATAAAATATAATATTGTTATTTAATAATATGTTAGTATATATTATATATTTTCAATCTTTATTGTTTCATTCTCTGCATAAGTTATTAATATTATTATAAAATATCTATGTTTATATTTATGCATATATTACATTATTTTGTTTATCTAATTATCTATAAATAAATAACATTCAAATTAAAATAATAATAATTTTATCTACTTCTATTATTATCTGCATCATACATTTAATGGAATTTTATGTAGTAGATATCTTACCTATAATATTACTTTATATTTTAAAATTAAACTAGTATGCAAATGACATGGTTTAAATATAATAATCTATTTTGTTAAAGTAATGTAACACCATAGATATTATCAATACTTAGTTATATGATATACATAGTTAGTAGTATGTTAAACAATATTATAATTTAGATAGCTAACTAATAACTATTATGGAATAGGTACATATTTTTTAAAAATTATTAATATTTATAATTTGTAGTAAGTTATTTACATTTAATATTTAAATATAATTTATTTGGCTAATTTATAAGAAAACATTTTATATATTGTAATATAAATTATATAATTATTTTCTATTTAACTAGTTACTTTTATACTTTCAAGAATAATACAAATATTTTTAAGACAGTTTTTTAAGGTTTAATAACTGTAAACCGATTTGTTAGTAGATAACTATTATATTATTACTATAACTAGGACATAAAAATGACCCATATATATTATATTAGTTAGAGTTAGTAGAAGTTTCTTTCTAAAATTAAATTTTTTTTCATTTCAGATAAAAATAATGGTTTTATTATACCATGTATAGTAGCAAATGTTATCTACTTGGTATTTGGCTAATTCTTTTTACTTATGAATAGAGTTGGACTAGTTCTGGGTCTCGGTTCTTTGAGAACTAAAGGAACCGGTAATTATCATTTCTATTATAACTATTGGTACCGGTTTTTATTATTTCTTTTTTTTTTCTGAGATCACATTGGTGGTAAAAGAAATAGACAAAGTAAGGATATTTTTTTAAATAAAAATTTAATATGATTTTTGTATGCAAGCTAAATCTATCAAATAATTATAGGCGTGTGCCTGGTGTGTCTAGAACTTTAGACCCCTTATTATGGCCCAAAATTTGAAAATATTCGAAATTTACTAACACGAAAACAAAAAAAGCGGAAATGTCGATTTTGGACGTTCCTCCTTTGTCCCTTCGATCCATGGAGAAATTAGTGATTTATTATAATTAAGATTTGAATGCAATGATATTGCACTAAAAAATATGATTTTGAGCGAAACTCAATACTTATAATACCATAAATGGAACTGATAAGCCGTTCCAAAAGTTTACCACGTGTATAAACTACCTATAAGAATACTGAATAAATATCAAATACCTATCTACTTTAAAAAATTTAATTAGTTTTGATGAAAAATCTAAAATCAATTTCATAAAAATTACTATTTCCTTAAATTTTGGCGTTTTTCGTCATATTTTGGTAGTTTTTCTTTTCTCGTGGAAAAACTTTTGTGAAATTTAAATAATGAGCTAAATAAAGTACCAACTAGATGCAATTTTCTACCGAACTCATATCCTACTTTTGATAATCGGACCATTATTTCTAACCAAAAAAGTGTCTTTATACATAAAAAAAAAATTCATACCTAATATTCAATTCTACTAAAAATATTCAAATTTTAGTAGCTTTAAAAAAAAATTGTGACATACAATTTTCAAAATATTTTGAAAATAGATAAAGTATTATATGACTAGGCTTCTATAAAATTTTCAAATCGATAAACCCAAATCCAGGTATCGTTAAACCCAGGTAATCATAAATATTTTTGGTAAAAATTTAAATCTCTAGATCGTAACGAAGAAAAACTGTATAGTCTGTAATTCTTTATACGTATTTTATTAGTTTAAAAATCAGTAAATCAATGTACCATACCTATTAAGTAACGTAATACATTAATATAGCCATATAGCACGTATTTGATGTAAGCGATCGCAACCCTCCACCCCTAAAAAAAAAAAAAAATAAAAATACCGAATAAGTACAATAAATACAATGTCGAAAATTAATTTTATTTTAATATAATTATTATATAAAAAAAGCAAGAAAGTCGATTTTGAACGTTCCTCCTTCGTCTTTTCGGTAGGTGGAGAAATTAGTGAATTATTATAATGATTTGAATGCAATGGTATTGCATTAGAAACTTTGTTTCTGAACGAAACACAATGTAAATATATAATACAATATAATAAGCCGTTTTAAAATTTACAACTTGTGTAAAATACCTATATGAAAACTCGAAAAATATTTCAAGTCCCTACGATCAAAATTCAATCAGTTATCACGAAATAAAAACTTTAAAAATAACAAAAATCGAATTATTATTTCTACCTGAAATCATGCTTTCAGACTTTTAAAAACAAAATATCATAATTTTCAATTCTACTAATGATTATAACTATAAAAACTTATAAAAAAAATTATAACTTACGATTTTAATAATACTTTAGACACAAATTAAGTAGTATATGAGTAGGCTTCTATACAATTTTCAAACCTATTAACTCAAAATTGCAGATAATATTAAAAATTTTTGTAAAAAATTTCAAAGCTCTATATTTCGATAGAAAATCATACCAATCTGTTCAAAAATTTTACCCGCGCGTATACTGCCTATATGTGAATACTAAAAAAAATGTTTTATTCCTAGGATCAAAATTCAATTAATAATCACGAGATAAAAAAATTTTAACTAACGGAAACCGTAATTATCTAAACATAAAGTACCAACTAGATGCAATTTGGTACGGAAAGAGTACCCTATTTGTGGTAATCGGACCATTATTTCTACCCGAAATCGTGCTTTCCGACATAAAAAAAATAAGAAAACATTGTAAAACCAATACATTCCTCACTTCGCCAAAATCTATGTATAGGTAAAGTATATATATATATGAATATTAAAAAAAAAAAAAAATTAAAAAATTGCTCCCTCCCAAAACAATAGTTTAAATACGTGTCTGGCATATAGGTAATAGTAATATTCGATTGATAATTTAAAATGTAACGAAGAACCGCAAATGGACCGCATTGTTCATAAAATATTATGATTTTCCCAACACTGCAAATTAATTACTATAGGTAAGTAAGTATTTGGCCGTCAGTTAATTTAACTACACCTATTATATTATATATACTCATTATAGAAATTATTTTTTGATAATCTTTGCGTAGGTAATATATTATTTATGAAAATAACGAAATTCACAATACAATATTATTATCATCATTGTTACGACACATCCTATAGGCTGTTGTGGCTGTATACGGTTATTATGCTAATACGACGCGAACCACACGAGTTAGAATCTTTATCTCGCGGATTAACGGCGAACAAACATCGAAAGCACACGACTACACACAAGAGGATCAAAATATAATAAAATGACGTTTTCTATCCGCACACACGGCGAAAAACCAAATAGAAACTATACGCGCAGTAGGTATTATAGATAAAAAAAAAAAATTAAAAAAAAATAAACAATTATGAAATAATAAATAATATTTTGCCCGTATCATTCGAGCCTAAGACGGCGGCGGCGACAGAGCGCGATGGTCACACGTACTATCGCGCGCGCGCTCTCTCATAATTTATGTACAATTATACTCGTTTATTGTAATAAATATTACACCTGCAATTCCTAACCTATGACCATAAAATAACAATTGGTCTGACACTGTGATATTATTATTTTAATTATTATTTGATATTTATTGCGTTAACATTATTATCGAGAAAACAAAAAACAATAATAATATTTTCGTTCGACTTTCGATAGTGTATTACGCGGAACGACGAGCCGCCCGCCCGCAAAACGGACGCCGAAGAAATGTCGCCGTCTATTTAAACTCGCCGGACGCGTCGCTCGCCGTTCTTGTCGCCCTGCACGGCCGCACGTTATGTCGTCGTACGCATCGGCCGCTACAACTACCGCGCGCGGCGGCGCTAGTCGGACGGGCGACCAAAACGATTACACGCCGATCGTCGTCGTCGGATCGCGGTTTCGCCAGTCTCTGCGATCGTCGTCGCATAGGTAATATTATGTTTTTTTTTTTTTTTAACAATCTTTTTAGTTTACATACGATATAATAATCGATGATAATACAACATTATGATACAATAAATACGACTATATTGTAATTTATGTTTCGGTTAAAATACGAAACGTTATTATTAGCCGCTCGAACCTTATTACAGGTATTTATAGATTATTATTATTATTATTATTTTGCGTAGAGCAACGCACTTAACATGCAAGAACGTTTCGTTTGTTAGATTTGGAGTTTCTTAGGACTTTCGGGTAAGTTAAAACTTTATTTAACCCGGCACACGCTATATGCCGATTTCCAACTATTTTTATACAGGTATATACGTGTACCGGTGATGTCCCGAAGAGGTGTCTCGGGGACGGTGAAATGTTCCGGATTTCACGATTAGTTTGTTAATTTCTTGATTTTGAACTCGGTGAAATAGTCGACGATCGAAGATTTCAAAAAGTGTTAACTTTGTGTCTATTCTTGTTAGTGCTTCTATAAGTTCTGACCAAAACGCTGTTAAATACATTTCCTAAATTTTAATCCACTAGGAGTATTATGTAACACAATTTTAGACTTACTATTTAGTTTGTTTTTAATCAAAAGAAAAATAATAATTGTAAAATTGTTAATTACTACTATAGTATAATTTCTGAAAAAGAAGAAGGATAAAGAAAAGTGTCACGTACTTTGGTAACTCTAAACTAAATAATTTATAGTTTTATATTTATTTGGATTATTTGGATTTTTATTGCTTTAAAGTGACTCGTGTGCATCTATCACAGTTTTTCACGGTAATAGTCATTATTTTTTGGGAAATGGTGTTAAAATATTGTCGTATTAAATTATTAACAAATTTTTGCGTTTTTTATTTTTTAATTTATTCAAAAAAAATTACTGATGAAAGAACTTCCATTCAACCTCCATCAATAAAATCGAGTAATCTAATATATTATACTAAATGAGTTAAATTGATTAAAAAATGGTTGCAATTTCCGAATTTTACAATAATTTCTGTTCTGTATAATACCATTATTACGTATAGGTACCTAAATATAGTGTACCGAAATAATAAAACACTAAAATATTCATTACATACTTAATATGGTACCTACATAAATATTGTTTAATGAATAAAATTATTTTGTTTGGAATACCTGCGTGTTTTCATTTTTTTATTTTTTTTTATTATAATTTCATACTAATCGAAATCTTATATTGAATATATTTTACGAGTAACTTAAGGTATAGGTATAATTATTATTTGTATTTTTTTGTATTTGTTTCGTATAATTTCTATAATTCCTTTGTGCCTATTTCAAAAAAGGCAATATTTAGTGCTATTTTAAAGGGTTCCTATATATTTCTTTATGGTATATAAATGTTCAATACAATTTTTTAGATAATTATCGAAAATGTAATTATACATTATAATTAACTTATCTGTACATGTATATTAACTTATTATATTCATACGTCATAACAGTGGAAAAAAGTTGATACAATAAAACATTTTTTTTTTAAATAACGTTAACCTGAAAATATAATATGCATATATATTTCGTATTTTTATGTAATTATTTATATGTTTTATACAACGACATATTAATAAATAATAGTATTATAATACCTTTATGTGTAATAAAGGCTTAATTTTTTAAACATTTACAGAGTTCATGAAATGATCATTTGTCATTTTCACTGATAATTTAAATTGTGTTATTGCATTCATGTCATTGGCTATAATTTATTTTTTAATTTATAAAATTTAATCATGTGGTCTCCTTATTCGTAATATTTACTATCTATAATATTTAGTTGTGTAAAACTCGTAATATTACTTCTTATGGGTTTTCTGGTAAAATATATTAAATTCATTCATAGTAAGATACTTTTATATTCTGAGCAAATCGCATTTGGTTTTAGAATAATGCATGTTCTAAAGTGCATGACCCGAGTTAATAAAAATTCATGTATAATGTAGATATCTAATATAATGTAAACTTAATTGTTGCAAGTCTGCAAGTAAAAAATAGAATAAGATTATTTAAATTTTGTTGGGATTTTATAATTTTAGCCCCAAAAAATTTAAAATATATTATATATGTAGGTAAATATATATTGTCAAATGTCATTTTTTTGAAAATTACCATTACAATACTTTTAAAATTCTGTATTTTATATTATACAGAGTACCCAATCAGAATATGTCATAAAAGTGGAAATTGTATACGTTTTCAATATTTTCTATAATATGTTTGTAATATTACCATTTATGTACAAACATATTATAAAACAATAATTATACGAATTACATACAATATAATATATCTATAAAATAACCAGCACTTAGAAATATAAATAAATATGAGTTAACATATATTTGAAAAGTTTTTTGTTGTTTACTATTGTAAATAAATATAAAATAAAATATATAACTTTGAACAATGTAAACAATAATTTAAATTCTTCGTTCTTTGTAGAATGGTAGGGGGATATGAAATCTTATATTTTCCTTAAAGTGGTAGCCGGTAGGTAGGTATATAATATAAAAATGTTTTCCAAAATAAAAGTAAAATATTAAAGTTGTAAGTCTGAAATATAAATTATAAAATTATGATTAATGATTTAGGTAATTTAAAAAGTCTATTTTTGTATATTTTTTATTTACTAAATAGAATCAATTGAGTAAATATTTGAATTTATATATCTGATTTTGACATAAAACTTTTTTAGCTACAAAGTAAACTATTTTACAAAACTTTTACTTTTCCAATTTGTTAAATTTAAGTTTTCAAGTATGCTAAATATACGTTTTTCCTAAAATCGAATGTGACATACAAATGATATGAAAATGTTAATGAAAATAAATTAAAAATTATGTATGTAGTTCCTCAAGTAATAAAATTGGTTTCGACGAAACCATAGATATTTTAATTAAATTACCATACTTCTTAGTTGACAATACAAAATCATTAAATTTATTTTAAAATAAAATTATCATTTTAATATATATAAAATTTTTACTAAAGAGTTTAAAATTTAAACTGTTTAGAATTATTACTATATTTATTGTGATTTTATGATATGGGTTTTTACAATTTTATAATTGTTCAGAGTTTTTAAATATTTAATAATATGATCAGTTTTGTTAGATCTTACAGTTGAATGGAATTGGTATTATGAGTTTAATTTTATGTATCAATAGACATTTTGTCTTAATCGTGATAAATTAATAGTAAGTGGGCTTCATTATTTTTAAATTAAGCTATCTTCTTATTTTATAATTATTTTTATATTATTTTAATAACTTTACATATATTTTTTTAACCGCCTGATTGATATAATAAAGGTTTCTTTGTACTAACATACAATTGTACTAATATTAGTTTTTAAAGTAAATATCTATTATAGTAATATTTAATGCATTTTTGGGTACATAATAGACCATGCATTTCGGAAATTTATTCATTATATTATAATGTTTAATATACACAAATTTGTATTGCCTGAAAATTAAACATAACAAATAATGTAAAATTAAACATTAAACACATTTTTGATTTGTTATTAAAATTAATATTTCTTATCTATACTTGAAGAATTTTTATTGGGTATACTTTAAAATCAGACGGGTGTAAAAGTCTACCAAAATTTATATAAATCATAATGTCTACCTATGTGAATTATGTATACTACTAAAATCTATACATCACCACACATTATTAAAATATTTTACAATTATAAATCATATTTTATTCATAACACTGAAATACTACATAATTCATATAATTGTTATTAGCGTTTTTATTGGATGACAAAAAAAAATTATATTGCCTAATATTATTAAACTAATTGTGTTTTATTTAGTATGTAATTATACAGCGTTATTGATTGAATTTTTATTTTATTTTTATTAAAAAAAAAAAAAAAAAAAAAACGAAAAAAAAACAGAAATTATTTGAAAGGATTTTTTTTTATAAAAAACTCCATGTATTTCAATAATTAAATTCAATGTTTAATAAAAGAAGAAAAACAAATTAGTAGATCTAAATGACGTAGATTGTAGATGAAGTTGGAAAACGTACAACAGAGCCACCTATATGAATGCGTTTTTTCTCATCATAATTGATTAATGAATACATAAAAAAATTTGTTTTCTTCAATATCATATAAAAATAAATTATCAATTAAATTAATTTGTATATGAGTAGGACGTAGGTATATAATTCAATATATACAATGTTAAATGACGTATATAATATATGACTTAATAATATTATGGGACAAAATAAAAATAATATTATAAAATAGTAATGTTTTGAAATTAATTAAATTATTTTTATAATTTTGAAAATAAAGTTTTACATTAATATTATTTTAGTCCAATTTGATAAAAAATCAATATCATTGAATTTTTTATTATTATTAGGTACCTATTATTACAGCGAAAAAATATTTATAAAGCGAACTTATAGATAGATGTGGTGAATAACTAAATACTAAATTCAAACCTAACCTGCTAAACTATTACCATTTAAAAGCAATAATTTTTTCAAAAAAGTTGTGCATTCAAATTTTTGAGATGTTTTAAACATTAATAGGTAATTAAAAAGCAATTGTAATTACAATGGTTAGGTAACTATTTTAAAACATCAAACTACATTTTTACCACATCACATTATAAACAGTTAAAATAATAATAATAATGTATTCGTTTTTTAGTAGTTATGAGTTATAACAAAGAAATAATTTTATAATATAAAAATTTATAGTGGTAATTATTGTAACCTCTATAAGTACCTATAACTTAACTTCGGTTCAACAATCTAAAACTTGATACGAACATAATAATTTCATTCTCAAGTTTTTTTGAATTTAAATAAATTATATGTAAATAATGTTATTAATTAGGCTAAATATCATAATATTATTGTAGTATCTATATCATAAATTAAATAACTTCAACGGGCAACGGCCAAAATGCTATTACATCAAATTTAATAGGTAAAATAGGTATAATTAACAATAATAAAATATATACCAATCTATATATTTTTTTATTCATCATAAGATTTTTCATTTATAAGATACAACATAAATTAATTAATTATTATCTGCACGCCATTTTTTATTGTTGACAAAGAATAATATAAATGTTTATAAATCTGTTATAAATATTGTCTTAATTTTTTGTTGAGAAGAGTTAAAGCGTATGTCAGTTCTAATATGTCATATACTCACATGAGTGACATCCCATTTTAGAAATGATAATTTTTCGTATAACATGAACCGAAGCCAAAGTGGCTAAAGCAGCATTGTGTATAAAATTAGTTTGACAGTGTTGTTAGATACAATAAAACATTCAAAGTCGTCCATCATCGTTTTAATAGATAAAATATATAGTGTTATGTAGTATTGGTGTGTTGATTAACCATTTTAATAGTACCTACCTAAGTACTCTTGGGTCTTAGGATATCATCAATCAATATATTTAATAAAATAAATGACCGAACGTGTTCTAACAGAGTATAGAAGAGTGCATTAACTGCACACAGTAATATTAAAAACGATTTCGTTAAATTTCAAATTTATCATAAATTATGTGCAATTACAATAAGTTAATATGTATACTTGCATAATATGACTCGTAAGAAAAATTTTTCTTAGACACGAAAATTTTTGAGCGAATACATATTGTTTTACGTATTGTAACTTATGTTACAGTCGGCTTTCAATGATGGGGACAATATTCCATGTTTTGATATTGTTGAGCGTTTGCGATTTACTATCAGCAGGATCGGATTTCACACCGTGTACTACTACTGAAGATAATTGCTGTGTTCGTAATGTATCCAACGTATTGAAATATACGACAGAATTGTATTGTTCGGGGATTCAAAACATACCATCTGTTAAAGAAACAATTCACGTACTGTAAGTAAACATTTTAATATTCATAATTTTAGTATAATATTTTATTTGTAGGTAAGTACAACAGTTGTATTCAGTACTATACTAAGTGGCGTATCCGGTAAGGGGGCACACGCCCCCTATGGAGAGACCTGGAACAATTTTATGATAACTTTATATTTTTATAATTTTATATTTAAAAAATTAATTAAACACATATAAATTACTATAATATTTTAATAGTGTTTTATTTAAATAATATTTTTTTGTAAATACTTTAAGTTAAATAATTTTAACTTGACTTTGCTATGGTCAGTTTATTATGTTTTATGCTCGCAGTAAATTATCATTGTGTTATTTTAATTTATTGATTATATAAAATATACTTTTATACCTAAACTTTTCATACGATTATACAAATAATTTTATCCCATAAAAATTAACTTGACAGTATCATAATGCATTACTGTTGTAAGATTAGTTTGTTTTTGTATTGACGATTGTCTTTATCTTATTATAACTTTAATATTTATTTCTATTGTCGGATTCCCATTATCAAACAAATTCGAAAACTTATTACATTAATAAATTAATAATTAATTAAACATTAAATTATATTTGTAGTAATATAGAAGACAAGAAGTTACTTTAAATTTTATGAATATTAAATATAATAAATCATTACTTATACTTGTGTATTACGTGTTTAAATCTGTACTAAAATATATGTTTTTATATTCTGTATTAATTTAAAAATATACTTTACAAAAATATAAATAATGTGCATCCCCTATCAAAATTTTATAGATCCACCATTACCTACATTTTGTGTTGTTAATATTATAATTTAATTTTATAAATATATTTTTAAACACTTTTCTGTGATATTAATTGATAGTAACAGTGAACTGTACCAAGGTGGAAACAGTGGAATGTTAAATGAAATATTAAATATGTTATTCTGAGTAAGATAAAAGAGTTGTACGAAGTTCAGAATGCAATTTGTTTTCCAACGAAAGTTAATCGAAATATTGAATCGTTACCTATATAGTTGTTAGATACAATTTATAATATGTTTTAGTATTTATTCATCCCAGATGATAAAGTATAATACGAATTTAATTTTAATGTCATTGATATTTTATTAATAGTAATAATCATGGAAATACTGTTTCTGAGGGTTGTTTATGCATAATATTAAAGTACAATATCTTTTTAACATTCTTTTCTGTTTCTCCTAATTCGTGTTTAATAATCACCATGATGTGTACCTATGTCCCAAATTTCATAGATAGAACCTATTGCCTCTATTTTATTTATTGTCCAGATTTATAATTTCTTATGCATTAATATACAGTATTTATAAATATTTAGATTTATTTTAAAAATGATTCAGTATTTGAAGTTCAACATTTTGGAAAAAATCTTTATTCTTGTATAAATATATAATACGCATTTTAAATTTCTTTGATGTATTCAAGAAAATATGAGTTAAGTTTTATTAATGTTAATAATGCAATAAAGTTACAGTTTAGTGTAATATTTAAAACATTAATATTATTTTAAACATACATATTTTAATATTATTTGAAATATAAATTCAAGGTTAATACGTATGAGTATACCTATATTATGTATTATATTACACATAATAATATTACTTCTAAGGTAATTCATTGATTCAGACAAAACGACTTTATTAGTTCAGAAATCGCCGAAGTAAGAGTACCATTAACTATATCACTTATATTACCTACAGTGGCATCATTTGAGAGGGGGGGGGGCAACTCATACATTTGCCGTAGTCTACAATTAGCCAAATCCTAAGTCGGCAGATTTCAAAAATAACAACTCCTAAATACAACCCTTTAATTGATTACCGCTTACAATAAAATAAAATACCCACCAAAAAAATGACCTTTCCCACTCCTGTTCTTAAAAATAGTCGGCAAATTTATGGGCCTGCCTTAGTCTAGTAAAAACTGAAATGACGCCACTGATCACCTGGTACCTGCATGCATGCCGTCTGTCTGTATTATTATATAAATAATTTCTATCTATCTCTATTAGTTTTTAATTTAAATTTAATTGTTTTACTACGAGATCGCGTGATCGAAACAATGCACTTTTTTATTGTATTATTATAAAACATAAACAAACTATTAATAGTCCGTTATAAATATTTATGTATTCTAGCGTCATAAATAAATATTTTATCTATGGTGAATATCAAGTAGGAAGGTAGATAGGTACTTTAAAGATTGATAAATGATTAATTTAAAATATCGTGTAACGCTGATAAATGGTAATTTCTATAATACAATTGACGGAAGGTATAAAATTGGCTATAACATTGACTAACAATAATTTAAGATTAAGATAAATTTTAATTAGGTAATTATAGTATAGTAAATAATTATAGCAAATACCAAAATCAAAAACATGTTAAACATATTCCTTCATTTATTCTCCAATGTTACTTATGTAGTTATGAACTTCAATTTTTAAGTATATTATTTAGTGTTTATATGGATAATATCCTAAAATATACTATATTATAATATAACTTACCTAGGTGCATGTATCTTATAATATTATAATATATAGTGTTGAAAAATTAAGCTGGCTGTTGTTTGAAATTGTATTTTCAATAAAAAATCAAGTAAATTAATCTATTGTGAATAAACATAATATTATAACATACAAACTCTAGGTACCTATGCTTATTAATCGGGTTTGAGCGAAAAATAATAATTATTAATTTAATTCAACTTTTTATGCGTTTGGTCCAAAACTTTAAACCATTCGAAAAATGTGTGAGGAGAATAATGAGATATATATCCCCACGTGAAAAAGATATGTATGCATATCTGATATATCATAGATATGTAGGCCCTAATACTTAAATAGTCACACAATTTATAACGTGTTTAATTTTTGTGTTGTAATATTAAATGTTTATTTACTTTAAAAATATACATTCGTGTCTGCTTATTAACTATTAATATTATAACACTAGTTATACATGTATATATATAAATAATATTATAATTCATAAACTAAGTAATTAATAATAATTGTTAAGAATTTTTTCTTCAATTTTAGAACAGTTAAAGATTCTGGTGTTAAAGAGTTAAATGAAAAATCAATTTACGCATACAAAGATAATCTTACAGACATGTAAGTGATATATAATTAATATGAAATAACACAATTTGGACTATAGTAAAATCATAATGTTAAAAATAATTGTTGAATAGAATATTAATCAATTTGAAAAATCTTGAATATTTGGATTCGTCAACTTTTAAAAACATACGTGGATTGCAGTCATTGTATGTTTTTCTACATAACTATTAAATTATATTATTGTAATAGGATATTTTATTAATATATTCTTTAAATTTCTAGGTCTATATCACACGCTAATGCTTTGAAAGAATTACCTTCCGATATATTTCGTGGACTTTCAAAATCATTTTTAGTATTGTAAGTTAAACTAAAACAATAACCAAAATGTATTTAACATTTTACTTATTCATTCAACTTATTTGTTGATAGTTTTATGATTTTTTTTATAATATTAAATTACCTACTTTAAACAAATATTATTAGGTAATTATTTAATATTTTCAAATATAAACATTTTAGTAAAATATTTGTTATATATACATTTTAAATATATATAATCATATTTTACCTTTATTATTATTTCTTAGTTATTAGAAATATATATATTTAAGATTCTTATAAATATATGTATCCATATTGTTACATTTTTTTTATTTTACTAAATTTTGTACATCTTACGTGTTATAATTTTTAATTGTCTACTTTTATTATACTTTTCTGAAGCACAAAAATAATATAGGTACATGATTTTTTCACAGACGTATAATTAAAACGAATCTTAAGGCCATTCCTGATCTTTCAGACCTCGGAAATCCAACGGCAATGCACATAATGTAATATAAAATTAATGAAATCATTAATCTCGTATTAGAATAGTTAATAATAATCTAAAGTATTATATAGTTAATTATTTTATATAAAAAATAAATAAATAAATTTCTAGTGAATTCGAAGGAAGTCGCTTGGATATACTACCGAATAATGGGATTAAAACTCGTGCAGAACAGTTGTGAGTATGCAATTATGAAATACAAATTTGTCTTAATGATTAATATCCTGCAGTTGATTAATAAATATTCTTATAAAAATATTGAAAATATAATTTTAAAGTAGATAATCTAATATTCTAATATTTATGTAATATTTGATTGATTATTGATTTGCTTTAAATCTTAGTAATAAAGTATAATAATAAAAATAGAATATCTACTAATATTATGCGTATACTAAAAAGTAAGTTCACATCTGCTCCCAGTAAAAAACAATAAAAGACACCTTTCTAATGTTGTCAAATTATAAGCAGGTAGGTATCTACTATATTTGCTATATTTTTTTCAAACCAATAACTTTATGATACGGAAGACTAAGAATTTGGATAATATTATCATAGGACTACAAGAAATAATATAATATTATTGCATTTCGCACGATGATTTTTACACGCAATATATTTTATAGATGAGTAATATAATATTTTCTATTTTTATTTTTATATGAAAAAATATTATGGTGAGAGTTTAACTTTGGATTCACAAATACTTTAACGCTAAATAATCCATATTAAATATGAATTTTAGTGTCTTCTATATTTGAAGTAAATGTATATAAATAAACATTGTGTTCTTACTTGGGTAGGTACCAATATCCGAATATAACTTGTAATTTTAATATTTATAATATTATGCTTTGTGATATAAAACTATTTATATTAACAGATTTATGGATGCATGGTACCTATTTATTAACACGTAGCACTTAACTAATATAAATAAAAGTGGCTTAGGATTATTTAAACGTTCACTATAACTCAGAATTATTCAATATTTATCTTTGATATCGATTTCATTGTCATGACTATGCATGTCGTTATAATATTATGTTGCGTCTCTCGAGATTACCTCCATTTTTAACGCGTAAAAATGTTTACATAGTAAAATTAAAATAATATATTAATGGTAGGTATATTAAATATTAAAATTGACCATTGTCCAATGATTATAAATAGGTTAAATGTATTGAAGAAGAATATCTTTTTCACTTGTTTACAATCTCACAGTAATATACTTGTACGTGGAAATTTGTATAAAAGTACATACAACTATCAAAATTAACTGATTAATTAAATAATTATTTATGAATCTATAAAATAAATTTATCGGGAAAATAATTATTATTACGTATATTGTAAATTTCTTTTTTATTACTTAATATAATTTTATTTTCTCTGTATTAAAACAGTTTATAATTTCAAACTTAATCTATTAATTTATTATAATAATTAATTCATAGATTATTGGAATACAACAATATACATGTGATAGAAAATTGGGCATTTAATGGTTCTGAGATAGCAAAATTGTAAGTAAATATATGAAGTTATTGAAGTTTAATTATTTTGTTAACGCGTTGATTGTTAATTTCTGTATAACATATTATTGATTATAGGAGTCTAAAGGGAAACTACTTAGACTATTTGTCAGAACACAGTTTTGATGGAATTACAAATTTACTGACATTGTAAGTTTTTCAATAATATAAACTGTCTAAAACATTTATATGTAATATCTAAAGCTTAAAACGTCCATCACTTAATTTATAGTAAATGTTATAATATTTGACATGTAAAAGTGCCAAATATACTATATAGTGTCACTGTGTCAGTTATCTTACAATACTTTAAAACATCTAAATACCTATATTTTCAATAAATATATTTTAGTTAATGATTTCTATTTAGTTACTTTAATACAAAAATTTCATTTTTTGAGTTAAATAATATATTCACTCATATTCTTTTTTAATCCTATCTTGATTCCTCATAAACGCCCATGAATTTCAGTAAAATAAAATAAATTTGTTAGTTCCAAATTATATTAAATATGTATTTATTCTAAATAGTAATTAAAACTATTAACTTATTTACAAAAAATAATTGTAAAAATTGTACTTTTTATCTTAAAAACCCAAATAAAAACAATAACAATTTTTAAAAAATTATATTATTCAATAATTACATCTCTTACATTGATATTATAGTATTTAGATACAGATTATTGTGAAACTATAATTAGTATTATTAATTGTCTTTAATATTTGTTTACATTATTTTTCAATCGGTAGTGTTATTTATTATATTCAAAATCCTGTTTTTATTTTTTTTTTAATTATTATTTTTATTAATTAATGTAAATGAACTCTTATACAATCAGTACAACATATTTTTAGAACTGATTATATATATATATATTTCATTATCATTTATATTAAAAAAAATCTAGAGTATATTCATTTCAGAGCCGTATCAACCAAATTTTGCACCAGGGGCAAAAATTCAACATGCTCCTCTTTTGAACATTAAATTAGGATAAATTTTAAAATATTTTATAAACTAAAATATAAATAAAAAAAAACGATCGTTGTTTAACAATTTTATTTAAATTAATGACTTATTAATTTAAACAAATATTAGTATTATAAGCTTTTAGTTTAATATGCGCTCCTTGAATTTTTGCTCCGGGGCATAAGCACCTTTCATCCCTCCCTTGCTGCGGTTCCGTTCATTGACATGTTTTATTTTATTAATAGTTTGCTTAATAACACAAAAAGTTAAAGTATTTAGATTTTAGTATAAATATTATTATATTACAGAGATTTATCAGATTCCTCAATGAAAGTATTACCAACTTTAGGATTGAAGAGTATTGAGGTACTTCGTATTGAAGGTACTCCTTCACTGACTACAATTCCTTCAATATATTCATTTGCAGTTCGTACCTATAAATATAATACTTATCAATATTTAATATTCATTAAGAGTTTTACCATAATAGTATATTATATATTATTTGTGTTTTCAGAACTTAAAAGAAGCTTATTTTACATATTCATTTCACTGTTGCAGTTTTCAATTTCCATCCAAACATGATTATTCAAAATACAATTTTCATCAAGTAAATAATAATTTATTCTCATCCCAACTAAAACGTATTGGGATCATTTAATCTAAATTATATTTATTTATTAGTGTTTAACATTCAATTGACCATAATACTGAATTAATATGTACAATTTAGGTGAATTAGGTATTTTTATGTTATTTCAACATAGTTTTAGGTAAACGAAGCGACTAGATTTCTTGATACTCAGTCACCCCAATCAATATTATTTTAATTAGTTAAAAATGAAAAAAAAAACTCAATATTATATTTTTTTCTGTACATATTTTTTTATATGATATTGTTAAGATAATATAGGAGCAAACAAAATTAATTTCTAAAAACGTCATGAAAAAGTAATCAAATTATAAACTATATTTTGTTAAGAATTTATTATTATTTAAGTTGATTTCATAATTAATTTATAACTATTTAACATTAAGTCCTCAAAAATATTTTTGTAGTATTTATTGTATCATATAAATATATTTTGATCCGTACAGGCAGACTTATTGCAACAATCATCGAACGAATGCGTTCAAATGAAAAACAATAATATAAATGTTCACATAAATGTAGTTTCTCAGGAATCGGACAATACCCAATCCGTAGAAAATATAGAATATAACAACAGTGAAGAAGAATTTTTAGATAGACCGGCTATTACAACTGGCGCTCAGGAAATAACATGTGGAAACATTACTCCAGCAATAATGTAAATATCATTTTATCAAGAATATTATACTTGAATAAAAAAAAAAAATTTAATTAGAATGTTCAATTCAATTTTACAATCAATGTTTTTAATTACCATAATATAAAATTAAAATATAATAAATACAAATTAATAAAAACACTTTTGAACATCAAAATTGCATAACACATTTATATAATAATATTATTATTAATCTCTAGTTTAAAAGAATTATTCAATTGTGACAGTAAATCATATCTCCGTTTGAGACATCATATTGTCATATACATTTTATTACGTTTTAATCAGTAAAATTATTTTTTTAATATTATCTATTTATATTTTAACATTTCAAAAATACAAAGTAAATTAAATATTCGAAATGGTAAATTCTTAGATTCGATAATTTTATCTGTTGTTTTTAGGTACATTTGCTTTTAACACACACAATCGTATTGTCTGTATTTTAAATTATTTAAATTATTAATTTCTTACGCATATAATATTATACGTCTAGAAAATGTAAAAAATTATGAAATAAAATATTTTTTATTTGAATTTAAGATTAAATATGTATTTTATATAAAAAAAAAACCCCAAGTATGATTTTATATAATACACTTATTTAATAGAACTAACCAAATAAGACTTACGATTTGTTTCAGAAAACCAAATATCAAATGCTGGCCCCAGCCAGATGCTTTGAGCCCGTGTGAGGATATAATGGGCTACTATTGGTTACGAATTGGTGTTTGGGTAGTGGGAATATCAGCACTGTTATCAAATTTAGTGGTACTATCGGTTGTGTTTCGTAAAAAATTTAATCAATCTGTACCACGATTCTTGATGAGTAATTTGGCGTTTGCTGACATTTGTACAGCCATTTATTTATTGCTACTGGCATACGAAGATTTAGAATCTAAAGAAAAATATTTCAATTATGCATATAATTGGCAAAACGGTAATTTGACGTTAAGTTTTCTTAAAAAAAAAAAAAATTAATAAATTACGATTACGAGAAATATTAATTTTAATAAAAGTACAAGTCGCTTATTTTATTAAAAACAAATATAGTGTAAAGCGTGTATTTTATTATAAAATATATTTTTTAAACGTAAACATCCTATTGGGTGACGAACTGGTAAAACGTACGTCATAACAAACGGATATCGTAGAAACATTGTGTTAATACGATTCTGTTTTTTCCTGTTTTTTTTCCTCATCTCAATACTTGTCTGAGATTTGACCTGGAATCGTACTTTTAATTCGTCTGGTTGTTCCGTCAATTAACTTTTGATGTTGGTTGACATTTTAATTTAATTTTCTTGGTATTTTGGTTTTATATATATATATATTTTTAAGTAATTTCCAATAATTTAAAGTTAAAAGCATCAATTAACCTATACCGTCAATATTTAAAGAGATTGCTCTTTACTTTCATGTTTGTTTTGATTTTGTTTTTTTAAAACTAAACTAATTATAAACGAATTACAACAAAAAAAAAAACGTAAACCTTAATTTGATTTGTATATAATTTTATTATATTGGACTTCAAGTCTTTACACTGTTTTTAGTTATACATAAAATCTAAAATAATATTATATTTAAAATTGTTTTATTTTAAATTGTATTAATTTATAACATAACTCAATGACAATTTTAAGATTTTGCTAAATACAATACATACAGGTAGGGACATAGTTTATTGTGAAATGATTTTTAAACATATATCTATTATATTTAGTATATTATTCATATTTTAGCATTATATTATATGTACTTACAATCATTATACAGATTCTATGTAGGTAGTTACTAGTTATTTATATGTCGTAATATTCCAGTTAGATCTTTTTTAAAGTATACATTCAAGCGTCAAATGTGTTTTATATTTATATAGTATAGTTGGTAGTAAGGAGTCAATACAAATCATACTTAAATTTTTTTTAAATTTTTTTTTAACTTTCAAATTAAATAAATTGGTAAACTAATATTATATATTTCAATTTAAATACATCAACAGTACGATTTTTGATATGAACGACGAGAATACTACTAACAAAAAATGAACACTAACGTAACCGACAAGGGTTAACATAAAACATTTTTATATTTTTGAAAGTATAGGCAGTATGCCAGGGTTGTTTAAAAGATAAAAAAATCATGTTAGTATATGACACTTTATATCCAATGGGAATTATAGGTACAACTGCCTATATTTGTTTGCACATTTAAACTTATATTTATACGAATTATATGGAAGTTTAAAGAAGTTTTACTAAAAACGTGTATTAAATTACTTTCGTTTTATTATAAATTACGAATAAAAAATCATACATCTTATATATATAATATACATACATATAGTAGTACATAATACCTTAGTAATAAATAAATATTATAAATGTTTATATATATATATATATATATATATATATGTATATAAATAAAATAATATTACAAAGAAATAATACAATTTTATGAAAAGATAATTTATATGTTAATAAAATACACATACGATAATTATTATAAACACTTAAATAATAAATTCAAAATATGCCAAAAGGATAAATTTAATGTGCAAAAAATAATTTAATTAGTTATAATTTCTTAATAAACACTGAAAAACAAATATTGAATATTAGAAACTATGGATCTTCTTTTTTAATATTATAATTATACATAAATTAATATTTTTATTGCATAATCCCTATTATATTTAATAGTAATATTTAAAATTATTTTGTTAAAGATTAAATACATCACATAGTACACACTTTGGACACCTATAAGTTTCTACAAGTTAATCATCAAACTTATAATTCGATAGTTTATTTTTTTTTAATTATTTCTAATAGGCGTTGGATGCAAAATTGGCGGTTTTCTGACAGTTTTTTCGTCTCAACTATCTGTTTTTGCATTATGTTTGTTAACGATTGAACGATGGTATTCGATACGGAAAGCACTGTACACGAACAAAATGACATTTGCATCAACTGTAAAAATAATGGCTTGTGGTTGGGTGTATTCAATTTTAATGGCTACCATGCCGTTACTAGGCATTTCAAGTTATTCTACAACCAGGTAAACATAAAAGGTTTCGTCATAAAAATAGTATTAATAGCTAGTTATTTTAATCAAATTGCTTTATTTTTTTGATAAGAATCATACTAAAATAGGTATCTATATCATTTTAAAATATTGTTGATTATACTGTTATAGTTTTTTTATTTAAGGAAGTGTACTTTTTAAAAACATCCTAACAAGAAAATATAATATCATTAGAATCAAAATATATTTTATATATTACCCCTTAGTATTGCACTCTACAAAGATATTTTTTAAGTAGTTTAGACTTTAAAGTTTGTTTAATCTTGGTACATAAGTTTGAAAAATTCGTTTTGTTCTATTAAAACGTTGTCACAAAATTTTAAATATTTTTAATGATTTTACTATATAAACGTGCCTACAATAAATTCTGACAGTATTGTCTTATATTATTTCTACGTCTATTAAAAATTAAAAATTAAGGTAATTCTCATTTTTATTATATATTTTTTTAATTATTCAACAAGATTCGATTATAGTTAACTATACCGTTTTATTGGGCATGGATTACAATGTAGTATTATATAAGACATTTAGTCAAATCTATTTTTTATTATGATTAAGTATAATAATTCAATTTCTTGTTTAAAATTAAAATTCAATTTTACTTGGTTATTTTCAAATGCAATTCGAATATGAATAATATTATTCTCGCACGAGTGGATTTGGCGTCAACGCACTCAACAGTTGATAATTTAAAATAACCATTAATTTTGACAAAAATGAAAAATATTATATTTAAGTTAGACAATAATAAATGTTCACTAAACATTGTGAAATAAAAATAATAGATATTAAAAATAGTATTTTATTTTACTAAAAAATAAGTAGTGGTAATAGATACGCATTATAACAATTGAATTAGATAAAAAAAAAAATTAATTATTATTATAAATACTAAAATATTGTAAGTATTATAATAACTATAAAATTTTTAAAATGTTACACTAATTCAATATATAATATACTATGGTATATTTCTTTTCTTTTATTCACATTTCCTTAAACTATTTTAATGTCGGTTGTCACTCAACCCCAGAACTCCAGTATTCAACTGAATCTACTACATCTTATAAGTTATAACAACCGATTTTATAATATCGTACTCTCCATCGAATCCAACCATTATTTTTTCATTATTCTACGTGAATTTTCTTTGCCGAACTTATTGTAATTTCCATCCTCCAAAAACATGTATGCGAGCCATTTAGATCTATTCTCTCGCTGCATTTTGTCGACCATCTCAATGACTCCCTATAATAATGATGTACAGCTAAATACTTGAATTTTATGGATATACTTAGGCACATGTATAAGGACATTAAAAACAAAATTGGGGAGTTCTAATATTTTTCTTCTTCTACCTCGATTTACACTCCCAACTTAGTCCAACTATATACCTCCATAGATTTTATTTCTCTTCCATCTTTGTACTATTCTTTATTATATCTGTTCTTCTTTTCTTTGGCCTTCTTTGTTTCTTCTTTCCTTTTACATTCATTTCTAGGCCAACTCTCATAACTGTTTCTAGATCATCTCAATACACAACAACACGTCAAAACACTCACAATATATTCTGCCAACCGAAAACTAATCAATAACTTTTAGTCTGGTATAATTTTAACACTACAATAGTCGCGTCAAATATATTAGATACTTAGGCTTTTTGTTTTTGTAATAATACATTCTTGTGTAATATTATCAATTGCCTCCTTTCTTTATTCTTTAGACTTGATACGAGGTAAATTTATAAAAATTATAAAATTAAAAAAAAAAATTAATTGTTAATGGTACACAATTCATATATTATGTGCTTTTGAGTACTTATTCACTTCAATACATGAAGTTGATTACAGGCACTCAATTATAAAATGTTGTTAATCGTGTATCATACATATACTTCGCGACCACCGATGTTACACCAAATAACCCGACTATTGCAGAGTTAAGGGATCTAGATCTTGAATCATCCTTCCTTTACACGCGACGATGTGTATATAAATATATCTCATTATATAATTAAAGAGTATAGCAGAGATGCGAATTATAAGATGGATATGTATGGTGCGACTAGACAGGACAGAATGAGAATGACAGGAGAAGTGTGGGAGTTAGACTGATGGGGATAGGAAAACCGAAAAAGAGATAGATGGTATAGAACAATGGCGTCATTTGGGGAAGCAGGGTGGACTACGGCTCTCCTATTTTTTTCGTATTTTATCGCACCGATACATAATATGCAAACGCCACCTTCATAATCTACAATAACATGGATGATGACGACTTGTTGTACATTTGTATATTTGTACCATTTTGTCGTTTGTATTTTGTTTCATTGTGCTTTGTTTAGCAATGAATATAATGATGTAGGTATGTTTGATAAAATTTTAACTAAAAAAACTTTATACATTCCTAAAAAAAAATACATCACAAATGAAGTTGTCAGTTACTAACGTAATTTTAATATCAAACAAAATTGGCCTGCTTCAATTTCCGCTCCTCCTGTAAAAATACTGAAACGGCACCCCTGGTCTTGAGACCGATACGAAGATAGCTGGTGTGAATTGTCTCGAGATGGGTGATCGAGATCTACGGAGTCGTAACAACACCCATCCTATCCAGTCCATATAACTGGAGGAGTGTAATGATTTCTATTAATTCGCATTTTCACACCTTTACACAGCATCTGTTTGCCGATGGACACTGCCCGGCTAAGCGGCGTGTGCTACGTACTCACGCTGCTGACTTTCGGCGCCGGTGCCTTCCTGTTGGTGATGTTCTGTTACGTGCAGATCTACACTTCGCTGAGTTACGAGACCAGACACGCGGTCAAGGGCGAGGCGTCCGTTGCTCGCAAAATACTGGTGCTGGTCGGCACGAACTTCGCTTGCACCGCGCCCGTCATATTCTTCGGGTTCACCGCGCTGCTCGGATATCCGCTGATCGACGTCACCAAATCGAAAATACTGCTCGTGTTCTTCTATCCGATCAACTCGTGCGCCAACCCGTTCCTGTACACCATACTCACAGCGAGTTTCAGACGCGAGATGTTCTCCATGATCACCAAGTGAGTTATACGCGTAATACGGTTTCGGAGTCCATGTTTACTTACGTGGGTTGCCGTACGTTAAAATGCATGTTTTGGGGGGTGAATTTTTCTCTCGACCAGTAATAATAATAAAGTTAAACGATAAAAAGGGTTATAAAAATAGTTTAAACGTTCAATCGATTTACGAGATGAAGTAATCGATATTTAGAATTTACAGTTAGAAGTAAAAAGTGTAGAGGAGTTACGCTATTGTAACTTGTTGGGGTGGGTGGGTGATTACAGGTAATTTTTGTCAAACATATCATTTTGTACTTGGGCGTCATTGGTTATACGTATATACGTAACCACAATATATTGCGTATCGTTTTACACCACCGATTACCTGAGGTCGAGTACTGAAAAAAAATAAAAATAGTTTTTAACGAAACTCAAAATTCAAAAACATTTAATTTAAGTATTCTTAGTGTCTATAATATATACATTAAGTACATACTTATCTCTAAATATAAAGTATAATCTTATATTTTGTACTAAATTGTCAAAAGTATTTTTGAACAAAATATTGAGAATTTACACTTCTATGCATACGGAGCGGTCTAAGAGTGATATTTTATTCTACGTCCACTCGGCCATTCCATATGTAACGTATAAATGTGAAATTACCAAATTGTTTTTAAAATATTTAATTGTTTAGAAGATGGAAAAAATTAGCAATGTTGACTACTCGAAAAACCCTAACTAGTTAATTTTGTAATTTACAGCTTTACGGGCACAAGAATATATTTTAATATTTAACTTTTTGTACTACAACTCTTATTAATTTTATAACAATTTCACACGACTTTATTATTGAAAAGGTATATACCATAATAATATTTTTCTTATCAAACCTATAGAGATTGCACCATTGTATAAGTAAACATTAAAAACATACGATAACTAAAATAAATAAAACGATAAACGTCGTCGTCAACGGTAAATCGAAATCAAACACTAAATCATACACACGTTTCACGAATGTAAAAGATGAAAACCCAACACTCTTGTTTCAATAACGCAGCATAACATTAAAAATCGGAAATATTTGTTCAAACTGATTTATATACCCAGGTTCAGAAAAACTATTATTTCCAAACAAGTATTAAATTTCAATTTTGAATTATTGTATAACATTTGTGTATACGCGTAAAAAGGTATATTTTAAAAAAATGTACTTGCAAGTAGTTTTATTTAAAAAAAAAAAAAAATGATATTATAAATGAAATCATAACTATTGAATCATCACTACTAACTTAATCACTAACAAAACAATTAGTAAGTAATAAGATTAAATTTATATCGATATACGTCTGTATATAGACATATAGTATTATACGAAATAGACTTACGCTATTTATGAACACAATAAAATAATTTTATAATTGTGTAAAAAAGAACATTTTGCATTCAGAAAAACTTATAAGAATCACTCAGGATACAATAGCCAAATAGTACTAATGAGTAATGTTGTAATTTTCGTATTATATTATGTAGGAATTAAAAGCTTTAAATTTTAATAAATCTTGAACACAGTTTTAGTAAAAGTTATACTTTGACAATTTTTAAACTGTCGTATTTCATGAAACATAGTTGGTTTTTAAACTGCATTGATGATAGCGAATTTCTAACAATCACATAACAATATATCAAATTTATAAGTTTGTCTGAGATTATTAGATATGCCTACTACTTACTAGGTAGATATATAGATAGCAGATCACACAAATAAGAAATTAAAAATAATTGAAAAGTCTATACATAACATTGACATAAATAATTTAGAACATTATTTATTCTATTAACTCAGCAGTTTAGATAAGCTGAGTTCATTTTAGGTATTATTATTATAAATATGTGTTTTGTTTTTTCTTTAAAGTCTAATAACTCGTTAAGTTTATTAAAAAAAAAAAATTAATCATTATATAATTAGACTTCAGTTTTAAACATTTTCTGTCTCTGCGTTTTCTTTTTCTGATATATATGTTTGTAAATAGTTTATGTCTTTTGTTAAATTATTTTTCATCATTTCAATACGCTGGAAAGTGTTTTTCTTATAAATATAAAACAAATAATACGAAAATCACACAACATCTCCAAAGTCAGTAAATAAAACTTTTCACGAAAATATTTATTTTGAAGTCCCTGTCTAATATTACGAAAAACCATTTTATATTTCGGTAAACTATACAACTTGTATTTAAAAATAGTTATCTGTAATTCTTAGAACTTCATCTCAAACTAATTAATTAAATTTAATCCGAATAAAAATTAATTAAAATTGTTTTTATTATTTGTCAATGATTTATAATTATGAATTCTAGAATTATATTAATGTAGGTATACTAAATCCAATATCAAATTATTTAACAAGTAGATATTATTTTTTTTTTCTGTTGAATTTAAAATGTTTAATATACATAATGTGCTTGAAATTATCTTACTTTTCAGTAATTATACTAATTGATTTAAATCTTTTAATAAAAAAAAAAAGTATTAAATTATAGTAATTAACATCTAGTTTGTACCTAAAATGTATACAAGTACAAATAAATAATAAATCTGTAAAAGTATTTAATGATTACAAGATATGAGTTTCAATATCAAAATATTTAAAAGTTAAATCTAATAGTACTATATTATTTAAACTGTTGTTATAATAGATACTTTTTGACAATTATAGACAATATTTACTTCGCCAACATTCTATTACAATTGATATTTTAATGTAAAATTCGTGTTTAAAGCAAATTATTTGTCAATAATGGTATCTACATGTAATTTATTTTTTGGTAGAAATAAAAAAAAAAGTAGGAAGGCCGATTGTGGACGTTACTCCTTCGTCCCTTCGGTCCTCGGAGAAATTAGTGGTTTATTATAATTATTAAAATTTGAATACGATGATATTGAAAATACGATTCTGAGTGAATCTCAATATATTGCAATATATTATACTGATAATCCATTCCAAAATTTACCACGAATGTAAATTATATATATAAATATGCAAAATAAATTTCAAATCCCTACGAACAATATTCAAGGAGTTATCATTTCATGATAAAAATTGTCAGTCACGATTTTCAAAATATATTTTAAATAGATTAAATAGTATAAAATAGGTAATGTAATGAAAAATTCATTCCATTAAATCAAAAATTGCAGGTAATATTAAATATTTTTGGAAATAAATCAAAGCTTTATATTTAGTCAAAAAACAAAACAATCCTTTTCAAAATTTTACTAAACGTAAATATTACCTATATTAATACTCAAAATAATTTTCAAGTTCCTTTCAAAAAATAAAAAAAAATTTTAAATAATGGAAACCGTAATTTTACCAATTTTCCGCTTCTGAAAGAAAAACTTTTGGGAAATTCAAAAAATGAGCTAAATAAAGTACCAACTAGATGAAATTTGGTACAGAAAAGGTACCCTATTCGTGGTAATCGGACCATTATTTCTACCCGAAAAATGTTTTCATATATCAGAAAAAAAAAATAATAAAAAGCCTATAAAAAAAAATTGTCGGTCACGAATTTCAAAATATTTTGTAAAATGATTAAGTAGTATATTATTAGGCTTCTGTATGATTTTCAAATCGATAAACCCAAAATTGTAGGTAATATTAATTTTTTTTATCAAAAATCTCATAGCTCTATATTTTGCTAAATAATCAACTAATCTGTTACAAAATTTTACCACACTTGTATATTACCAATGTTAGTTCTCAAAAAAATTTTCAAGTCCTTACAATCAAAACTCAATTAGTTATCACGAAATAAATAAAAGATAACAAAAATCGTAATTTTGCTAATTTTTTGGTAGTTTTTCTTCTCTTAGGGATAAACTTTAAAAAAATTCGAAAAATGAGCTTTATAAAGTACTAAGAGGACACGATTTTCTACCGAAATCATACCTCATTTATGATAATCGGACAATTATTTCTATCCGAAAAAATGTTTTCATGCATAAAAAAAAAAAAACATCATTGTAGAAACAATACATTCCTTGCTCCGCTTAGAATCTAAAATTCTATTCTTTTTCTACATATTTTAAATTGAGTTCTAACCTGTTGCTGTACAAATCTAATAAAGTTATACTATATAGTATATTGTTTAATAAATAAAATCGTAACAGAAAAATTTAGTTAATATATGTTAATTATTTTAATTAAATTGTTTAGCAAAAATTATACCTAAATAAAATACTATAAAATTAATAAATTCGTTAACGATCAGTGAATATTATAATATCTAATATCACATTCAAATTATAATATCACAATACAATATAATATATAATAATATATACGAATAATTATTAGATAAACAACAACATATTTCTACCTACATTATTTTACGCGCATAAATTACCATTCATATATTCAATCTATAATCTATATTATCGTAATAATTTAACAACGTAGGTATTGGGTGTGTACTTATGTAGAACTGTAACAATAATAATAATATTATTTTATTCACACATTTGTTCTGTTGTGATGTATTTTTTATTTAAATATAGGTTTGGTCAGTGTTTGGAGACCCAGAAAGAATATAAAGTGATCTATTCAACGCAAACCAACAACACACAGCGGTTAACTCCTTTGCACAGACACACGTTGTCGTTTACACTACAACAACCGTAATGCAAAGAAAAAATTATTAACAAATGAATGAAAAAAAAAAAAATATATATATATACATAATTTATCCTAATAGCGTATAATATTTTAAAATGAAATCGATTGTACTTAGGTACTGCAATGTAGTGTATAGTTATCTGACACTCTAGTTTTTATCGTTTTAAAAATATGTATAACTAATCTAAATTTTTGAACCACTTCAATATGTAATTGTATTTTGTATGCGTTTTTACATTGTATTATAATCTACATAAAACAGTTAAATCTATTATAAACACAAAGCTTATGGGGGTATACTACTTAAGAGGACGTTATCCACATGTTTGTTGTCTTTGTTTTACACACGTTTAAGATAGCCAATATCGTTGTACCAAAGTCTTAGTACAGTTTATTTATAATCAATATTAGAGTAAATTTATATATTATGATATTTGTATAGACTATTTCAACAATTTTAAAACTTGTTATATATACATTTAAAAAACAAAAAAGGATTATTAAAATATTTATGATTTATTTAAAAATACAAAAGATAAATAAAACGTGACGCTAGAACACAGATAATATTCTCCTATCTCTTCTATAAATTTCGATAATAATTTACTCTAATGTTAAAATTAATAAATAAACTGTACTAAGACTGCGGTACGTAGATTTTCTATAAAAAATAATAATAGGTAGATATGTAAGATAGAGGCGCCAAACAAGTGGATACTATAGCGTCTTTTTAACAACCCATCAAATATCTAATTATACTTATATTTCTTGTATGTACCCCCTGTATCTGAATCGTTAATTTTTTCGATTTTCGAATTAAGTAATATTAAAATAATACACCATATACTATGTACTATTACTTTTACGTGTGATGGTCAACCAATATAATATCTACGCTTTTACAATGCCTGTATCCATAGGTACCTATACTACGTAAAATCACTTATAATTTTTTTTTAAAATTGTTTTGTTCCTATAAAATTAAATCGATAATGTGTTTTATTATTATTATAATATAGTAGTAAACTTACGGGTCAGACACCCCAACTTTACCTTCTATTATTATTAAAATTATTTTAACATTATTGAAAATACTGTGACGTTTTGTATTAGAGTTGTTTTATATTTATCACGTCATAGTCATTCAATGTAGTGTGACAACTGAAATCATTATTGTTTTTTCATAAGCCCTTAGATAAAGGTAGTCATATTATTACTAAGTATGTAAAATAACTAATCCTACATACTCTATAAGTACATCAACGTACATCAACTACGGAATTAGAATATTAAATTATATTTAAAACAAAATAATCAAACTATGTAGAAAAATTTAAATTATAACTATATATTGTGTTTAATATTATTATTATTATAAATTACATATTATAATTTTAACTGTAATGACTTATGAAATATTGCTTCGACAATGTTGTTAAATGGATTGTCTTAGATATGATAATGTTTAATTTTAAATTATAGTAGGTATGATTAATTTATCATTTAATTTAATTTAATTACCTATATGATTTTCCACATAGTCTTTATTAAATTATGTTATTTTTTTTATTTTTTCTACCTATATAATACAGACAAATTTAATAGATACATATTATTTAGTAAAAGCAAAATATTATATTCAATGTCCTATAAATAGAATAATATTTTAATATTTGTCTTATTAAAAATATGCCCATGTACCTACGTTATATTATTACCAGTGTATGTATTACGTATAATTATCACAAATAAATCATACTATTCAATTATTTTTTAATTTAATATTTTATTGTATCTCAAGTACAATTTATGACAGTACGTTATTAAAATAACAATTATAATAATTACCTGATTTTCAACTTGATTTTGACTTTATTAATATTACCTATATATAATTAAATATCTACATATATAAGTTACTATTATTTTATAATTATTATTAATTATTACCTACACCTTGTATTGTTAATGCGAGTATCCTATCGCTATCAATATAAAAAATATTCAAAAATGTATACTTTTTTTTAACTACTAATACTATATTGTCTTTAACAGGATTTGGAATGTTAAGTCTGGTTAGAATTTGTTAGATTACTTTACTGATGTACAATCAGTGTTATAACAGAATGTTAGAAATTTTAGAACGCATGGAGATATTTAGTATTGTTACAAAAATAATTTTTATAAAGCACCTCCTATGTATATTATGGTTTATGGCATTTGAGAATTTGGTATGAATACCAATTTGATATCTGTACATAAATATAAATTATCATATAGAAGTTCTTAAAGTAATAGTAATTTGTATACTAAAAATCTAAAATTAGATAGGTACCTAATACACACATATGTGTTGTGTACAAATGTATAATATTCATTAGAACCTGATTAAATTTTAATTACTAAATATTAAATATATTTGAATAAAGAAAATAACATTTAAAATATAATTAACATTTATTACAAATAATAAAAAACAATATTAAAATATAAAATTTTAAAAGTAGGTAAAAATACATAAAAATATGGCTTTAGTTTTGATTAAAAAGTAGTAGGCTCATTACTACTGACTGTCCATACCCAGTTCAGTTCTTCAAAGATTTACCAATTTATTAACACCATTCCGAGTCTGAGATACATTTACCCATAAACCACTTGTACATCAAACGCGTTTTTAAGCTATAGCTGCTTAAGTCAACAGAAGTGTTTAAAAAATGTTGATTCTGAAATAAAATTATGATTATTAATAAATACATAGTCTAAAATAAAACTGAATCTTATATAGGTATCTATAAAAATTAATTTATGTATGATAATATATTTTAATACAAAGAAATACCGATAGATTACCTACCTATAGCTTGTATAAATGTAATATAACTTTATACAAATAATAGTTACTAAATAGTAATAAGTTTGTTAAGTACAAATATGGAAAAAAAATATAAAACTTACAAATGTTGGTGGAAAGACTCGTTTGCAATCATGACGATCAATATATTCTCGATAAGCATTTGTTAACTGAACTTTAGTATCAGTGTCCATACAAGGATTACATAATAAACAATCTTCAGAAGCACATAAATTCATTTCGCAATTCATTTCAGCACACTTTTTTGGATATGCCACAATATTTTTTGTAGACACCGCCATTTTAATACTGTCGTTTTTACTAAGAATAAATAAAAATTCTGTAATTAATATGATATATTACACCTCATATTATTATCTTAAATAAGTCAAAAACGATACTAATATTAATATATTTATTACGATTATAAAAACCATAATATATTATTAACTTTAATTTATATTATCTTTATTATAAATATTTAACATAATATCAGTTGTAATATTCGCAATAGTGATTTTACCGAGAAGTTCAGGGGTGCTGGATCACCTCTAGACGATTAAAAAATATAATTAAAAGCATATGTTTAATTGGTACCTATTTTTATACATTTATTTACTATTATTAAATTATTACATGTTACTAAAATTTTGGACCTCCTCCAGAAAATTGTTGAAAAACCGACACTGAGTACTTATTGGTAGTAATATAACTAGTGATTGTACGAACCTTCACTTTTTTGGTCGAACCGAACTATTTAAAAATTGCATCGAATCCAAACTGAACTATAAACAATTTTAATCTAAATAATAGACTTAAACAAATTTGTATTAAATACAATTTGTTATTGATTATAATACATTTATTATAAGTAGTATAAGTACTATAATAATATTACAATTTTATAATATACGAGTATTTACTATTTTGAGTTATTGTTTCATAATCTATCCTATGGACTGTAAAACTAAAATAATAATACCGAATCAAACACCTAGAGTTGGTTACAGTTATATTAATAAAAATAACTATACGCAGAACAAAAATTGCAGTGTTTACGATAAATTTAGAGTTTTAACGCCTATATACAATTTAAAAAGAAACCTATTTTATATTTTAAATATCAATTTTATAAAATATTTTCTGATAAAAATCAATAATTTTAAAACCTCAAATCTTTCTTTTTCAATAAATATTTTAGAAAATTGTTAAATCAAATTTTATATAAAATATTTCTGTCTTTATAATTTTATAAGTAATTAAATTTTACATTTAATCCAAGCACTACAATTTTCATTCTTCGTACAATTATTTTACTAGGTATATTGTCTGTTAGATAAGAGATTTAAATGTACTTATAGTCTACTTATATATTTGTATCTACTTATTTACTTAATCGAATTGAAATAATAATTATTATGTCACATGTTCAATACATTCTGTATTATATAGACATAAAAGAATTTGCATTAGAATCAATGGTTAATGATTTAAATTTTTTTAAAAAACTTAACAATTACGAATATATTATTATATTAATATCTCTTTTTTAGTTTATTTTAAACATGTTTAAAATACTGTAGTTTGATTTTTCTTCTTTACTTTTTATCTAATAAAGTAATAAACATTTAACACCTCCATTATTAACTGTTTATAATACATACTAATATTAAATAATTAGGTACCTATTAAATGAATTTTCTTTTAATAGTCAGAATATTATTGAATACCTAGTTCTTTACACTTTATTATTAAGTTCATAAAGTTATAAATTTAGAAAGTAAGAAACTCAACTAACACTAGTATACTACTTTGTACCTAATCTATCAAACTCATGTATAATTTTAAATTAAAAGTTTATTAATTTTATAGGTACCAATAATTATTTTTAAAATAATATAATACATTTAAGATTTAACAAACAAACGGACCGTTCAAAATGTGTTAAACCAACAATAGCAAACAAATTGAATAATACTTGTTCGTAAATTAAACGATTCTGTGGATAATGTGCTGATGATAGATTTGGTGACATATTGACCTGAAAATAAATGTTGACGATTATATATAAAAAAAAAACAAAAATTTTATTTTATTTTATATAAACATTAAAAATTGATTCAATTTACTAAGAGAAATAAAACATATTCGAATAATGGACTTACCTCCATTAAAAATACATTTAAATTATTATCCACGACAAAATCAAAACGTGCCATTTCAAAAAAGTTATTTTTCGATTTATAATTTTTCATCAAATTCGTTATCATCGATTCCTTTTCTAAACATACGACACGTATAGCGTCCTCCAATTGGTTCCATATTTGTGTAGCATCTTTCCCTATGAAATGTAAAAAGTAAATGAGATATTATAGCAAATTTATTATTTATTTAATGAGTTGTATCTACTGGATAATCACCTAACTCTTTCAAATGCGATTCTACAGACACTTTCATTGAAGCACCTTGATCGACGTAATATTTTTTTAATGACGGCACTTTCCATGTTGGTAAATAATCATCACCTATTACATATTTATCTATGTTTTTTGGATCAAAAGGATGATATTTTTCTGGACAAAATCTATAAGTAAATTTATAAAAATAAATAATATTAAACATGCTGTAACGAACTACCTATTCCTCTTCAAATATAATACATTATAGCAGCAGTTTGCAAACTGAGCGGTGTAACTCCTATAAGGTGGGCGCAAGCACTTTACAAAAGTGGAACGGTGTGATTATTATTTGCAGTTAGATATTTGTAAACTATTCCTGATTTTGAAAAATTAATAATTGAAAATAAGCATTTTTATTAATTATTATTTTGTATTTTAAGTATAATAATAAAGTATTAAAGTATTGAATATTAAATAATTGCTAACTCATTTTGTATAAGTAATATAATATTATTCATGGGAAGTGTATATAAATCAATAATTAATATTTTTTATTAAAAAATCAGTAATAGTTTTTAATTATAAATATATAAACAAAAAATTTGAATATTTGAATAGTTAACAAATTCGAACAAAATAGGTAGGTACCTGAATAAAATATCACCATTATACATGTAGACCCTAAGTGGGTCTATTGATGTAATTATTGTATAAACTCCGATGTCAAATTTATATCCATCAATCAACAAAGGGTTATCAATATATTCTTGGATAAACGTTCCTGTTGAATTAAAATCTAATTCGTTTAGCGACTTAATTTTTATACCTCGATGATTATTTTGCTTTTGAACAAATAGTTTATGAGGATTTTTTTTAGCCTGAAACAACAAAATAAACAATTGATTTTGTATTTGTATCACAATAAATGGGTTTATTATAAATAAAATAATTAATTAATTTATAATTAATTATTAAATAAATGATATTATATAATTATTTTAAACTTTCAATATCTAATTTTCTTATTAACGCAAATTTAGTTAATATGTATTAAGTACATTTTACTTAATACCTGTGTATATGAATGAAAAATACATAAACAGATTCTATGTGTTTAAAATCTATAGATTATAATTTATAATTATAATATTTACTATATAGGTGTACCTATAGGTTATACAATAGTAGGTACAGTATGTACTTCACAGTATAATTTAAGTATTGACAAAATTTAATAGGATCAAAGTTTAAAAACGTATACCTATTGAATTGTATAGATTAAGTCAAGTGCATAGTTATATTCAAATATTGCATTACAAGATATGCCTGTAAATGTTAAATGGAATATCCCAAATCAATAGAATTGTATCTAGGTACTTACAAATGTGAAAAATTTTGATTGTTCTTTTGGCATGTGAAAAGCTGGTGGTACGTATTTTATGTTCGACGTGGCCAAGTCGATTTTATTGGTTATAAAACCTACACCGGGAAAATGATTGACTTTTTGATGAGGCTTCAAAGCGGAAAACTTAATTTTATCGGCATATGTCTTAAACGGATATTCGTGAGCCCATAACACATCGCAATCGACACTCTGATCAAACGGTTTTCTCGTGTAACCGTACACGTTGAATACATCAAAGACGTGCACTAGATGTCCGGCGTCGGCCTGAAAATAGAGATGATATTATGACGTTCAAAACGGTAACAATTCAAAACATAATCATAAACTCTCAGATATATTATCTCAGATAATATTATATAATACGATTTGGAGAAAAAAAAAATTTGTAAATTTTATTAAAATTATACCTTCTATATAAATATATTTTAAGTAAGATATTTTATATAGAATGCGTTTTCAACTATTTCATAATAGCTACAGATATGTCTATGTATATAATATGATTAATCACACCTTATAACGTATTCGAATTTATAAATTATCGACAATTATAATGTGAAAAAACTGTGTTGAAATTCTGTTGAAATTCTAAACCGATGCGATTGTTACAAATGAATCGAACGGGATATCGATAATTTATCAGGGTATATTACATGGGCGTCCCCAGACATTTTTCTACGGGAGGGGAGGGGTAAAATTAATTTAAAAAATAAATGAAAATTTTTTTATACATTTTATTTACAGTACATTATTATGTTTCGTCATTATTACAATTAGGTATCATTATTAGAAGTTAATTTCTCATTGGGAATTTTACCAATTGCTGTGGAAATAACATTATTCCAAGCGGTGGTGGGGAAGTGCCCCGTCTTGCCCCCCCCCCCTTGGAGACTGCCCATAGAATATTATATTAAAGATTAAACGGTAGTCATATACAGAGATAGATACAAGGAAGGGGGGCTTTGGGGGCTAAAGCCCCTCTCTTAAGTACCAACTTATAGATAAATATTTGAGTTTTGCTTTTCAATGCCTACTGTTTACATGTATTTAAAGTAATTTTTTTTTGATTAGCACCCCCCCCCCCATCCTTTTTCATATATTTTTCGTATTCGTAAACAATGTCTCACGTGTTTCGCCAGCACTATGTACGACGGTTGTCTTGCTCTATCCGCAGACGTTTGGCGCGGTGGCGGTGGCGGTGCGACGTACCGCTCGGGTTTTTCGTGATGAAACTTGTTGTGTTCGTACTGGATCCAGTTCAGTTCGAGAAAGTTGACGGCCAACAGGACGAGACACAGGAACAGCATGAAACAGACGGCTATCGGCAGGGAAAGCCATCTCAGTCTCATTTTTCTCGTCTTCTCGGCGCCTCCAGATTTAATAATAATAACGATGATGATAATAACAATAATAATAATAATAACAAAAATAACAAATACGAATAATATTACGGACGCGAACCCGCACTAGTCCGCATCGGGATTTCGGACGGAATAGAATACGCGTCGACACGACCGACACGCGACCACGGCGCGTCCACCATCGTCGTTCCACTAAAATATGTATCCGGCAAACGCGGCTGTTTTGTGCGCCGCGCGGCATAATTCGTACGCTCCTACCCGGTCGGGCGAGCGTCGCGCGTTCGCGGAGAAAGTAGCACATCCGTTGACCCGTCCCGCGTGATCCGCGGCGAACCGGTGGGGAACCGCGCACGAAACGTGTATAAACACCGAACATCTTTATCGTTTCACAATCTCGTCGGTGCAACATACGCACGATTATAATATTATTATTATTTTTAAACCGATTCGATTTCGCGTTTCTTCTTCGTTTAAAATTCACGCCATTTACACAAGGTGGATTATTTTATCGTACACTCATTATTACGGTCAATTTTTTTTTTTTTCATAAAATATTTAAAACTCACAACAACCTTTCGTTATTACTTGGAAATATTTTTTTTTTTTTTTTTTTTTACGATTTTTTATCATGTATATATTTGAAGTTTTAGACTTTTTTTCGTGGTATACACAATTTTACATCATCAAATAGGAAAAAAATATAGAATAATAATCTTTCTTTGTCGTTTTTAATTTTGTTGACTTTTCAATGAAATACAGTGATTTAAATCAAGAATTCCAAAATGCTAAATTGCTTCTTGGGAGACGCTAATTTTGCACATTACTGTTTATATACTGCACGTCTGTACCTACTATACAGCTACGTAGTTCGTTATCTAGTTATTTTATAAAATAATTGAAATACAAGTATAAATACAGATAAAGGCGTATTTACTATTTATAAATATTCCATAAGTTTAAAATGTACTTATCATAATTTCGAATATTTCAAAGTATGAATCGTAGTTGTAGTTACAGTAACGTAAAAATCGTTACAAAAGTATCCCTTATGTATCAAAATAATTGAATTTTCAAATACCAATATTACAAAAACTAATTGACAAAAAATAAAATGTCTTCAAAATAAATTATTTGTAAATTATTACCCATATAATAGAATAAAAATTGTAAAAAAATTTAATTGTATGTAAAAATAAAGAGTAATAGATTATAAATATTTTGTAAAAAAAAAAAAAAAAATTGAAAAACATAAAAATTGATCGAACAAATTAGTGTAGTACGATTAAAGAATCACCCTGTATACCTGTGTTTGTGTTGTTTGTGTTTGTGCTGTGGGTGTTTCGATTATATTATACGACTAGGAATGAGGACGATCCTCTAATCGTTTATTGATATTTTTTTTATGAAAGTTTATATTTTTTATACATTATATTATTATTACAACCTATGGGCATTTTTTTTTTTATCGAATCGTAAAAATTATTTACATTTGTATAATGCCTATCTAAATATTTTAAATACACACTGTATCTGTATCTGCAGCAGTGCACAAAAAAAAAGGAGGTTTTTTTTCAATTTTAAAGAAAAATGGTCTTTCCAATCTCTTTTTGCCTTATTTTTTAATCTTATAATTCCGTGAAGACCATCATTCAAATAGAGGTACATTAACGTTTTTGAAAAATTAGTTGAAGTATATAGTCCTCCTAACCTACGTCCCCCCACCACCCGAATTCGAGCACTGTTTCACAGTATATTATGTATAGTTTATAAGTATGTAAAGTATTTTTATTAGGTACTTAATTAGTGTACATGAAAGATGCAAAGCACGAATGTACGATATTTAATAATATTACATTTTTTATATCATATCAGAACCAAATAAATAATTTGAACATTGTTATTTATGTTGCAGTAATGACAGGTTAGATTAAAAAGGAATTTCAATAAACTTTTAATCACAAAAAATGATTTACGATATAAGATGGGATCAAATCGTCTAACAAGTATGTCAATTTTATCAATCGATAAGGATTTGGTCGAACAATTAACATTTTGATGATATCACAAACGAGTTTGCAGCAACAATGGATAAAATGAAGTGTAATATTTATTTTTATTAATATTATATGATTATGTTTGTTTTTTAATACTTAATTAATTGGCTATAAATTAAATTTTTTATGTTTAATAAATAAAAACTTGTAAATTTCTCAGTTTTTTTTTATAATTAATTATATTTTTTTCAAATAGTTTATTTTAGTTTATTTATTTATTTATTTTTTTTTTTTTTTGTAATATTATTTACAAGCATAAAAAAGAACAATTGAAGCATAACTTTAAATCTTTGCCAGTAGCGCTATTACTTGCTACAGCCCTGACTTCCTGAGTATATGTATCGTATACGATATAAGAAACCCTAGGGTCTAGACATTCTCAAAATAGTGTTCTTATTAATTAAAACATTATCATAATCAAATTATTATAATTAATTTAATTTTTTTAATTTCATCAAGAAATACTCCATAAAAATATTAAACTCTTTTATAAATAATTGATTATCTATTAATCAATATATATTGATTATTATTCAAAACAAGTTATGATAATACAATTTAATGTTAGATATATAATTTTTACAATAATACATGTAATACAACATAAATAACAATCATATTACCTAAATAAATAAATATAATTTTGATTGTTTTAACCAAAAAGAATGCTATTTTTAGTTACAGTGTATAACATCTTGGGTAAGCATCTTATAGTGTATAGTATACCTACTGTATAGTGATCAAAATGTCATATTATAGCAATTTAATTATATAACAATAAAACCTAACTCAAAAGTATTTAGTCGTAAAATTTAAACGGAGTCTAGAAATATTTTTATATGGGCTAAGCCTCCCTAGCCCCCCCCACCAATGTTACGCCGATATTGCCTCCTCCCACAAAATCATACCTTAAAAACGTCATTAAACAAATTAAAAACCTTCAAATCGTAACCAGAATATCTCTCTAATATAAAGTGTTGTTACTTTATAAGTTTATAGGCATTATGTGTAGAAGTGTGTTCAATGCGTGTAAAACGTTTAATTTAATTTATCAGAAGAAAAAAGAGAACAATTGACGAACACATTTTTAAAATATAATAATTTAAATATATGTATAGATAAACAAAATATGTTTTACGCTATTGGCTTTAAAATATGTACAAACGACTAATTATGAGGAATGTTCAATACTTATCATTTGCATAAACGCATAAATGTATAAAATTACATAGAAAAATATACAACATTATGTATAGGATAACAAATACTAAGTGTATTTATAACAACGTTACGACAGCGATTTCAGTTATTTTTGTACCAATAAAAATATGAATATATAATTATAATGGACGTCCTTGTTTCTTGTATAAAATATAAAATAAAATAGGATAATATGGTGTATGATGTATTGTATATAGTATATTATATTCATATAAGTAGTCAAGTCTTATTAAGGGGGCTGGAGCAATCTATATTTTTCATGCATTTAGACTAATAAGCGGGCGAAAATTTACCTAACTTCTAATAGTCCAATTTTAATTTTGAAAAGTAATTTAAATTTATCAACTTATATTCTATGCATAGAATATCATATGATATGTAGGAAAAATATTTTTATTTTATTAAATTATTATTATATTTATTTAATATTTATTTTATCCTATGACTCGTAAAACTATATGTAGAAAAAAAACAGTGAATTAATTTTGTTTTATGGTTAATTAGCTAAGTATAAAATTAAAAATCATTTTCCTACATATCATAGAAAACAACATAAGGAATTTTAATATTTTTTTAAAATAATAATTTAATCATTAGAACTAGGTGAATTTTCTCCCGCTTTTTGTGTTTTTTATTCGATTTATTAATTGTGAAATATATTTGAGTTTTTATTGGATACATTTGCATGTACGTACGTATGTAATAGTATTTCTAAGAATTGTGACGATTATATTAATATTCCATAATATCTTGCGATAACGATTCAATAATTCGATCGTTAAATTTGATTTATTATAATTTATAATACTAAAATGAAAAGACACGAATTAAATAAAGGCCCAAAATAATAATTATAGGTAAATATAAAAAATGAATGTGCTATAAGTACATAATGGACGAGTAATTAGTCAGTCACTCATCGACATTATCATGGTGATAATTTATACTTGGGTAATACTTATTTCTTGTTATTTCATTTATTTGTGTTAAAAATGAACTTCATTAATGGATTACAATATATATATATATATATATTTGTTTTTTTTAAGGAGGTTGGAGCAATCTATATTTGTCATGCATTTAGTCTAATAAGCGGGCGAAAATTTACCTAACTTCTAATAATCTCAAATAAAATGGAAAAACAATTGAAAACATTTTATTTAGAATGTGTATTGTCTCAGCTTGTCAATGAACTTCATAAATTAAATATTAATATATTTATATATAAATAATAAACATAATATTTATTTTAATATAGTATATTACCTGTATAATTATAGACAAATTGACGGAAAATAGCAAAATTACGGTTGTCGTGTATTTGATTTTAAATATTTTTGGATAACTAATGCAGTTACCGGTATTTGTACATAGAGACTTTTGTAATTTTTTTTTCTCATAGGTAATTTCCACACATGGTAAAATTATGGAAAGGATTATCAGTATGATATATTATGTTATATTAGATTTCACTCAGAAAAAATATTGATGGTATACTATGGTTGCCCTGTTCCTATGATGACACGCGTGTTTATTATAATTATTGTATTATTTATTATAAAATTAATATAAACTATGAGTAGATAAAAAATTAACCAATTTAGTAGGTGACAAAATACTAATAGTTGTTGGTTTGTAATTTCAAGGAATTGACCGATAAGCCAAATAATAGCAGACTCACACTAATGTACATTTACTTCTCACACAGTGACACACGCGTCTGTATATGCATTTTACAATATTGCCTATACAGTACTCCTTAATAAATGATCTGCACCAACCACCTTAAACTTCTTGAAAATTGTTACATTGCATAAGCAACAGTCACTAACAAGTAACAGATAATATATAATAATAGGTGTAAGTACCTATAATTGTTATTTTTTTATTTTAACATTAATACCTACCCACATGTATTTTATTTTAAAGTTTTTATTCTTGAATATAGATAAGTACTCGTATAATAATAATAATAATATAGACCTCATTATTATTTTTTATTATTTACTTTCTCATCAAACTTTTTACCTATTTATATATGATTTATTTAACGATATATTAAAATTTATTAGTTACTTATATATGTAACTATATATAGTATATTCTATCTAATGTAGAAAATACTATTTTTTTTTTTTATAGTATAATAGCACTTATTTATACTATTTATAAAATTGTTGCTTTAAACAGAACAATAAAACTACGTAATTATAGTAATATGTCTTACGTGTTATTATATTAATTGTGATATAAAATAATAATCGGTTTCCGATGTCTGTGTATAACATAGTCACGTAGTACCTACGTAAATAAGTAAGTAGGTAAGTACTATGTGCAATTTGCAAGTATGTATGATATAAATAATTATACTATAATTTATTTCATCTGAAATCTGAAATCTGAACACATTTTTGAACTAAAAAGAAATAGTATAATAGTATAATATACCTAATTAATTAAAATATTAGTAAAACAAAAAGGCTAGAATCTCACAGATCCCTCGAAGAAAAATCCTCATACACTTTTAAAAGACTTGTTAAATAACTTCTCTAGTTAGGAAAATATAAATGTCTATATTTATAAATTAAAATGTGTTCTAAAAATAGTTTTAGATACATTCTTAAATAATCACAAACAAAAATAAAAGTGTTTAATTATACATTTTGTTGTTTACCAATTTTATTTAAAGAAAATAATTATGATGTTTTTTTAGCAATTATATAAATAATAATACTTTATTATAAAGTAAAGGAAAATATATAAATTATTTTATATATTTTAGTTTCTAATTTAAAAAAAAAAATACTAACTACTAAAATACTAAAATATCAATCACTTGATAATTTACCATAAGTTTAACAACTTTATAAGCTTATAACTTATAACCTCTTATAGTAAATTGAAAAATTGTACACTATACTTATAACTATATTAGAGTAATAGTTGTATTTTGTACTTATGTTATAAAATAATATTATTATAAACAATTTTAAAATATAATTTAGTAGAATAATTGTATTTTATTTAAATATATATATATCACATTAAAAAATAATGAAAAATGTGTATTTTGGGATATAGTTTTAACATATACTATTTTGTTTGTATTTACGTTGTTATATAGATATTCGTCGTTTAATAGATACCTAGGTATATAATTATCTATAAAAGTTCATTATTTATTTATAACGAAGACTGATAATACTTATTAGATAATTTATATGCAGTGGTAAAGTTGTGGGGATAAAAGGGGATCCACTCTTTTAGGAAACGTTATCCATCCCTTTTTTCTTATGTCCAAAATAATCCTCGTTAACTATATATTAAAATCAGTATTTCATTGAAAGATTTAATTTGTATTTCAGGTTTCTTTAACTATTTCATGAGCTATTTTTAAATCTTTACCATATGAACAGAAATAAAATGATACATACTTAAAGAGGGAGAGAAAAAGCTACTTTACCCTTTGGTTAGGTTATTAGCCCATTTACCCCCATTGGATTTGTAATTTATAATAATATTAGGCTCCATTAAATATCTGGACATCCCGCCCACTTATTTTGGTCCACTTTAACCACTGTTTATGCAATTAATATTAAATTATTAATTTAGTGAAGTGAATATATAATATTATTATTATTATTGATATATTAGTTAGTTAATATCATTTTTAACTGATTGGAAACAATATATTAAAATTAAAAACTTTAGCTCAAGTCAGTATAATGTAAATTCAGGTATTCCTCAAGGGTCTCATAATGTACCTTAAATATTCGACTTATTCATTAATGGCATTAAATTTAAAAATGCACATATGTTAGTCTTTTCGGACGACTTAAAATTACTACATATTATTAAGATCACATCTAATGATGCTGAGTTACTTCAAAATTATATAAATGACCTCTATGATTGGTGTAACCAGACCAGATTACTTAAATGTTTCTGAATGCAAAGTATTAACTATTAAAATTACGATTTAGGTAGTTAGGTATAATATTTGATGTTTTTCTATCATTTAAGAAGCATAATTTAAGTATTCAAAAAAATGCTTCATCTATCACCTATGTTGATCTTGGTTTAATAAATCGAAGCTGTAAAGGTAATAATAATTCATATGCATTTAATGCACTTTATTGCTTATACGTACGGTCAATTTTGGACTACGCCACTCTATAGTTTGATCACCTATATTAGAGATAAGGTCCTATACAAACTATATAATCGATACAAAATTGTTTTTTTGAGAATTTCGTCTTTTAACTGCGACATTAAATGTCTACTTCATTCTTCTAACAAGTCAATATTATCTCTTTTAAACATTGAATCGTTGAAGAAAAGGTTAGATCTCTGATTTATTTTTAAACTTCTTAACGGACAAGTTTATTGCCCAGAGTGAATTTCTATCTTAAACTTTCTGGTTCCCAACCGTAGAACAATTCAATTAAATACTTTTTATATACCACTCTAATTTATAATTTATGGTCGAAATTCTCCTATGAATTGATATATGGAACCAGTGGCGCTCAAGTGAAAAATTATGTTTGGCAAAAATTACCAGCAATCAAACCAAAATTATTCATATATAAATTGAGATTTATGAGTTTATGACAAATAAACATTGCCCCAATTCCTAAAAATTCACACAAGTAGTTAAATAAATTATTTATTGCAATATAAGCAACATTAATAAGTAGTTTTTATTAGTTACATTAGTTACAATCACCAGATAATTTTCTCTTTAGATAAATTCCCATTTCTAAAACAAATTTTAAATTTATGGTATACATAAATTGGACATTGGCGCCACTGTATGGAACTATAGATAATATGTTTCATATTGATCTGTTTTCATGTAAGTACAATGTACATATATGTTAATATTTTAATACTTTAAATAATTTAATTAAATAATATGTATAAGTAATATTATAATAATTATAATAACGTAGAACCTAAGAACAGATGTACCATATTTGTTAAATAAAATATTGTAATTAGTTTGATTTAACTTTTGATATATTCAACATAAAAAATACGTAACATTAAAAATGTTATTAATTGTAATTAACATGTATACTAAGTAGTCACCATCGAAAATATTTATTTAGGAAATTGTAGACTATATTTAACTATTTGTATATTTCGTTATTATTGGCATCTTGCTCGTCCAAATAAATAAATATATAAAGATACAAAGAGGTAAAACCATTGCTTAATTAGCCGATATAATAGGTATACGTAAATATATTTATTATTATTACAATTCTCCAACACTATAATCTATTTATAGTTTATAAAGGTACATTTAAACTTAGATTTATATAAGTTTTAATACATGAAATAGAGAAAAAAAATACCTATACCTATGATATCGAAAATCTAATTGTTATTCGGATATTAAACATTTCTAAGAGCTCTTTTTAAGGATTTCCGTTAATTATAAAATCATTATCAATAGTCAAATGAGAATTTCTACCATTAATTGCTAACATATGACATGACTATTATAACAAAAAAAAAAAAACACTCGAAAAATTCGTATTTAGTATATTTTTGCATTTAGGTACATTTACATATTATAGGTTATGTTATGTTATTATTATTATTATTATTATTATTATTATTATTATTATTATTTGTATTTTAGTTTATAGATATAGGTAAATACAAGTACATGAAGGTATGTACTCAGGGCCGGCTTAAGGCGTAGACGACGTAAGCCCAGGCCTACAGCGACATGAAAAACACTTTTTAAAGGAGTGGCATTTTTTGGAATCATTTACTAAAAAAATTGTAATCATTGAAATATATAAGTATAATGTTTAATATATATTCTATAATCTATAATATTATAGAACTCAAATTTATATGATTTTAATATTTATTTTTAACATTGTACACAACAAATCAACATGAAAAAACATATAATGTAATAGTATTATCAGATGTTAATTGTGATAATATAATGCTTTTTGAACTACAATCGATTTGTCGGTGTTTCTATTGAACATGAAATTGCTAACGACTTAGATATTGATGATCTCATCAAAGATTTTGCATCTTTAAAATCAAGAAAATTAAATTTTTAAAGTTAAGATTAAATTAATAAGAATTGTATTTGTATCTATATATTTAGTATTTATTTATTATTTTAATATGTTTTTTATTTTACCAAAAAAAAAAAAAGCTCCTGTTTCTTTTGTTTATATAAAATAATAATGATCAAATAACAGAGGCGGCAAATTTAAGTCTTGTCTACGTATAAAATATCACTAGAGCCCTGTACTAGTACCAGTAACTAGTAAGTATATCTACAGTAAGTAAATGCCTAATAGTATAAGTATAGAAAATAATGATACTTGCATTTTTATCGTTGTATTATTTTTAAATGTATGTGTTTATCAAATTAATTCGGTATTCATTGACCTTGTCCTGATTTTGCAATTTTTTTTTTCTATAATAATATCATAATATTTTCTTCTCCTCGGCCACCCGAATAAGGTCTTTTGCATTTCGCTATACGACCTACACATATCATAGTATCAACACATACGCATGCGCCTGTTTGTATTGAAATAGAAAACGCGTCAAATATATAATAGTAGGGAAAAAATAAATCTTATAAACAGACGTTAATCGTCTAAATATTTTGAAACGATTTTAATATATATTGTTCATAATTGACCTTAAGGAAAATGAAATATAATATTATATATACTATACTTACAATTATTGAATTTTACAAATAAAAACATACAAACCACATGGAATAATGTGGCGCAAGGTAATCGATTTTTCTTTCTAAAGATAATTTATTTACATATTATCTCGTTCTATTACAAAATTACGTACGAATTCATATGTCATAAAAGTATTTATTCGATACTTAATTTTAAACAAAATTACAAATTATTATAGATATTCAAATTGAAATTTATTAATGCAATTTACTGCATAGTAAAAAAATCCAAATATGAATATGAAAATTCTATCTATAATAGCCGGTTGGTATGTGTGGTATAAATATATTTTGATGTATTTAAATAGTTATTACCACATTTATACGTAGGTACATATTTATATTATTGTAATGTACAGAACACAGTAAGTATAATTGTGCAGCAAATTCAGTCTACTAAACGAATTAAAACTGTTTTTCAAGGGCGTATTAAAAATCTGCATCGTTTATGTGACGATGTTGACATGGCATCATACGGAATAAACTATAAATCATAATCATTTTTGTCCGTGTTTATATCTTTGATAAAATAGTTCAGTTAGGCTGAGTAAGTATGACTTGTGGATTTCTATAAATGGATCTTAATAAAACCATCATCAAGACTTTCCAATCTTTCACCTCCACAGTCGATTTAATGTCGTGTGATCAAACATTGTACTTTTGTACTTATCATAATCTTTACAAACTGAAGAAAATACTTACTGTATTTCATTCCATGTCAACTGTAGCTATCTATTAAACGTAATTTTTCAACATCGCGAAGGTTAAAAACATTGGTATTTAAGAAACAATAAAGAATAGTTTTAATACAAGTATAGCATTATTGAATATTCATAGAAATATTTTTATAACATATAAAATGATATGATTTTGGATAAGTTTGTTAATAATTGACGAGTTAAGTTTGGTTAAGTTAGCTATAGCGCGTCTACAACATTAGGTTTTTATTTATTTTCTAGACATTTAACACAAACAGTTCAGTGGTATATTTTCTAATAAATGTTTTTTTTTTATAATAATTAAATATCTATATTTTGGTTTACTGTATAATGATATTTAAACATTTTTATCAGCTCTTCCCCCTAAAAAAAACTTTAAAGACACACATGGTACTTTTTAATTATATTAAATAAAAACAGATGAATATTATTTTCGTATGAATATATATGTTTTAATTTAAAAATAGATTATACGAGTAAAGTATGGCAGTGTAGTGAGGCGATGTTCCCACAAGTCATTACAACACATATTATACCTTATATACATACACGTGCAGTTGAAAAAAACACATTTAAAATATACTGCAGGTACATTATTCACTCATAGATAGAAATTGAAAACCATTTTTTGCCAAACTATAAAATCAATATATTATACAGTTAAAACAAAGTAGGTACATTATTATTAACTATTCTATATGTATATGTGTGTGTGTGTGTGTGTGTGTGTGTGTGTGTGTGTGTGTGTATGTATGTGTGTGTTTGAAAATTAAATTGTAAAAATCCTAAAAAATAATATAAAATAGGCAAATACAAATAGTCCAGTCAAAGGAGATCTAAAATAGATATCATCTTGCAATAAATACTAAAGTTTTAAAACTTTGCGCACAATTTCGTTATGAGGTCTTGATTAACCAAAAAAAAGTCACCATACATCCGAGAAGTGTCTACCATCTTGGATTTTAGAAGACATTTTATGGTTTTTTAATAAAATCTTTAAAAATTAACTTTATAATAAAAATTTTCAATAAAAAAGTTGTAATTTAAGTCTATTGGGTAAACGAAAAAATTCATCCGCTTGATGTAAAATGTAACGCCCTACGTTTAAATAACTAACGACGCTACACTACATTAAGCGACAAATTTGTCGATAAACGTATGATTGATAATAAAATAAACGTGTGTCGTGTAGTACTGTGTTCTGTGAATTTTCATATAATTTAACTTTTTAAAAAAAGCAGTACTAAATTCTAACATCTTCATCATCTGGTGATTCTAACGAAGAACGTTATGTAGTAGCTTTAGTAGTTAGGAATTAAATAATTTGCAAAGACCAAGATTATTTTGTAATCGTTTTAATCTTAATCATATATATTTCTACCGCGTACTTTTTTAATAGAAATCATAATGATAATAATGAATAATTACAATTTGTTTTTTCGACCTATTTTTATCGATAGTTTGTGCGACCCGTCATAAATATTTAATAAAGTTAATAATAATATAATAAGATAGTATGATGATAATTTGATAATAAGATGATTAACTGTATATTTAAAATAGTATAATACAAAATTGATGGTATAAATACAATAACAAAATGGATTGTTTGATATCACATTGGTTTTAATTTAATTAGATCTGTTATTTAAACTGATCAAAAACTCCTACCTCATGTCGTGAATTTATTTTATTGATGTACATAATTTAGTGTAAATAGTGTAATAATACCTTTATAATTACCTATCTATAATTTTGAATTCATAAAAGTTTTAAATATTTGTTATACATAAATTATTAAAATTTCAAATAATTGCACGTTTAACATTGTAGGTGTATGAAGAAATTATAGGTAATAATAACGATTCATATCTGCGTGTCGAAATTCTTATAGATAAATAATATTATTAAAGTATTTTAAAAATAATAAAACCGCGAAAACAATTGAACATTTTATCAACACGCGTTATCAATACTATTATCATTTATATCAAACGCCGCACGTGCTTATTATGATATCATGCCCCGACCGCCGTCGCCGTTCGTATTATTTATTTCGAAATATTATTATAGTTTAAACAGTTTAATGTTTGTTTCATAGTGTTTTTATGGATCGTATTAATTGTTTTATCCAAATATAGTTTTCACAAAACTGGCGGAATAATTAATGTAAAACGGGCGAGAATCGTCGACTCTGTTTCCGACCGGTATTCCGCAAAGGACGTGAAACAATAACGATGAATTATTGTCGGCACGCGAAATGACATTCTACGTTGGAAATAAAAACGTGCCGTTCACCGTTTGTCTTTGGCGATTGCCCATTTTCTCGCTGTATAAAATGTTTTATTGTAGTAAATTATTATTCGTCTCGTCGCGTCGTCGACAACACGAATTAGTCGGGAGATTAGATTCTGCGTGGACCGAGAGAAACACGAACGAAACGGCAACGCCAAAGGTTTGCAGCGCCGCGACGACGCCGAGCTTATTATTAGTCGTTATGTAACTTCTCGGTTTTGGCACCGAGCCCGTCGCGTAATAAACTCGTAGAGTTCTAATTATAGACGTTAGTCCAGTTGTTTTTGTGAACACAGCCGGCCGCAGATCGTCCGCAAACGCTCTTGGAATTCAATACGATCCTCGTGCCGGTGCAGTGATCGGTCGCGCGCGCACGTCTCCCGTTGTCGTTTCTCGTCGTTTTCGTATAATCCAAGTGTTACTAAGAGACAGCATTACAAAAGAAAAGAAAAAAAAAAAAAATGAGCGAAGAAGTTCCCGAATCGGTGACGAAGTGCATAGGCGTCATAAAGGGTGCAAAGACAGACACTGAAAAGTTTGCGGCGTTGTTCATGGTCGTCAAGAATGTTAAGCCGCAAAAATGTAATGCTCGTTCCAAGCTGGCCCTGTTCGATGCGATCGAGTTCAAATTCATCAAACGATTGTTGCTCAGTGATGACGTGCCGGCCGGCTGTCCGCCGCTTGTCTATAAGTCTGTGGCGATGAGTATTTTGACCGCGCTGTGCAGCGTCCAAGAAGTCGCTACTCATCAAGAAATATTACAGAACATCGACGTATTTCTAAACATTGTGCTCGGTGAAGAAGATGGAGACGAAATGGACGAAGACAGTCTCATACTGGTTAACGAGTCTTACAAGTGTTTGAATTTTATTGCAACGTTTGATCAGGGCTTAAAGGCATTGTTTGATGCTGACACTGTAGGTAAAATGTGCAAGGTGTATTCACAAAACAGCTTTCAAACAGATGAAGCATTGTTATTGCTCGTAACAATTGTTGAGAAGTTTGGCCCATCTTCCTGGGAAAACAATGTACAAAACTTTAACACACTTATGAATATATTGGCAGTAGATTTCGAAACTGATCACGACGATAGAAAATTTAAGTTATGTTCAATACTGTCACCCTTACTAGGCAATTGTCCTGTAGAAATTGCACAAAGTACTTGTGATAGTGAAATATGGCCATCCAAATTGTTTTTAGGACTACGAGACATATTAACAAGTAAACTTGTTAAGGCACAACGAGATCCATCAATCAAATTGGCATCCCAGATGCTTACTACATTTGGTGCTGAATGGTCTTTACAGGATGAAGCAAAACCAAAAACATTTTTCTTACTATTGATACATTTGGCATCAATTGAGATACGTATGCTCTTGGAAAATAAAAAATTTGAACAGGTACCTACACATATATTTATTTTTCTTCTTCGCTTTAGTCATACACCTCCATAGATTTTGATCATTTACATTTTGTCCATCCAGCTATTATCATATTATAATTTTTACTGATGATTCATAAATATTTGTTAAAATAGTTCATAATGTGATTTTTAAGAAATAGATAAATTAGTCTACTATAGTTATAATATTTAATATATATGTCGCATCCACTTTGTGAAAATTAAGTATGTTTTATTATACTAAATGGATAATTTTTTGATTTTTTCGTGAAATGGACACATAGTGAAATAGTTTTATATTTTTAAAACAAATTTAATTATGTATTATGGAATAAGAAATAATGTTTTTATCACTATTTAATACCTTCTTTAAATAAATGTACGTAATATTAACAAATAAAATATTTTTGATGTCCATTTTGAATACATTTATTTTGATTTCACTAAATGAACATTAAATATACATATTGATCAATTTCGATATTTGTTCTTTTTATAGCTTTTAAATTTATGATTTGTCATAAACTTTTAAGTTTCAACTAATTAATTTTTAAGTAAACTTTGTGTTTAAAATTAAAATTAATGTTTAAATGTTATTAATGAAATAAAATTATCTATATTAGTTAAGATATTTAAATGATTTCATATAAATTAGGTACTTAATAGTTGATTCATATATTTGATTAAAAATTACTTATTAATTAGTATTATTCGTTTTTACTGCTAATAAAAAGTAATTATTTAGCCTTTAGGTCTAATACATTATCATTAACATTTATTTTAATGATTGTTAGATCAATTTTATAATTATTGCATTAAGTATGCTTTATTTCTGAATAATATTTGGATTAATTAGATAGTTTATGGTAAAATCTTGTAGCTAAAATATGACTTACTTATTATATTAGAATAAGATATAATTTAAATATAATTTTACATGATAAAATATTTAATACATTTTAAATTTCTTTTCTTTTATAGATATTGGTATCCGAAAATTTACTTTGTTCATGTTTCACAATTTTAGAAATATCAATTGCATTTCTTGCAGCTGACACATTGGATTTGGAACAAAAAGAAAAACAACAAACATATACAGCACTCAAGGGTGCGTTTTCAGCTGTATTAGATCTGCTAAAAACGTTGTCTGTGTCCAAAAAACCTTTAGAAAACAAAGAAAAAGCTTTTATATGTGTAATGCTTATGGCTTTGTCAGCTTGGCTAGCACTTGAAACATCTGCGATGAAACCAGCTGTAAACAATATCTTACCATTTGCCCTGCAGATAGCTAATGAGTCGTTTTATGCATACCGTGCAAGATATATATCTGAGAATGTTAAATCTGAAACAACAACTGTTAAAGATGATCCTTTAAGTTCAGTAGATGTGTTGAGAGCATTTCTACCAGCTTTGTGTCACATAACAGTTGATGACAAAGGACGAGCCATATTATTAAAAATTAAGCAAGAAGAAGTGTTGCAGGAGTGTTTAGCATTTCATTGGTCAATTGCCCATTATAAAAAACCATTGATACCAAAATCTGAAAGAAATAAACCTAGAGGCCCTGAACCAGATATCCCAGCTGAACGATTAAAAAAAATGGGTGACTCCAGAGGTGCTATTATTAGTATTTGTAATACATTCATGAATTTATGTGTGCTTGAAGCAGATTATGTTAAAGACAGTCCTTTGTTTTTCACCCTTATGAAATTTGTATTCGATAATCTACCTGAATTGAAAAATAATCATGATAACCTTGTTGTTTATGGCAATATGGCTGTTTTGGGTTTATTGCTTTTAAAATTAAAAACCGTATATATTAAAAAGAATGACTTTTCTATTTGTCGTTACATACAATCAACCATTAGATTTTTGTGGGATGCATACACTGTTGACGAAAATAGCAATAGTTCACGATATGCATTGGGTCAACTAGTTGTAACAATGACTTATAAAGAATCATGGATGGAGTTGCAAGAATTGTGGTTTTTAGGCATGCAAAATCTTAGTGGAATTTTAACTCTTGTTCCATGGATTTCAGAATTTGCCATTGAAAGTGGTTGGGCAGGAGGAATTATAGATATGCTTGTAAAAATTAAACCGGGTTCACTTCCATCCAATGTTAAATATGCCTATGAAGATTTACTATGTCATCTTATTGATGCCAATAGTGATTTGATTGCCACGCTAAAAAAGAAAGATGCTCTTACAGCTTGTCGTGGACATAAATTCATGGAGCTAGGAAAAAAATTGTTTGGTGAATAATTATCCGACTACATCATTTGTTTTTTTTTTTTTATTTTCCATAGCATTTATACATTTAAACATTTTTATTTTATTGTAATAATAAAAAATAATTAGAAATGATAGTATTTAAATAAAATGTCAAAAATACAATTAAGGACAATTTAATAATCATATATACGAGAATATGAGTATTTTTCTAATTTGTATTTTTATTGTATTTAATTCTCTGAATCTTCAGGCATATTCAATTGGAAAAAAAATGTAATTTTTTATTTGTATTAAGATTTATAAATTGTTTTTTCTTATAAAATTATTGTCTACTATAACATGTTACTAAGGTTACTAAATTGTATTTATTAGTAACTACTATGTTATTACTTATTGTAAACCCTTATCAAACTAATATTATTGTATATGTTAAAAACTACATTATTTAACTTATTCATAGTACATGAGCAATGAGCTAGTCAATAAAATACTATATAATATATATAATTATAAATTTTCTTTGTCAAACGTAGTCCATAACATATTATGGTTTTCTTATAATTTATTTATAAATTACAAGATGACCCCACTAAGCATTGGAAAAAAATTATTATGTCATACATTAATAAGAATTGTTAATTATGTATAATTTAATAATTTCCCATTACACTTGTAATATTAGCTATTAACAAAATTTAATAAAACCTCATTTGTTATTAAGTTTGACAAAATAATAAAATTGTATAGCATAAATCCATTTTTAAATGATAGATTAATTAGAAATATTTAACTAATATCATTTTAATTAATGTAATGTTGAAAACATAGTATAGTAAAAAAATACAACACATTATATATTAAAAGTATAAATAATTGCTTATTTTATTGACATTTGGATTTTCATTAATTGTATATACATTTATCTATTAATACATAATTCCTATATAACTCATTTTGATAAATAAAATTTTTTTTAACTATGTTTTAATACTTGTCATTTTTAACTATAACCCTTAAACACTAGTGGTTAAGTAGTTCCATTATATTATGTACCACACGGAACTAAATTTTCATTTTAAATATATACTATACATTTTTATATTTAGAATTGTATTATTAGATTGTTGTGAAATTATTTTGAAAATAAATAATTTTGATAATGTTAATAAAAAGAATTTTAAACATAATTTTTATTTATTTTAAGCCGCAGCAACATGGGCAGTTGGATAAACATTCTATTATTTGTTTTATATCATTAAGATAAATGAATAATAATTATACAGGGTCTTATAATCAATACATTTTGTGTATGTTGAGGATAATTATTTAAACAGTCTTTAGAATAATATATTAATAATAATTGATATTCTTGTATTTAACTTATTATTAGATCCTACTAAAGTAAACAACACGGGACATGATAATGTAAGAAAAATAGATATGTAGAAAGTATTAAATGTTAATACATGTTGACTGATTTAAATTAATTGAAATAATAAAATCGATATGATAGGCTTCATGTGTTTATATAGGTGGACAGGTATAAACAAGAAACAAGCTTTGGCATAGCTAAACAAAATATCTATATTAGTCCGATTAATATTTTGATTTTATTATCTTGTTATTTAAATAAAAATAAATTAAATAGATAACTATTAATACCTATAACAAAACAATGTTGGTTAAAGTAAATATAAAGCGTTTAAATTATATATATAAAACAAAAAAAATGTAACTTTACAATTTAGATACAAATATTAAAAATATACAAAATATAGTTTTTTCAAAGAGGAAATTACATTTTTTTTTTCTTCATCGAAGCAAACTTGTCAATTTCAACAATAGTCCATGAATTTTGCACTTATTTCTCTTTCAATAGACCGAAATTTTAAATAATTCAGTCTACCTATAATAACTAGTTATCGTTGATCCGAGATTTTAACAAGATTTTAAACGTTTTCACTAGTTTCAATACTAGTTTAAATAGTTTATACAACATAGGTAGGTAAGTAGGTTGTACACAGAAAGAATGATCTGACAAATATCGAGTGAAGACTAGTCGAGAATATAAAATATAACAACGATATGAAAATACTTTATTTAAATTAGACCGCTTATAATTATTAACTATAATTAAATGGTTAAAAACTATTTACGACCTATTCAATTAGAAAGTAGTCTTTCGAGGCACATAAATATTTTATTAGGTATACCCATATTGAAAATGAACACAACTAAGAAACAGTTAAACGTAATTAAGTTGACTATATTATGGTAAAAACTTGTAATATACCTATTGGGATTAACATTTTGTAACAATGAATGAAATAGAACACAGAAGAGGAAGAGCGTAATAAGACTGAAATTAATCGGAGACTAAATTGATACGACATTGATAAATGTGACAAATTACATGTTACTTCAGTCTTCGGCAGTGGGCGTGTCCAGAACTTTTTTTGTGGATGGGCCACAAAAGTTAAGTTCAGAATGGTTTTACCTCCTCCTCATACTATAATTTGATATATTTAAGTTTTAGTATTTTTATTATAAATGACTAATTTTAATATTTTTATAATAAATTGTAGCTTACCTTTTATTAAAACATAAACTTTATGGTATAATTTACTTTGGTTTATTGATATTTCATTTTTAATTTATACATAAACATATAATTGTAATAGAAAAATTGTTATTAATGTCAAATACTTCTTCATCAAAACTAGATTCTAATTGTTTTGCTTTTGTATCAGTTGGAATTAAATTCATTAAATTTTTTGTGATCGAATTGTTTGTACTCAATGTTGATTTATTTACTAAAAATCGTTTCATAATGGCAATTTATTAACAATGCCAAATGTCAAAATATGAAATGTACAAATTTATATTTATTTAAACATGGTATATTTTAATCATTGAAGAATTAAAACGAAACGAATCGAAACGGTGACCTAATCATAACGCAACTGATAATATTTAAAAATTATTAGCAATACACAGAGAAAAAAATGTCCATTATTAATGCCTATAATACGTAAAAAATGGTCAATGACCATTAGCAAACGCGGCCTAAAATAGAAAAAAAATACGTAAAAAAAAAATTATTTACACTAAAAATCGTGGCGCGCACGGATTGTTTTATCGATGGTCTTTCCCAACGTCGTCGTTGCAGCGTTACTCCTTTCTTTATCACAACTAAAAATAACATTCTCACCACACACGAATACGTATATGAATACACGTCAATCATACTGTAATACATTTTTATTGAAATACTAAACCTAATCAAAACAATTTTTTTCTAACTATTTATAAATTATATTTTCTTTTTGCATTGAGCATTGGACTTACACTAGTCTAGTACTTATATAAAAAATGTGGGTGGGCACATGCCTACCGGGCTCACCATTAAACACGCCACTGGTCTTCGGTGTCATACAAATGCGGCGTGTTCCAATTTTTCGCCACGTGCTGTTTTACCAACAGAGCCGCTCTTAGGATTTGCGAGGCCCTTCTACCTTATCCGATAACCTAAAGTTGAAATCACATTTTTATTTAGCTTTATATTTATCATAATAATTTATTCAAACAAATTATTTGATTTAAATTAATTATTTATTTTAAAACATTGTATGATTCAAAATTTGTGTTTAAATTATTGTTAAATATTACAATGTAGAAATATATATATAATTCATGTAATTTAAATAAATATTAAACATTTTAATTAAGAGGATTGTAAAATAAACAAAATATGAAATCTAAAAAAATAAAAAAATTTAAACAAAATTAATTTTTCTTGATTTCAACTCTGAAAATTTCACCATTAAATGATTACATGATTCACGAGTTCCATTTTCAATAGATATAATAGCGAGGTCGGAAAGTCTTTCTTGAGCCATTGTAGACCATTGTAAATAATTTTTAATTTCGAAAAACTTCTTTCTGCATTTGCAGTTATAATTGGCATCGTAAGCATAATTCTTAAAGCTATTGAAATGTTTGGAAATGAATTACAGGTATTTTTTAATATCAAGACATTCTAATGAATTTTTTCTTTCGTTTAAGATTTGACAAAATATTTTTAATTCATTAAATAAATCAATACCATCTATGTCCTGACTATTTCTATCTGCTAGTAACAATTGTAAATCTATACAATGTTTTCGCAATTCTATATCATCGACTAATTTAATCTTATGTATATCATTTAAAAAACTAAAGTTATCTATATGGTTTAATAAATCATGTATAAAATATTTTTATAAATAAAGTATTTATTATAAAATGTGTTTTATATTATTATATTTACTACAATTAAAATAATAATCATAAAATACTTTTTTTTCGTCTTCATGTAACTTGTTATTTTTTTTTTTTTTTTTTTGAGCGCGAGGCCCCTTTAATACGCCAGGCCCGGGGCATTTATTTGATTAATTTTCAAAAGTATCTATTACTTATCTTGTTTTTTTTTATTGGGTATTAAACTATTAAGGTAATCTACTAAAAAAATTGCAAATTTTAACTTACCATGATGTGTAAAACCTAGCTATTTCTAGTTTTAATTGTAATTATTTATTTATGTATTTAGCAATAATTAAAATTGTATTAGGTAGTTAATAGTTATCTATATATAGATTTATATAGTGTCAATACGTTCCAAAATGTATAGGTATATGCCACCAAAATAATTAATTGTATGCATTTACAACTCGTATGCAATTTTATATTTCTCAGAACAAAATTTCGAAACATAATCTTTTTTTATTTTATAAAAAGTAGTTCGAAAACTCTCATTAATTTTTTTTTATACTTTGTGTTAATAATAGGCCTCTAAAAATGTTGGCCCTAAGACAATTATATCCTTAATGATCCCCGTCAAATCCGATCGTGCTGGCAAGTTATTTAAATGTTTCGATTATTCTTTTAAAATACTTATAACCAGTAGCGCACTCAAAATTTTTTTTTTCTAGTTAAGGAAGAATATGATTATAATAATTTCCTAAAGAAAGAAATCCTGTAGAATACGCAATAATATGGTAAAAAGTTAAATAGTATATATTTGAACACTGTATATTTTCGTCATTGCGGACTTCGTTGCATGAACATATGCTGGATTTTGAATCAAAATTGAATAAAGGAAAACATTTCGAGGGGGATTGTGACCCCTTAATCACTCCCCAACTCTGTGTGTGCCACTACCTAGTGAAAACACTCAAATCGGACACCGATTCAAGTAGGTATAAGTATGTATAAGCAGGTAATAAAAAAAAAATAATAAACAATAGGTAAATTATGTTTAATAATCATATTAAAATATAAGTTTTTAATATATTAAATATATAAATAGGTAGACAATTAATAATATGACCACGATTTATTTTGACATTTTGCAACGAATTGTAATCGTAACATTAGTCTATAAATTGTAATGGTAAAACTGAATAATAAATATAATTCGGAACTGAATAATGAGAGGATATTGTGCTGTTGCGAGATGTTGTTTACTAAACATAGAGGTGCGGATCGACGACGGGACAAGTTCTACGGCGCGTTGTCGTAGTAACGGATGTTCTGTACGGGATTTATGGGATTTGTGGGATTCGATAAATACTGCGCGGTCAACAAGTTCTGATCGATGGGTTGCTGCTGTTGCTGTTGCTGTTGGTACCCATAATACTGCATCTGCGGCTGTCCCGTTGGCGGCTGCGCGTACTGCGTCACTTGCGGATTGTAAGGATTGTCGTTGCGCGACGGGTACGCGTTCTGTGCGTAGTATTGGTTAGGATCGATTACCGTGTTGTGGGTAGGTGACGACGACGGTACGTTCAACAGGCCCGCGATACCGTTCAGGATGCCGTGCGACAGTGTTTGACCACTTTCCAGCAACTGGTTGCCGCCGTCGAAAATCATGCGTCCCACGCTTTTCTTCATCGACAACGTGTTATCGAGGGCGTTGTTCATACCCGTGGTAACCGCGCCCACGAATTTCTGGACGCACGGCATTGGATTCATCAAGGCCATACCTTTTTCGATTGGAAAAACGTTCGCGAATTTTTGTGGCATGCTCTGCAATTGTTGCATCAAATCCCCCTGGTAACCTGTAAAAATCCAACGACACTAGTGTCTGGTTACAATAATAAACGTAAATAATTTTCATAACTTAAAAATATAATTTGCGCTATCGGTTATTCATTAGAGGTCGGTTTATCTTGACCGAGTGGTCTGAACCTGAAAAAAGACCAATCGATCATTTGATTACCTAATTGAAAAATCATATTCTCCAAAAACCATCTTCGACCCTTTGACTTATGGTTATGATTATATCCAGCCATTATATATACATGTTAATTATTCAAATACAAGTGTTCAAATATTATAGTATTTGAATACATATTTTTGTATTTTAAATACTTTAAGAATACAAAATATTTTCAAAATACTTATTTTAGGTATTTTTCGTATTTGAAATTATAAAATACTTTTTTACTCGCTAACTCGTTACTTTACTTACAATTATTATTAGATTTAATAACTTTATACTTTTTAATTTATACAGAGTGTCCCAGATCTATTTACTATATAATTGTAATATTTCCACGAAAAATTAAAAATTTTGAATGCGATTTTCTTAATATTATTTTTTAGTTTCAAACATATAATAATTTGTATTTTTAAATAAAATAAAATACAAAGATAGCCAAGTTAAAGAGTATATATTTTAATATGTATGAACGGTTTTATGTGCTAATTTCCTAATTTCATCAAGATAGCAATTTTTCGGAATTTTTTTCATTTAATTGAAAAATGAAATTATCTAGATTTATAATTTATTATAATAATTTTATATTTTACTATCCTGGCATGCAAAATTTATATTATCAATATCCAGAGGCGGCTTGATCATGCATTTTGGGGTTCACTGAACCACCAATAATTTTGGGGTGGGTGTCATTTTAATAGATGTGGACTTGGTTTAGGTTACCTGGTCTTAGGTGGTAATATGAAAATGATAATTTGATAGCCAAGTCATTGCTAGCAGCAAATAGATACAATCACCAAAGATTGAATAGCATACATTAACTGCATTAACGATTAACTTATATACAGCTTTATAATGAAAAATATAGTCACGTATTAACCAGTAGCGGATCTAGAGTTAAATTCTAGGGGAGCCTTCAAAATAAATTATTACTAAGCAAAACAAAAAAAACCTAGTTTTGATAATAGCTTTTTTAAAAATAGTTTTTAAATTATTTTAAACTATATTATTACTTATATATAATTATATATTTTTATTTCTAATGTTAAATTGTGTGATTGGTTATTTACAATTCGGTACTAATCATATTAAAACATTGAAATTTCTTAGCAAGTTTTAGTATAAATAATAATCGTCAAAAAATTATAAAATTAAGTAAGGTTATGTAGTTTGACTTTTTTTGTAGGTGGGTGGGTGGTATTTACTAATTTTGAACCACCAACTGAAAAATGTCAAACCGCCTCTGTCAATATCAATAAAGCTATCAACCATTTTTATAATCTGCATACAAAGTAGGTATTAAAAACAATGATAATAAAAGTAGAATTACAGATAAATAATAGGCATTTAGTTAATTTACTATCTACTTATGTACATTTTGCACTCTATGTTATAATAGTTAAAATATTACAATTAATGCTGTAAAATATTTTATTTTTCAACAAAATTCTAATAATAAAAGAAATACTTAAAAATCGTCATCAAAATGAAAATTAGAAGTCGAAAGATAAAATATGCATAAAAATATAATCTGGCTATCTTTAAATTTCATATTATTTTTAAGGAAAATTATAGTTTTTAATATTTTTATGTGACGTTTTCATTTAAAATAGAAAAATTAATATTAAAGTCTGTTGCCTACTTAATAATTGTGAAGATATCACAATTAGTAAATAGATCTCAGATACTCTATAAAGGTAAATATTATACATTTAAGTTGTATTTTTGATGTAAAAAATTGTTTATACACTAAATTTGGCCCAGGGGTAAATTTATGGATGTATTAATTATTAGTTTTGAAATGCAGTTTTTTTAAAATTATTATTTGGGCAATGGTAATACTACAATATATCTCTATTATTTTAGATTCTAAGCGAAGCGAGGAATGTATTAGTTTTACAATGATGTATTTTTTTTAATTTTTAAATTTTTTTTATGTCTGAAAGCACGATTTTGAGTAGAAATAATGGTCTGATTACCAGGAATAGAGTATGCTTTCGGTAGAAAATTTCATTTAGTTAGTATTTTATTTAGTTCATTTTTTAAATTTCTTAAAAGTTTTTTCTTGATAGAAGAAAAATTACCAAAAAACAGCGGAAAATCGGCAAAATTACGGTTTCCGTTATTTTAAATTTTTTATTTCGTGATAACAAAATGAGTTTTGATCATAGAGACTTGGACATTTTTTTGAGAACTCATATAGGTATTTTACACGCGTGATAAAACATTGGATCATTTTCTGACTAAGTATAGAACTTTGAAATATTTTCCATAAATTTTTAATATTAATTGCAATTTTGGGTTTATTGTTTTGATAATTGTATAGAAGCCTAATCATAAACTATTTAACATTTTTATAAAATATTTTGAAAATTGTAAGTTAAAATTATTTTTATAAGTTTCCAAAGTTTGGTATTTAGCATTTAATTAATTTAAAAGTTTATGTTTTGTTACTTTAATTTCTCTATGGATTTTCATTAGAGCAATTATTTGATAGCTGTCCAATATTTTTTAAATACGTTTTAATTGTGAACGTTCTCTAGATGTAGTAAACATAATATTGGTAAAGAATTCACAAAATAAAGACATAGATGACAGTATGACACTGAATAACACTGAATGACTGTGAATGAACGCGAGATTTTAAAAACAAAACTGAAACTTTCAGACACTTAAGATACAACTGTAAATTCAGTCACCCTCAACATTATAAGTACATGAAATATAAACACTGCTACTAGTGCAAAACTTTAAGTTATGTATAAATATAAATACTCATAAGTTATAATATATAACTGGTCTTATTAGTCAACCTAGATAACTTACGTTTAACCATAGTTAATCTAACATTATTAATTTTGGGAAATATTGTAAAAGTTGTTTCACCTCCCGAACTATAATTAGCGTCACTGAAATATTGAATTAAAATAAATTGAAATTGGTATTATACCTGAATTTAACATCGGAACATTAGCATTATTGTCCAAATAACCATTTGCTGACGATAGGTTAGGAATACTGTTTGCGTTTGGACTTTGAGACTGATAAGGGTAATTTGTTCCTTGTAGTCCATTGAAACTCGATAAACCCATCATTGATTGTCTTTTTGGATTATTGTAGGTTTGACCATTAGGGTAATATTGTGTATGCTGTTGTGTTGTTTGTGTTGGAATCATTTGTTGGGGATAGTTTTGTTGACCGTTATTCGGCATACCCTGATTATTGTACGAGTATTCAGTAATGGGCGGATTACTCCATGTCAAAGCCTCAGTCTGTCCTTGATTAATATTGGGTATTTGTTCGGAATTAAAGTTTGGTACATTTGATGTACCGGATGGAAAAACATTATACCCCTGTGGTTGGCCATAGTTTTGTCTTTGTGAATCCACAGGTAAACCATTGTTTGTTATATGTGGTATACTACCACCCGGAATTTGGGGCTGAATTCCGTTTGACATAAAAACTTGAGTTCCATCTTGCAAGGGGTTCTGACCATTACCCTGCATATTCGGTAAAGTGTTACTCTGAACCTGCAACAATTCAGAGTTGCTATTCATGAGGTCATATTTATTTAATGGCTGTGGCACAACACTATTTTGTTGCAGTTGTGTTGGTGGGTGCTGTTGAGTTGATATGGGATTTGAATTTCCTGTATTTGTCATAGGTTGGCTAGTAAGTCGATTAATGCCTGATTGTACACTGCTTGTAAGGGAATTTAACGGATTCATCAAGTTTGGTGGTGATAATGCCGGTAGCTGTTGTTGTTGTGGTTGATAATATTGCTGCTGTTGATGTTGTTGTTGTTGTTGTTGTGGTGATACTGGTAATGATTGCTGTAGTTGTTGTTGTTGTGGTGATACTGGTAATGATTGTTGTTGTTGTAGTTGCTGTGGTTGTTGTTGTTGTGGTTGTTGTAGTTGCTGTGGTTGTTGTAGTTGCTGTGGTTGTTGTGGTTGCTGTGGTTGTTGTGGTTGCTGTGGTTGTTGTAGTTTCTGTGGTTGTTGTTGTTGTTGCTGTGGTTGTTGTTGTTGCTGTGGTTGTTGTTGGTGTTGTGGTTGTGGTTGTGGTTGTGATTGTAGTGATTGTTGTGATTGTAGTGATTGTTGTGGTTGTGGTTGTTGTTGTGGTTGTGGTTGTTGTTGTGGTTGTTGTGTTGACTGTTGACGTTGTGGTGATTGTTGTTGTTGTTGTGGTAGTTGTTGTGGTTGCTGTTGTTGTGATGGTTGCAGTGATTGTTGTTGGGGTGATGATGTGAGTGGATTTGATAATACTGGAGTTAGTGATGATTGTAATTGTTGTTGTGGTTGTGGAAATTGTGACGGCTGTAGTTGATTTGGTTGAAGTTGTTGTTCACCTCTAACATAACTCTAAAATATGATATAAAATAGATACTTAATATCATAAATGATAAATAATCATATCTACCTATAATTATAATCATTACTGAAAAAATATTTTATTTTTACTGAGTACAAAAAAATATACTTACATATAAAATTTTAATAAAACTCAGCTCGACTAACTTATTTGTATAATATTATACAGAATATTTACGTAATAAATATGTAATACGTAATGTAATATTTTACGTTTAGTAGGTGTCAAACAAAATAATATTGGAATGTGCGAATGTGCCTATAGCCTATATAGGTATAGCCATATAGGTAATAAGCGACAAGACTACATACAATCTTTTATTTTTAGTAAATTGGTAATAATATTAATAGACGAAAATGGGAGAAAAAATATATCAATTTGATAATTTAATAATAAATTAAAATTTGTAATAGAATAAAAGTCTATAATATTATATTCTTTATTAATTTTTCAGAATTACTTATTGTTTATCAATTTATGGAGTTTAAAAAAAGTTCAAATTTATTCCTAATTATTCCTGGCATTACTGCTAGTTCATAATATCACTGTAATTTATCAGGAAAATTAAATTATACATTTGTATTTCGTATATAAATTACTTTTTTTAACGTTGAATTTGAAATTAGAGAATTAAATTATGAATATTAAATTAATACATTAATATGAATATTATACAACGTTATTAGATGTTTATTGAGGTTGAACATATTTCGCTTAAATTTGAACTTTTTCATTTCACCCAACGAGTTTTTGTCATCTTCAAAATAGTTGGTCATTCATTTGACAATTAATACAATTTAGCATTTATCATAAATAATTGGATTTCGTTTTCGTTTAATACAAGCTTGGTATTAAAATGTTCCAAAAATTTGGTTTAATAATCTAGCAGTAGTATTGAGTAAGTATCGGTAAAATGGGTTCAACACACTTTTGGATTATTATTTTTAGAACACGATTAAGTAATTAATTCTTTCAGTGTAGATTTAATGACAAAGTGTACTACTGATAAAAGATTAATTAAATATTGGAACTATTTAGTAGATAATATATAATAACACATAGGTAATATATTACCGAATACCGAGTATAAGTAATAGTTTTAATAATAAACTTTAGGCGTGAAATTTAATGGTTATTTAACGGATAACAAATATTTAATAATTTTTAACTAATTTCAACTTATTTTAAAAATGAAAACTTATTAGGCGAAATAGATTACACCTGTTTATGTCTAGGTAGGTACCTACTGAAAAACGCTTTATATTAGTTACCTAGTTATTATGTACCCAAGTAGGTATTATCAATCACACAAAGTCGCAATATCAACGTTATTTTCAACTGAGATAATACGTAATTACTAAATTTATAATAATTATATATAGTATCTACCTATTATATTATGAACTTTCTATCATCGAAATAACCACTTACATACAAAGTCAAAAACTTTTGGATAAAATGATTATAATACGATTAAAGGTTTTAATTTTGAATTAGTATATAAGTAGGTATTTATTTTTCAAATATTAATAATAATAATTAAGAATAATATATGATATTATAATATCTGAAATAGATACAAATATTTAAACTAAACACTGCGAGTACGTAAAACAACTACCTACCGGTGCATTTTTTAACTTTACAATTTTTTACAAACGGATAGTTTTGTAGTCTCGTACCGAACAATTTTTTAGATAGATTGTCGGGCATTTAGTCATGGGCATTATTATTGCCAAGAATGCACAGAATATTATGCGTAACTGACCTGACTGACGATGATCACGACGAGCAGCCAGAGGACCTTCGGGACAGCTAGTCGGCCGGAAGCGTTTCTTCCGCGATGGGCGGCGATTTTCATTATAGCGAGATTGCTGAAATTATTATGATACATAGGTAGAGGTAGGTACCAATCGTTTATGCGTATCAAACTTTCATGTCAGACACTATCGTCGAGTAACAATAAAGTCGAGTATTAATAAATAATCGATCTATAAAACGCATACAATTCGGATAAATAGTATAAAATGTATATAATATTGGTATGTGCGCGATTACAATAAACGATGATTAATTTATAATTACACTTTATGGTATCTATATAGTAGGTATGTATAAAAAGTTAAAATGTGTGTGTTCGTATTATGCGATCGCGATCATTTTCGTTCGCAAAAAAAAAATATAACAACGAAACAGATGTGCTCGTACATCAGCGGCCAACTGTGCCGACACCTATCTATCAAAACATAATTATTTGCTTAAATATACGACGCATGTGTGTGTGTGTGCGACTTTAATTTAATATAATAATTAATAAAAAAAAAAAAAAACTTAAACGATCCGTTGGGTGTACCGGTTTTTTATATCACCTGCAGTAACCATGACTTACAGTTTCAGTGGTAATAGAAAATAAAAGTAAAGTAAATAGTTACCAGAAGAGTAATGAAGACCATAATAATATTATATAGCCATGGTATAGCTGAATCCTAGAAGGATGTGAACAGTCTAACTTTCAATATTTAGCTTGATTTACACAATTTGACACTGATACGTGAAAATAAATACGAACTAGAAGTCGTAAAAATAATGTGGACTTTGAGGAGAGTATAAGTGTTTATGGACTAGCTGGACTGAAAATAAATATAACATCAGAATGTAATACTGTACAACAAATGAGAGAACGAATAAATAAAATGGTCAAAATTGCATCAATTCGATAAAAAAGATTAGAGGTTCTCGTTTGATTTTTTTATGTTTCGTCCAAAAATGGGTGTAACATAAAATATTGATATACGAGACAAGAGGACAAAATGGAAAATTATGTAGGGATGAATTGAGACATATTTTTATTATTTTCCTAACTAATATTGTTTAAATGACCTAACGTAAGGAGATGACTAATGAATATTTTTTTATAGCGGAAAAGAATTAGATAAAATGAATGTAAAAATTTCTCTAAAATTAAAAAAATAAATATTATTATACCTATTACCTATATTATAATGTTATATCGTTTATATTTTAAATAATAAATTAATAACCTATACAAAATCGAGAACGTATACTCGATCTATATGAATTTTCGTACATATTTTATTTCGGTCCACCGCTCTCCCCTCCTCCACTATATAGATACCATAATATGACATGTTTGATGAACAAACTTAAAACGATATTATGATGTATGTTTGAACGATTAGAAAAATTGGGTTCTATAATGGTTGACACGATGATTAGTAATTGCGAACCCCAAAATAAAATTACAATATAAAGTGTCATAATACTTTATTATTGTTATGTTAACATACATTAAATTGTCGTTGACGGTGTGTGTACGTATAAATAATTATTATTATGAATTTAGCACCCATAACCTAACCTACGTCTATTCCGAACTCTACTTATATTTTATATATAAAACAATGTTAAAATATAACGAGGAACAATATAAAATATAAATAATAATAATTTTAGAAATAAACCACACATGCCACTTTCCTGTGTTTATATAATTGTTATTATATTATAGTAGACAGAGAGAGGTAGGTACTCAATTTTTATTTTATTTTAACAGATAATTTGTGCAGGTTTTCAACGCCTATACCCACCTTTTTCCTATGCATTATAATAACCAGACCAGTCATTAAAATAATCGTTCTTTAGAATTATTCTTACATATAGGTAGGTACCACGACTGATTGCTGCAGAATATAAATTACTAAATTATCCAAACATTTTAGTCGCTTTCTGGAAATCATTTTATTAGTGTAAATATTTTTTCTTAGTTTTCACAAAAATGAAAGCACATTCCGTAGTTGTGATATCCGTTTTTTTGGCCTTTTTTGCGGCCAATACGTCGGTGAGTATGTTATGTTTGACTAGGTTTTGGAAGTGTTAAATTTTCTTGGCGTTACAACAAAATATTGAAAAACTAACTGTTCTAAATTCATAGTAAAATAAACAATTTTATTGGAAAACAAATTTCTAAATAATATACATTTTTTAGAAATTATAATATAGTCTAATATCTAAACAAACTATAATACCTACGTTTGATCTTAAATTTACATTTCAATTTTTTTCTTTAATTTAGCTCAACTTCTTTTGTATATCTATTCTTTAGGTATATTTGTACAAATATAATCGATTATAGTATTCAAAAAACGATAAATTGATATTAAGGGCCAAGAGGTACCTTACATATCATATAATATATAAATCCAGTATTATATATTAGATCATATAGGTTAGGTATATGTTATAAAATATACTTAATGTTGTTATAATTTTTAATAAGAATGCTATAATTATAAATAATATTAAATATGAGTAGATATATATAATATATCGGCATTACTGAACGAATGAACTAATTTTTTTAACTCGTTAAAATGAATTTATTCTAGAATACTGGTGTTCCAAAAATTACTCATTCATTAACACTATATTATATTATCTAAATAAACGAAATAGTTTCGACGACGAAACACGGTATACTTTCATCTATTTCTGGTAAAAATATAGTGGGTAACTAATCGGTTATTGTAATATATGTAATATTATAGAAATATATGATAATTTTGTAAAAAAATAAAATAAATTTATGAAGAAATGGCCAAATAAAGTAATATTGCAATCGGAAAGATACAAAACGAATTTGTATATGAGAATATTCTTTTTCATCACACTCTCCGTCAAAAAAAAAAATATATATAAATAAAAAACATTTTGCTAAAAAATCCTAGAGATTGCTTGGTCAATTTAAGTGTGAATTACAATCGTTATTACAGGCACTGTACAGCAACGACAACCACCAAAACGTTTGCGAGACAAAGAAAAATATTCAGAAGGACTTTGCTTCGATAATAACGGAGGACGTGGGCAGGCGAATGATCAAAACGATACAAGAACAATGCGAAAACATGTGCACGGACCCGGCGGCGCACAACGGTCTGGTCGACATGATGGACACGATCGCGGACGTGACGACCGATCCGGTCTCGTCGCAAACGTTGGGCAACGCGTTTTATTGGATCCGGACGATGGCGAAGGACGTTCGTTTCAGAATCGTCTGGCACGAGACGATGAAAGGCATCAATTCGATACTCGACGACGCGGCGACCGTCAAACGGGTGATGGACATCGTGTTCGAGAACATGAACGTACTTCTCAACGATCACGCGTTCGACTCCACGTACTCGAAGGTGATCAGATTGTCATCGCGCGTGTTCAACATCCGTAAGAACCTGTTGTACAACGCCGGCGCCGCGTTGACCAAACCGATCAGCGCGTTGCAGCGGTCGGGCTCGAGACGCTGACGTTCGCCACCGTCGGTCGACAAGGCCCGAGAACAGTACTGTCCGCCGTTACACTAGCGGGCAAATTTCAATACATTTGTTATACGTATTTTATTAATAATTTGGACGATGAAAAATAAACGTTTTCGTTAAACGTGTTTAATCTTGTATGGATCTTCTATTTAACGGGTATGGCTTCCGAGGGGGCTGGAAATCCGTATCGTTTCGAACGAAATAATCGCGAAGTCGTAGCGGCGCAGGGTTCAATCGAATGGTTCGAGTACTCGGGTTTCGGTAGTTCTGAGGAGTGGTCAAATGGAGGAACTTGTCGGATGATGGATCAGAGTGTTGGGCAGTGAACGAAAAAATTGAGCAGATGATTATTAAAAAGATAGGATAAAAAATGAGTAGAAATTGAGAGAGTAATTATCGAAATAAATGTAACAGGTAAGAAGTGTAATGGGGTTGGAGAGGGTGCGATAGATAGAAGAGTAGATGGATAGATAGAATAGAGAGTGGTATGAAGATAGCTGGTGTGAATGGACGAGAGGTTTGTGGATAGATCTACGAATAAGATGAACGACTCCATCTATAGTTAGGTGTGTAAGGCTTTAAGCGAGATAGAAGAACAATTTAACAGATTTAGTAAAAGAAATAATCGACTCGGAAAAATGACGAACGAGTTACGTATATTTTTTTTGTTTTTGATCGCGTATCTTATAAGCAAGCTACCTATATTATTATTGTTATTATGATAGTATTTACTATATTATGCTAGGTAATCAAACAACAAAACGAGTTATTTTTCATTCACTGCGTCACGAATACATATTATTGAAAATAAATATACGTTTAAACGTTGTTTTGTGACACATGTGGCAAAATTGAATGTCAAACATTTAGATATAATATGTGACGATATTATTGTGTTCATATTTTGACACGACGTCAAATCGTGGCAATAGTCATTGTCACCCGAAAAACACGTGTACACGTACACTTGTCGCAAGTGTGTATTCAAAAGTGGTCATGGTGGCGAGGGACAGGTAACCCTTCCCCGTTGGCCCGTATTATATAATATAGTAAAATTTTATTTTTTATATCACTCTATATCGACTATATTGTTAATTATTATTATATTGTTATATTGAGACTTGAAAGTCATGACCTACGAAGTCGTGCTATATTATTTTTATATATATTTACTCGATCTAATAGGAGATGGATTTTATTTTATAATCTCCCTCCCCCTTAATGTAGGCTGGATCCGTGCCTAACGTGTCGTATGTGTAAAACATAACATTATATAAAGTATCATATTATATAATAATACTATACTTACATACGATACAGTTATGTTAAACTATAACTGTTTCAACAGTAGTCAACTTGTCGTTATCGTATCTTTATCTGTGATATCTTTAAAAAAAAAAAACATTCAAATGCATCGGTTCGATTGACTGATTAACTGATTTGATGTTTAAGTCAGTGGCGGTCAAACGGGGGAATAAGGGGGATATATCTCTCTCATGACCTTTTTGTAAATATGTATTATTTTTGACAATACATATACCGTTTATAATAAAAAAAAAGCGGGAAGGTCGATTCAAAACGTTCTTTCTTTGTTCCTTTGGCCCTCGGAGAAATTAGTGGTAAATTTTAATTAAGATTTGATATTGCATTAGAAAATATGTTTCTGAGCGAAACAGTATTACAATATTTTATACTGATAATCTATTCCAAAATTGTACATCGTGTGTAAACTACCTATATGAGAATACTCAAAAAAATTTCTAGTACCTACGTTCAAAATTGCATTCGTTAAAATTAAATAAAAAAAATTAAAAAATCGAAAACCGTAATTTTGCCGATTTTTTGCCATTTATTAGTTAGATTTTCTTATTATTTTATTTTCTTATTTTCATATTTTCTTCTCCTAATGGAAAATTTGAATAATTAGCTTAATAAAGAAGGTGCCAAGATAATACAATTTGCTACAGAAAGCATACCCTACTTGTAATCGGACCATTATTTCTACCAGAAAAAATGTTTTCATACATAAAAAAAAACATTATTATTATTAATTATTTATTATTGTAAAAAAAATACATTCCTAAATTTTACATAATAGAATAATACGGCGTGTTATATATGCAAGACATTGATAATAACTGTATAAGTGAACGTCGTTTTATGTAATGAATTTAAACAGGATATGTTTAATTATTACAATATAATGTTTTAAACAGCACATATTTTTTAATAAACTTCGACACAAATAGTCTAGTCCAAAATAATAAGTGTGTACTTACAAATAAGTATATGCATACGATTAAATTCGGATATTAATTTCTCAACATAGAATACACAATTATTTGATATTTTTTAATAAGAAAAATATCTAAAATCTATTATAACAAAAATAAAGTTATCACTTTATCTTGATCATATTTTACCCACAATTATAGATAATTCATTCCAATTATAATAATTTATAATATGGAATACATCAACTCGCACGATTCTGTAAAATTTCAATGTAGGTATAATAAAAATGTGTGACACAAATTTTTATAAAAAAAAAAAAACAAAAAATAGGAACTAGAGTAGATTATAAAAGTAAAACGAAGTATAACGTATAAAAAAATTGATAAGTATAACTATAAATATTATTTATTATTATATGATACTCCGCATGGATCTGATGGAATTTCTTGTCGTAATGTCTTTATGTATTATTTAACTTTCAAAGTTTTAATGCATTTTGCTATAGTACTCACGATTAGCTACATAATTTCACGGTCGAATAAACTTAATTTTAGTTATTGTTACCGATTCAAATGATAATATAAAAACGGTGAGAAATGAAACGGAAATAAATATATATTATACATATTTGGAAGTAAGATCCAGTCACTATAATATAATATATAAATATAATACACATGTACCTACATCATATTCGTATAATATGTTAAGATTTCAGTGCAATAATCATTTGTACCGCGTAGAAGAGAAAAAAATTATTTCTATAATAATAATGTCCAAGTCATTGTTATCGAGCAATATTTTTTTCATTTCTTTTCAACCTTGTTTTGAAATTATATATATGGTATCTATTTAGAGCGCTTGGTTAAGTTTCTATAGGCCGAGTTAAGAGGAATAAAATATACCTGCCCTCCACATAGATTCCCATTTTTTTTTGTATAATTTTAACGTAGGTACAATAAAAATGTATAGTACAATTTTTTTTTTTATAAAAAATAGGAGCTGGTTTAAAATACAACAGACAAATAATATTATAACATTATACAATAATATAGGTAATACCTATAATATTCTATTATATTAGCATCACATTACGCATTGTTCCTATGTGTAGGATAAATGATTATATTTTGATATTGAAAACCTCACTAATTTATGAAATTATACTTAATTATACGCATAGGTACAACGTTATTAAACTCAAAATTATCCAAATTGAATTACTTTGGTGTTAAAATTTACTTATTTGGCAACCGATCAATAGTATGCAATAGTAGGTACAAAATACAATTATTTTTAAAACAAATCTATTAATGCAATTGTAAATTTGCAATACTTAATAGGTAGGTGCTATATGAGATACAACGTATAACTCAGTAGAGTTTGTATCTATGGAAAATATCTGTAGTTAGTTTATTATTAAGATAATATCTTATATATCATTGCAATATCTATAGTTTAAAATTAACATCAAAATCACTATATTATATTATTATTTGTTGATTATATTGTAATGATTAAATAAATATAATTTTAAAATATTATGTAATATACTTTAATTAATTTTATAAAGAAAAAGAGTCAATTTTAAATTTATATTATGTTGAAATAGATAAAAATTAAAAAGTGATCCATGATAGTTCATTCGGATTTTCTACTCTTTGGTGTCGAATAATAATTATTATAATTTGAATAATTACCATGAAAAAAGATGTAGCTATATCTTTAAAAGATTAATTATAATAATAATAATAACAATTACATGAGTTAATTTTCCTTTTAATAGAAGTTTTACAATATAATATTATAAAATATAATATATAGCTTATTTACATTAAAAAAAAAATCACAAATTAAACAAAATTAGGACCAACAACTAAGTTACAATGTTATAACAGTGTTATAAAGAAGATTTTGGTATAAAGCACCATTATAATTATAAAATTATGTTTATTAACTAAAAAATAAATATTTTATCTGTATAATATAGTAAAATCTAAAAAAAAAAAAAAACAAACTTTTATACTATATTATACCAATAAACACTAAGTGACTATATTTGTAAACGTACCAAGTATTACTATAACTGTTAGATAAAATTACAAAAATAAGTTTTTAACAATCCAAAAAACAGTATATAATAATACAATAACAATTATGAAGTCGCAAAATATAAAATAGAAATAAATATTTCCCTGTTAGTTTCTTAATAACATTGTATCTACTTATACAACAAAACAAGCTCTACCCATATTAATTATGTATGGTGTTATATTATAATATTTTATAACAAATTTTAGCTGGTATGTTAACAATTTGTTGTTTTTTCTAATAATATAGTAGTTCATTTAAAGATAAATAAAACTTGTACCGGCACTATCATTCAGCATTTACATTTATTTTATATAACAACCTATTAACTTTTACAATAATTCTATATTTTAAATATATTATCTTAGCAATTTTAAAACATTATATTATAATATTATGAATTTCTTATAAACTATATTATATGTTTTAATATTACGCAACGAAAATAAACAATTTATTCGTTTAAAACCTGTTACTTGAATAACTAACACGTAAAAAACAATAACGTTCTTTGTTAAAATATAATACACAGAGCACAAATAAAACTAAAATAATGTTACAAATAGCAGATTTGCTATTATTGTCAACATTATCGATATTTCTATACATCTCATCGATAGCAAAGCGCTCATAAGGAAAAGTATAAATTATTAAATATGCTGTAATATTATATACATTTTTCAGTTTTATCTCATTCTACTCAACTTGTTTTACAAAAAGTGTTAGATATACACAATAATCATAATATTAAATTGTATGGAACAATAATAATTTGTTTTCAACAATTTTATGACCACCCCCCGGTCAGTTTGTGGAACAGTTCTTCGTTCAAAGTTTGGTTCACTTCTTTGGAACGCATTGACAAGAATATGTAACCGCCAATGAACTCATGTATTACCTTGCAGTCGGCTGATTGACATGCAAATATTATATTTCCCTCTTCGAACTGGACCATCATATGTTTAACTTCCCAGTTTATATTCCATGCCTAAATAAACACAATATGAATAAAAATAATAAGTAACATTTTATTTTGTATTATCATTATTATTATTTTTATTATTATTATTATTATTATTATCTATGAAAGTATAAGTATAAGTACTATGAAAAGTAAATAAAATAGTATTGAAATACAGATACTACATACTTTCATTGTGTTGTATCTCCAAGTCTTAATGTGATCACCATTTGTGATGTCCATACGCATAAGTCGGTTGTACGCTATGCCCAACAGCTCTTCTTTTTTGTGGCCCATGAACTTTACAACGAATAATGATATACCAAATTCAGGGAGTGACTGCCATGCTTTGATGTAATTCATTTTGGCTTCCATCAGGGTCAAGTCTTTGAGATTTGCATGTGCTTCCAGTATACGTTGGACAATCTATAATATATTATAGAAGGTATATATTAATTATTTTCTTATAATATAGTTCAGCAGAATAAAAAAAAGCTTTTTTTTATAAATTATTTTATGGATTAAATTTTTTTTGGATTAGTTGAGTTGATTTAGACACAAATTGTCTTTATAATTAATGTATATTGGAAGAATCCAAATTTTTTATAAAAATACAAAGTTATAAAATGTATAATTTAGAAATAACATACTAGAATAGTATAGACTATTTACTAGATATAACTATACACATTACACCAGAAAAACATGTTTGTGTTTTAGATTCAAAAGTAAAGAGAATACATTGATTTCATCATAATATGTACAATTAGTAAAAGATAAAATGGTAAGAACATATTAAACTATAAACCTTACCTTTCCCTTAAGTTTTCTGGAAAACTTATATGGCACGTAGTCTTCGACATTAATGTCCAATGATGATGGACTGATGATTGGTGACTGGATAATAGATGGGTGTTGCATTTCAAGGAAAGCCTTGATAGACTTAACTTCAGATTCATAAGTTTGATCGGACAAAGAGCGCCCTTTAGCTGCAAGTCTACAAGCTGCCATCCATTTGGAGTATTGCTCTTCCTATATAATATAAAATACCGTACCAGAGATTAATAACAATTGACCAAATTTAAAATAATATTAATATGTTAAAGTGTTGAATAATTACATTTTCACATCTAATGCACATTTCGGTCATACCATCTGCACTGGGAACTTCCAGTTTTATACCAAACTTATTCTGTGAAATGTTCACGTCGGGAGTTACCTCGCATCCTTTAAGGCTAACACTGTGCACAGGCAATACACCTGCTTCAACATCTTCGGCTGTTTTGAACATTCTTAAATGCAAATCTCGACAAGTGAACCAATACCGTTTAAATGCTTTTAATGTAAATTTTTTGGGCCTAAAAATAACAAAAATATTATAGTAGGTACAACATTTATGTAAGGTATAATAAAATGTATTTCATTATATTTTATCATCATCTGCTGCAATATACTCACTTAAAAAATCTCAAGTAATCAGACAACTCTGGTGAGTGATTTAAACTGTTAATATTATTTGGTGGCTGAAATCCTTCAAGTGTGATTTGAAGGTCAGACAAAGCTGCATCAATATCATCATCACCACCCAGTGATTCCATTTGGGGTTGTGGTACACTTGCTTTTAAATTAATTTGAAGCTGAAATCCATAAAACTTGTTATTTAGATTGTGTATTTATATTTATTCCAAAATTTGTTTTGTTTAATACAATTTTATATATTTAATGTTTCTTTATACTTTGTGACAGTGACATAAATTAGCTATTGCAATTATAGCACTTTGTTTTCAAACTTATCTTTTTGCACCATCAGAAGATTGTCTAAATTTGTATTTTTATGCTTAGAAAAGTAAACATTTATTTTTTAACAAATTATATTTGAATTCTACCTGTATTTTATTTGCAATTCCTAAATGTTGATTTTTTCTTTATTAACTGTTAAAAAATGGTTAATTGTTTATTAAATTAAAGTTATAATAAAAAGT
>CM023361.1:8746653-8830779 GCA_013282895.1 Eriosoma lanigerum
TTTGAAGAGTAAATAAATTGTTTATTAGGCACTGATTTATCAAGAAAGTTGAGTATTTGGTATGGTAAGTTGAAAATTAGAATATTTTTCTACACCATGAAAAATTGAGACTAATTTACATATAAACAATAATCATTATAACTGTTGGTCTGCTATGCTTGTATTTCATAATAAATTAATTAATATCAATGAAAATAGTTAATTGTTTTAAATATACAACTAGTAATATAATTTTATACAGTACACTTAACTGAACCTAATTACAAATTATTTTAAAAAGATTTTAGATAAATAAAGATAATTAAATGTATTTTAATTAATAAATTAATAGTCAGTTAATAGTTTTTCACACAACTAATTTATATTTATACAGACTTTGTTGTTCAACTTTTATTTCTAGTAATATATTTGTAAGTTTTCTAATAAATGTATATATAGTATTATTATGCTTATAAATCAGAAGAATATTTTTATAGACAATTTCCTCTAATAGTACATACCAACATAATATGATAAATTAAATTATAATATATTATTTGTTTAGTCTTTATAATAAAAGACTGTATGAAAAAAAATCTATACTATTTGCTTATAAAATGTTCTTAATAGTTTAATAAATATTAATAGTTAAATAAGCATTTTAAAGTTTTTAATTTATAATGTAATTTTTTAATAATTAATTGAATTAATAAGCATAAAAATATATTAATCTCAATTTAAAGATTTAAATACTTTTGATTTTCATATAAGATAAATTTCATAATTAAATATTATATTTACAATTAAAGTACCTAGCCACGAATTTATATTCTTTAATCATTATCATTGAGGATATTTTTTCAATTAAATTCTAGTATAGATTTAGATTTATGATTTAATATACCTGTAAAGCAGAAAACATTAATGCTTCTTCTTCTGTACAATCGATTTCACCACTGAGAAGACTCCATTTGGCCTGTTCATAAATTTGATTAATACGCACAGAGTCAAGCCTTGGATTTAAATCATAGAATGAATAGAACTTGAACCGCAATTTCAATAAATCATATTCCCTTATGCCTTGTTCCATGATGGACAGTGAAGAATCTAACCATCTACATGGATACAATGTATTGAAAGTATCAAAAATTTAATAACAATAATGACAAATTTTACTCACGCTACGTTCATCCTAGCTTTTTCGACTAGAGACTTAGGTCTCAATACCTTATTTCGCACTTCTTGATTTGGTGAAAGGGGACTATTTGCTAGTGATGTATCAAGAGAACCGTTTAATAATTCTAGTGATGTTACATTGCCGTTCATTTCTGGTTTGCTGTAACCTTTCTTCCAAGTACCATTTTGCTACCAAACAAAACATTATTTAAATAAATCAATTATTTGCAACTTAAATACTAGATATAATTTATACTTCATTATTATTGACTTTGCAATAATTTCTATAAACAAATAATACATTTAGTTTTAAATGCATTACTAATATACACAACTGATAAAAATTAATAAAAATTATATACTCACAGACCCAGGTGAACTGACTGATGAAGATTGGTGTTTTAAAGGTGCACATATAAATGGTGAAGATGAAATGTCTAGACTACCAGTTGAACTAGATGGGCTGTGATTGTTAACAAATGAATTTGTGTCAGGTGATGGAGACTGTCCACCATTATAATGCATTTCCTTCATGTTATGTTTAAGATGATATGCTTCCAATGGTTTACTCAAGGACAATTCTTCTGGGTGTCTAATATCTAAATAATATAATATAAAATGAAATATAAATATTACAAAAACCTTTTACAACAAATAAAAAAAAAGAGTTTAGCTATCATTTCATCTGGTATAATATCCCAAATACCTAACCAACATTCATAGGCGGGAATGGGGAAGGGCTTGGTCAAGGGCTTAGCTATATTTTTCATTAGTGCTCCTAAAAATTGTTTTTGTTTTACGTATATTTATAAATACTCCATGGTTTATATAATTAATCTTAAAAATATTAACTCCCCTAAAATTTTAGTGAATTTCCGCCTATGCTAATATACATTGCTCAAACATAATTGAAGTTATAAGTTATAGAATTTTTCAGTATGATTTTGTTATATTTTACTTTATTATGCTCGTATTTATGTTATAATTATATATAAAAATAATAAAATGTATTATGCTATGCACAAAGTTTATGTGCATTCATTTCCAGCCGGACACTCACTTAGTTCTTTGCAAATCTGTATGACGGCGTTAAACGTCTTGATAGAAAAGTCTATGCGCATGTCCACATATCGGAGGTCGGGCAACTGGATGCGTGCAGTTTTGTGCATTCTAGTGAATTGCAGTTTGGCGTCTGCTTGCACTCCATACTGATCCAATGTCGACCTGGTCCTGGTAAGCCATAAGTTACGGTTTGGCCACCATAGAGCGTGATCAGACCAATCCATAGCAATGTCTGCATAAAATAAATGAGAAATTAAAAATTAATTTTTTAATAATAATATTATGTTATGGGCAGCCTACAATATTTTTCATGTTCATGTTTTTCTTTTTAATTAATTTTTACATATTTTACAAAAGCAATTTTATTAATAATGTATATATATTTTACCATAAAATGAATTATTAAATTTGTTCATTATTATATGGTTTTCGATTCAGTACAATATTATATTAAAATTTAAATAAACTTAATGTAACGTTTAAAATAACCAAATACCTAATGTATTAATATGTTATATACGGGGTGGCATTAATATTCTATTTAAAGACATAATACGTTTTTAAATTACAAACTTTTAAATTTCATTGAACAATGTTTAAATTTTAATATATACAGATGATACAATTATAAATTAAATCACTTTTAGAAATATATTGATCAGAGAAAATAATAGTTATATATGTATATATTATTATACCGATAAATAAATTTGTAATAAAACAGATAAAAATTTAACTATAAAAAACATTCTTCGTTGAGGTCATAGTTTTTCAACAGGTGAGAGATAAGACATCTTCTTTCGATTTTTTTTCTTTTAGACTTAATTAACTATCTGCGTTAAACATTAATGAGTAACAAGTTCAATCACTATACTTACTCTACTTAAAATTCATTTAACTGTACATAATCTATGTTTATTATGCTACTGTCATCAATGTTTAGCCTCGGAAACCTCGCATTCCAAAGAATACTCATTAAAATGTATTTCATCTCCAAGAAATGTACCTACGTCAAATTCTATCTGGACATACCCGTTTTTCAGCTAAGACTAAACGTAATTAGGAGAAAAAAAAATGTAAAAAAATAATACTATATACCTAATATATTATTTTTATCTATTCGAAATAGGAAAAACTAAAATTTAATATAAGATATATTTTTACACGTATAGACATGTGACTTTTTTTATACATTGATTTCTATTTAAATATCAATAATTTTATATTCGACTATCCTTGCCACATAGAAGTTTATACAGATTTGGGCAGATCTACGATTTATTTTTTTCTGACAAGACACCAATCTAGCGTCAGTGCACAATAATTATTTTTTTAATTAATGGAACCATTTATGAAATATAATTAAAACAGAAAACATTCCGTTTGAAATTCCAATGTGTCATAAAAATATCAATTGCCTATACCTATTTCTGTATTGACAACTGTTGATAGTGACAATTTTTATCGGCTATAAATGTATGATGATAAATTTTGTTTCGTTTTATTTGTGATTGTGATTGTGATCGTGATGTAGTGATGCGGATTTTGTGCGGTATATTATTATTATATACGTAATAATTTTTGGAATATTTTGGATTGTTCCTAATCTGATTGCGATAAAATATTAAGTCCTTACACTAATCAGGAACAGCTGTTGATGTCCACGTATTATTATTACATACGTTATTTTTCACACAATGATGTAATGATTTTTGTATAGGTTTACATTACAAAAACATAATATAGTTAAAATTAAAATAACCATTTTTGTGAAAATAGACTGACCGATTTTAGAGTTAGGTACCTACCTAAATTTTATTGATTTTACCAACGATTATTATTTTATATACATTCTGCGATAATACCATAAAAAATGTAAATCTATACTTGTGCATATTATAAAATATAATTGCTTATAATTTAAATAACATATACTTTATTTTGTTTTTATGTCCCTTGTATTTTTTTAAATACATCTTCCCCTAAAAAAACAATTTCTAAAAAAATCATCGTGATTATTTATCCGTGAAATTTGAATACACAAGAGAATAGTACAATAATATTATTATATAATGCGTTCAAATAAATTTCATGTGGGCAAAATGATGATATAATAATTTGTAAATAGAGCAGGTCATTGTATTTTCGCTACAGAAATAACGTAATACGACTTGAGTTAGTAGTACTGTTTAACTAATAAACGCGTTGCGAGCGTTTTCGATCGTAGTTAATTGTACGAATTTCTCGTGTCTAATTATTATTAATAACTGTCGGTTAATACGGCAAAAAAAATACGAGACATGATTAAAATCGAAATCGTCATAATACTCGTGCGTTACGACGTGACGTCACAACGTATCGCGCGACCGGTCGGCGAGAGGGAAAAAAATTTAATTTTCAACACATTTGTAATTCTAGAGGCGCGTTGACGGTCTCATATTATGACTATTTGTGTGCAAAGACTGCGGCTCCACATGTAAAAGAAGACGTTTGTGTAGTGTGGGTGAAGATACCTGTCGCCGCGATAATAATAATAATATGCGGTTTTGCGGTTATATATTGTATGTTATTACAGGTACCGTCCAAATATCACGTACACAAACGAAATTGAATGAAAATTCTACGTTCGTTAAAACGTAAATTACGTCGTAAATGTTATTATTTTATTATATGAACGTGCTATATTCGTATATTTATACCGTAGTTGAAAGGCTTGCTGCAACAACCAGATAAATCCACTTTTTGAAATTTTTCAGGACAATGTAAATTTTGTTTAAAAACTATTATTTATATTAAAATAGTGTAAACAAAATGTATTGGAATTCTACACTCATTTATACATACATATTTGAAGTTAGATTTGAAAAAAAAAAACATTTAATATTGAAATATTATTAGTCAAAGTTGAAGGGAACAAGGATCTATTTGTTTCTTGCACTGAAAAACACAATTACTAACAATTTTGTTAGTACTCAAATGAAGTCAATTTTTTTTTTTAAATGTATTTGGATTTTTCAAGATAAATCCAGATTTATCTGGTTATTGCAGCAAATCACAAAACAAGATAAGTCCATTTCTTTAATAACTGCATCACTATTGATCGGATTTAACTGGTTGTTGCGTCTGAATTTCAAGAATAATTTCCTTTATACGTTTCCGTAAAAAATGAGTTTTGAAAAAAAGTGGATTTATCTGATTGTTGCTGCAAGCCCTTCAATTATTATAGCTGATTAGAATACTTACCTAGCACCGGACGTAGATCGTAATATGGTTTTAACCAAATATAATTTTTAATAATCACGCATGTAAAAAACTAAAAGCAGCAAAATATTTTAGGAAGGGCTAAAAATGGTTTAGATAACGCTAAACCTTCCAAAAACCCCTATTGTTATGTCCGCGAGAAGGGTACTGTTGGTCTGTAGCCCTCTTTTCCTTGAGCATTAATAATTTGAACTAAAAAATTAGTGTTGTTATTAAATTATATCTTAGATTAAACTCCTTGTTTTATAATTTCTAGATTCTCTACCTATCTTTTGCCTATCATGGGCTAAGATATTTTTTAGTACTTATATCCGGTGATAAAACAGTAAACATGCGTTGTCACATAGGCGAGAATTCACAATAATTTTAAGCTGAGATAAGATTGTATATGTATTTAAATTTCTACCACAGAGAAACCCACTACGATCATAGTAGTATTTAATATTTACTACCTATTTAACAGGGCTCAAATTTGGGGGGACGTAAGTAGTCTGAGTACCTCGACTAATTTTTCAGAAATTTTACCGTACCTCTAAACTTTTAAAGGTGTAGTCCTCACGACATATAAGGTAAAAAAGGATGGGGACGTATTATTTCTTTAAAGATGAAAAGAGTCTCCCTACTTTTTTTTCCACTTCGAGCACTGGTATTATTTACCCCTACATAAAATAAAATATTTTTTTATCTCTTATCCGTTCATCAGTCATTCCTTATGAGTGATAAACCATAATTTATCTTTTATCATATTTAAATTACAAAATAATAATGAACAAAATGTAATAAATATAATACAAATATTTATTTTAATATAATAAATCTATTTTGATTTACAAAAGCATCACAAATGATGTCTTAATTATTAATTTGTTTGACCAAGCATTTCTCAATAGATATTTATTATTGAAAGATCATCAAATTTATTGTGGACCATTAAAGTACTTGGCCATGATTTAATTCTACGTATTGCAGAAAAGCTACTTTTAAATGTTTCTCATGAAATAAGATATTATAGCAATATTTTTTTAAAATAATTTTGCCATATGTAATACATTCATATTCCTCTATTTTATGTTTCCCATAATTAATTTTTAAGTCCTCCCGAAGCTAGAGAATGATATGTAAATACCGCATACGTATTATTTAATATTTTCAATTCTCGACTTCTCGTCATTATATGATTTTATCTTGGTGGCGAAGTACCTACTGCGCTTTGCATAATACAAGTAGGTAGCTGCTATATTATACAATATTGATAGCTTGTAGATTAATCTATGTCCGTGGCGGAATATAAAATATTGAGATGCACTAACGACTACAGGCGTGTTTTCGTGTCCAACCAAATGTAACCAAGATTAAGCTTACAGATAACTTTATAAACAAGTTGTTTTCGTGATTTTGGTTACAAATGTAGTACCTAATAACTTTGGATGTTAGGTAATTATGTCATAACTGAAAAAAGGGATGTTTATGATACAATTTATATATTTTTTTTAATAAAAAATAAGTAATAATAGTAATGAAACCTTTAATAAATAAATTTAAATAAAATGTAATTATTAGGTAGGTAACGTGATTTGAGGTGATTAGGAACACGGGGAAAAATTGTATATTTTATACAGTGTTCCTATTCACCTCATTCAACGGGCAATAGGAACGCACTTTTAAAAAATATATAAAACAACTTTTGAACTTTTAATTGTTTTTATGTAGTAACTAGTATTAATATTCTTTTATATCTGGCCAATCTAAAACATATTACACGATATCATCAAAACTGAGTTTACAATCTTAAAAAAAAACCATAATTACGGTACCCATATTAATTCTAATGGGCAATAAACTAATAACCATATAAACATATCGATTTCGTATGGATTTTGACTATCATTATGCAAAGTTTCAAGTACTTATAACCAATAGTCGACAGCGAGAACACATCTTAAATATTATACGAACGTATTATCGATTATCATATTATTATTATTATTATTACGTATATATGATATAGACATAAGACATCTGTGTTTATATCGGAAATAATGCGATATTTTTTTTTTATACTTTTTTATTTATTTTTATTTTTTTGTATACTTTGGAGAGACAAAAACCGTGTGTTACTATACAACACAGAGTCACAGAATAAAACGTCTTTAGATTCCGCAAGGTTATAATAAAATAATATATGTGTGTGTGCGTCTTAAAACAATTTACACACACATGGTCGCTGCTGTTGCCGTAGATTTTACCGTAAGCAAACGCCATGTATGGAAACTGAATTCTTCGTGCGGCCGACCGACGTCGCCGGTACATTCGACGACGGGACTTTCTCGTGCGTTTTGTCGGCTCGGCCGCGTGTCTTCTCCACGCGCGGCTCGTAAGCGAGTATAAACGCAACGGGTACGAATAACAAATAATAATATGTTATATTGTCCGCGTATATTATTAGCTTGAGACAACGCGTTTCGTTATAAATTATTACGATAAATTCGTAATGAACGTAATATTATATTGTATATTTTATATTCTTATGCGCGCATTGTAGGCACATATCCGGTGATTAATCGGTGAGTTTTCGGGGGATTCATCTAGTTTTTTTTTTTGAAAATTGAAGAATATTAATAACGAATATTAACCACGCAGTTTAAATCTAATATCACAAAATGTTTTTAAAATTTGACTGTAAGATGCCGAAAAAATTGCCTCGGGCCAGTCTAAGGACGGTTTCATCTCGCTGTTACGTACGTATAGTGATTGCCTATGAAACCCCGGTTCGGGTCATCGATATAGGCTGTTGTAAAAAAGCAGTAAAACAAATAGACGAAGGGAAATCGATAACATCATTATGGCTATTATACGCAAAACGCCATTATATTATAACATATTATCATCTCGGGGTGGTATGAAGTCTGATCTTCCTGTGAACTGCTCGAAAGTCGAAAACGTATCCGTTACCGCAATATTTGCAAATATAATAATACGTACCTTTGTCCATACGCGTGTTATATTATATCGTACGACTCTGAAAAGTCGGGCCCTTCATGAAATACGAAGCGTTTACATATTATACGATTATATTCGAGCGAAGGACATACGATCCAAATATTCGGATGGCCGATTTATTATACATGTGATGATGTGGTATAGTTTACAATATTTTTATTTAGATTTCAAACGGGTCGTTTTTACATAATGATTGGCAGTAGCGTACGGGATGTTAACCGCGTTATAGATATATGTTTATTATCGAAATCGGTCCTAATCTTGATAGTTTTATGGTGTTTTTAATAAATTATTTGTATAATCAATCATTTTCGTTTCTTTAAAATCGTCATTTTCTGATGGCTAAATTTCCGCCGATATCAGACGTATAATAGGCTCCTCTTCGTCCGTCCGACCTGTGGAATCGTTCGTGTCGTATTTTTCTGCGGTCAAGGTACACAAGGACTATATTTTATAGTGTATAGAAAGACGCGTTATAATAATACTAATCATAATAATAATAATAATAATAATAATATAATCGTCATCGGACGCGGCGGCGGCGCGAGAGAGTCGAGCCAATGAGAAAGCTGCCCGTAGACCGTCCTTATATGGGACTGAATATCCGACGGTTTCGCCGCGGCCGTCGCTGTATTATATATATATATGTGTCCTTGCCGACGCGTATTATTTAATATACGTATATTTAATGGGGAAAATACCATAATATCGTATAGTCATCGACCGTAGTCCTGATCGGCGTGCCGCAGCCTTGTCCCCAGCTTGTACTTTTATATAAATTCAAATATAATATAATAATACTATTATAATATGGTCTATATATAGCAGCACTGTAAATATTATGACGTGTTGTACGAGAAACGCGAAACGAGTTACGATATGCGACCGTGGTTATAAAGACGTAGGGTACGAGCGACGCGCCACACGTCCGGGCGACAAATTTCGTGCGTCACAATAATAATAATAATCGTAATATAGTACAAACGATAATAATTAATAAAAACACATTCTGTGCGTACAATAAGCGATCTATCGATGAATACGAATTACGCGCGTCCGCTGTTCGGATGATTCCAGTTTTAATTCTACGACACTCGTACGCAACATTGTACAAGTGCAAATTATATATATATAAAAAATAATAATAATAATAGTTTGTAAAGGGTTTTATTTTTTTAAAAAACTATTGTTTTCTCCTCAAACACGAAATTGGTCATATGGGCAAAGAATTCCAACTCGATAATTACTCCCGAACGACCAACAGCCGTGTGGCGTTTCACGTTCCACGACGAATTTCATGTTTTATATAGGTACAATTATTATTGTACAAGAATTAATTTTAAAAAAATAATACAATTTGATATGTATACATATGATGAAATCGCATACCACCATGTAAGAAATGTCGAAGTCTTATTTTTAAAACGGGACTCGATTTGTGTACATATTTTTTTACCTGTGACGCAGCATTATTATTAGTATTAAAAACACATATTAATTGGGATTTTTTTGTACATAATTCGTTTGCAGTAGTTTTAAGGGAGTTGTCTGATCGTATCAACACGTGGGTGCTATTACAGAATATTCAAAAAGACAACAAATATGGAAATATAATTTTATTGAAGTTAAATCGTGAGACCGTTAGTACCTATAATATACTATTTGTAGTTAATAGGTGTAATTATATTTTATTGTCATTGATAATTAGTGGAAAAATAACAATTAGAAAATAATTTACCATAAACACGAAGAAAAATATAATTAGATAATTATTATTCGTATGATGAACAATAAACCAATGTAATTTATACTTAAAACGTGTTTGGTTTTTTTATTTTCTGAGATTTTTGTTGGAACTTATGTATTTTATATTAGTTAATTATGTTTACAGTATAATATAATAAAATATAATGCATTTGATCGGATTTACACACGCGTAAATGAAGTATTAACGACGCGGAAAACTAATAACAATCACATGTAATTTCGGCGATCGGTTTAAGTACAAAGTATACAATGGGTAAATCGCAAATATATTATAATAATGTATATTATCATGTTCAATGAACTGAAAGTTCCTGTAGAACACAGATCATCGATCACGTCATTCGCGAGGATCGATCGACCGTATATGATTCGATATAGATTATAAACATTATTGTTATGCGTATATTATATATATTGAATGAAATATATACAGATATACAGAATGAAATCTCAATGTTTCAAAATCCAAGAAAAAGTGGACGAGATTTAGGCAGATCCTTGGGAAATGTGTAACTCGAATAAAATATTCGGAATAATTTTTAAATATAAAAATATTTGCGAAAAGTATTTAATTTTTTGAGAAAATTACTAAAATGTAAATTGAATAGATAGTAATTTAAATTATTGAAGAATTTAAAATCTATTGGTTATATCAGGTAAAAAGAATTCCAGATAATAAACCTGAAAAAATTGTACCTATATAGAGAGATTTTCATCAATTTCCATGAAGGATTTATTTTATTTATATAAGTACCCGATTTGAGTAGCTATATTATATTATGATTTATACTCGTACTTTGGGCGTTTGTCTAATTCATCCGAGTAACGATATAGGCGAACACGAGATAATTTTATCCCGAAAAATATAACGGTCGTAGGTATAATAACGTAAACAAACTTCAATCGATCGAACCGCATTTTAATATAATATACGAGACTACTATTTGATAATAATAACAATAATTCGTTGTATATGAGAGTATGTCGGGGAAAAAAAATAATATTAATAAATAACATTACTGTGTAATTGTGTATACGAAATATAGACTTTTTTTTTTTTTCTGAAATAGGTCCCGGCCGGAAAAGGGATGCGACGCGCGCGGAAACAAAAGAATTGAGAGCGATAATAAATGGAATAAATATATATTATACGCCCCGAAAACGAGGCCTCGTTCGCGGGTTATTTCTCCCCGCGATTTCTTAAAAAGGGACCGTCGATACTATAATAATATAATAACGGACAGACATATATTATTATTATTCGATACATACGATGTATATATAGCGTACCTATATATTATAATAGTACTCATAAGTATATAGAGTATCGAGAGAGCTATTATAATGTTCATGGTTTCATGGTTTCATGGTGTATAACATAGACCGTTAGAAAAAAAAAGAACTCACGACAATAATAATAATAATATTTTTATAAATAGGCGGAATGATTTTCTTTGGTGTTGATTTTTGTGAAACGCAACGTTTCTTTCGAACAACCCCATTTTGGGAAAAAAAAAAATCAATACGCACCTAATCACCAAAACCATTAATTTGCAGAGAGTACATTACTCGAAACCGGTTTCAAAATATTATATTTGTGTACTGTACCCCATTTTAACCTTTTAATAATAACATAATACGACTACAGTTCATATATTGGCGGTACATTATTATGGAATAAAAACGTATTTTCATTCAACAGCTGAAGTACGTACAAAACAAATAGTCAATAATATTGTAAATACGTAGTACAAGACGTATATAGGTATACTTGACTTTTCAAATCTTCCGGTGTAGTGATGAGAATGGGATGCAATAGGTAATTTTTTAAAGACGGTTTTTTTATTATAAATACAAAACAATAATATATAATTTATTAATTATAATAAATATTTCTCATTAGATACAATTGATTTTAATAATTCAAGGGACTTTTTAATAAAATTGGTTACAATTCATATCAACATTCGTTATGTTAGTGATCAAAATTAATTTAAATCTGGACAAAAGCGGTATATTTTAGAAATTCGGTATGTTTACGGTCCCAATTGGATATAGGTATAAAAAATAGCGGGATGTCAGCTAAAAAATCGAAACATCTGGTCACTTAAATACTTATATACTTGTATACTATATTATAGTATAGTTTAAAACAGGAAGAAGTGTCAGTATGGTTTCCGATTCATACCAACAGCGTATTTTATAATAAAATTTATTACAATATAATATTTAATTATGTATTTTTTTATTTTTTTTTTTTTATGTTGACATGATATTGCTGTTCATCGTTATTATTTATTATATACGCTATGTTATAATTATCATTTATGGCGACAATAGTCGTTTAAACATTTCGATTTCTCGATTCTCCCCCGGCGGTCGCCCATTGTTTTTACGATTTTAAACAAAATATTACCCATCTGCCGAGACAGATCTACGTCTATTGTGACCGATCGCGTCTGTAAATAATTCCCACGAACGGGTCAGAAACCCGCGGGGGAGCCACCGAACACGAGCGTTATCTTGATTTCGGGTTTCACCGTGAATGGACCCGCGGCTGCGGTAAGAAAATAATATTATACATTATTTGACCGGCGACCATTTTGCGGCGCAATCGGAGAATAATCCATAAATTATGCAAAACCGTTAGCGGCAACATCACAAGCAGGTAGGTAGTTCGTGAACGTTTTGCATAATTTTTTTTTCATCGTTTTGTTATTATTGTTGTTTTGTATATTTTTATTTCGGCGTTAGACGTCTAAATATATATATATAGGTAGGTATATGTTTATAAATATTTTGTGAAAATGTCACATACGCCAGTTGAATAATGTAAAGTTCGTAGTTGTGTTTATGTGAATACCGCAGTGTGCGTTGTCTGACGAAATGCCAAAAAAAATTGACGCTATTTGTTCTTTTATTTTTAACAAGTTCCGCCGGAAACGTTAACATTTCGTATAATACTGATCGATACCATATACGTCTCGAATTTTTTTAGCCTATCATTGTCATGACAGTGATATAGGTGTCAGTTCTCTTTGGTGAACTGGTCGGATTGTCCTGTCGATTTATTGAAATCATTTATAATTGGTAAAACAATATTCTTCATTACTCGAGCTTATAAAATATGTCCTCGAAATTGTTTATTAGTTTGAAAAAAATAAAACGTCATTTCAGTGTGTTATTACATCATAATAATTAGAAGTGTTAATGAAAGAAACGCTACTGAAAACATACATACATTATACATATTTATGTATAAATCGTACTTATATGCTCATTGCACACCTATAACTACGACGGTTTTTAATTGATCAAATGTACTTTATCAAACGATAAAATAATTGCATATTTTTACAATAAAAAACGTATTAAGATAAATTATTTTAAGCGTAAAAGTATATGTCTACTATAAGCCACTATGATTGATATTTTTTTCCTACCAAATTCGTTTGAAGCGATAATACGAATGATATATTGTATATTAGACACCGTAGTAAACGAATAAATTAAATGACACATACGTACGTCTTTCATACAAAACTGTATTTTTATAAGTACTTACACTGCACAGTATACAGAGCATCGTCATTATAGGTTCATACATTATAATATAATATAAGGTTTTTTTCTAAGATTAAGCCGGTATACCCATTTATCATCCCCTGAACATGTTATTGTTCTCGACAGATAAATTGTGTTAGTGTGTATATTTGATAACTCGAGCGGAGTAATTTATAATGACATGAAGATATGTAATAAATTATAATAAATCATACACCGAAACGGGATTACTTTTCGTTTGAATAATTGAAACCCACTCGTTGGACCGAAGTGCCCATACGAAAAAAAAATACCTACTGTAATTTTGATTGGGAATTCTTATTATAACGATTTATTGTTCTACATTTATCCCACATTAAACGAACACATTATACTATACAATTATAATGCACTTTATGGTCCGTCATTAGAAAAGATATCAAACCCAGACACCCAGTTATTTTGTTTATATATATGCGTCATTAACTCGCACGTAGTCGTACAAAATACGTAAAATACAATAATAAATGAGGAATAAATAATAACAATAATTTTATTAATTTACAAATATATTGCATGTATTATGTAAAAAAAAATTGTAAAAATATTACCCATGGCGCACATAAGGGGGGGGGGCTTATAACATCTCCAAGTTCTACATAAACACTCCCAGTATTGGTGGTGATTCATCACTGGAGACTCTTATAAAATAATATCATGCACATAAACTTGTATCGTATAGACATATAGTACATCTTTGAGTGTATAGCTAGGTGTGTAAAAAAAAAATTGTAGTTATAATATATAAAATCATAATTAATAATTATAATTCTAGAAAAGAAGAAAACTTGAAAGTTTAAAAGTTTATAAATTAAGAAACGTCATTGTTGATTTCTTTCGATGTGCATAATATTATAATAGTACAATAACAATATATAAATATAATAATTATTTAAATACACGCACATTATTATAAAAGTCTGCGTCATCGCAGTACATTATAATATATACATTATGTTTTCGATTATAAGACTAGATGTATAGAGAATTAAAGACTATTTAGTTTGGACAAGTCAGGGTTTTCTATAATACCATCTTGTATATATAATGCGACTGTGGCAGTGGTTCCATAAATATTTCTCTTATAGGGACAACCATTAAAACGACCAACCCGTCCATACATTTTAAAAGATTTTAAAATTGTACTTTCCTTGGAAAATTTATATTATGTTTATTTTTACTAAGGTAGGTACGTATTATTTTATCAATTTTAATTTGTATTATATTTTCTCATAGTTTTTTTTTTTTATCATCCCTTGGGTATTTACATTTATTTTCATCCGCCAATTTCTAAAATTCGTTAATCCGTAACAACCAACTTCCTAAAAAAAATAGAGCCATGATATCGCTGAACTGAAATAGGTTGTACTATATGATTAATACTAGAAAACGAACGAATACGTTGTATTCCTTACTAGCTCGCATACGGTTAGATAATAAACAGCATGTTTAAAAAATGAGATATTTGCGTTTTTCTTAACGATTAATTGATATATTATTATATTGAAAAACTCATATTGTTTAAGATCACCTATATATATATAGGTAATAAACGCGTCTGGGGTGAAAATAACTTATTTATAAAGTCGATAATATATTATATTACGCCTCTGTAGTTCGCAGCCACCCACGGTGACGGTGTTTTAAACATCACTCTCCGTTTAGGCCGCCGACACCGAGAAAATCAGTGTGTCTGTCAGATACCTATTGGAGGCGGAGGACGAGTAAAACCATAATATAATGACTGGTTACGACGATCGCCGCCGCTGTTAATAGATATAATAATATAATACGGTAACGAAATAATAATTACCCAAACATTGTACAAAATAATATTATTAACTAAATAATATTATAATATACAGGTATTATAAACAAATGCGATTATTTACCGATTACACGTTGATCCGACAAAAGCGAGGACGCCGATAATTTTTTAATTTTTTATTTGCCGTTATTACGGCGAACAAACGACGAAACCGTCTCATACCTACCATATCTTCGCATTATAATAATTATCTGTATTTTACACGAAATGCGTTTATCAGAAATGCTACACGTTGGATTAATAAATTATAATTTAATAACGTGCGGTATGCCGAAAGTCGTTATTTCGCAAACGATTAGAATAATATTTTAAAAACGAGTCGTAATAAATAGTCCACAGCTACTATATTCAATGTCTTGGCGGTTCATTATGAACGTGATGTTGTACCGATGTTGAAATATCATAAATATATATACCAGCGGTTTATAATGTTATTGACAATTTTACTTAAAATTAATATTAATTAAATTCACGATTATATTAACGCATAACCTATGAAGTCATAATTATTATCAAAATTCCCAGTTGCCCAGGCAACATTTTATATTATTTTACTTTTCATTATAATTTCAACAAATTATATTTATATCCAAGACGAATCTATCCCTGATGTTAATTTTTTACTGAAAAACGATAATTGTTCAGGCCCAACTAGAAAATTCGATTGTCTTCCGTTCCAACTGTTTCCTATACGTATATAATATAGAAACATATATACGGCGAAATGTACACCGTATAGATACTCGTACTTTAATTAGGATTCTAAACGGAAATTACACTTCCTTTCCCGCCGATGAAATATATAAGAAAATCTAAAGACAAGGCCGTCCATCATTTATAATTTAATTAGATCTAATCAATACAGCTCTCCCCTATTTAATCATCATCAAAAATGATTTACTTAATTCGCTATTATTTTTATTGTACTAACAAATTGATTGCATAAGTGGAGCAACAACGTATCTTTTGTTTTATTAACCGAATCGAAAGCCAGAATCGTGCGTTTTTTAATAGAATCAGTACCATATACTTAATAATATACCTATTATAGTTAATTGTTTTTATTCGAATTCATTTCCAAATCTCAAGTCTTTCACTACATTTTATTATATTTTTCGTCTATACGAATTTTGTCTTACCAATTATTAAATAACGCGCAATAGCAATATGCAAGGAAACAATTTTTCTTCTTCTAAATATACTGTAATATAATAATATAACAATAACAATATGAACGAAACTTTATGTTACAAAAATGGTGGGAATTTCGTATGTTTACATTGTTATGTTTGTTATTTTTTAACATGAAACTCCGATCACTCTGTATATATTGAAATTAAAACGACTTTAAAGTATATGTCTGTATATACTGTTATGAATCTATGACCTGCAATGAGAATAATTTATTTACCAAAGTATTTAAGTACAAATTGTAGTATTGACTATAATAAATAAAACGTGGATTTAAAATGTAGTTTTTTTTTTGATAGTTCTAAAACATTGCTTTCCAAGTACAAAATTCGTTTCATATATTACAAAATTTAAAAATTTTCTTTATTTTTAGATATTTTTTTGAAATTTTAAGAACATTTTTCGTATATTATGTAAAAATCGATAGTTTGATAGACATTTAGATTAAATTCCCACGAATAAAAAACAAATTAAATGATTTATTTTTCTAAATCATATTATTATTTTTACTATATATTTGTCAAAATATCCAAATGTATGTTTTTATTTAGAGTTTTCCATGAGTTATGGCCTCATTGCGACCTCATATGTACGTACATCCAAACCGATTGGATGTGCATAATAATGACACCGAAGACGTCGCGCCCATGTTTATAAACAAATTACGACAGAATTATTATATATTATTATTGTTGATGGTTCGTTGAATTGATTTGAGGTATAGATTTTCAATGCAATTATACAATTTTCATATGGTATTTAATCATTTTTTGCAGAAATTATTTTATACGTGTGCGCGCATAAAAAATATATTATATATGGAAGGTGTTTCGGAGGAAACTCTCGACATAGTTTCCTAAAATACTCGTATATTTAAGGTCATTTAAACATAGAAATAATTAAGTATTCACAAAGAGCTATTATTATATTATAGTATATAATCGTCATAAAGATAATAATATATAACACGAGGACGAGATGACTTTTTGAAAATTTCACCCACGATCACGGTATATATTACTTGGTACTTGGTATAATATAATATTATAACTTATAAGCATATTTGCCAACGTATAAACAAAAACACAATACAAAATATGTACTCGTATAATATAGTATTATAGTAAAACCTCTGAACAACTGCGATTTAATATTCGAGTAATATTATTTATTAGTCATTGGAATCGCGAAATACATCATATTTATTTTTAAAAAATATGAATCCAAACAACAATCTGTTTAAAGAATTATAGACACTATTTTATACAGTAACAGGTACCTACTAATCATTAATAATTATATACTGACAGCACCTTAATAAATTAATAAATGAGTAAAAACTCGTAAACAAGTTTTATACGAATAATTATTAAATATCAATAAATTAGCAAATAAGTCTATAAATAATAATTATTATTGCGATTTTGAATATTTTAACTATTGACCGACGTCATATATGTTAAAATCAGCATATCAATTATGCGATTTTATCACACAACGTTTGGCAACGTACGAGTACTTCGCAGTTCTCACAAGTAATAATAACAATATATCGTATTTTAAATATAAACCCAATGAACGCCGATATTGAACAGTCGCCAGATATTGAAATTTTAAACAAACCAAATGTATATTACACTATTATTATTCATAAGTATATGTAATTATGTACCGTGATTATAAATATTATAGTATATAATAGGTTATATAATAAATTAAAAAATAATTTGTAATTTTTTCGTAAATCTTAATATTGTTACATAGGTGTGTGCTGATTATTTTAATAAAATTCGAGACTATAGAGTATGCACGCACGGAACAAACGTGCAAAAAATAACCAAACTCGTGGAAAAATGTATTATATTGTTATTTTTGCTGTCGAGTAAAAGACCGGCGTACACAAATGACCTCGGAGATGATAATTTTTGTCATTGCCGAAAATATACGACGATATCTACAACTGTTGTTTACGCCGCTTCAACAGTGGAATAACGTATGGTCACCTTCCAGACGATATAATATTATTGTTATTATCATCATATTATGGTAATCTGTAAAATGTAATAAGTACACTTTACGAGTATATTCTGCAGACCGCACTATAAAAAATAAACGAGACTGTTATCTATAACCAAATTTTTTATATAGTTTAACCAGTTTAAGTCGTATTATTAGTTATTATTTCTATGCATTAATGTGTATTAATCGCACGTCAAATATGTATTTACAACAATATATTATTACATCGTTGGGCGGTGGGCCTATACACTTAATAATAATATATTGTCACGCGCGGGACACGCGTCGCGGATCATTGTGTACACGCGTTAAGGCTGATCGACACAAGACACGATATTTCTTAAATCGCAAATTAGATCATGGATATTTCTCACTTGAATTCTAATTTTTTTCAATCGATAATTTTATTGAAGTAGCCTTCCCACACCCCACTAAACGTACTTATAAAAGTTAAACTCTATTTGTGTGTCCCTTTGGGAATCATAAAAGAATTATGCCGTTACATGTTTGACACAAGGTTGATTTATTTAATACGTATTTGTATAGGTGTGCAGAGTGTCTTCTATACAGCTCTTTTCGTGTTATTGTCAATTGGAACTATGATGCCGGATGATTGATAACGTTATATAAAATTAAAACCTTTCCCTCATTCACCCTCTACAACATCGATCGTTACGGTCACCATTTTGATTGGTAATAACTGACAATAATAAAACGAACGTAGTATTTCATTATTGTATCAGCTATATAATATATATATATATATGTACAAAATATGATTTGAAGAAGCATGACCAGAGATTGATGCGATGCGTCCTTGACTTAAGTTCGATAAAAGAAAATTGATAACGTTAGGTATTGTGTTATTGTATTATAATATACAACAATCATCGAACGAATCGTATATTATTGTCATATTATGAACGACAACGCTGTGCGACAAGAAAAAATACCACCGAGTTAACATTTTTTCGTTTTCACTTTGTCGATTATTATATTTTATACCGACATTATGTAAATTGAGATTTATATACCTAGTGAGTATTATAAAATAATATATTACGACTAAATGCAACGCCATGATAAACCAATCATGTAAATACATTTCTGTACATTTGCAAAAACGTGTAAAAAACAAGTTTTTACTCACAACTTAAGAAATCTTCTTGCAAGTTACGGCGTGCATATATTTATTAAAATCATTTAGTAATTATTGCTATAATAGACATAAATTTATATCAGTATCATACTTTCGAAACACGTGAACGTTTAAAAGCTTTTGTATGTGATATATAATATTTTTTTGAAGACAATTTTTAGAAATAACTTATGTGTTAAAAGGTAGAAGATTGTAGTTGGGTATTTAATACTAAAAATAACATACGATTATTTTATATCGTTTTCTAATTTTCGTTGCATTCAAATTAAAAATTCTAATCAATTCGATATTTGAAACTTTTATTATTTTAGACATATTTTTATTAAAACGATTCGTATAACATATGTATAAACATAAATTATTAGGAAAGTATGACTCTGTAAAACGATATAATAATGGACGTCCGTCATAAATCATAATATGACACGTGTTTGACGTACAAAAATAACACTTTTGGATCGGTCAAATCTTTGTGTTTATGAGCCTACACATAAAATATATAATATTATGTCGCTGTGTTTCGAAACGCGGCTAGGCATTTGGACGACAAAAAACCTCAATATTTTCGAGTGTCATGTACGTGTCATCACTCGAGATGACAATTATTGACATTGTTATTGGTTTTCTTTTAAGTATAATACAAGTATACCGACACGACGATAAAACGCGAATAATTTTGATAGGTCGATTCAAATGATAACAGTTGTGTAATACGTCTAATAAGTACCTATGTTATGGTATAATTACATAAATGCAATACAATATCATAGTCGTAAGACGAGTCGCAGCGGTAAAGATAATACAACTAATCAATGCTCGATTCGATATATTATTATATTGGAACAAAGCGCGCATTAATATTTTAAAAAGGCGCAGCCCGTCGTCGTTTGACCTACATTTATAAAAAAAAAAAAAAAAAGTTTGCTGTTTAAAATATTATACATATAAAAAAGGGTCTGTCCCACGTAAAGGGCGAGGTCTCACCCGAACCGTAAGTAACTTGCGAACATAGTGTTTTATTTTGTTCGGTGTTTAATATGATAAAGTACACAGCGTATTATCATCATTATTATTATTTATTATAATATTATAAATTGATGCGAACCGCGAGAGGCGCGGCTACGAGACCGTTGCTGTTTAAACGACGACGGCAAGGCCTGTTTTTATGCGTGTTGGGTGGTCATTATTATTATTATTATTACTATGGTTTTTGACCGCTGTCAGTTTAAAACAAAATGGGAATTGCGCATAAAAATCTTTTTTAAAAAAAAATATGCAAAAACAGCAACAGAAATAATATTAGAAATACTATAAAAAGGTTATTTTCGCGATAATTTGTCCACAGTTGCAGGTGATTACTCGCAAAAGGGCAGGCGCATCACAGACGACCATTTCAAATGCCAAGCTGCTTAAATGTCAAACGTCCGCATAACGGTATTATATTATGTTAAACGGTGTTAAAATGTTATCGCGTAATAAGATAACCATAATATCATTATGTTTGATATAGGTATTACTTTGACTTCACGTCATCGTTGAAGTCTTTCACTTCTGGGTCATAACGTGGTAAGTCGTAACCAACAATCGTACTTCATAAGTACACTTATAAAGGTATTTAAGGTTTTGATAACGATTTAAAGAGGACCATCCGATCGTTTCTCCATATAATTAATAACATCACACATACCTGACACACCTATACATCAGTGGCGGATCTACGGGGTGTGAGACTTGGAGTCATATCTCCCTGATAGGTAAAATAAAGCTTTTTTGTAATATAAATTTATTATTTTATGTCTATATTAATAAAGGTTACCTATACATATATGTACACACATATTTAATATCCCCTCTCCCGTGAGAAAATCTTAGATCCGCCACTGCTATACACGACATTTTTATGATATGTGATGGCCATAAATATAAGTTAATATACTATTCTAGAGGTTTTTGGGTTTTGTCCGAATATTCTATAGTTTAAATTTATGCGATCTATAGTAGAGATTTATAATATTCGTAAACATTTATATTTTACGCATTTAGTTTGGATTTTATTTCAGATCAAAATTCCATTAGGTACGATTATTTGAGTATAACTTAATTTGAATTTATTGCATCGTTAAGTTATTCATGAACATTGCACATCAACAATAATTTATGCAATTGACGTAATATTTGGCATTATAACGCATTGGTGTATATTTTATCATATTATAAATCAAGTATAATATTTCACAAAAATATAAATATATTTTATAAATTTTAACTGATAGACATTCCGCCATCTATAAAATATAAATACTGATGGGGTTAGGCAATTAGGCTTTGACGATCGGGAGTAAAATATATTATATATTACTATAATTATTATTATGTATTCCTTACATAAAAAGAAAATAAATATTACATTGGAAGTCACATTAATGAACGAAGAGAGTTCATACTTGTTCGTACTAAAACAAAAGTACAATTGAAAAATATATAACTAAAAATAAAATAAAATAAAGAGATTTCATTTAATCTGTGATATTATTACACTTGCAGCCATAATAAAACAGTACTATTTTAAAAAATTTAAATTTAAAATTAACACATAAAACGTAAATAAAGAATTTTATGTCAAATCCAATTATTGCATGTTGGTAACATACAATAATAGGGTACACTCGCCAGTTATGCATATTAATTATTATAGACAAAGCATATTTAATGGGGTTATATATATATATATATTTGTTTTTAACAGTTTTTATATGACTTAAAAAATATTAAATAGCCTTGCAAAATAATTTTGTAGCAGTAACCATATAAGAACTCAGCAGCAGCGATAATTGTAAAATCTATATAGTGGCTCGTTCCAATGAAATATCTTATTTTACGATGATTTATAAAAATAAATACAATAGGTACCTATAGTATATTTTTATATTATTAAACTAAACAGCATGGTAATCGGAGATTCGTGATGGTCTTTAAAATCTCAACGGTCCTAATGGGTAATGTTAAAGCGTTCAACAGTTTTTTTCTCCCCATAACCTACTTGTTCGTTTCTAAGTATTTCAATATTATATTGTGCACAAGATAATAACAGGGTATGTACAATATTATTGTATTATCGCGTCGTCGCGATCTCGTTTCGATATCGAAATCAACGAACGTAATTTGAATATCTCAAACAAACCGCCTTCGGACATACTTTAATATGATAAAAATACATGTCTGCATACGATGTAAAAACAGGGATGGAAAGTAACGACGAATACACGCACGTACACGGTGTGATATTATAATATAGGTAGGTACGTTTTACATTGTATATAATATAACATGTTATGTTATATGTTAGCAATGCGTATATCTGAGTATAATATATAATTTGTAAATTGTATATTTTCCATTTCGCCAACCAGTTTTTATTATGTATATAATACCATTAATGCGTATTAACTATTATTATGTCACTCGATGAATATAATGCGTATTTTTCTTTTCGACCAGACGGATAATTTGTTTTGACGTGCCCATAATACTATCTGGGTGTTAATTTGAATTAGATACCTACCATTATGGTAGTATAGCACTGGTATAAACCGCTTTTCCTATTAAAATTATATATTATACATCATATACCGTAGTAAATACCGATATATTATGTTACCTACGATAATTCAACGATCGTAAAATTATGCAGTTTTGCGCCACATGGGTTGTTTTTTTTTTTTTTTCATAAAATAGGTAGTTGGTAAAAAACAGTATATTACACAGAACCATAATAGGCGCACTATAGATGTTATCACAGGTCAAATTAACCTGTGGCAGTGTTATTATAATATCATATTATATTATAATTTATAAGGATGCATATTATAGTGTAAACGATCACGCCTGTGCTTATATAATATATCAATATTATTATTATTATTATTCGTTATCGTTATTTGATCGACGGATCTTCCATCGCGCCTCCGAGCAACACATTATATATTATAACAATAATCATATAAATAAATATGGACCGCTGTATACCGACAAAGGCGACGACGGCGATGGGTACCCATATACAATTAACGGGCATATTTAGACGAATACGCCACACGTACAACACGTATAAAATATATGTTTTACGCGTTTGATAGACAACCTCCGGTAAACTCGCTGGACAGACACTTAAATACTAAACATATAATAATATATGTTTTATCTCTATTAAATAATAGCTGCAATCAACAATGAAAAGTCATATATCAGGTCTAAATATTGAAGGCTTTTTGGGAAATATAAAAACCGGCCGACAGCGAAATTTTAGTTTAATTGAATCAAATTAAGTCACGTCGAATAGAAATATTGTAATGAAAAGAAAAAATACAAATCACGGTGCAGTTTTTAGAAAATAACTGAGAGTCTTAGTTGAATAAAAATAATTTGAAAATTGAAACCTATACTTACCCTATTCGTCACAAAGTCAGACTTCTCCCGATATTAAGAATGACACAATATATATATATATTATAACGGTTACCATTTTTTATCGGCTATGGTTTTGACCACATCTTTTCGCGCTGCATAATTAATTATTATACATAATTTGACAATTAAAACTATACTAATACCTACGAAGATAATATTATAAATATATGCTAGAAAATGCTCTAAAAATGTAAAAACAACGAAAAGTGCAGAGAAATGAAAAACAAAAGTTCCGTTTTTGGAGTATCTGGTACACGAATGGAATTATGTATTGGAAATCCACTGTCCTGGAGCGACTAAAAAAAAAAAAAATAATAATAAAAAGCGTGTACGATTCTATAAACTATAATCGTTAAGATAAACACTGACTTTTAATTTCGCGCGTATGTCGGCGTGTAATAATAATGCGATCGCGTGTCGACAAATAAATTAAACACAATAACGCCGGCAAATTGGACATAAACCGACACACGTGTATTACTTATAATAGTTATTATGTTCAATATTGTTAGAGTTGTACCGCGGTAATATGTGCCCAGCGAGTTGGAATAATCGCACGGGACAGTGTTCCATTCTATTGTTGTTGGCCATTCTGAGTAGATGAAATATACTGTATAATATTGTTTTGCATTGTGCACGGTATACGCACATATTTTCTGTAAAGTATTCCGAGTATGTCGTCGTGCGAGTCGTGGTCCTCGCTAGCGATGAGACCGTCCCCTTTTGCGCTATATGCAAAAACTATAGTAAAAGGTAAAACGGAAACAAACAATCGGGGATAAAAAAAAAAAAAGATACGCTGCGAAGAAAGAACATTTTTGGGGGTTAGTTAATTTGGGGTGATTAGGAACACTGCTGGTTGCATAGGACAAAACGAGAAATATTTTCATTATCATACTCTAGTACTGATATAACTTTATAGTAATTATTGATTAGTTTGGATTATTATTACTAATAAAGTAAATAACATTCGGAGTAAATTGCAATTGGAACAATTTATTTACTCAAATTCGTTATCACTGATAATCCATTATATCAAAAACATTTTTTCCTCTTGAAATTTACAAGTATGAAAAAACTTGGTCAACTACGCATAATATAAGGTCTTAAAGTAAATTTAAATTAGCATTATTTTCTATTATAAGATATATATTTATGTGGTTTTACGTATATTTTATAAAATCAGATAATTAATCTTAGTTCTTTATATAAAATATGTAAACCACTTCATTATGCCGCGAACTTATATACTATAATATTAATTAATATTGTTCTATTTTATAGAAGTTATTTCCCCTATTTTAGGGAAGTTATTGAAAGTAAAATTGTATTTTTTGTACAGTATTCCTGTTCACCATATTCAATGGCCAATAGGAACGTACTTTTGAAAAAATATAAAAAAAACTTTTGAAATTTTAATTGTTTTTAATTAATATTTATACTCTTCTATATTTGGGCTATCTAAAACATATTATTCAATAACGACGATATTATCAAAACTGAGCTTACAATCTTAAAAAAACCTTAAAACTCGTTCCTATTCACCACAAACGACGGTACGTAATAGGCGTTCAAAGCGTATAATTTATATACATAATACCATTGATTATAAATACTATAATCAATGATATAATATTATAATAGGTAATATTATAATATTACACGATATGTATACAGGATGGTCAATATTTTTGATAAAGCTATTTTTTCGATGAAATTAAAAGTTTGTACGTAATAATATAAGTAAGTTATAATAAATTCAACTATTATGTATTTATTATTTAAAATTACGGGGTATAAAAACGTGCAGAGTTTTTAATAATAATGATCAACCAAAAAAATACGTTTGTGAGATAAAAGAAACACTCTGTATAGTAATAATAAATAATACTATAAACACCCTGTATTTTATTTTTAGTAATAATATAGGTAGATTGGAGGAATTTTCTACAAAAACGCGATGCCCACCGCTGCGCTGTCTTTATTCATAATAATAATATATGCGCACTTATACAAGATCCTTGGTTATAACGACTCGCCATTGTGTCTGAAAGGACCCGCCGCAGTGCGCGACACACACAAACACATATACACACACACACACACACACACACACACGTAAATATTTGAATATAAAACCCGGGTTAGGGTAGGTTAAGGGGCAGAAAATTATATATACCATGGTACTAGACAATAGAACACTATAACATAACCCGTTGAAGTCAGAACAGCCGCACATCGGTCTATATCTTTATGTTTGTACCGAATACTAATCGCGATGTCGACGATAAGTTTTTTTTATAAACAATTACTTTTAATGTTTTAATATTTATTAGATTTTTCATAAAGGTATTTATTATTTTATTTCCAATTAATATCATAGATTATTTTGCCAGTGAAATTCACGAAAGAATTAGTCAAATTATTACATACATCCAGAGATGTTTCCATTAATTTTTATAAAGTTAACTAGTGTTATATATCATAATATACAAAATAATACAATAGGATAGAAGGGTTAGAACACAAGTCAGAAAACAAAAGTCGTGGTAGTATGTAAAAAGAGAAGAGTTCCTATCATTAGCATACAATTAGATAACGAAACACTTAATTAGGTACAACAGTATAAAAATTTAGGAAGTACACTGTGATAGTAGATGTTCGGTAGAAATAACATACCAAACTAGCCATGGCAAAGAAAGTCTTTGTACAAAAAAGATAACTACAAACGAACAAAAATTTTAGTCTTAAGAATAAAAAAATTTTTGATAAAAGTTACGTATGGAGCATTTTATTGTATGGTTGTAAAACTACCTTAATTTATAGGATAAATTATTGAAATGGTTGGATGTAACGGGTTTTCACATATGAAGACTCTGACATTAAAAAAAGAAGAGTGGAGTTTTATATTTTCGTTACGACAAGGTATTTTTATTTAGAAAAAATAAGAGAAATAAGAGAATTTTACAGTATACAATTATACATAGTATACCAATAATTTTTTAATAAAAACTTGAGTGTATATGTCATGTGTACATGGAGTTTCCTATGAGAACACTACTGCACACATTGATATGTAAAACATCGGAATTTCATGCATTAGATATTTTATGTAGCTTATAATTTTATATATCATATTATTTAGTTTTTATTACTTTTATACATTTATTTAATATATTTTTCGGATGACATAGTGAATGTAAAAACAATTAAGTCACTTCAACATTCGCGCATGTTTCCGCAATGATGTATTTGTGTGCGCAAACCGTAAATCGATTTTATTTTAAAAGACGACAATACCAATTACCAAACACTATTAACGAAATCCGCTGCAGGATGTTTGGGTAAGGTTAGGTTATAGAACTAGAAGTTCCCACGATGCGTCGTGTTTGTGTAAATATAATAATATATGTCGTTTGCCGAAATCTAATTATTCGCCGGTAGTTTTGCGACACACCCGGATTTCGATTATCGCCAAACGTATTCATAACGATATAATAACGATGGTTTGTTTAGTTAGGTACCTATTAAAGGTTATAAAAGTTTGGTATAAAAAAATAATTTAGAACGAATCTGTTAATACAGGCCACCGAAACGGCCAGGTCAGAAATAAATGTAAATACCAAATGGTCGTACAGCGGCGGTTTGGACCAACAACGAAAATCAAATATAATTTCGACGTCTTTGTTATAATATTTACTTTTATAATAATTTTCATTTTATTACGTTAATACGGTCCCGCGTTTGAGTTGCGAAATCTAAATCTAAAATCGTCGGTCGGTCCTACGCTGAAACGTGACGTTAATATCGCGGTCGCGGTATATTTTTCTACCTTACATTATACGTATCGTTGTCAATATCCGATACGCGACGGACGACGGTCATGAGAAAACATCACCTGTGCGCGTCCGGCGCTGCTGCAGAACGATGCGTTTCGAGACCGTTGCGGCGACGGCTCATTGTAATAACGTGCCGCTGCACGCGACCCACCCCAACTGTAAACGAACCGTCCGGGGGCGCAGGACAGATCGTAAAAACACCAGAAAACAGCTGAAAACTATTATACGGCAACGATGCTCGTTCGGATGTGCGCGCGGCGGGCTAATTATACGGTCTTTTGTGTGCGGCCGCGGCGTTGTTCGCCAATTCGCGCGATGACGTCAACACAATATTATATTATATTAATTATAATTTATGTTTATTTTTATTTTTTTTTTTTTTTTTTTAATCTCCACACTCGTTCAATATGGTTTTGACCGCGGTCCGGACTCGTATTGTTAAACGTAGCGAATTTCCCAAAACGATGCGCGAACGGCTATACGGTTAAAGTCCCAAACGTTTTTGTTTCAAAACTATTCCGCAATCGGAAATTGTTTTTTAAAAAATTCGACGAATCCGTTACAAAAGTTTTAATTCAATCGAAAAATTCATCGCATTGGTAATCGGCAGAGGCGGATTTATCTTTTTTACGGCTACAGGCATCGAAAATTTCCCGTCCCTATAATAGGCGAATAGTTATAATACTCCTCCAAAATATCTACTCTAAATATTAAATTTATAGACAATAGTAGTGGACATCCATTTGAATTTTCAGACTATTTTTTTTGCCTTTAGTTATTTAGCCTACTTTGAAAAAAATGTCAATGGATTTGGTCACTGAATTTTAATAAAAACCTACGATGATGATTTTTAATATAATTATAAACAATCAATAATAAAATAAAACTTTAACCATTGTTAAGAACATTAAGTAAAACACTACAATTTACAATATTTTTTATAAAAAAAAAATAAAATTTTTAAAATATAAAAATTACGCACATTATTAATTATTTTTCGATTATAAAGTAAATAATTTTCCAATTTTTTTTTATATACCTTTGATTATTTTTAATAAAACATTACAAAATTTGCCACCCTAGGCAGCTGCCTATAGTGCCTAATGGAAAATCCGCCTTTGGTAATCGGCTATATAATCGGTTAAAATACGGCAAACGAATTAAAACAAATAAACAAAACCCCGTTTTTATCTGATATGTTCTCCGGAGACTTGCTTTATTTTAACTTCCGACGGTAGAAAAACGTCATATCCGTATGTATTCTCGCCGTCTAAACCGGGAATATAGCAAAGTCATAACCACGCAGAACTTAAATTTTAATGTTTGTGTTAAACTTAGAAACATTTATTTTACACCCGTTTTGTAAAACATCATAATTTTTCACATTTTCGCCAAATATTTTTGGGAGACTCAACCACTCTACCGCTCTTATGCGGCTAATGTTTTCATTGTGAATAATTACATTATTATGACACAATAAAATGTGTCATGCACTCGATCCCTGTTGCATACTTCTGTTACCCGCGACAGATGACAACGACCTAATATCCATTGGATGGAACGTGACAACCAACTCAGAATTAAATTTGACCATTTGTATTATTTGCAAATTTATGTTTTACGAATTTTCTATTTCTATTTTTTTTTCTGTTAGCGGAATGCGGTAAATTTAATACCAACCCGGAACACACGTTTCCTAGGTGGTTTGTGGGGAGATTGAAAAAAATATATACAAGTAATTTTGAGGGGAATTATGGTATACGCCCCATAATATAGAACATACACCCGGACTTCACCGCCTGCAACAGACACAATGTGCGTCGTAATAATATTATATACGAGGAGTCTAACTAGTCAGACGAATATATATATTTATACAACCATGAATATAAATTCTGTCAAGCATTGTCTGTGGATATTTTGGTCCGTGCTCCGACCGACCAGGTGAATATAATATGAGCATAAAATATAAATATAACAATATAATAATATGTATAGCAGCGGCCCACGCGCCACCAACGCCTCGCGTGACGAGGGGTTGGATAATATAAAATACTATATGTTTTCATCCCGTTTTTATCCAGAAAAATGGCATTCGAACAGTATGGTACTATGGTGTTTCATATAAAATACACCGGTTAAAAAAAATTGTCTAAATAACAAAGTACCACCCTAAAACACCCTGATTGTATTTATATGAACATTAAAAACACCTAGTCACAAACAATATATTATATTCTATTACAGCGTACCAGTCGAAAACTTAAAACTCGACTTCGACGTTCCCGATTATTGCAATTTTACAATACCCGCGATGAATAATGTTGGTATAACTAAGTCATATTAATCTAAATAACACGTTGAGTTTTAAATGCATAAGATATTAATCCAACTGTCTTCAATACTCATCGTTTTGTATTCGTATTGTTAAGTATCTATAAAGATTTTTTTATGAAAATTTCATTATAATCATAAGTGCGCATCACATAAACGCTTTTGTTGTTTTGGTGATAATATAATATGAGACATGAATTTTATATTTTCTTTGATAATTTTCCACCACGAAACATCAGAGTAAATCAGCCTCAATTTTTGAGTGTATTCGACACTAATTTTTTATACGAATTTAAGTAGTGTTTACTTTCAAACAAGTATATGTATAACTGTATAAGTACATACATTTAAATTCGGACATTCAGTTATTAATTTCTCAACAAAGAATAGAAATTTATTTGACATTTTTCAAATAAAAATATATATCTATAATCTATTATAAGATGAATATTGTTATCATTTGATTATATTTTACACCAACTTCTAAATAATTCATTCCAATTATAATAATTTATAATATGGAATAAGGCATTCAACAACCCCCACGTTTCTGTAATTCTTTAATATAGGTATAATAAAAATGTGCAATACGAATTTTTATAAAAATAAAAAATAAATAGCAATTAAAGTAGATTATAACGAAAAATAACGTATAAAATACTTAATAAGTATTGCAATATAGTTCTTTATTAGAATATGATACTCCGCATGGCTCTGATAAAATTTCGACTTGTCAAAATGTCTATGTGTATTATTTAACTTTCAAAGTTATAACGACTCTTACTATAGTAATCACGACTATCTTGATAATTTCACAGTTGAATACATTTAATTTTAGTCATTGTTACCAATTGAGATGGTATATAAACGACGGGAAATGAGACGGAAATAAATAAATAATATAAATATTTGGAAGTAAAATCCGGCCACTATAGTATAATGTACAATAAACGTGAATATTGTACCTACATCGTATATGTAAAGATCCCGGTGCAAGGGTCATTTGTACTGCGTGGAAAAGAAAAAATATGATTTCTATAATAGTAATGTCCGAGGCATTGTTATCGAGTAATATTTTTCTCCTTTCTTTTCAATCTTGTTTTGAAATTATGTATATGGTATCGATTTAGAGCGCTTAGTTAAGTTTCTATAGGCAGAGTTCACACTGCGAAGAAGAATAGAATAGAATATTGTATGTATATATATATATAAAATATATTTTGTACTTCAAGAACCAGCCAGTCGGTTGGAGCCTATTGAAATTCCAACGAAGGAACATAAAGTAATATTATTGTACAGATGATGCGGGATCTTTCATTCCGTAAGTATGTAAGCATCGTTTAGAGTGTTTTATATCCAGCGGAGAGACGGATTTTCGGATTACCTTTACCTAGAAATCTTCAACCCTTAATTTGGCGTGAAGAATGGTTACAATGACGCGTTACAATGAATTATTATTGTAATAATATTATTATTGGATTGTTGGTAAAGTATGTTTCGAGAAGACTTACAACATTTGATGCTCCTCGCCGACAACACAATAAAACGAACCGCGGGTGAGCGTTTCCCAGCGTGTTTCCCCCGTGTACTGATCACACCGGTCGGTCAATACCTATATACGTATCCAGACTTGAGTGTAAATATTGCCATAGCGCACGGACACGGTGATTTTGAACAAATTGTAATGACACACGCGTATACCAACATACCATAAACCATACGCATAAACGCAGAAAATATACCACCCAAGTACGTGTATAGGTACGGTGCAAGTCCACCACAAAGGTCGTGGATAAGTTAGGATACCTACTGTGCAGCGCACCGAAGACGATTGTACAATGGAAGCGTATACATTAATCGGATACAACACACCGCCTATGGTATAAAACATAATATATTGTTTACAGTTATTATTATAAACGCCGATGTTGTAAAAATATTGTTTTCTGTATATAAATCCGTATAAACGCCGATTCTCACCGAACAATGTTTTCACTTTGGCATAAAATATAGGTACTCGCCGCGGGAATCGCTATAATATTATTATTGGCAGTGCGCACGGTATACAATATATATATATATATGTACCCTTTCGAAACCGGTCTGGACTCCCGTTTTTCCCGTGTACATGACCAATATAAAAAAACCTGTTCGACAGACAATTTTTTTCCATCCATTTTCACCTCGTATTTAATATACTTACTTTATAAAATTCTATCTGTACGTCATAAATTATGTACGATTAATGCATGTAATATACCTACTGATAATATCCACTCAATATCATAATCTCATTGTATCGCCGTTGAGAGATACTGATAGTGATGGATACGTTTTTTTTTTTTCATTTACAAGCGAATTACACTGTTTCGTACTTTTCACCCTTTTAACAGTTTAAATCATGTTGTTTTATTCTTAAAGTAGGTACAAACTGAATATTAATATTATATCAACGCGAGTGCTGTAAAGTCAAAACGTAGAACAGGTGTTGGTGTTTTATATTTTATATTCGTTTAGAGCATAGAAAACGACGGTATATAAATAGAACGAAATGCATTTCCTGACGGCTGCCTCCGACCGAACACTATGAGCTCGTGTTTTTTACCCTCACAAATTATTCATAGACCACAACAACATATGCATATTGAGTTTATATTTGTGTTATTAACTACTAATGGGGGCAGACAATATTATATATAATATATGACTCAGTATTACTCGAGGGTTACGCCGTTGTTTATTTTGAGTATGATATACATTTTATTTTATTTTTTTGCACCCCCGTTGACAATATCTATAATAGTGTTCAGATATGTGCGGGGACAGAGTCGACGGCTTAAGTGGTAATCGATGGATGGATGAATAAGGGCAAACGTTATTGGCTTCGAAGGGTTGTCTGCTGTCGGTGCACACAAATGGTCGTAAAGCCCGTCTAAATTAATACGTCTCAGTTTTATACTGACCTCGTGCTGAGGGACAAAAGCTGTATTTGTTCTATCCCTGCGCGTTTCCGTTTTAAGTGTCGGGTAATCAAAATTTGCCACAAAAACCAATAAAATATATATCGATTTTTCCCCGCTTAACTTCGATTTAATCACAACCCGGTCTCAAAACCTTTCATGTAAATCTTTGTTTTTCAGTTATTAATTAATGACAGTTAATTATTATTATTATAGTAGGTATACCTACAATAGACAAAACCGTGTCTGATAAATGATCTAATATTTAGATACGTTTATTTCGTAAAATTACAAATGAAAAACGTTGAATCAAAATAACACTGTATTTGCCAACAGCTATAATATACAAGTATATTAGTACGTACCTACATTTATAATCTTATACCAGCAAAAATGTATAGAAGTCCAATAAATAACAACACATACGTGACAATACTAACGTAACAGAAATATTTCTTGAAACTGAAGTAATATCTTAAAATAAATAACACTTCGAGTGTGAGATTTGAAAGAATAACGCATTTTTTAAATTGTTTTTAAGTGAATAACAACACGAACGTGTTTGTACATTGTAAAATACAAACGTACTGAAAGAATGTGTTTATTAGTAATTAAACAATAATAATTCCTGTAAGGCTGTAAGTGATAAATATTATAATAACCGTACACCGATGTTACTCGTATTTGTATAGCTTTCATGATTTTCGTACGAAAAAGACATTATATGATTATTAAGATGAGCTTGGCGGTCTGAATATTAGGTCATGCTATTATAATATGATTTAATTGTTTAAACTAAAGATTATATTTGCTCGGCTGATAGCTGACAAATATCCAACAGGATACTTGGTAGTAATATTGCGAAAAATTCGTATATCGATATAATACTATACATTAGAAATAACAGGATGGCATTTAAAGTGTTTGGTTGTTGAAAAAATTATTAAATAAACTTTACCCATCAAGTCGCATTTTGACTACTTATTTTACAGAGAGCCGAATATGATTGATGGGAGCCGGTAGCTGAATCGTAATTTGTTTGAAATTGATTTATTAATGTATATACCAGGGCGATCACGATATATTGTTGGATAAATAATAGAGATTACATCGAAAACGAATGTAATTCTTACAATAAGTTTTGTTACATGCAATTCTGATCACCGTGCATTATTTATAGTGAAATAAACTAGAATTATGTGATAAATTTGATTATGTATATTCTTCCGGTCTCAAAATTAAGTCTTGTATAATAATATATAGTATACTATTATCGTATATAAATTTAATTATAGGTTGTCGTCTCCAGACTTACTCCGATCGACCAACGGACACGTATTGATTTTTCGCGTATAATACTAATCGTAACGATTTATACTGAAATAATATAAGGTGTCGAGCACATTTTACAGACGCGTGCGATGCGTTAAAACACGTTTTACGAAAACTTTTCCGTTGATCGCGAATAGTTTTCATCGAGACTTTTCTAATTATTGGCACTCGTTCAAAGCACGCTCACGTCCGAATGGCATTTATATACGCAATCGATTCGTTCGGAACGGAAACAATATTGAAAACACGTGTTTACGCGACCGATATAAAAATTCGCGCGTAGGCGTTTTTTTTTTTTTTTTTTTTCATAATGTACGACGGCCGACACGAATGCGAGAAGGATATAATATAGTGATAGTAAAGGTATATATAGCCACTACTATATAATATAACAGTGTACGCGTGTACTCGGGCTCGACGGAAAATAATAACAGAATATAAAAACGACGGGGGAAATCGCGGCACGCAGAAGCCACACGTGAAGAATAATGACAAAATGCACTTAACCTTAACACTTTAAATAAAAAAATAAAAGAATCATAAATTGTACTTTCGGGTCACTTGCGGTTCATATTTTGTATGAGGTTTTTCAATAAATTATTACCATCTTCCCCGCCGTGGTTCGAACAAAAGGACGTGCTGGCACGGAGCGCATACACAACATCAACAACAACGATAACAATAATAATAATATAGAATATATTGTACAGTTTGTTTAGCGCCAAATCTACAATACAGACTCTCCGTTAAAGGATTTGGAGTTGTAAAGAATTCGTCGACGACGACGACGACGACGATGACGACCTACGAAACGCGAGGGGTTAGATGAACCGCGTCCGTATATATATACTCACATCAAAGGGATTCTAGTCTTGCGAGTGCGCACACACGCGAAGCATTATATTTATAATAAATTATATGTACGAGTGTGTTTTCGAATATAAAGGACCCATTGTGCATTTCCCTCGATCAAACCAGCTGACGGCGACGGTCCCTTTTCGCGGAGCGGGACGCCTCTCCTCCGAACCGAAACGCACCGTTTTGACAAAACACACATTTTGTACCGAACACTCGTATCGTAACAACTAACAAACCTCCAACCGCCGAATGCAGACGGTCCGATATAGGTGTAGTGTAAAATATTAAAGTGTTAAATTTGTAAACAGTACCTACCTATATATATATATAAAATCATAAGACCTGATCGTATTATTATTATTTACTTTACTTTTTACACGGCAGCCGCGGTTGAGAAGAACCCGATTTACGCACCCTCCTGTCGCGTCCGCGACCGATTTAATCCAAACGTAATCATTTTCTGCCCCTCCTGACGACGGCACATCGTATTGTTATTTTGGGACAAGGTCTATCTATTATTTTTCCTTATCGATAGACTCGATCTTTGGAGACAATATCGCGTGCGTTTCGATTGCGTTACAGATATCATAATATTATATTGTTATAATATATCAGTGTTCGTATTTAATGGGGTCTCAGATCCACGCGTAAAGTACATACAAGTATTATAATACAGTTTTGAAAATTGAATTTATTTATCATGGGCGTTGTGCATATTTTACGTATATACATATCGTGTTTTTGGTAAAAAAAAAAAAAAAATCTAACCAAACCGGTGCGCTGTTTACACGTCGCAGGAAGTTCTTGTCAACCGGAGGGATCGATAAAAAATAAAATAACAATAAAGTCGTCGTTTTAACCATTCGTGGTCATAATAATAATATTATGATTATATTTATTGTAGCACTCGAGGCGGATCCGATCTTTGCGGTCATTTCTGTGTGGCTATATGCGGTTTTCTCCCGTCGTGGATTCTGCGGTGCACCGCTTGCATCACACTACAAAACACAAATGCACCTATCCACCCTCTGAGACACGCACTCGTCATTATGAGTGCTCGTAGATTGCGCGTGTGCGCGTGTGCGTGTGTTGTGTGTGTGTATAATAAACACGACTTTTCAACACGTAATTTATGACAACAATAGACGATAATATAATAAACCAACATCGGGCGACAGAGAGACCCGCGAGCGCGCGTATATTAAATGTTTTTAATATATTGATTAACGAGCAGTGGCGGCGACGTCAACTAACCGCATGCGCGTGTACCCGAAAGAAGAGACATATAGATAATGGTTTTTAGCGTTTTTCTTTTAGACGACACACGATATAATATATACACAAGGCTCCCGGACTATAAGGATGATAATGGATATATTCTATATTTCTAGTCGTGACGGTCGAGCAGACGGGAAAACTTCATTAATAATATTTTCGGTGCGCGCGAGGAGTAGTCGGGGACAAACGAAAAACGTCATTTCCGCCACGCTGTCCTCGCCATAATAATATATATATAGACGGTGATGCAAACTATATGCCGGAAGGATAATATTGTACAGACGACAACAATTTTGTTTCGTATTCTCGTCATCGCAAGACGATTTTGTATTTTTATGCGATCAACGGAAAACCGCAACATTATTGTCCGTCGTAATACGTATTGATTAAAAAAAAATATATGCGATTCGATGTAATACGAACAACATTTTACGAAAACGTTTATTTGGTCGTTTGGAATTATTACTATGTGACCGTTCTTTTTCTTCTCTTTTTATGGGCTTTGTTTTTTTTTCTCCTCTTCTTCTACCAGTTATCGATTTCCGAGAAAGTCTGGTTCGTAATTATTTGGACAACAATATACAAACTACTATAAGTAACGGCAGTCGGTTTACGATCAACTTATAAACGCGCGCGTTTTGAAATAATTTGTCCGCCGTGTGACGGCTCAATCATAATATTGTTTTACATACGCATAATCATCTATGAAGTCGACGCTTTTTACGACCGGACCGTTAGATATTTATTTTTTTATGTTCGAACCCGCTGCGTGTTATCACGCATATTATATTATATAGTATAATTATTCTATATGTGACTTCGGGAAAAAGAAAACCGATGAGTATAGATACCTACACATAACGTATCATCGTAATATACATCATTATTATTACGATAACTGTTTTATTCCAATATTGAAATTTATTAACGGATGTATTTTAAGCGATATGATTTATATTATATGCTATTATGCATCATATATTTTATTATTATAATAGAAAATATTTTATAGGCACGTCATTATAATACTAGTAATTATATCATCATGCACAATTAAACTTAGGTATATCCCTCATTTGTTTTAACGCGTTGTGCCTCGTCAAATAATGCCTTTTCTAAACACGCGGTGTGTATGTTTGCGTGTGTGTGTGTGTGTGTGTGTGTGTGTGTGTTTTTTTTTTTATTTATATCAATATAGAAATCCGACACCTCCGGGGATTAGAATAATTTTTCGGACGAACAAGGTTAAAAAAACAATACAACAGAAAATACAGTAGGTATAATAAAATTGGTATAGAAACATCCATTAGATTTGAACGCGTATATAATATCATACGCGATACGATGAATGAAAATAGCGTTAAATGTAGGAAGTTATATAAAAACAAATAAATAGAATTTATACCATAATAAAGAAGATGATATTACTATGTGTATAATATCGTGTCGATCCCACATATCGTTTAATTTAATGGGCAAAAATGATAATAACGATTGTGAAACGGCATATAATATGAGAGGTCGTATTATATTCGAGTGTTTCAAGGTTCTGATGATACACCTCGCAAGCTAATTATTTTTATTACAAACGAATAGAATCGATCGTGGTCTGTGGACTCCCGTCGTTGTCGTCCGCCCGTTTATAGTTTAGACGGTAATTGACATTTAATTTTGTATGTTTTTTAAATATTTTAATTACTATGAGTGGTCGTCGTACTTCTCAGATTTGGTATAGCACATTACACACTAAATGGCGGTATTTTTCGTTATTTAACGAAACGAACACACACACACACACATTGGATGAGAATTAATAATGAGTATCCATTGTATGTGTGCACATATAAAAAATAATAAACGTCGACAATCATTGAATATTGCAACCTGGCACTATCAGAACAACACATTTGACGATGTTATTATCACAAAATACATGAAAACCGATAATGCGGCATTATATTATATGCGGTGTTGTATAATATTATATTGCGAAATAATGTAAAAGTAATATACGCATTGACAAACAAATCACAAATATTTCGAAAAATATTAACTAATAAAAGTCATTATTAGGTTTGAAATAAAATAATTTTGCAAACTGTTTAATTTAATTTATAGTTTCTGAAATTTAACGAAGTTTTTTTTTTATTTTTATTTATTTTTTATGTTAAACACATAAAAATAAATATTAAAGACGATTTGTTTTTATAATTTGCTATCTGATATGTCTTTTTTCTACTTAATACTTTTGGCGTGGTCAGCATTATAAAACAAGACACTTTCGACGAACGGGTTGAGTTAGGGGCCCTCCCGGGCGGTCAGAGAGACGTTTAACCGTCCGCTGATCGAACGTTAGATATGTCTGGAAATAATAGCTATTACTTTATAAGGCGTTTCCTAAATGTGCTACACGATTAAATTGCGTCGTGTAATTTTCGGATTTCCGGCTAATAAAACGCACGCCCACTTGATATACTATAAGAAAACGGACCGCAAAAACTAGGAAAAAAATTGGTGATAATAATAATAATAATTAATCGATCGATCGATCGGACGATCAATGGGTCACGCGTATACCATATTCGTGAGGAACGGTACAAATTGCAAAAAGGCAAACGTGTACGAAATTCCAATATTAATCATTGTGAAATATTAGAAATTGTTTGCAATTTAATCAGTATTTGACGGAAAGTAAACTCCAAGGCATTCATAAATTTCTAATGGAAAACATGAAACGATTGAAATACTACACGCGTGAATGTATTATTGCATTTTACGATACAATTTGATATTCTTATAAGGCGTAATAAAATTTATATTATAAACTATATATAATGCTGTATGAATAATATTTACATTTGATACCTAATTACGATGTAACGTACCTATTGTTTTTTTTTATTTTATAATAACAATAGTTATACCCATGTTATATTTTTACATTTTTCGACACAAAATCTTATAATATAATATATTTGATTAAAAGAATATGTATTACTATATTATAAAATATTATGTTTTCGTACAAGGCGTATAAATACTAAAATATATACATATATCAAATTTTAATATTAATCGATTACAGACCACGATTTGGTTAATTAATAAATATAATTATTTTCGAAAATACAATTTAAATATGAATTAAATCCATTAACTGAAAAATTTATTCATTTTTTACGAACATGTGTTTCAAAATACGTTCACATTATAAAACTTATTGACGAATATAAATAATTCTTCTGTAAAACTGAATTATTATTTTTTTGGGTGTGTTTGAACATCGCGGGCGACGGTTCATGGACAATTATCTCGATAACGTCACATAACAACTGGAAAAATGTTCAAAATAATTTCACAAAATATATGGTTATTATCGTATATTCGTATGGGAACATAAAAATAAAATAATATCGTGGGAGAACGTGTACATTATATTACCTTTAGGTATATATATATACTATGTTGTATTATGTAAAATATTTCAATACGTATATGTTTGTATTAATTGAGTTGTCGAATGATCGTCAAATATGAGAAATAAAACTAAACCGAAAAACTGAAATTAAATAAGGTGTGGATATACTCGTGGGTGTGTGTTTTAGTATTTGTGTGTAGCATGCTCGTCTCGAGTATATTAATAGTTTTTTGCAATTTGTTTTGTTTTGTTTTTTTTTTTTTTAAGAAAAAAAAAGGTCAAACAGATTATCGCGTCCATTAGTATCAACAGCAGTAACAAGCACACTATTCTATATACTAATGTTATAAATCACAAGAGGGCTCATAATACGTATTTAAATCTAACTATTATTATTTATGTCTTAGTTGATATTTCTCGTTTAAGTATTCCGAACATTGTTAGATCATGATGTGGTATTGGTACTTATTAGATTTTTCATAATTTATAATAAAAAAAATAATTGAACATTCTACAAAAAAAGAAATCGTATTTTTATTACACGTTCTCCCACATAATAATAATAATTGCAATACAGACAAGTATGTGGATTTATTTGAATTTTAAATCTTATGTCGCCAAGCGTATTAAAAAAAAAACTTGAATAAATTATAATTTGCGGAAAACAACGTATTAATGTATAATATACGACAAAATCTGTCTATTTCGTTCAAAGATTATAATACTGAGCGTGTTGATCGAAAGAGCTTATCCCCTCTACAAATATAAATACATAGAAAATATTAAAACGTTCAAAGACAAGTCTGTCTGTTTTTGCTTATAGTTGTAGGTACGTCACTTATAAACATAATACTTTTGAATTTATTCATAAGATTTAAAATATTTAAAATACAGAGAGAATAATATTTTTTTGTACCTATCTAATTAATTATTATAAATACACAATTTGTTTACTACTATCTACAACGGCGAGTTATTAGCCAATCTCACTATAATTTAACACGATTTTCGAATATACATGAGTATTTTATTATTATGTTAATTAAAACCCAACCTAACAGTGTACCTTTATTATATTATTATACGAATTTTCGATCAGAGATTAAATTGCAACTATCGTTGTACTTAATTATATCATGCACTAATACTTAATCACGTTATCTTAAGATTTAATTCATTTTCGCAATATTCCTACAGCGTTAAAATGCTAATCAGTAATTATACACTATAGGTATATATATATATGCTGTAATATTATGTTGGCATGTTATTGATTTGAGCATTTGAACCTAATGCTCGTTTACAATGTTGAATCATTTCCATTTAATTCAATTTTCAAATTTCGTTTTATCAGCAATAATTAATAAACATATGGTTTACATAATTACCATTCACGGTAATAATTAATAGCAACGATTGTGAACGATCACTGATCTGTAGGCGTTTGGTGATGTATCAATCATTTTACAGTAAAATCTTCAAATAATGATTTAACCCAGATCGATAGTGGTATGGTATACTGGTTATAAGGATTAATACCATAATATAATATTATAGCTCTATTATTAGTAGTTACCATTAATCAAATAATTTATGAGCACATTGTTCCCAACGCCGTCACTCGTTTACGCACATTTTGTTTCTAAACATAATACAACAAATATAGGTAGCGTGTATATTTTATATGATATTAATTTTTATAACTTTAACAACTTAAAATCATGAAAAATGTATCATAAATTATATAAGATATTGAGCAATTTAAACGCTTTTCGATAGGAGTACATATATGGAGATTATATACAGCATTCACAAGAACCGCCACGATTTTCGTGAGAACAATTTCTTTTTAGACGTGATTATTCCGGATCGAATCAAAAGTGTTTTTTCTGTCCCGACTGAAGCAGCAGTTAGTACTTATAGCGTATGTTTACATAGAACCACCGTGGTGAGAACAATACGCTAATGGGGTGTAACGAACGATGGCACATAATGTACACACATCGTAACATAATGGATATAGAAGGAAGAGAAAAAAATTAGAGGATGAAAAAATTTAAATCGCCTTACTGCGACCGTTGCTAACAAAATAATACATATTATATCTAATACTCAGATGTATTATGTTATAATAATAATATGGCACACGGGTACTATTATTATACGCGAAATTATTATTTGGCGGGACTGACACGCACGCGGTGACTGAAATTTAAATTAACGGATGTTTTCCGACTTTTTAATTTTCGGAGGTTGAGCACACGTCGCGCAGGAAGGAAGAAACGTGATTTCCGAAAGTGTATAATGTGGGTTCATCCGTTCTGGTCGAAACGAGACGGACACCTGTATATTATATATATATATATATATATATACAGAGTGATTAGAATTACATGAAAAATGAAAAATGGCGGAAATTTAAATATAAGGTTTCAAATATTACAAACATTTTTTGTTTACGATAATTTAATTTAATCGCCCTGTATAGTTTAGGTAGACGCGCGCCCAATAATGATAATATAATACAATAATACAATAATCAGCCCACTGTATTATTTTTCGTCGACGTCCTACCCGACAGACCCGCTATAAGTATATAAGATAATCCGAACGCCCACGGGGTGTATGTAGTATAATACACACACACACACACACACACACACACAGAAATACTTTTATAAATATACACTGGCGAAGAGGAAAAAGCTTATAGGTAAAATAATCAACAAGCCATTTATGTAAATCTCATTCACCGGAAAGAGAGGCGAACAAGTTTTCCCACAACACAACAGCCGACGGCAAACGGCGAACGGGCTTCCCTACGACGACATATTTTTTTATTTTTCTACGTAGGTATCTCTAAATCGGGTGTTTATAATAATAATAATAATACATTATCATGTGAAGCGCGCTCGTCACAAGTATGTAGATATATTACAATATCCGACGAGGAATGTCGACACAATTTTCCATCTACACAAATGCACGCGATGTCACTGCATATGTCTATACTCATAAGAGTATATTGTACATTTAACCAGTCGAAAGCGTAATACGTTTTATAAACATATTATTATTATGTTGTACAATCATAAACACGACACGTCGATCGGTGATAATAATATTATGATCGAAATGAAGATTTGGACGACGAATTAGGATTTGAGAACACAATATTATAGTTGTTGTGTTTGGATGTGTTGTTTGGAATATTACAAATCTAATTGCTGTAGGTTATATACATTAAAGCGTAATATCCAAGTATAATAATGTACGTATAAAGATGTACATTACACAAGTGGGTAAATCAAGAGCGGAACAAAGGTTGGCTTTTAAAAAAATGTATAAAAAAACTTTTAAACTTATAATTATTTTTATGTAGTATTTATACTCTTTTATATTTGGGCTGTCTAAAACACATTACACAATAACGATATCATCAAAACTGAGCTTACAATTATAAAAAAAAACCTTGAAAATCATTCATTTTCAATCCAAATGACGGGTACCTATTATTAAAATTATTAATAAATTTCAAAATTTTCATCTGCAATGAGCTATTGACTTTAATAGCGATTAACCCTATTAACAAAAAACCGTAAATAAAAGTTTGGTCCGACCTTGGGGTAAATATGGAACTAAAGGCGTGTTTCATTCGAATGTTCGTGTTTCTTATTATGACGAGTGTACTTGTTCGATACGTCGTGTTTTTATATGTTACATAGAACACATTTTGTATAATAAATTGATCACACTTTGATTTAGATCTTAACAACGTATACATAATATATGATATACGCATATTTATAACCTGTAGTCTGTATGTTATAGTTGTATCATTATTACGTCTTAATATGAAGTATGAAAGTACGTGACACACCAAGACTTATAATTTAAATTTATAGCAAGAAACATAATGATATTATTACGGGACATGGTATCAGTACATATCTATGTTGCTATCGGTTTTTTTTTTTCATTTTCGTTTCATACTTTTCTAACTCAATTAATCTAATTGGAGTAATAAAATTCAATCGACTATTATCGATAAACAAAATAACAGTCTGTGATGCTTCAGGTGCTACAATATTTTTTTTTTCACTAGTAATAATAATAATAATATATAATCTATCCCATATAGTCGGTGCGGTTTGGTTTGAATAATAAAACCGAATATAAATCAAATACTCGAAGTAGATACAAAAGAAAAAATATTAATATGTACCCATCAAATATCGATTAATAATGTTCTATACGGAAACGATTGAGATTCGAGAGAGTATATTATTATTTGTGCATATTATTCGATAATATACAATATGTGTATGTGCCAGATAGAGTGCGTCATATTTATAAAATATCCGTCGATAAGTATCTACGTATATATATGTAATTCATTGAGAGTAGACAATAAAAATAAATTGGATGACGAAACTCGATTGAGTTTAATTATTGTACGCGATCAGCAGTGAGAGTGAAATATTTTTTTGTGTTTGTTCTACAAAAGTGTCTTCCGCTGTTATAGTATAAGGTTGAAGAGGTCCGCGTCGCCGGTATATATTTTATGGTATGCTGCTGCGAGTATCAATAACCATATTATATGTTTTTGTTGTATTGGAACCCATGTCGTCAATCACGGTGATTTAAATGATAATAAATTAGAAGACAGAGAAAGAGATAAATTGATTGAGAATGTGACGGAGAAGGTCGACATTGACTCTGAGGAGCAATAAGACCCTCGGGACTTGCGTGGTTAAATATTATAATAATATGGGCGCACTTACAAGACGCATATGAACAGATGTTCAAAACTATGCCTTATTATAACTATGTACCATCGCAATCTGAGTGTGTTCTTTACGATCTTTCGATATACGATAATGAAAGGATATCGATAATATATTGATGTGTTTTACGTGTAAATGGGCGGGGAGAAGGACTGATAAAATACAACGCGACTGCGGTGTGAAAGAGAAACTACGACTGGGTAATAATAATATCGTAAATTTAGTTCTATATAAGTATTATTATGCCTACACGAGTGTTTACGATTTTCTCAAGGAGAGAGATATGGATTTTTGAAACTATTCATCCTAATTGTATTATGTTTTTGTATTTATATAATATTATTATTCACATCTGTATACAAATAGAAACAGATATACGATAAACACACTTACGAAGAACAATTTTTTATTCTTACGAAAATCAAATATTTATAAAACGTTATCCTGTATCTTTTTCTCTTTCCGTATATAGGTTCACTCGTACAAGTATATACGCAATTTAACACAAATGTTTAATAATATACTGAAATTTTGATAAAGTCATTATTACAGCTGTATATATATTAAAGTAATTTAACTAGGAGAAAAAACCAATAAGATTATTTCCCTCTTCACCCTTCCCCACATATAAATACGCCATTGACAACACATAATATAGCCACACGCTCATGATTGAGCGACTGATATTCAATGAATGAACATACAGCGAAACGTATGCGAAGAATCATTTATCTCTGTTTTATAAAAACTATTTAAGTTTTTTTTTTCTAACCTAACCTGACTGTTAAATTAAACTTAAAATTATTTGTTGCAAAATGCGTGTGTTATTTATTGTATATTATAATTCTTGAAAATTATTTGAAATAAAAATAACAAGGTCGAATCGTAATATATATTATAAAACGACGACAACGACAACAAACATAATTGAAGAAGTTAGGTTCGGTTAAAAGAATCGCTCTGTATAGTATGTGTATAATATAATATATTTCAGCCGTCTGTCATTGTAATTAGTTTCGGGTTATTATTTGCATGTCCGCGATCAGTTTACCGCGCTTGCGGCTAAACGATTAAGTCTGATATGTTTATGTGTTTTGTAAACGACCGAGTTTTACACAGATTCTCGATTCGACACGCTCCCATCGACGCCGCCTCACAATTTCTTTGCAACATTTACCCCACGAAATACTAAAATAAATAGAATATAGGTACATACACGACAAACCAGATCTTTTCGGCAAATTCAAACGACACGCTCGTTCGTTATACTCATATAATAAACGTTGTGTGAATATTACGAAGAAATGGAAAAATGAATTTTACGACCGTCGGTAGACATATGTATATATATAGTATAAAACGTACTTATAATATAACGTTTATACAAAAGTATTTGGAGGGTTTTTTTTTTTTTAATACAGAGTAAAATTGTAAAAAATTTCAAACGGGCGATTTTAAGTTTTAGCCGTTTCACAAGTATCCTTCGGTCAATTCGATTAAATGTCAAAACATTAGACGTTAAGTGTCGGTGTTTATAATCATATACCTATTACTAACAGAATATAAAAATCGAATATTTTTCGAGTTAATCGATGTAGTTACACTAGAACCACTGGGAGGTTTGCCAACTCTCCCTCTTATATATAATTAAACTACACTTCTTTTGTTTTAGCTTTTCCGGCTTAAATTCCAAACGACAAACGGTATCTGTGTACTATATTATATAATAATAATAATAAGAACACCCGTTGTACCTACGTTGAAGTCAAAACAACAATGACTTTATTATATTATAACGTGCTATGTTAGATATACATAACGGCGTAGACGTCGGAAACAAAAAAAATAGTTCAGCTGTCGCGAAGGGGTTTTGTTTTGTTATCGCAGTATTATAACGAACTATACTGAACGGTTATTAGCGCACGCGTAAATTATATATTCTTAAATATCTATTAATATACCATAATATGTTATATATATATATTAAACATATATTATCCGGTAAATTAATAGAGTGAGGTTAGATTAAGTTAGGTTCTTAAAAACCTAACTTCCTAATATCTTTAGAAAAAGATCTTCGAAAATATTTCGGATATTATCTTCGCTCTACCAGTATTGACAAGAAGAGTGACATAAGACAAAATATCAGGAATAGATAACAACAAGAATTTCTGAAATATGGAAATGGTCCGATTAGAAAGACGGAAATATCTCCTTACGTCTGATCTAGGCTTTAAGTGATGGCTGTTTTAACTCTTATTTTTACAAGAAGCATCTGAACGAACTCTAACACTTCCTACTGTGTGATGAAAATGAAAATAATGCGTACCATGCTATATTCCAATGGTCATATTATGACTATCGGCGAAGAAATACTATTTCATACAGTTTAAAGCAAATACCAGAAAGTATAATGTGCAAAATGTTTGAAGGTAAAGAAAGTTGGAAGATGATTTAAAACTACGTCGAACGTATATAACACTACATATAATCGTGACCAGGAAGTCAGGAAGAGCTTGGCTAGCAATTTAAATACTTACGTTAAATTTTCTTTGTATGTCGATGACAAAGTTTAGGATATAGAGTCGCTTATGATACCTGATACATTTAATTGCTATAATGGTACATTAGCATGGGATTGTTAACTTGACATCGTGTTTTTAATGGATGCACGCAGGCGCACGTTCTGTTTTTTGTCTAATAAATGATGTGGGCTGACAACTCGAAGTAATTCAAAAGCCAATTAGTGTCATTCGGCTATTTTTTTGAAGAAAAAATAGATTAGATATTTGGTTTTGTTGAGTTAGGTTAGTATTGCAAAGTTTGTACACCCGCTGCCACGATAATGGAAAATCAAAGTGTCGGACGAATTTATCCGACCATCCGAGGATGATGCCCTCACGGGATACCCGGAATACAAAATCATTAAAAACCGTCCCCGCAACGTGTGCACTGTGAAATGCGTATGGTCACACATCAGGCACATCCGTTGTCTCGTTGCGCACCATACATTATTATTATATTATTATATTAATGATACACATTCGAGATTTTATTATTATTGTGTGTGTGTGTGTGTTTCGAGTGGGCGTCTGTCTTTGTCGGCTCGTGGTGACATTAGCTAGGTATATACGTATATGGGACCGAACGAGAGGAGAGGCTAATAATATATAATATCTGATATTTAATAGTGGTAATGATGTAAAATCTGTATTTCGGTCCAATATTATCATACGCCCAAACGACGAGATTCGTTCGCCGACCTCGCGCCAACGTGGTTTAAAGGATGGGCCGGCGACAATAATAATAATAATTAAACATAGGTACGTCGTAAAACTGTCGTCGAGTCAGGGCGGTTTTTCCTCGCCCAGTGGTTTTCAGATATATTATATTACATGGTTGAATATATTATATTAATAATTATGAATGAAAAAGGACACATAGTAATATTCCGTTTCAGTTATAAATGATAATAAAATACATAATAAACTGCCTGAAATAATCACTTATTTATTGTATAAGTACTACAGTAAATAAAAAATTGAATTGAGAAAAAAAATCGACTTAACATCAAAGTACACGGGAAAAAAATGTCCCATTATTCAGTAACGTTAATGTCATTTATTGTTAAAAAAAAAAACAACATGACATTAGATCTCAATAATTTTATTCAAATACATTTATTCATGCAATAATTTTAAACGTATTCAAAATAAAAATCATTAAACGTAATTTTTAGAAATGTTACGCACCTACTATGAATATTTAGTATTTTAACAAACATTACATTATCACAAACAAACAATAAACGTTTAGATATACGTTTAATGATTTATTGTATTATGATTGTTTTTGATTAATTTTAATAATTCGCTCATTTTTGTTGAATATCATAATACGGGTATACAACATAATAATTTTGTTCGAAAGTCAAAAACATAAAATTTTTAACGGTTTAGTGATAAAATTTACATAATAAAAACATTTGTAAAAGTATTTAAATGACGTATAATACAAATACGTTTTTAAATACAAAAATCATATTTAAATACTATATCGACATATTGATATAGAAATGAAAATAAAACGTTTTAATATAATTATTATTATGTTTTTATGTATTATAATTGCAACGAGGATAAAGGATTTTGCCGGGTCTGCAGCTGCAGTCAGCATCGCACATCGAAATATACAACAGCTAGAGTGTCACGCAGAAATAACTCTATATACATCTACTCTACATATATGAATATAGTTAAATTTATATTGTTATTATTACTATTATTATTGTCGTATACGTATACAGTATGTTCAATATAATAATATAAAATAATACGGTCCGCATAAAACCGGATTCAGAATCGGCACGAATAAGACGGATATAAAAAAAAAAAAAAACCATCCTAGTGAGACGACGGCGAGAAACCGTGTATGTATGTGGGTACCTATCTATAATATAACGTTCCGGTAAGTACGAGGAAAATGATATTGTCACATTTAGACCGATCCGGCTAAACAATTTCTATATAATACCTCTACCTATAGGCACGAGTAATAATAATTTATACTTTATCGTCACTTTATAACCGCTGTAGCAAGTGAAATCGCATAACAGATTTAATTTGTTTTTTATAACACAAATTTACATCCTATACCAACTAAAATACAATTTTTTTTTTTTTTTTTTGCAAAATATTTATATTGAGATCGCTATGCTTATACCCGTTTATCGTGGTTGAATATTTGGGAGTTACTATAAATATTATCTAAAATATTTTCACCACACTAATCGCTTTACAACTCGTATTAGGTTCTCAAATTATAGTTTGAATTAAACAAATTCAATTTGTTTTTTATAATAATAATATAATGTAAATTTCAATCAAAACTACGCAACGGTCGTAATATTAGTGTCAGTCATCACTACTATCGGTTGGCAATTACACCGAACCGAATGATAAGCGTTATCAATGACACTGTATAATATTATTATAATAATTAATTACGTAGAATAATCATATATTTATAATATGTACAGTGCACGCGACAACCGAATATATCACTCTAAAACGTGGCACATTTAGGTACTATAATACATTATTATTATGTTTTTATAATATTAATATACACTGCACAATGCGTATATTATGTAGGCGGTGACCTGACGTCCACAAAAAACAACTGTGAAAATATACATAATATAACAGGTTTTCTTTTTTTTATTATTATTATTATTATTAATTATAATATATGCATATCTATGTACTGTTTGTGTATACGTTTTCCCCACCGAACATTTCCTTTTCACCGACCGCGGTGACGATAGTTGACAATGTTCGTGCTACATTTTACAGTATAATCTATAATATTATGTATACATATCAAACAGTGTTTGATAAACAGTTGAATTACGATAAGTGTGTATGTATAACGTGTAAATATGAAATTATGAAATATAATATAAAACGGACTTAAGTTCAGTCATGATTTTAAAATGCATCAGTTACGATGTTCTCTTTTAAATATTAAAAGTAAAAAGTATACCTATAGTTGTATTGAATAGAACGAACGAATAAATTTTAAGATTTAATTTAATATCGTGCAGTATTCTGAATAATCTATAACAAATGTGTCGATAGAACAATTGAAACAAAAATGATAAATCCATCCGACTACGTTATTAGTTTATACTAATTGTAGTCCTGTCTGCACGTCGTCGTCGTCGTCGTCGTCGTCGTCGTCATCGTCGTCATCGTCGTACGAATAACTATTTTGTTTTCGTTCGGTTTACATCGAATGATAATAAAAATAATAATTATTTTTTGTCATACGAATAATGTACATATTATAGTGGTGTTGTAACGCGCGCGATAGAAGATAAATTGATGACGGTTTGCATTGTGACGCGCCGATGACGAGTTTCCTAAAGGGGACCGGATACCGGATGTGCGCGAGGAAAATCGACTGGTCGCGGTGAAACTTTTTATTATCATTTTTTATCTCTGTCTCTCGTAAATCGTAATGTCGTAATGTTCACGAAAGTGCGGTAATAATCGGAAAAACGGCCGAAAGAAGTTATTATTATTATATCATTTGTCGCGTAGTAATGATAATTAAAATAATATTTTACTTACTAAAACAGTCGCGTTTGGCGTTTCAGACGATTATTATGCTCTGTGCATATGGAGAAATATATATTATTGTTATAAAGTGCCACTGAATGACAATCATACATTAATTAATTTTTGTATTAATCGAATGGACCGAAACGACGTTTAAAAATTTTAACATACAAATATTTTTCGATTATACTATATTACCTATATACTAATATTAATTTATATTCTACTCGAATATTGGAAAAAAATTGATAAAATATAACAAAAGTACATTTTTAAAAATATTTTAATCGCTCTGTACATTATTATATACAGGTATTGTTGGTATGCGTATATAAATACACATTAATTTGTCGACAAGTCTGGTAATGATAATATTTTTTTTTGATTTATTTTTTCATATTGTCTGGAGATTAGGACGCGACGAGAAGACGCGTCGACAACGACGGTTTTTATAATAATATATATTTTATATAATAATAATAATATGTCAAATACCACAATGGACGCGCGCGCGCGAACAATCAAACTTGGTTTATTTCAATTCGTTTTTCCTCCTTTAATCCCTCGGGCGACTGCGATCGCACTGATCACGGTCCAACCCTAATGGTTTAATTTTTTATCGTAATAATAATAATAATAATAGGTTTCACACCCTCGGCGTAGATATAGGTACATGCGTGGAATACCATAATATAAAATAAGTAATAACGGATGACTCTAACAATGTATGCGGTTTCAAAAAGAAACATCAAACACAAAAATAATAATAAACGGTTTGTACTTATTATTATTTATTACGTTATAATATAATTATGACTGTGAGTCGTCGTATACACAATTATCTTGCCGTACGTATTTCGTATGAGTCGAACTCGATTGATGTGATAATCTGCGATCAATCTAAAATGACTTGTTGCATAAAATGAATTAATTGCGTTGTTTATAAATTTAAATGCCTTTAAAGAAATTTTAAAGTAAAAAAAAAATACTCCAAAAAAGTTTTCACGACTCAAACTAAACATTTTTTTGTAATAATACTCAAAATAATATATCTTGAATTATGTGCATGTACAGTTCGTCTGGATGAATTTATAATTTCTCGATAACAATTAAATGTCTTTTATACCACCCACTAGTAAACATACAAAAACAACAATATTGACAATAAGTATATTTGTTATTATATTATTGTTGTGCGATCAGGTTATTTTAATATCAACACATTATTTTAATTTTTAATACATTTAATTTCATTAGAAATAAATGTATATAATTGTATTTTTATATTTACTATTGTTTTAAATCCAAATCAATCATTTTTCCATAATATTTATATGTTATATAATATTACAAATCATCTATTCTACAAATTTTATTCGTTATTGTGATAAATTGACAATTTAACACAAAATTTCTAAAATGAGAATTATCATTAGCATAGAAATGGAATTAAACACATTTTTCTATAAGAATTGTCACTCTATAATTTACCAAAACATATAAAAAAAAGCATTCGCTTTTTAAAATTTTAACCCTATTCATAACAATTAGCTACGGACACGAGGACAGCGTTTCAACTGCCGACACACAAAATAATAATATATAATATTATTATGTTGAACAAATGTATACTTCACATTATACTGCAGAGGTTAGTTAAAGCTGATCAGAGCGAACTGAGAATGATTTTATGGGGAGATTATTAAATAGTCAGCGATTAGGCATTTAGACCAACTGCACCTAAACAATTAGACTAATTATATAATTTGATATTTGAATAATTAATACTACCAGAAATACCATTAATATTAAGATGATTATCGTATTTAATTTTGTAATTACAAATTGAAATTTCATTTAACCTATGTAATTATTATTATAGGTACATCATTATAATATATTCATATCAATAGACAATAATTTCAATAAATGGTAAAAAAATATTTGTAATATTCTGGTAAAAATCAATTATCCGACTTGTTCAGACTTATTTCGGATGGCCAACAGAGTATCTATAGTGTATACATTTATTGGATGATAGATAAATATGTGTTTGACCCCCTAACCCTTCAGGGTTTCGTCCCTGTATCACTTTTTTTATAATTAATACACAAAAAAAAATTTAAAAAAGGCTACGAGACAACTACACAAGAGTACAATATTAATATTATAATCATATGTTAATACACGTGCTACTGCCCCACGAGAGTAAATATTATTATTATTATTATTATTATTATTATAATTGACATTGTGTATCGCTCAAAGTCTGCAGTGCTGTTGGGCGTGTGCGCGCGGTGACGTACCTACACAATATAATAATATGATCATTTCACGCCCACCGTACAGATTTGTTATTTTTATTTTATTTTCGGTAATGTATTATATCATTAATCGTCATCGCGGTCCGTTATTGTTATATCGGTCGTCCGTAATGGATATTGTCGCGATAATCGATTATAATATATTATATCTATCTATATTTTTGATATTATTGCGTACACAATGTCAAAAAGCGCGCACACACATCTACCTATTATAACACTATTTTCGGGACGTATTGTGTACAGAACTACAAAAAAAAAAAAAATTTTTATCATCGATCATCGTCAGTTTACGACTGCAGCGTAACGTACTCGTATAATAGTAGGCCAAACGGGCACTCTTCCGGCAAAATTTCACATTTTTTCACCCCGATATTATAGTGTTCGGATAAATGATTTTGAATTTTTACTGTTTATGCCAAACCTTCGGTCACACCGCGTGTTTTCATAACAATCACTTTATTTTACGTTATGGGGTCGGAATTGGCTGAGTGGTCTAAACACGATATATTTCGGAGCACGAGGATTCGCAAGTTCGACTCTTTGGTAGCCACAGATACCATTGGCGCGTCTGGATTCTGGGAACAAGCCGGCCACAATTACCCGAAAAAGTCCTATTATTCGACTAGCTAAAACATCATATTCCATAATTAACCAAGAACTATCCGAAGATGGATCGAAATCCCTGGGTGTGTGATGATTTTTACCGGGTATATATCATATTTTTAGAACGGAAAAAAGAAATATCTAAAACAACTGTTAAAAATGTTTATTTTGCGTTATCGGAACGCATCTTTTATTTTTTAGATATTTTTCAATTTTTCGACAGATAATACACAATTTAATTACTAATAAACCGCATAATGTGTACACCTAAAACAATACACGTCGTCACTCGTCTTTGAAAAATTATTCATTGTAAGTATCACGACACGCACGCGCACGAACAAGACGTAAATTTGGTATTATAATATATCATTTCGTGAGTTGACCGACGGGCCGGCTGTGGCTGGCATACACACAAACGGATATAATTATTGTTACAGTTGTAAACAAAATAGGTAGAGTTTGTATATACGAGTTTGAAATAATTAAAGCAATATTATACGCTTAGAAAAAAAAAAGAGCCGGACCGCGAAATCACACTAGTACTATAATTTGAAAACGCATTATGTTATATTATTATAATATATTATTTAGTTACTGGAAAACATCGGCATATACCGAAACGAGTGTAACCGAATACTACGACTCGACTGTATTATATAAAAATATACTCCCGATACTCACGTGTCTGAACATATCGATCGATTAAAATACGAATCACAAAACATAATATTAATATTTAATCGAAGAATTAATCAATTCAATATGAAAATATTATGAAAAAAAATTGTGTACCTATATTATTTATTTACTTATTCCAAGTCAATGGCAGTTACATTGATAATAATGGAATAATATATGGTAAAGTATAAGAATAATGTTGATAGCAATTACATACACCAATATAATTAATGAACAGAAATATGATAAAACAACAAATAACGATTAGATGTGGCGTAGAAAGGTAATTAGATAGAAAAGGAAAGGAAAAGTTAAAAGTACACAAAAAAAAAGAAAAACTCAAAATTAGATTATATCGACATTTATTGTATTAAAATAACTAATCTGCAACACGTTTATGAATACACTGTCATAATAGGTGCATGATATTATGTTAAAATTATTTTTAAATACAGTTTGGAGAAGACGATGAGAATTGCATGTTATAAAAAATAATTGAAATTACACACAATTCATATTTTTCGTGTTATCTCTGTCATTTTCGTGACTTATAATATTAATACCGTACCTATTTATGTATTATAAAATCATATTTATTGTGTGCCCGTACAATGTACATATGCCTGTGTATGTGTACACAGTATTTTATAGTAACGTGTATTGAACAATTTTAAAACAGAATGCGTTTTTTTTTTCATTACATAACATGCACTTTCGATCAATATATTTTATGTTTGTTTTTTGGGTAGTGAAATAAAAACAGAAGGTTATCGTGCGGGCCGAACCGCGTTTACGGTTCTTGAACAACTAAATGACGTTGCATGAACGAATTCGATACCAGTGCCTATACGAAGAGTTGTAATTTACGCGCCGGAAAACCTATAAAACTATAATATAAAATATGGCAACGGGCCAAGAAAAGGGTATTGCGTTTTCGCTTTTCGGTTTAGAAAGAATACAACCTAAGATCTAGATTATTACGATTGTTTTCATATTCCGAGTCAAAAATAATAAAAGCACGCGAACGTGTGTTCTTCTGAACAGAATCTTCTGTTAATTTCCTTCCGTATGATATTTATCCGACGCAAAAAACGATTTCACGTCGATACCTATGTGAAATATAAAAATTATTGGTAGGTACTGGTTTCTTCAAGAGCACACATTTAAAATGTTTTACGTTGGCCAAAAATAATTGTACAAACAAAACAGTTAACATATCAGTTGCATCAGAGGTGGTACATCTATTAACGGTATACGGTATAATACGGTTACAACCGTACCACGACCGATTTTGTTCATTGAGAATTAAGATGCTCGCGCGCGATAGAAAAAATGGATTTTGATGGCTAGCCAAGATTCACGGCTAAAAATAGTCGTCGAACGAGGAGGACGCAGAGCTTCATCAATGGTGGATAGCGGACACGCGGGGGCGGTTGGTCGCATTGCCAGCTAAAAGTACGTGTGTCCGATATTATATAGAAATGAGAACAACTTTGGATTTTTGCCTGGAAAGCTTTAAATATTTCGGTTTTCGTCGAATGTAAAACACATTCGTGATGTCCGAATGTATATGAGATCATAAAATATGTATAATTTATTATACAAATCGATTTAGTATGAAAGAAAAGTGAGAATTGACCAATGAACTTAATAAAAACAAATGAAGCGTATAATATATTATGAGAGATATTTTTCATAAAGCCAATAATATAAGTGCTATTGGGCACAATCGCATCTGAATAGTATTAACGACCGACGTTTTATAAAATTCATTTCTATTATTATTTCAATTTCTCGACAAAACTTCAGCTGTAAACATTTACGTTATTATTAATAAAAGTTTACAGTTCTGATTGCTTGCTGGTTTTATAGTTTAAGAGAACATTATATCGCTGAATTTATTGTGTAAAATAACCACAATCAAAAACATAATATTATTATTATTATTATTATATTTCTTTTTATTGGGGTTTAGATAAAAAACTTTAAATTAGTAATCATTTTGAAGACAATGTCATTTCTATTTTACAAAATAGTGGCTGAAAAATTACAGCTTTTTAAAAAATTTAATATACGAGTATATTAATTAGTAAGTTACATATCTGGCAATAATAAAATGTTTACTTTTTATTTTCATCAAAATAGTATGTACAAATATTATATGATGTCTTTCTAATCGTTATTTTTGTCCTAAAAACACTATGGAACGAACAATTACGAGAAGGAAAATATTAATATTTCAATTGAAAAATTTTACATAAAATATTGTCAAGTTATAATCACTCACAAATAATTTAAAACGCGTCATTCAATTGATACGTAAGAATAATTATTATTAACAAAATAACAACAGTTAAATGTAATACGAATTTTGACAGATTTACTTTATTTATAGAATTATAGGTTACATTAATTATTATTTTGTGTTTTTTTTATCATAAAATAATATTTAAAACTCCATAAGATTTTTGGATCGCATACTATTTAGGTAGGCATTCGATAATATTTATGGTTCACTTATTTGTAAATGAATACGCTTAGTATACTATAGTCTAAAGTCGTATAATCTTTATCTTTCCATCATATTATTTATAGCTGGTATAAACAAATATTATATTTTACGTTTTAGCCTCTACGGTCGGACGAGTATACATTGAGGTGATTTTCATAGGCATATAATGTGTCATATCACTAATGTTTGATATTTATAATGTGTGTGTTTAAAAATAAATTGTGTTATTATTTTTAATAACATTTGGATACGCATCTTTCGAACGGTCTTTATGGAATCTACATGCAACCTAGACATAAAAAAAAACCGGTCTCATTCAATTAACGTATTCAAATTATATAGGTCCAATATTACATTATTATACACCCAACGGGATGGTGTTTTCGATAAATTTTTGGACGTTTCTCTTCCTTTCTCGAATCAAAGTAATAAAGTTACCATATTTGGGAGATCAAACGCGGAGAGCATCTACGACAGAATAAGTACTACCTACGTGTGCAAGACAACCCGTTAGGTAGGTTGCAACAGCATACCGGATTGAAAACTGAAGAATTTCAATTAACATTTAGACGGATGAGGGATGAGGATGATATAAAATATATATAATAAATAAACAGAATGTACTTAATATAATTTAAAGAATGACGAATAATAAATAATTAGTGTCGAAAAAACAGTAAAATTGTTTAAGCTGTAAAATAATTTTAAAAAGTAATACATGTGTGTATATGTGCACACTCAAAAAAAAAACCATTACTTACTATATTTTACATAATATCACGTGTCTTATTACAATTAGAAGTTATATTATGCCGATTCTTAGGCGGTGTAAATTTTTATTTTGATTAGTAGATCTTTTTTTGAGTACAAATTTTTTTATAATTATATTGATTGTGTTGTAATATTTATTGTGACATTGTATCGCTATAGTTTTATATACTTTTCTACACAGGACACAACGCATATATATTATGAGTATGATCATATTAAAATACATATTGATTTTTCAAATAATCGCAATTGAGTATAGGTAATATTATTATCCATTGCAATTTTACACGCCTTCTCCATACGAGCCCACACGATAAAAAATGATATTCCTCGATATAAATAATATTATTTGTCCTACACATCTAATTGACACAGTGGGTAATAGTAGTAAAGCGTTATGTTTGCCCACGTGGACGTCAATGTAAACATCTACGCAATATTACGATCGGTAACGAAATATGAATATTATAATCAGTTTTCAATAGCATCTTATACTAAATTAAAGGCCGAATCTACGAAATTTACCATTGAATTGATATTGGTAACCATGACCTATCCTAGATCTTTGGATTATTTCGATACTAAATAGAGGGGTTTATTATAATTGATTATAATTCACGCGGAAAAATATTTACAAATTATTATTATAAAATCGTGAGTGACATAGATTTTAATAGATATTCGTAAAATTGTACAATGCTAAGAATCTCGTTTTGATTTGAGGCCGTGTACTAGCATGTACCACAACGTCATCTCCGTTATCATACGATATGTTTTTACACGAAAACTCGACGTCTAAAATTATTATCACGTATCAGTTACGTTTACAATTTCGTCGTACTTATAACTTTATATGCTTAGGTGTGTGTCTTTATTTGTAAATATTAGAAATGCACACGATCGTTTTTCATCGTGATGTTGATTACTTGTTTACGACGATCGCGCGTGTGGGTGAAAATCCAATATGTTTACTAAACTGGTTTCGAGCCAATAATTATTCTATTTTTTAGTATGATATTTAAATGCGTTTGTATCAAGTCCAAGTGTCCCACGAACCGTTTATATTATCGTAAACAGCGTATACACGAGCACACATACCAACTACAGTACAGGTACCAATAAAAAAAAATACGTACATTGTATTAAAAAAATTATAATTCCAATCGGTAAAGAACTCGTATTATAGTTCTGTCTATTGTGTGATAATGTCGTTTTTAACTTTATTATGAGAAATCTGAAATTAAGACGTCTCCGCAGATTATGTTATAATGTTTCCGTCATTCGTATAATATTATCGTTATTATTGTTGTAAGTTACATATTTATTATACATAGTGCATATCTATAACACATATTATACTAATATTATTATTAAGAAAAAAATAATAATAATAATTCGTGATTTTAGAATATCATTGTGTGTACACATCAGTACCGAATTCTTTTAGATATTAGATTCGGATCGCGCGTATAATATATTATAATAATATACCGGAAAATTACTTCGATATAATGAAATATTTGGAAATATGATACACCACGACGACATCCGATACTAGTATATAAGTATACGTATTATATTATATTGACAAGCATTTTAGTAGGTAATAGAAAAATACAATAGTGAACCGTCTATGTGCATTATGTTATAACAAGAGAATTATATAAGATACTCCGATAGCTTTAAAATCGTCGTATGTGGAAATAAGCGATCGATTGATTGATACGACTATAAAACACGACACCGACGATTATTACGAAACGTCGTATTAATTCGCGGGATCCGACATAATATTATAATACTTATATTTTTATCATTTGCCGTACATACTCGTATACCTAATACGAAGATATTTAGATAAAAAAAAAAAATTTCAACAAAATTGTATGGTTTCGTATTCTATCGTATATATGTGTACGTTTGACAGTAGGTAAGTATTGTTCTGTCAATACAGATATTATGACGTGTCAAGTTCGTAAGTACGTATACCACATGGGTAATAATAATAATAATAATGATAAATTATATATTATATCGTTTATGCGGTAAGTATAATAGTATGGTTAATTAAAAATTATAATAATATATTTTTTTTCTCTCATTCTAACCGAATGAATTTTAAATGGATTTTTCGTGAACAAACTTGGTATTCTATGTACAATGCACGATTAATAAACAGAAATCACATAACTGTATTTATTTGCGCGCACGTGAACGCGTTGTATTATTAAAATAATAATATGCATTCATAATGTAAATTGCACCTTGCGGAGGACGCGCTTTTTTTTTTTTTTTTAAATTTTTTTTTTTTTTTATCTTCTTTGATACCGCTCGCGGTAAATCGACGACGGTGCAGCGACTGTGGATTTTCTAGAGGTCAACAAGTCGACCATATGTTTAGTGTGTGATGATGAATCATAGATAATAATGTAATATTATGTATATATTGTACGCTTCATAGGTGTATACGTTTAATAATAATAAATTCGAGTGCATTGTAAAATGACGCGTGTACACGATATAATAAGTACCTAATAATAACATTATGTAAATTGTAAGTAGATGTACCTAACCTACATAATAATATAATATATCTATCATTATAATATGGCTGCCAATAGTTTTGATTTTTTTTAGACGTTTAATTTAATTGTTTAAATTTTAAAAAAATCAATTTTGATTATTTTGATATGAATACGTATATTATGTAGGCATCATTATTATTTATTACGTTATACTAAGGTAAAGTAAAACAATACCTCTACTACCTATATTATACATAATCGTAAGCACATTATAGTTAGGTGCCTATTAAAAACACTACAATTTTATCAAATATTCAATTAACCATTTAAAAATAACAATAATAATAATACAATTTTTAACTGGGTATACGACATTTAAATTTAATATTTCATATAATTATACATAGGTATATATAATTAAATCAATTAGATCCAATTTTTTTATTTGTATAATATTAGTATATAATTATATAACAAGGTCAAATCTACCAATATATAAAATCGAATAAAAATTAAAAACACATTATACAATCACAAATACTTAACATTTTTAAACATAATTAGATAATTACACGATTAACGTGCAATATAGTAAATTATATTGATATTAATATTACACTGGAAATATAAACAAAATCACGAGTACGAGTACATAATTTTATTTATATTAAAATAATGTAAATTCAACAAAATATAAAATTTTTAATAAAATTCTGAGAACGTGTAACGTATTGTATTACCATAATATAGTGAATAATTATTAAAAATAGTTATAGAAAGTATGCCGCTCTATTTTCCGGAAAATTATATATTCAGCCTTAAACTCGATTATAAGAATTAATATCTCGATCTAAGATCAATAAATGATGTTTTAGAATCGTCCTTCAAACGCGTATAGATCGCTATCTAGCGAAGCGAGGAATGTATTGGTTTTACAAAGATATTATTTTCAGGTAGAAATAATAGTCCGATTACCACAAATAGGGTACCCTTTCCGTACCAAATTTCATCTAGGATAAAATTTCTCCGAGGATCGAAGGGACGAAAGAGAAACGTCCAGAATCGACCTTCTCGCTTTTTTATTTTATCTCTCCATAGTCAATATACCTATTACCAACTTATCGGATTTATATATTTAATAAAAATTAATTAACTTAATATCAATTTAACGAACGCCTAACCGATTGAATTTTTATATCATTTATTTTATACATTCTTAACAACACGCGTTTTAAAAATCATTCAACTTTTACTAGGTATTAAAATTGTTTGATTATTTTATAATATTTTAATTCTCAATGGATGTCGTTTTTATATTATTTTTATAGTAGGTATTCTATAATTATTATTTATAATATTGCACATGCACTTTGCTATTAAAAGAGATAACGTTAATGAAAAAAATTTTAGATTAAATGAGGTTCATTAAATCACTTTGTGCACATTGATTAAAATATAATCGTTATAATAAACGTAAATTATCCATAGTAATGAGATTATTTAATATTTAATTTTCATTATATATTATTTAAAGATTTTATTAAAAACAATATGTCCTCTCACGTTTAAAAGAATATCATAATAAAGGCCAGAGAAGAGAAAAAACATGCACATTATATTATAGTAATATATTATATATAACACTATAGGCACAAGAAAATAAATTATTGCGAAAAAAATATTTAAATTACATTAATATATTTATATAATTTAATATGAATAATTGTTTTTTTATGTTCATAATATTAAGTATAATACCTATGATTACTTTGAGTTTGTAAATATTAATAAATTTGCATACATTTTACAGTTACATTGAATAAAATATGCTATTTGAAAAAACATAAAACCTATAAGAATATTTGTGCCAGAACGTCGATAGAATCCCGTTTTAGAGGATAAGAGAATAGAGCAGAGTTAATCGATATCATGTTATGATACGATCGAAACGTACATTCAATACAAATGGTCGCAAAGTTAAATCGAGGTGACGTTTTTGAATGTTTGATATTTTATAATCGTTGAACAAAAATGAAAATTAATCTGTAGCAATGACAATATTATTATAATAATAATGAAACTGTATTCGGATGCAAAACTACCATGTTTTATACATAATATATGAAATGTGAACATCTCGGACGAGAGACGAGGGAACGTACTGCTAACAATCATTGCAGGTCGTTCGATCTATGAAGATTGGTCGCATAAAAACATTATAATCATGTTCGTACGGTTGATTACAATAAATATATTATTATATTGGTTCATTGATCGATGAGAAAACGACTGAAACGCACACGCGCTCGTTCGTCATTAACAACGACAACATCCATATTATTATATTATTATTATTATTATTATTATTATTATTATTATTATTAGGCACCAATGCACCAGTGCGGTCTGAATGTAAGACGCGGGGAAATAATATATATTAAACGTTTCGGTTAATTATCAATAATAACACAACAGAAACGATTCCGTGCTGCGAACGTGCGGGATGAGAAGAAGCTGGAGCACGCATAATATAAATATAAACGCCCGCAGAGGGTTCATTTTAATCCGAAGGTTAACGAATCGAATATGTATAAGAAACGATAATTAAACGTTGCAGTGGGGCACGGACGAAGCGATATTAGAACAATGAACGGCATTTATTAAATATTATTTTTACGAGTGTAAAAAAAAAAAAAAAAAAAAAATAACAATGCATATGTTTCAATAAAACACTGCAATAATGCAATTCTATATAACATAATGATATCATATCTGCTGTGTGGACGAAACCCAATAAACTTCTAATATAAAGCGTTAAAAAAATATTTATAAAAAGTAACAAGTTCGTGAAACATATACAGGGCGTATCTCGAAAATTTGACTTTTCCAATGACAACATTATATTATCATTGTATAAAACCGTCGAATCCTCGCAAAACGCTCTGTATATAATAACAATACCTATATGGCGTCACACGTCGTTTGATAAAATAAAAACAACTAACCAACTAACGAATGAACGCTTTCGCGTTGCTTTTTTTATGTACTTTTCAAGGAGAGTAATAATAATAAAATAATATTACGAACGTTTATATTAGGTACCTACTATCAGGTAGGAGGTATACGCATAACAATATACACCTCATATATTATATTATAATATTATTATATTGTCATATCAGCGGACTCTGCTGCAAACGCCTGCAAAACACCCATGTGATACCATATAGGTAAGCGTTAACGCGATCCATAAATGATAATATTATTACATTACATTACATTACGTTTATAATATTGTGGCGAATATGGATGACCAACGACATCGTTTGTGTAACAGAAACAATAATGCTCTGCCATAATGCTTAAAATCCTATACCTACACATCTCGCAATTTCGTTGTAATATAATATGATCGGACGGAGGAAACGAATAAAACATTTCGCATTTATATCGCACAATATTATTATGTTATTATACGCGTATATTAACCCAATCAGTTGAAGTACTTATATAATATGTTTATGGTAGAACGTAGTATAATAATATGTTGATATAATTGACGATTTATTATAACCGCTATTGTAAACAAGTTTTTATCTATTATACGAGTATAAAATATGATTTAATTTGCATAATATAATATTTGGTTTCAGTTCGACTAGTGTTTCTAGTACCTATTAAATTTTGTAATATATTGAATAAAGCAGTAAACTACTTTTAACTTTTAGTAGGAGTGTAGGACAAGAGTAAAAAACAATATAATAACTATAATTATTATATATTACACGATTCAGAATTAAGATTTACCCGTCTTAAGACGAGTTTTATTTATATATAAATCGAATTCGTTCGATGCTCGATACTCTCATTGTTATTGTTCAATATTGAAATCTATGGTACAAACTACAAATCAAATATTAAATATTACATAAAATATTAAATACACACAATTATTTATTTTTAGAGTGATAAGAAATTTGTGCGAGGTGACGTACGAGTGCTATCTCTAGTTAATACGATTTATAAATAGTAAAATTCTACAGAATACGTATTATTAATTCTTAAATACTTGTATTGAAGATCTTGTAGTTTGAATCCTATATATTATATAATAATCGATAGATCTATAGAGATAAAATGAAAATAAGTAAAAAATAGTAATTTAAGGTGTAGTGAATTTAATAGTTTAATATTAACAAATGTGACGATTGTTATGTTGTATTTATAATGTATAATTAATATTTTGTATACGGAATGTTGTTTTCGTTTGACCAGTTTATACAAATTATATTCTATGGTCACTAATAATTATTGTTAACTATAATTATATAGACCTTATACTAATAGACGGAACATGAGTGTAGTTCGAGTGGTTTTGCATGGATACGTTGCTTGACTGAATCCAGTAATATACGTAGATCTCCGAACGGACACGCACAGAAGAATTCCAAGTTATACATAACATTATTAAGTTTCAGAAATTTTGATATCATAATAATTATTGTCAAGTGATAACAATTAATAACCAACTGGACAATTCAAAATAGTTAACGGATTACAAATTCGAAATTATTATTTTATTGTTCTTGTGTTTTGTCTAGCTACAAATGCTAAGATTGAATATTATATCATAATATTATTATATATTATATGAATATATTCGTAACACCTAATTATTATGTCTTATAAAATGGTAATACAGCGTGTTGTATGAACCAAACAACTTATAATTTTACTTAAAAAATTAAGAAATACCTATTGCCTATAATATTATATAATTACAACTTAAAATGTAATTATTGACATTATTGTGAAATTATTTGTGCATATATTTACGTCGCCCATGTGTTACGACAAAATCTGTGACTATACTTATCCACTCCTCCGACCATTAATACTCCGTCTATTAGTATAAGATCTATGACTATAATAAATCATTATGTCGAAATTTGGAATTATTATAATTTTCATAATAAATGAATGTACGTAGAAGAAAATAGAAGAATAGGAAGACCAAATAAGACCAAAAAATATATAATATGAAGTCGGATGGACCAAATGAGTGAAAAAGACGCAAGAAATCAAGTTGAAAATTATGTTGACCATCTTCAAATTGTCGTCAGTGAATGTAAAGGATAAAAAGATCGTATACCAAATGTATCGGGCAGCTTTAATAATATTATATACTGTATTAGTACAATAGTATAAGTAAGTATTATACAGGGTGATCACTGATGACTGAAATTCGTGAAACAAAAACGGATGATACACGATAAAGCGGTTATTATTCAATCCTTACCAATATTGTGTAACATGATTATCTTATAGCCCTGTAAATTATCGTCGTTCGGCGTAAGTATACGTGGCGTTTATATGATTATAACGTAGTGGTTTGCGATAATGATTAGTAATACGAATACTTAATAATATAATTTATAATATATTTGATATACTCTCAGCATTTACTGACATGCGATGAATTAATCAAATATACAACTAAAAAACGTTGTGCTGTACATGACGAGGCGACACGGTCTAGAATCCAAAATTGTACACGAAATGTAATTATTACGTCATATCTATTAGGGTGATCAAAATGCCATGTAAATATGGTAGAATTACATAGGATATAATAATATTATCGTAACAACATACGTCATATATTCAAAAACTTTGTAAAACGAATTTATGATCGTACTATACGTACATATTATTATATACAACCGACAATTTTGTGGGCATTATACGATGTTATTATACACATTATTTTTACACGAAATTCTGATCACCCTGTATATTTTATCAGTGTAATTATATAGTACTTATTATGTAGACACTAACGTGAGAATTATAATTTTCCCGCGGAAACGTAAATTACAGTAGTCGCCGAATTTTTGGTCATTAGTATTATTGTGACGAATTAGTTTGTCATTAACACAATAATTATCATATTATATATACGTTTATATAAAAATAAATTAATTTGTCTTATAGAATTTCAATATAGTATCCTGGTCGCCAACCTATATTATATAAAATATTATTTTTAATGTCGATTGCGTTTTTTGCTTTTACTCGTTTTTTTCATTTTTTACATATTATGACTATATTTTGATTTTAATTGGTCGGCAGTCAGCATAGAAGATGTACTTAGAATCACATAATATTGTGTTTAATAAATATTATATTAAGAATTAAGTATCTCATTTCATTATATAATTATTTGGATTTTGTACAAGTGTAAAAATTAACATATTCTATCAATTGACAATCCTGTCGTAAACACCGTAACGGTAAAACTTAACGGGCGCGTGTCAACTTATTGCCTGCAATAACAATAATATATATTTTTTGCAATAACAACTATCGAAACGCGTGCTCGGAGGGTACTTTTAAAGTAGATGACTAAGTATATGATATTGCTCTTATACAACACATTGTATACTTTTGTATAAAAACTTAACTTTACTCGATTTTCATCGTTCGTATATAAGAAAGAAATTCATTGAATAAGTATATTCATAAATATAAATAATCTATGCGTTTTACTTATATTTTTTCATTTTGATTTATGACAATCATTCATTATTTTTTATTTTTTTGTCTATTAATAGTGTTTAAAACTAAAGCCAAATAATATAACCCAGAGTCCTTGGCTAATTGTTGATGTTTTTTTTTTATGTTTTATTTTAGTTATTTTAAAAAACTTTTTGAGTCAAATATTTACTTTGTATAGGTATAATACAGATAAATATAATATTATATTCCTTTAAATTTCTATTTAATTTTTAATTTCCATGTAATCAAATCGTAATTAGAATAAATATACCAACAGAATTGTGAAAACCTTCACCTAAAAAGAAATAAATTGATATTTGTATGCCAAAATGTTTATGATATTCGTCATGTTCAAAAATGGTTTGTGCGTTTATGCCAAAATAAAGTCGTTTTTTTTTCATTTCCCCATATATACCTGGAGAGTGGAAATGAAGCGTTTGTTTTTATAAATGTTCAAACTGCTGTATCATGTTACGAAATAAACAAAAACACTTAGTTTAGAATTTTTGAAAGAAAAAAAAATAATAATTTTATGTCTGTTAGATGTACATTTTTAACAAGAAAATTAAGTAAATACATACCTACATAAAAATGCATTAAAATGTATTATAAGTAAACGAAGTTTCATATTTCGATAATCGCAGTTATTAATTGCTTACCTGTAGATAATAGCTATTATATTATTATTGTATAGGTAGGTACATACTCGTCTCACGGTTATTATAAATAAATGACATTATATATATATATTTATACGCTTATTGCTCAAGGTAAACTAGACGTGTCGACTATAATTAAGCAGGAACTGTTGTTTAGTAAACATATAATACGATGGCAAAATCATGTGCGAGTTCCACATGAGGTATTATGTATATTATACATAATGATTTTTGCAATGTACTTTCTGAATATTATAGCAAAAGCAACTAGTGCCTACAGAATGATCGGAAAATCGTGTTGCGAAAAAAATTGATAGGAAACATGTTAAACAAACGTATATCATCTCCCCTCCATGTATTTAACACGAATATCTGATCACCCTGTACATAGAACACAAGCTGTTGGTTCGGAATTTAGCATTTTTTTTTTCTTATCCGTGATTGGTACGAATGATAGAAAAAAATTATACAAGAAGAACATAATAATATATATTACATGACTTTTGTTCGTGTTTATTAATAACTCCTTTGTTTTAATCAGTGGATTATGGACCGCGTACTTAGGTATACGATATATATTATAAAACGTGAGTTATTATTGAAATTTGTTTTCCCTTTTACCGCAAAATCGCATGCGTATATTTTCATCGCATTTTTTGCACTCGTCATTATATTTTGTACATATTATAGAAATTTAATTAATGATTAAACCTATATATAATACAGATAATAATAATAATAATAATATAATGTTTGTCTTGTCCTTTTCAATCGAACGCGCGTGATTATATATTATAATAATATACATAGTTACTGCAATTGAAATACATACTGGACGAGTGTATAAATAGCCGCGTAATACGAGATTTAAAAAATAAACGATACTATTTTATGGACGCACGTCCACGATCCGAATCAGCTAATATTCGTTTTTTATACCGCATAGATACTTCTATAATATAGTACAGGTATGTACTATCCACAAACACACACATTTATATATACAGGGTGTTGAGAGTATTATTATGCAACAAAATTTACATTTAACAAAACGTACAATATTCAATTGCTACCATTTATTATAATATGAAAATTGTAATTAGTGATCACTCTGTATATTATGGAACCAAATATTTTCAAAGTCCTTATTCCTACCCGAATTGTCTGAAAATACGTTTCCATTAGATGAACATGATGAGATCACATCTCCAAGAATATATATATATATATATATATATATATACATTATACACCAGACATAGTCTTTGACTCAGATCCAATAAAATAGATTAAGGGGACAAGGTTACTTTTTTTTAATGCGTTTTTTGTGTGATTGTGCCGACTGAGAGTCTTGTAATAATTTTTTTTTCATATAATCTATTAACGTTTTGGTATGTTTAACACCGTATACCTACATGTCGGGAGATAAAAATATAATATATCTTCAATATTCTGAAATGTGTCATAATAAAGTATTTTAAAGAACTTCAATATTCAATCAGTCATGGCGTCGTGATATTTTCATTTAGACACTCGCTATCTCGTAGTATACGTTTACATATTATTTAGACCATGAATCCACACAAGCACAGTGTTAACTTATTATAATACCATTAAGACAAATTACTTAAGTACTAAAACAATGTGTTAACAATAAAATCGGTCCATAATAATAATAATAAACTCTATTCTACCTAACACCGGTGTGAACAAAATCGTTCGTGTGTAATAAGATTTAAAACATAATATAGAAGACTGTTATTATAATAATTATTACGATAGTTATAAACACAATAGTTTCCATTATTTTAAGAAGGTATTAGGACATTAGGTTAAATACACACACATAAATTATTATAATAACGTCGTAATAATCGTAGTTTTTAGTTTCGGAGAGTTAATACTTTTATATACCTACTAATAAGAGGAAGTTTACCGTAAAAATATAAGACTTATCGTTTACAAAATTTGTCGTATATAATAAGCATATAAGATTAAATAGCACTACGTTATAGTGTCATATATATTATCATAGTTTTGTACAGTCTACCAGCAATTAAAATATATCGGCAATTTTCCCAAAAGTTTAAACTAGGTATTGCTTTGGTTCGTAGTTTAATTATTATTACTAATAACAGGAAGTATACAGAATGATCAGAAATTTCGTAACACAAAAATAATGTAAAAAACAGTTAAAATGTATGTAACACGCATCACATGAAATGTTGATTAGTCTGTATAGACTTCCTCTAGAATAATAATTATTTTAATTTATGATGTTTATGAATGTGTATGTGTGTGTAGGTATGAGTACCTGCCTCCTACACCAGAAAACAGTAAATAATTTAGTATTAACTATATTGTTGGATACCTAAGTATTATAATAATAACAATGAGCATATATAGAATATGTCTAGATAAAGGGTAAAAAATGCAATTTAATTTAAAAATACATAGTTGGATAACAAACACATATTTAGGTTTCACATATCTACGCTACGCGTCTTATAAAAATTTCTCGACTTCATTATTTTTTGTGCGGATTTTTTTTTTACATACAATAAACATAATAATGTATTATAAACAGTTTACTATAGCGATATACGAGCATAATGTGCCCATAATAATAATCGATATATTATTATATTATCAATTTATTATGTATTATTAGTTTTTATACGTTATTAGTTATTACGTGTTTAGTTGCACGTCGAGTTTTTCAGGGATAAAGTATACTTTTAAAACCTTATATTCATACTACTCGAACTCACACTTGTTACTTTATGTGACAGGGTTATTTAAAACGAGCATAAATTATCGGTGTGACAGTGATTAAAATTAATTCATTAGAAGAACGTAATAATAATATTATATTATAATATAATATACGAGTATATACTCGATATGGTCGTGTGCATATTATTATTGTCTAAGATGAATTAATATGAACTTTTCTTATTTTATTTAAGTAGGTATTACCTAATTATATAAAACTTATATAGTTTAATAATGAACAACGAACAACAGAAAATGACTACGTGTAGTCTTTTTTACACAAAGACAAGTTTACCGTGTTTATAGTTTTATACGAATAAAAAAAAATCTTATCGGCTTATTTATACGACGTTTACAATAATTTAAACGGTGACAACGGGTGCGCGGTTACAATATGAGCCACACTGCATATTATTTATTATACATCTATCTACGAACCGCGGTATACCTTATACCAATACAATAATATTATACACGCGAATCGGTTTAATAAATATGTTATAATAAAATAGCGGTCCAACGACCCAATAATAACAATAATAATAAAAGTCATAATCATGCAACCACGCGCGAACAAACAGTAGTCATGATAAGTGAGAATGGCATCGTTTACAATATTTACGCACCTAATTATATTTTATAATACTAGAGTATACGCATATTATGTCATTATTCACAATTCTTAATGATATATTATTATTATTATTATTATTATTATTATTATTATTATCAAAAGTGGATGGGTACATAATATTATGATATTATAATATAATATTATGATGAATATAGTTAAAAATTTGATTTTTTTACGGGTTTCTTTTCAACTATATATATAGTTAAATTCACTTTTGTCATATACACGAGTGCATTAAAATATAACTCAACCATAATTTAAATGTTTTATTCAATGAGCATAATTCTTTACGATTATCCAGTTAAAATTAAAAAATCAATAATATTATGTCATTGAAATATGAATTCAATTTAGTATAGTAGTATAATAGTGTATATTGGTGTATATAGTATACTCGTGTAAACTGCATTTACAAAAATATTTGATTATGTTTACAGTTTAATTTCATAATATATCTTTGATTATATGTTATCACGCAATGTGTGAGTATAAAAATTGTCGTGTAGCGTTTAAGGGACCCACATGCTGACTCTGTTTACCTAACAGTAAATATAACAAAATCACAGCCGTTGCTGTCATCATTATAATGATATTTCTTATAATACTTTTCCAAATATCATTTATTTTAAACAAACGTAATACATTTTTAAAGCTGAGAAATTATACAGTGACATGTTGGAAGCAGATTTTGAATAGGTAGTAAAATGATTGAACGAAATACTAAACGATAATATGATTTGACTGATTTAAAATCATATATTATGAGTTTGATTTCAGTATAGCTTAAATATTATCATGTATTTATATCGTTATATTATAATATAGACATTGCAGTATTAGAAATACTAAAACACTTTTTTTTTTCTTATATACTTGCATAATTTTCTGGGATGACGTCCACTTAATCAAACAGATTTTCCGTATTGTTTTATCCTATACTACGAATATTGTTGCGTAAATTATATAATATCGTACGCCTCAATAATGCCTATATAGTATATACGTGTTATAATATAGGAAATGCCGAAATGGCATAATGAAAACAATATTATAATATATAATATACCTATACAATAATATTACAATACACGTTCTTCCTCACGGCGTTAAATAGCAACTTCGACGATAATAGAAATATTCGATGTTCATTATGTTATTGTTTTCGTTGTTGTGATGGCAATTGGCAGCCGCCACTATTGTCAGGCCGCGAGAAATAATAATAATATAATGTATCGATCGGCGGCGACGTCTCTGGCCGTTCTCGCAATCTCGCGAGTACCGACCTCGGGGACTCGCGGTCGCGGATAAACGATGTGGCAGTGTCTGGTCTGCAGAAAACGTATAATACGATATAGATACGTAATATGTTTTAATGTGCGTCTACCTACGTGCAATGTATTTCCGGTGTACGCCTATAAAAGAATAACAATTTCGGAGATTTCGACGAATTTCTCGTGTGCGCGTGTGTTTCTCCGGTCTCTCGTCCGATCCGTCTCCGGTTCGATAGCGCCCACGTTTCCTACACGACGACAAGATATATTTTTTTTTTTTTTTTATCTGCTCTTGCCCACGTCCAAGCAATATTACTTTTGCAACAGTTCGACATAATAATAACAACACGTATAATTATTTTACGCGTACGAACGCGATTTCATTCTGGTGTGTGTGCCTGTGTGTGTGTGTACTTCGAATTACGCGCACGAGACGATAATATACAAGTTATGCCAAGTTAGGCGCGTGGGTCGCGATTACAGCGCATATCCCTTGTATGGCATACACAGGATATTGGATACGCATGCAAACATATGGTCAATATTATATATATATATATATAGAGAGAGAGAGAGAGAGAGAGAAAGAGAGATTATTATAGGTTACTGGTTAGTGGTCCGGTATATAATACGAGGTATACATAACGTGTATTATAATATGTAGGACCTACATTGTAGGTATTCGACGACGTATACATAAAGAAATAACGCGAAATATTACCAACAGGTTATGTTATATGTTGAATTCGATTCGCGCCTTTTCATGCGAAAAACTAAATTCTCATTATTGAAATATTCTGCACGTCGACATAATACCATTTCAATCAATGCAACAACATCGAGTTCGATTATTCTATATTCACAATGTTTTTTTCGGGCATCTGGATATAGGTACGCAATATTATTATCATATTATATAATTTTCAACAATCAAATACATCACGTTCGTACGCTCTTAATATTATGTGTTTCGCTGTTTAAAATCGTAGACAATATTGATAAATAATTGGTCTACATTTCCGAAACTTGTACCCTACCTTTTTTGCGATTTAAAATTGTAATTTTGACAAACAATTTGAAAAAAGAATAATTTTCAACAATCTTTACAAACTCGGTCGAAAACCTCTGTATCTATTATAATATTAAACATTCAAGGTAATGTAATCCGTTCGCGATTACCTGTATCTTTATCGTGTCAAGCACACTGCTTTATACAATTTGGAGATAATGAAAACCGCACGCTTAGACTTCTGAATATAAATAACCGTAACGACTATTATATAATGCAGCTCCACATATAGACGTGTGTATACAGAGAGCATATTTTTTATTTTATTTTATTAATATTAATTATTATTATTGTTATAAAATATATTAAATAATATTATTACGCCCATGGTACCGCGTCCATGGTCCATAAACACAAACATCTGTGGAACGAATGCCACAAGGACGACGGCTGTAGTTTTCATCTTTTATTCTCTTCTGTCCCCGAAATGTGCATTATATTGAAGGTACCTTCCTTAAAAAAAATACGTTTTCTTTATTTTCATTTTGTTGTCACGAAGAATGTTTTTTTTTTTTTTTACAGCGATAAACGTGATATAATAACATATTTCTTTTGATCGTCTAATATAATTATTTCGAATTTTTAAACAATATCTAAATAAACCCAAATTTATATAGTTTTTAAGTTGAATACATTAATCAATGTAGTGGTTTAACTAAATTAAATATGTACGTACTATATACGGTGTGCCGTATATAAATGATTTTCTGTCATTAATAAACATATTATAGGTGTGTGCACAACAACTGCACACCCTGCGAATAATTCTGTCTGCTTGAAATGATTGATTTATTTACAAATATTATTATAATTGTTATAAACATAAGTAAAGTAGTAAAGCTTAAATATTTTATATTAAATTTTAATTAATTATACTGTATAGACAATGTTTATCTTACTCAATTGTAGTAATTATAGTAAGTCAAGGAAAAATTACCACAATCAAAATTATTCTGCTGCAGTATGCATGCCTCGCAAAAAACATCCTGCACATGCCTATATGGTAATAAAATATAACAATCATAATCATGATATTGAGGAAATAAACCAGACATAATAAAATGCACATAAGACGTAATAGGACATACTTACATAACAAAATATTCCAAAGTCCGACAATGATACACCAAAATTGTATTATTTACAATATTCTAATTCCGAGAAATAATATGAAGCATATAATAATAATAATGATATAACACCCATAAACAACATACTAAAAAAATGGATTTTAAAATGTTTATTACATTTTCAATTAACCTAGAATAATAATTGAAAATACTAACATTATATAGAAATTTCAGACTGTAAAACATTATTTTTTTTATAGTAATACCAATTGAACTCGCAATTAAGAATCCCATAAATAGCTAGTATTAGAAGTTTTATTATTTTATCTAAAAAACAAAATCATTAAAAAAAAATTGATAATTTAAAACCACTATGAAACCATTACAGTGATAATAATATATTATTTATTCCATTGCAGTTGTTGTCGCAGATAAAACAATCAAATAATCGTTTTTAACAATCAATTCGGTAGTATAATATTTTAAAAATGAACGATAAATAAATTATAGTTTTTCGTGATATTTGCAATGTAACAATAACTTATATTACATTATATTACGTTTATATAACGTTTTTTTTTTTTTTCTGTGAAACGTACCTATATTGATTACTAAATTTTATACGCATTAAAATTATTAGTACGGGACTTGTATATAATTAAAATAATATCATTATATTTGCGATTTCAGTTATAATGATCGTTTGTCACCATCACGCAATCAACCGAGTGCGTCTAGTGAAGTCGGACGATTAAAAAGTGTCTGAACGCGTCCAACGATTACCGTATATAGGAATCAAAGTTCGCGAGATGTTTATATATTGGTCGCTTATATGCCTATACACTTGCGATATAGCATTACATAATATTAAAATAATAATGACAATATAATTAATACGTTTAGATAATAATATAATATACTATATATAGCACATGCGAATACAATAATTGTAAAGCGTATATTATATTACATAAATAGTTTATCAATAAATTGTTTGATTTGAATGGACTAGATGTAGAAGATTTATGGAGCCATGAAGGGGTTGCCGACCTCATCTATATAGATGATATGTTGTGAGTGTAAGGTGAGGTAGAAAAAAAGACTAATAAAGTTTTTGATTAATATAATTACTCACCCTGTATGAGGTAAAAATTATAATAGAATGATTTCGTATTTTGTTGTCTGTACCTTTTTTCAACTTAACTTTATATTATTCCGTGGCTTTAGAATTATTGACTTCCTCACTAACAGAAAAGTTCATACTTGAAATTGGTATAATTGGAGAAGTCCTGATTAAAAATATAAGGAAAAGTAAAAAAAGACTTTTTCCTATCATCCCACCCAAAAAAAATAAAATAGGTCCAATTCCAATGTATGTAATATAACAATATTATTCAATATTAATAAGATTAAAACAAATTTTTTCCTCTAAGTATAATGTAAATTTGTTAGGTGTAGTTGGTAATAATATTTTTAATAGACTATTTTTTCAAGTCCATAATATGACATAGATTACACCATAAGTGTAATACGTGCTTATTTGCACGAGTAGTTGTTGATTATTATAAAAAAAATATTAAATAAACAATACTTTCGTCCAGTATGATTCATTTTTTTTTTATTTAAGTATTCTAATTGTTCTAAAGACTAATGCAATCGTTGTAATAATATGCTATATTCCAATGTGCATTGTGATTATACCACGAAATAATCATTAAACAATTTGACAAGAGTAATAGGTATAATATATTATAGTGTTCTTAATTCTTATAATGCATACGCGCCGAAATTCTGTTGCAGGCGTTGTTTATGTTAAGCGACACTTTTTTTTTCTTACACACGAGTATACGATGACCAGAACAACATTCCACCATGTGGGGACAAAAATAACAACCCAGCCTCAGATAATTCTGTTTGTGATTACCAAATAAGAACGCCTCCGCGTCATATTATATTATTAAATAATATTTTACTCTTTAAAATTACGTCGAATATAGTCTTGAGCAATAATAATAATAATAATATAAGCCAAAAACGGTCACAAATCACCGTGTCCTTCTAAGAAGGATAAACACGTGTTGGAAAAAAATTTTAAAAGAATAAGGAAATATTGTTTTTGCCGACAGCTGTTTTATGAACTAAATTATATAGGTATCTAAAATATGCGATGCAATATGTAAAATGTATGAAAAATAATTTACGGACCAATACACGCGTTGTTTTTTTCTTAAGCGATTAATGAAAAAATAACTTCTAGGAATTTTAATCGAACTATATATGAAAACAATAATGTTATGCTATAGTAACATAATGGTTATTGCGTAGAATATCATTAGCTATAATATAATAAAATGTAATATTCGAACATGTGATTTGATTTTATCTTTTGTTCAAAAATTATTTTATTCTTTTTAATATTGGAAATTAAAAAATAATGCCCACGAATAGGAGGTCGTATATATGTATTGACGCTGCGCGCACTGCAGTGAACTCAATCATACTTTTATTATCTTAGTATGATATCTATATTTGAATGTAATTGAGTTTCAAATAGCGAAACGTGAGAAAAAAAACACAATGTATTTGTGCATAAATATTTTAAACAATAATAATACTGACACATATACTATATACATACCTACACAGTACAATTCTACTACAGTGTATAGTAAAGAATTATTCTGCTAAATGTCATACTTGATGTGTCATACTGTCATATTCAACAACAACCTTCGAGCAAACCCATCCTAACAAAAAATACTAAATTTTAAATGAGAATATAAAGTTCAATCAAGCATTAAAAATGTAATATATAATACCTTTGTAATGTGTTTTTTTATGAATTTATCTATTTCAACTATAAAAAATATAGAAATAATAATATAGATATATAAAAAAAACCTATTATGTTAATAATTTAAAATTATTATAATATTGTAATTGAGTTTTTTGTAAGAAATAAAACTCGCTACCAACGAAATCGTCAAATCATTGAATAAGAAGAAAAAGATTATTAACCAATTTTTAAGACGCAAATTTTAAGCCGAAAACGAGTTATTTTATATACATAATATCAACGAAAAAAAAATAAAACAATATTTCTAATACGATATTACAGTTATTATAGTTTTAACACGTTTACGTATAGATATTAGCTACATATTAACCATAATTTGTAAAAAAGTAAACCGCGTTACAATAATATAATACCCATTCGTCCGGTCTTACTCCGGAAAACTTGAAAATATCTTAAAATATTAATATGTTTTAACATTTTTCTTAATTTTAACGTAATAAAATTACCAAACCATTACAGGCTATACGTGATTAACACTTAAAACCGTGATCGTGTATAATATTATAATTTATAGTAAATAACGTATTTATATATTGGTATTTAATTTTAACAACCTATTTAAAAATTTTTTTTTCCTTTACTTTATAACAGACCTCTGGAGATTTACACGAACCCTCTTGACGACGTTAAACGCGCGCGTATGGCTCTTATAAGACACACGTGTGATTGTCGTCTTCTCGCTCGCTCGTATATAAATATAATGTGCATCTGTACATACGGTCTTTGTTTCCGTGTACGTACATATATTTATTAATATATAAAAATAATAATAATAATAATAATATTCAACTCGGTGCGGCAACGGCACAACACATGACCCCGTGCGCACGACCGGAAACCCCGGGCAATGCGGAGACGGTGACGTATATTATATAATAATATAATATCCACATTGTGGTACCTATAGGTATATAACGTACGGTTATATACTATTATGAGACAGAGTGGTTCAAGGTGACCACCGTCGTAACCGCGGTTATTGTTTTTCCGATAGGGCACGGCAGCGATTGTATATAAAAAAAAAAATAATAATGGTATAATTATAATATTATAATGAATTATGGCGAATGTAAGGGACGATTTAAAAAAAAAAAAAATTATTCCGACCGTCGTGGTCGCATCGTTTTGGACAAACGGTCGAAATGAATTTTTGACGAAAGGCATTCAAACTGTCGATTCGATTAATATTGTATCGACGACGACTGACTGCAGACCCTATATTGTAAAGGGAAGTGTATATTATCATTATATTCGCCTATGGTTCGACGACGACGACGATTTTTCACTTCTATTGACATATTAGACTTATATATTAATTCGGCGGATACGATGGACAACAATAATTTATTGTTTAATATCGTCTGTTTTATCATAATAATAATTAACAAACGTAATAATATAATAATGCCACCGCCGCTCGTCATTATAATATAAACGACGCAAACAAATCGAAACCTCTGTAAAAAAATTATTCGTTCTTAATATAATATTTTGTTTTGCATTTATATTGATATTATTACACGATGATTGAGCACGTCGTTTCGTTAAAAAAAATATAAATAAACATCATTTCGTAATATCTAATATAAATAATTTTTTATTGCCTACCATATATATGTTACCATTATGTAAGATGATTGGAAATTATATTTAACTACAAAAGTCAATAATGACAACACACGTTGGCACGCAATATTGTTAATATATTTATTATTTTTTAGATTATTTTTATTAGGTACCTACCATATTTTAATCATTATGTACGAGCATATCGGTGGTACAGGTGCCCAACGCAATTATCACTATACCATTTTCTATTGTCTTGATGACCCCAAAAAGTAATCGTTGAAAAAGAACCACTAATTAAGCATTTTATATAGATATAATAATATAGTGTAATATAATATATTTGAGCTAATGAATTAACGTAAAACTATAATGAATAGAGATTATCACATAATAATAAACGTTTATAACACGTATATTATATTTATTTTCATATAAGATAAAATAAAACGATAACTCAATATTAATGACTGAAGTCAATATTGTTTTATTTCGCATAAACGTTATACGTATGAATAAATTTGCACGTTTTATGAATAAAAGTGATTGTAAAGATCAACCGCTATTCATGAATATATCGGTTATCAGCTAATATTAAAATATAATATTATAATAATATACGTCGTACAAACCGAGCAGAATTGTTTCAAATCAATTATATCGTTCATATTTTTTGTATAAGTGATAGTTATATAACAATATTTGATGGATTCAATGTCAATCAATCGAGACATTCTTTCGGTTTTAAACTTAACCCCACGCGTGTCGGTGTAATAATAAAAAATAATTACCACATCATAACATTCCAGTCAGCAATGTTCAATATCCGGTCGACATACTCGTTTTTACACCGAAGTAAACATTGCACGCGGGTAATAACATGGGATTTAATGCATACAATATTTTCTTTGATGCAAATTTATTTATTCCATACCATTGTAATTTTCAAGTGCATATAATTATTATTAAGGCTTGATTTTTCATATTTATCTAAAATGGTCGAAGAAAATTGTGAGTGATTACAAACACATTACATAACACTAAGAAGTTTTACTTAAAAATGTATTTTGCATCTATAAATACATATTTGAGTAGGTAAATTTTAAAACTTAAGAACATGTTTTACAATTTTCCGATGTAGTAATGTAGTTATGTTAGTTTAGACAATTAATAAGAACATATTTGGAAACATGTCGGTGTAAAATTATTTTGGTCTTTGATTATACGTGTGTATCGAAAAGTACAAGTCACGTATTATCGCCACGATGACGATAAAATTAAGTATACGAGTGGATACAATTGTGACAGTCGTGACATATATGAACAGAAGTAAAATCGATTTTCTTTTAAAAATATATATCATGTTTTTTAAGAACATAATAACTGTATACAAATTTTTGAAATTTTTAACTATTATAAGTTCTCAGGCCTAATAAATTAATATAGGTATGTGATGATACGTCAATACAATATGGTATTTTATATTATTATCATTGATGTCTATCTATACGTATCGGATTCGGGATTTCGTATCTATTGCATCAGTTATATTAAGTAATATAATAAAATCATTTATATACATTAAATCATTATTAATTATTATTAAAATTGCTGCAAACCGTATATTATGATAAATATACAGACAAGGCGTCAGACGACAGACTATAAACTCACGATCGCGTAAAGCCGTTTTTCCCCCAATGTTTAAAATTGAAAAATCTCCCGAGTCACTTATATAGTTAACGCGTATATTGCTATATATATATATATATGTTTTACCGGACACGAATACCGAACATCTGGTACAGTATGGTAGCTGCAGCGTCAATGTAAATTGAAACGTCGGAGACACAGACACTGCGCATATACGAGGATATGTTATAATATTAATATGTAAGCATACAGTCACTATCCACTATATTTACACGAAGAGCGTCGTTATTTTTGTTTAGATTTTTGAAATTTATAATCTCTTCATTCCTAAAACATTTCGTGTAAACATCATAATATATTAATTATTATTATATTATATACACAGTCTCGTCCAGACGGTTTGCAACGGACTACAACTTTTCTTTTCTCGTCTTTAACGTTATTATACCACATGCGTCATCGAAATGATCCGGGTAAATCGAGCCGTTAATATTATCTATCCACCTAACTATTATTTTCAAAACAAAAAAATATTCCCGTGTTTTTTCATTAAGTATACATTTAATGTTATGGCGTGTGCATTCCGTATTGTGTGGACGAACTATTCCGGCCGAAAGGGGTAAGGACGTTTGACAGAGAAATATATATCCGTTCGGCTCTCTAACACATAAACCTATACCTGCTACGATTAAAACAGTCATGTTCGCATATATACATGTTTACGCACATTTGCATGACAAAGCTGAATCGCTGCATGTGGACATCGTCAGTCGTCACTGTCACACGCCGTCATTTCGGTGTGGAAACTAGTTCAAGGGGAAAAGTATAAAAAATAAAATGTAAAATCTGTCGAGGGAACGTAGTGATTTATTAAAACGTATATATTATATAGGTACAAATACCTATAGTCGTGTTGAGTGATTAACAAGACACGCACGCGTACCTCCGTATAACGTAGGTACAAAATGCAAATCGAAGAATCATTTTTATTGTTTACTTTTTTACGGTTAACTAATAATTTGTTTAATGGTACCGCGTGAGAGAACAATAGGCGTGCGTTTTAATATAATATGTTTATCTCGTAATATTTTAAAATGGAAAATATTAAATACTCCCATTAAATACGTCGTCTGTTCGACACAATATCAATATAAACGTATACGGTCTGTTATGTTGCATATTTTGTTTTTATTTATATTACATGAAAATACATGATTATTCGCAAAAGATTTTTTTATTAAACAATTATTATATTATTATTATACTTGTTGATGATGTGCCGTTGGTACACGATTGAGTTTGTATTAAATTATTTAATTATAGCAAAACACAAATTAATAGTGGTTTATTTTTGCCATCGCACTTGCGAGTTACAACCGCCGAACACAAAGAAAATGTATAACCGTAGAATACGAATTAAGAAAACGATATTATCGTTGTGCGATGACTTTCGTCTGAGCGACACGAAACTCCGGGGACCCGTGACTAATCCGCGTGCGCACTATCCACGGTCCTCTTTTAATTTAAACCCTGTCACGTGCATCCCCTTTTCACATTAGAAACACACACACACATACATAAAGTCACACCCTGAAACTCGGTGGTTCCCCGTCTTAATTCAAACCCAATTAATAATATATACGGTTTCTCACGAGCGCACATACTCACCGTTTTCATATTATAATAATAATAATAATAAATAATACGATACCGCCGCCGCCGACACGGTGGCAGAACCTGTTGGCCTAAGTACACGCGGGCAAATGACAAATGACATAACCCCTTCGGTCGGTCGACTATTGTGCGGGTCATGTGCGACGGTGTCCCAACCGACGAATATCACTCGAAATACGTTCGACAAAACGAACATTACAATAATATTATAACGTCTACTACGTTAATATTATATGGGTATAGTAATAATAAATATAATACGATATACATTTTGCGCCAGAGCAAAATTCAATATCGTATTATTTATATTGATAATAATATACGGTGTGTTACGTATTATACAGATAGTATATAGAATAGACAATATTTTATGTTACACAATTGTACCTATACAACGTAATATTATCATCGTATTATTATTATCGCGCGCTAACCCTGACGGCCAATACAGTAGCCACGTAGGAATTGCGTCGATCATATTTTTCATTATAATAATAATAATATTATTATTAAATTATTGTTATCGTATTTCTTATTTTTCTCCAAAGCGTTTCGACGTGAATAAACTTCGTTTGCACGTAATGCGTGTGTCACACACACACACACACACACACGCATAACAAGAGTTATTACTGCACGCGAAACGATCGGACTTATACAAACGAATAATGGTCACGATCTGCAGCGGTATATATTATAACGTAGGGTAACTGGTAAGTTATGTCGGCATATGCGCATAAAATTTTTGAATCTTACAAAAATAGAACAGTTTTTCAATATTATTGAATTTCCGTTCCCATAATAATAACTATATTGTACCACAGTATCTTATTATAAAATATCAAAATGGGTCCTCTGGCCATCATCCGAATCGATATACTACCTATCATCAATTCCCATCTGTTATCTTCATATCACACTCTATCCGCCTTTTCTTCGGTCTTCCTCCCCAATAAAATCAACGTTAATTTCCATATCAACACAAACCACCTCAGCCTAATCTCTCTCAATTTTCTCACAATTGATACAAACTCCTTCTTCCTGAGGGCAAGCCCCCCTTTTGTATTTATTTTTTATACTATCCTCTCTAGTCACTCCCCACATCCATCTTAATATTTTCATCTCCGCTATACACACAATCACTGTTATATTTTATTGTTCTATTATTGTATAATTGGGAGTTTGAAAACCACAAGTTGAACCAAGCCAGATGGCCACGTTTAGTTGTATATATTACAGTTATCGGATAGAAAATTGTGTGGAAATCGTTGGCTATTCGCGTGGATTTCGGAAAGACGATTGACGGCGCAGTAAGTCACTCGTAGCGGTGTCGGTGGTGGTGGTAGGGGGGTGGGGAAAGGGTCAGGTTTATTTTTACAGTCGTATACAGTGTGGGACGTGTGCAGGGTAACCCAAAAACAAAATCCAACCGACCCACGACAATAATAATAATAATCCCGACCACATGGCACGACGACGCC
>CM023361.1:8830789-8887064 GCA_013282895.1 Eriosoma lanigerum
GACCACATGGCACGACGACGCCCCCGGAATGAGAGTGAGAGTTAGATAGAGAGAGAGAGAGAGAGAGAGAGAGAGAGAGAGAGTTAGATAGAGAGAGAGAGAGTGAGATACAGACAGAGAGACAGACTACAACCGCGGTACACAAATCGACGTTCTATAGCAGCGGACGTAACCAGGCCGTCCAAAAAGCGCGCGTATAATGTATAAGTATAATGATATATTTTATTGGTCCGCGCTGGTATATACCGCACTGCAACGATGCTGCAGCAGCAGCACACCCGGTCATATACCATTACAATATGCGCGGTATGGTTACTCGAAATTCCTGCCTTTTGGCGGCAACGGGTCGAGCCGCGGCCGACGGGGAAGGGATGACCGACCGCGCGATTTAACCATCTGCAGCGGTATATACCTACGCATAATATACGTATATGATGTAGAAAATATTATGTTTAACCGTCCGTCGTCCTCGTCCGCAACGTCATTGGTTTTTTTTTTTTTTTTATACTTCCGATCGCGCACGCCCCCGAACAATATAATATATAATTCGCGTTTAATATATTAACTATATTATATAGTAATTACGATATTATATTTTATAAATGTAAATAGAAAGAAAGAAAAAAACGTAAATGTACGATTATATTATTTACGTGCGTGTCGCCGCACCCCTCCCATCCACCCACCCGAATGTAACCGGATGTAACGGCCCCGCGGTATCCTATTGTGCGTCGGGTGGTGGTCGAGGTGGGTTGGGCCCGTCGTCTTATATATTATATATTTATATATAACGTACATCTACAGGTGATAGGGTTAATATTCGAGAGAATGAGAGAGTGATATAGAGAAGAACACCTATTAGGTATATAATAATGTTATAAACGGCGTCTCTTCTACGCGTAATAAATAATATCATATCGTATACAATAAAATGATTATACATATTTACACGTTTTTAACGAGATCGAATTCGACCATAAAAATTATTAATATATTAATTTACTATTAATCTTTTTTTTTCTCGTTATAATATAACCTCCAAAATATAGTCCAAACCAACAGACAGTGCTTGTTAGACTTATTGGACATCGTGCCCACACGTAAAAGTATCTAATACTCGTACATTATAACAGTATTTAAAATAAATTATTATTTTCACGCCTATCTCTATAATATTATACATATATATAGAACAGATCGATACGATGTTTCGACTTTACTACGCACGCGAGCGCCACCTTTATATTATATAATATATATATATGATTGAAAATTCAACAGACGTTTTTTTATACGATAGCGTAGAAACGTTTATTATAATTAAGGTTTCGAGTGTGAAATTTCAAATTTGTCAATATACCTTTTGATTTAAATATTTATATATTTTTTTGTTATTCATAACTGTACATAGCTAATGTAGCAGTGTAATGCAGTTATAAATGCATTTTTAATGAAAAAATGTTGTCAAAAATCGGCATTTATTCATGAAAGAGTAATATAAATTATTTTCTCTAAATAAACTTATTGAATCGTCACGAGCCCAACACTACAAGACAATTCGATTACCTATCTATAAAGCTATATAAGAAAACTGTTTAGATAAGAATTTTCACTTTCGAATACGTTTTTAGCAATAAAACGTACTTTAGAGTCCTGCAGTATTATCGTATTTTAGATATTACATTTTTTTCACTCTTTTTGAAACTTTCTAAATAATAGAATGAAATTTAAACCCCTAATACTATAATAATTGATTTCCGAAACGTAGTCGAAAACGTTCCCAATAATAATAATAATATAAATATTTTGCCACTATGGATTCAAATACTAGAGCCTTTATCTCACGATGTATTGTTAACCCCCAACCCCTATAATATACACACTGACCGTCGACTCACTCTCTTAGTCCACTACGTTAGTCATCGGTTCGTTTATTTCGAGTTTAATCCCATTTAACGGATCCCGCATGAAAGTATTAACCAAAATAATTTTATTATCATTATTTTAACCCCATCTCGATGAGATACTGCGCTAAAATTAACTTACAATACTATAATTTAATATTGTGTGACTTTTGCTAAAACCGCATCTAGACTTATTACTAATTATAATATTACAAAATAATATAACGTATATGCGAGCGAGTTATAGAAAACGTCATTTAAATACTAAATTCACGGTATACGCGTTTTAATATGATATTATAAATTATTGTAACATACATACTATAATATATAAGTTCGTTTCTTTTCAAAACCTACACGAAAAACTATTTTTAAACTACTAACTTAATATAATGTGTTTCCCTCTTGCGGTAAAGGACATTATATAACTGTTATAACGCTAACGAATAAATCACATAGTGAAACTAATTTATTTTAAAAACGAGTATAACGCTAGTTTTCTATATTTTTCGTCTTATTTAAACTCGTTTTAATAATTAGATAAATACTGATTAGATATTCGTTGGATTATCGTATCATATACAATCGTATACGATATTATTATAATTTTTGTGCTTTCGGATATCATTATTATATATTTCTTTATAATTGAACTTCGGCTTTGGATGGAATCGAAAAAAAGTGCGTAACCGCTGTTGCGTATAAGTAGACGATACTCGTTTACGAGATCCAACAATGCGAGGTGCATTGCTTATATATATTATATTATACGACACGGGGGAACAGTGAAAATACGAAAATAAATTCAGATGTATTTATTTTTTAACGGCACCGGTTCTCGTGTTAGTGAAGAGGGTCGGTAGAATGATAAAACACCCTTGAGCAAAAATAATAAAAAATTGTTGAAACGCATTAAAACGGCGCCCGACGCGAGGCGCCACTTAAAATCAATCCTGTTCAGAGATAACTTCTCACAGGCTCCCGCGCACTCGAGTGCATTTATATAGTCATCCCGTGGAACAAGATGGTACCCGCGATAGACCGGCGTTTAGCCCACCCTAAAAATAAAGAATTTCTTATTGATGTATAAATGTATAATACGATATGTGAAAAAAATTGAATTTATTTATTTTTATTATATAATATTTAAAACTAATGATAATAATTATCTCATCATAACATTGTACAACATCACACATCGTGAAACGCGATTTTTTTCAACTCATTTATCAACAGATTTATTAACTCAAAAAAGTGTTACCTATACATATATAATATAATGTACTAATATTTAAGTAGACCAAAAATTATAAAAAAAAAAATATATATATGTACTTAATTTAAAAATTACTGTCCATTCAGATAATCACGTGTTTTACGGAAGTATACCCAATGTTTACTTGACAGAAGAAAAATATAGTACTCTGTTCATAGAACATATGTTTTGACGAATTTTTATTGTATCATCAGCTCTTAAATTAAGTATGTATAAACCATTACATTTTAATTAAATGAGCATACGTTTTATAATAGAGCATTTCAAAGCCCGAGGGATTGGGATACGCGTACACGAATTAGGTATACATCTGTAAAGGTATTATACTATAAGTATGTGTGTACCAACCTATTATAACACAGCAGAGGGTAGTTTTTATTAATAAAATACCATTTGTGAAATGTTTAATAAAGTAATATAATATAATATATAGGTAGCTATTATAAATATATTAAAAAAAAAAAAAAACATAAATTATCTCGTATCTATTTAGTAGTCACACTATTATACCAATACGGTTTGATTGAACCTAAAAAATTGAAATTAATCAAACATAAAAACAAGTAATAATATAAAACAATAAAATGTTATTAAATTTGAATACAAATATATTATAATAACTATGTGTCTGTGTGACAATGCAATATGAATATTTTATTAGTAACAGCACTTTGTGAGTTTCATCCGTTCCACGAATAAACTATACGGAAATACTACAAAACCAAAACAATATAATAATATATTGTAGGTTTTAGTGTGATTACTAATTTATTTTTATTATTATTATTTTTTTTCTTTTATACTATAAACTAAATAAAAAGTAGAGGTAGACATACACTAATGCGTTGTACAAAAACAGATGTATACTACAACAAAAAGTTTTAACATTCGTACAGATACATTATTTCGGGTTTTTTTTTTTATTTTTTAGGGGTCGACACGTTTTTACGGCCACCGTCGAAATGTGCTCCAAACACGGTAACGCGACTCTTGTGTTTATTATACTTATACACAAAACTATAATTTTTATGATATTTAGTCAGTTCAGTTTCCAAGCGAGAAACAAACAATTCCGCCTAGTCGTGTTTACAGTAATAATTATATCATATACGTATCTATATATTATACAATATAATAGAGTAATATATCATTATTATTATTATACATTTACAACAATGTGTACGAACAGTACAAAACGATTCGAGCAGATTAGAAAAACAATGCAATAATATTATTATATTGTGAAAAATTCACGTTGTCACCGCATCAAATAGGTTACATTGTAAGTATATTTATATATATATATATATATTATGTGTTTGTATTTTGATGGACGATGACAACTATGGTGTACCGCAATCCGAAAGTAGATATACGAAAAAGGCAAAATTAATAATAATAATAAAAATCGCGGTCAACGAAATCACGGTTATTACCGTATTAAGTACACACGAATCACGGTATTGAGGGAGACTGATGCACAGTACACAACAGACTATAAACAATTTTGGTGCGTGCTCAGGGTCCAAGAGATCGTAAATTGGTTATATAATGAAATAACGCGTACATCACACGTACGTACACGCATGCCTTAGATAATATAATAATAATAATACATTAATGTGTATATTGTAAACGGTAAAACGAGTAATGAGTGTATTATTTTATATTATTATGTATAATTGGATAACGTCGAAAATTGACCGCTCGAAGTTAATATTTGAGCGTATTTTTCTTTTTGCGTCTACGATGAATGTAACCGTTAACTTAACATAATATTTTTGTCACATTTCTAATAAATGTGTATATAATATATAGTATATACATGTAATTTACACTCGGCATTCTTTCGGTGTTGTTGTTATTATTATATTTTTTAACGTATAGTTACTGTCATAAAACGAATAAACAACTTGACTCTGAGCGTTTAGTCAGAAAACACATAGGTAGGTACATTGTTCTTCGGACGGCCTAGATAAGACGTTATAACACAAACAGACGCATGACATTTTCGTCTTAAGCCGCGTTTTCATTATAAACCATACGAGTTTAAACTTAACATATTATAGGTGTCAAGTCGTTATTATATTATAGACGGGTAACAATTTAATTTCACATTTCAGTTGTTTCTAATAATTATCGGGGTGTTTGGTTACAATGAAAAAAAATAAGAAAAATGAATATTGTGACGAGTTGTCTGTAATCGGCGAAAACATTTCAAAGCTATACGAATTCTTAAAAACTCGAAACATGTTTTGTTATTTTTAAGAAATTAAATATTGCTCAGTTAATATAAAAAATACAATTATTATGTCATCGTTAATAGTGAATAAATCGTACTTATACATATAAGTACATTATACAGATAACTGAAACAATTATATCAACTATACTGATCTAGGACAGGTTACGTATATGTATTATACAGGTTCAATAGTATATACGCATAACGCACAAGTTGTGTTTATAATAATTTATACATCTTTTTTTTTTAAGCATTATTTATACGCACCCATCAAAAAACATTTTATAACTTATACATGCATGTTTTCGGCTACGGGTTTATGTGTCCATAACTACTCTATTGTATTCGAGTTTTGTTATTTTTAAATTCACCGTACATCAAACTTATGTTGATTCAAACGTAATTCAAAAAAATTAAACTAACGACTAGACCAGCATAACAAATTCGATTTCGGTTGTGTAGATGACAATTGACAATCGGTTATTAATCGAACCCCATAATCATAATATAATTTATGAATATTGTACACATGTACAATAGTGGAAACCACACATACAATAAAATAATTATATAATCGAATGAAAATAGAAAACCGTATATGATAAACCGTAAAAAACAACGCATTATTTATATCTACCTAAGTTCGAATTATATTATTTTCTCGACTTAATTAAAAGTATAGTGTGTAGTATATTATTAGCCTATTAGTGGATTATTAGCATGTTGCAGTATAGATTATTGATATTCCAATTCGTAGAAAACTCATCTCAAAGCACCTGTGTAGGTACGTGTAAATTTCTGAGTATCTCATTAAATGATGTTAATAATTATGTTTGTCTGATAAAAATTTTAATAAATCGCAACACTGCGATTAAATTGTAATCGACAGCTATTGAATATTAATTGTAATAAATATGTGTAAACCCTGATTAATGACAAAACAAATGAATATGAACAAGTGGTAAAATGTTTTATTTTATTTTTTTGTTTCTTTGAAGTCGTTATAAACGAAATTCCATAACGATTGGTAGGTTTACAATAAAATGTACATAAATCTTTAATGTATAGAGGATACTTACGTATGCTAAACAATGCAATAAAATAATTTTACGAGGGCCGTTTATATTTTAGAAATTTGATTTGTATTTCATACTGTGTATATATAGTTTATGTTATATACAGAGTGTTCACGAAGGTTTGACATTTATAATATCATAATTATTACAAATTATTTTCAATACCTCGCGTCATACACTGTTACACGCTGTATGCTATTTAATGTTATAAAACAATATGAATTATTTGAAATAGTTTTAAATAATTATGTACGTATTATATATTATGGTTATAGTTTTTACCGACTACAAATTTAAATGATTGATAGTAAAATCTATTTAAAATCAAATAAATGTAAATGAAATCGGTTTAAAAGTATTTATCATTAATTTATATATCTAATTGTTTGGATTTTTTTATGAACACCCAATAATAATGAATTTAATAATTTTATTTTTTAATCCATCCTTACCTATAAAACAATTTTAAATAAATTTAAAGTCACGAAATCGTATATTAAATCCTTGTATAGTTAATTATATTTATAATTTATTACATCATTTGAATTTCATAAGTAATTAATAGGTTAAGCGTTACATTTCATAATTTTTATCCTGTGAACATACACAATTGTATTCTATATTTAAAACTAATGAAACATAATAATTTAAATAATTTAACTGCCGGTAAAAGCAAAATATTCTATAAGTAATGAGAACTCGTATAGTTTAGGATAAATAAACCAGTCAAATTAGATATAATTTTAAGGAAGAATTCGAAATATGTAAATGGAACGTTTTGACGATATGGTTCGCGTTTGTTTTTTTTAGACGTATGGTTACAAAATTGATTCCTCCTCGACTAATATTAAAAAAATACTATCTTTCGTGTGTACTGTGTTAGTTTAAATAACTATTTTATAACTATTGATAACTACTTATAATTTATGACGCATACCTAACCTAACCTAACTAACATGCCTATATATACCTAATACACTAAATCATTAACTTAATATTATACCTATATGTGACATTTAGCTTATATCGGTAAAATAAATTATAAATAAACTCCGCGTAATTCTGAGCTTGAAAATGACTTGGGACAATTGTAATGTATTATGTATAGTACACAATAATGACCATGTCTGGACTTACCCAAATCTTCGACAAGCCTGAGCATGACGCCTCCGATGTGCAGATCGCCTTTGACCCGGAGCGTGCGTTCCACCTGAAGATCGGACACGTAAATTTGCAGGTTCCAAGAACCGTCTCCAATTATGAACCCGTTGGTTGCGGTCATTTTGCGCGCGGAGCTATTTCGAAATATTTAATTTAATTTAATTTAATTTTTTTTTTTTTTTTTGGTTGATGTTCCTCAACCGGGTTTTCAAAGTTCTGGCGGCGTATTTCGATTCTAAACTTTACCGCGGTTGTGGTATAACGTCGCGCGCCGCGGTCAACGGCGGGAGATCGATGGCATGATCGTAGAAAAAGCCGCGTCGACGGGAGATCTGGAAAATGGGACTTAATTATATATGATATTGTAATTACGACAAAAGCGTAGAAAACGATATCGAATACGGTAAAGGAGAAAAAAAAATAAATAAATAAATAAAATGGCAAAAAAAAAAAAACCGAAGAAATGCAATACGACGCGAGAAATGAAAATGTTTAATAAAACCCGATGTTACGTCGTCCGGACGAACGGAGGGGAAAACGGAACGACGTTACGCGGCGATAGCCTGTTACGCACTACTCGCACAACTCGCTATACTCGGCAGGCAGTCGTCGTCGGCGCGCGGCGCGGCGGACACGTGATAACGCGGCCGTTGTATAAACAATTATTTCGTACCATCGTCGAGAGCGCTGCCAGTTGTCTGGTGCGTCTTGCGACGGCTAGGTGGGGAGCGGGGAGCCGGTAGGGGGCGACGGCGGCGTAGGACACGAAACCGACCGGCCGGTCGCCACTGCGGCGGCCAGAGACAAAAATGTGACCTCGACCGCACGCCACCGACGTACACGCGGCGGCCGTCGGACAACTCTACGATATTATGGTCGTCGTCGTCGTGCTGTGACGCACGGACACGAATCGTGCAGCCGTCGTCCGTAATAGATGCTACCACGACCGCACGCGTCTTGTCTGTTTGGTTGCGTTTCTGTTTTGTTTCTCCTATATGATCCGTCGTAACGTCAAACGGTACGGCGAACCCCCGGTAGCGACTGGGCCGGTCCGGTTAAATTTAGCCCGACCCGACGTTTCGATGTATTATTATTATTTTACCGGCACGTCTTCTTTAATTTTTTGAAATACAATATTAATATTGACCGGCCAACCAAGGTTTTATCGAGATTTTATCCTAACACGGCTCAATCCTGGCCTGGGCGTAGAAGTTAATACATACGCGATCGATTATTAGGAAAAATATCCTACGTATAATTATGTATAACTATATAATGCGGAAATAGGTACAATAATGTCTACGAATAGTTCATAGGTAACTAAAAAGTATTTTTTTAATGACGATGATTTTAAAAATGTTCGGCCTTAAATGTAAAATAAATTTCTAGTTTGGTTCGTAGTTATGTCAATAATTATACACAACTGATAAGGTTTACATTAGGTATATTAACCTACTTATAAAAAAATTCATAATTATTATTAGGTAGCAGTGGCGTAGCCAGGATTTTTACAAGGGTAGGCCAATAAAATTATTTAAATGAAATATATATATAGTAATTTAATACAAATTTAAAATATGCTATAATAATTTAATACAAATATAAAATATACTATAATAATTAAAATGTATAAATTAACAAGTGTTTGATATTAAATAGTAATATAATAATATTAATCATTATCTTTGTCTTATCGGAGGTGGTTAATATATTATTTTCATATTTCTTATAATATATAAAAAACACGGCCCATGGTGGGGGGCCAATAATATTTATATACCTATGACCGACCTTCGCCCTAGATTAGGGCTTGAAAACGTTTTTAAAACGTAATAATTATAACGTTATACTTGTCAAAAAACGATTAATATGTAAAACATTAAACAAATAACAATAATGGAAACAGTAAACGCTTATACTGTACAATAAACGAAACATATGACATATCATTGAATATAACTTAACTAAAAGCAAATAAAATTGTAAAACAATTAACGATAATAAAATGTTAGAATTTAATTTTTAATTCTTAAATTTATTTATAGAAAATTTAGCAGGTATAAAAATACTAAATAGGTTACATATTAGTTTACTACCGTCTTGTCTACCCGAAAAAGGTTTGATCACAATATCACATTGTTAATGGTTATTTATTAAGTAATAAATGTTAAATATGTCCTAACTAAATTATATATTTGTGTTTTATACATATACAATTTAAAAATAAGTAAACTATTTTATAATTGAGTGTAGTTCTAATAAAAATTAAGTTTAAACAGTTTTAATTCAATTATTGTATTTTAATCATAAATTATAATTACATATTTGCATATTACCGACATATATTCTTAATTTTATACAATTGTATTAAATTAAAAATAACGAATAACGAAAAACACATTAAACGTTTATATTATAACAATAACACAGAATTAATAACGTTAAACATTTGTAATAAGTATAATATTTATTTTCGGATGCAATGATTTATTATTGCTTTCAAATACTAATTATAATACAAATACAATACAATATCCTTCACCACCATTATCTAATCTCTTCTAGGACTGAAGGAACGATAAAGGAAAGTACAAAATCAATGATAGTCTGCCTTTTTTCTTATATTAAATATACTTTATGGGCATAAGATTTTTTAGTCAAGTTAAGTACCTATAACCATTGATTAATTAATTATACACAGGGTAAATAATATGTTTCGTGAATACTCGTGTGAGGGTGATGACGACCCTTTCTTGGTTTTTGACTATTATAATATAAGTATTTATAGACTATAGGATCTCACGCGTAAAAATTATGATTTTATTGAATAAAAAATAAGAAAACGCGGGAGATATATTATTATACCTACCTACTTTAAGAAAAAAAGTCAAATTGATTAAATTCAATATTTCCTTTGTTTACTAAAAATGTAAAAAAAATACATATCTATACATGACCAATGCAAAAAAATATCATTGTCTGTTTTCGGTAAGATTAATAGAAACTGTGTTAAATTTAATGATCTTATAGTACTTTTAAAAGCATTTACTCTTTTCCAATTCGCCCTCATCTAGAATATGCCTGTATTATATGGGAGACATGGATTTTTACTCGTTGCAAGCAAATTGACGAAGCACAAAATAAAATGTTGCTGTTTATTTCATATAAATTTAATATACTTAGACAACCCCACTCTGGTTATGATCATATTCTCAACATATTGAACTTACAATCATTAAAAGACAGAAGACAATATTCATATTCCATATTACTTAAAAAATTATTAAATAACGAAATAAATGATCCCTTCATCCTTAGTTTCATTTCATTTAAAACAAACCATCATAATACACGAAATAAGCATCTCTTTTACATTCCTCATTCCACTAAAAAATGTATGCCCTATATATTTTGCTATCAGCTGAGAATACCTTTAAAAATTATATTTTGTTTCATTAGTATTAACTATTAGAAATAACTATTTGTGCATGTTATATACTAATTTATATTTATCTACCTATTTATCTATTAGTATATAATTTTGTAATAATCTTATTACTATAGTACTATACCTTATTAGTATTTTATACATCATTATTCTATATTTATATTTAAACCTCTGTTATAATTTGTTACAACTTATTGTAAATTGGGCTAACGTCTATTAATATATGTAAAATAAAAAATACAAAATTAAATTTTGTCCCACCCTAAGAAAAACTGAAATGACGCCCATGGCTTTAGTATATATTGTTTTAAAATTTGAATATCTATAGATTTTAGGTAACAAACAGCAATATTTACCTTCTTTTTAAATTTAGACGCGCTAGTCCAGTTACTAAATTTCCTAGATAATTAACAGGAGTTTTATGGAGGAAATAATTATTTTTTATGAAAAGTTCACACGTTTATAACAAATTATTATAAAACGAAATCCGCGATGAAGAAAACATAATTATCGTTAATATATGAAAATTATAATAATGAATCTAAAAAAAATAATTAAAGAATTTTCTTAGAAAAAAAAAATGGCCGAGAGAGGGCTATTTCCCATATCAGGCACGTATCTAGACTATAATTTTTTTTTTAAATATTCATATATTTACCTCTATATTTTTTATTTAATAATATTATATTAAAATAAAATTAATTTTCGACTTTAGTATAGTTTCATACGGTCTTTGGAGGGGGGCGATCACTCCTATCACCCCTTAAAACACGTGCCTGCCACATATCCTCCTGTAAGAACGCCCATGACCTAGATTACTACTACTGATTCCGTCATTAACTTTTTCCTGCAGGTTATTGGTTTCAAAATTGTTTTTTATTCATTTATAAGATTTTTGTTTACCTACAATAAAAATGTTAAAAACTTTGTTATATATAAATATTTTAATCGAACAACAACAATGTAATTTAACCACATAAATGTCGAAAATAAAACACGTCACACATGCGATTTTTTGTAATCCACATAGGTGGAAATTTACAATAATTTTTTGGCGGGAGGGGAGCTAGATTGTATATACATTTGATACTAGATTTATTTTATATATTTATAAATTCTCTAATTCTATAGGCTGTCTGTTTATGTGTTAAATAAATAAAATAAGACAATATTTATTACCCTTGCATTAATCAAAATATTATACTTACTCATCAGTCATGAGTTATAATTTTTGTTTTATCATATTTTTAATTATAAAAATAATAATAAACAAAAAATAAAAATGATTATTTTAATATCATAGGTACATCTATTTTGATTTACAAATAGTATAGGTATTTTATTTATTTGTCCAAGCAATGCAGAAAAGTTACTTTTTTATTTTTTATTATGGAATAAGATAAAACAATTTTCACGTGTAATCATTTTGCATATTATGTATAATACATAACATATTAACATACATATTATATCTATTTTAGGAGGCCTAGATTTCCAAAAGTTAATTTTTGTTTGTTTGGGCCAAGTAGGTTAGGTTATATTATTATTTATTATAGTTTAAGCCATTCGCTAGTCTATTTTACTGCAGTGCTACCCATAGATATAACAGGACCACGATGAATAATGTTATTGAAGTTTATCAATGGCATCATTATACGATTTTTAGCGCCATTTGTTGGCTAAATATTTTACCGTTTTAAAATTAATAGTATAAATTATAACAGATAATTATTAAAATATTGTAAAATAAAGTTTTGATTTTAGTACGTTATCGGGCGGCTTACCCCCTAGAACCCCCTCCATAATCTACCTAAACATATAAGATACACTTAATAGTAAATAGGTATCTACATATATATTATTATTCAATCACAAAAATGCTAAGTAAGAAGTAAATTTGTTTTATATTTAGACAAAGCAAGATTTATAATTTTATTTTGCTTATAAAGGCATATAATTTATTTTGATTAAAACATATTTTTCATCTTTTAAATGTTTTATAGTGAATATTTCATAAATTAAAAAATTTATTTACATAAATAAAAATAATAATTGTATAAATATGTTTTTTTATTATTAATAAGTACTTTTAGATAAGTTTTCAATTTATTTTTGAGTAGGTAATATTAATAGTAATAGACAAAGAATATTCTTAAAAAGTTATTTTATATTGTATTAATATGAGTTTTTATGTTAATGGAATATATTTTAAGTAATATCATAATTAGTTAACAAAAATCGTTGAAAAAAATTTTTATGTCCATATTTGAATACGTATGTTTTTTAGAGCTACAAATCATCTAATTTTCTACCTCAGTTGATAGTAATAAGTTATGACTATACCTATTTACCTACTATTATAAACTATAGTTAAGTATACCGTACCGGGTATACAAATATACAATAAATATGCTATGTCCAATGTCCATCTAAAATATAATCCACCATAATATATCTAACAAAAAACAAATAGATAACTTGAAATTTAACACAATAAAGAAATTAAAAAATATTTAAATTTATAACTGTTTTGACTAGAATAAATATTATTTAATGTTACATTACAGGTTCATCCATTTAAGTTAGTTAGTTTTTGTCAAAGTTATTATTGTATAAAGAAATTAATAAACTCAGTTGTAGTTTTTATATAAACAAAAATACATCTTAATTAAACATCATACAGTCAAATTAAAAATAAAAATATATTATTTTGATAAATAGAAACAAATAATTATAATTAAAATAAGAATGTTAATTAGTTTAGTTCTTATAAATAATTAATAGGACACAGAAGAGGTTAGATTATGTAAGGTACTTTGAGAGACAAACGTCTTATTATCCAAGGTAGGGTAAGTTGGATACTTAATCATAGGAAATCATATCATAGAAAATATTTAATTTTAGTGAACAAATACAATATTGTATTCATTTTATACAATTACTTTTTCTTTAAGAAGTTTCATCCGCTATTGTTAAGAAAAAATAATGTATCATAATATGGTATAAATACTTATTATCATCGATATTATTAAGTAATATTATTCAAACAAAATATTTATATTTTGTAAGCATTTATTGGTTTTTATATATTTTCTATAATATCTATCAATTTAATCTATTACCTGCAAGTAAAATAATAAATTGTGTGTAACCATAGGAAATCATATCATAGAAAATATTTAATTTTAGTGAACAAATACAATTACTTTTTCTTTAAGAAGTTTCATCTGCTATTGTTAAGAAAAAATAATATATCATAATATGGTATAAATACTTATTATCATCGATATTATTAAGTAATATTATTCAAACAAAATATTTATATTTTGTAAGCATTTATTGGTTTTTATATATTTTCTATAATATCTATTAATTTAATCTATTACCTATTTCTATAAGCTATTTAATCTATAATTTTATATAATCCAATTACAATAAGTGTTAAGTACTTATAAATTGAAATTTAATAATTTTAAATAATTATTCAACTATATAAGTTTGCATTATGTGCTTTTTGTTGTATTAACTACATGTAATAGTGGTCAAGCAACATGACCAACTGATTATTGATCAATGCCAAGAGTAAGTGATATCTTTGTGAAATATTAAAATAAATACATTTAATTTACAACTTTATTAAAACACAATTTAATATAAATAAATTTTACAACTTTTCTAATATTTTAATAACACAATTAATGTGAAAATGATTCCTGACTCTGGATATGAATACATCAGAATTGTCTAAGTCCTTATTTTTGTATATTTACCACTCTTATCCTTTTGGTAATTGTTATTCAAAACATAATTAATTATTAAAAATAATAAAATTAGAATTTTTTTTTTCGTACAATTGAATTTGTCATTGTAATGTACTTGTAGTTCAAACTTAACCCTTGTTATGTTATATTATCTATATTTAATGTATAATACCAGAGTCGGAAACATCTCTCCACAAAGAAAAAGGTTTTCTATAATCTTTACGTTTATTTTAAGTGTACATAAGTATATATATATGAATATAAATATTATATAATAATAGTATACCATTATTCGTAACTTAATTTATAACATTAATGACACATTATTATACAAGTAATAAAGAATTATTTAATTTGATTAATTCGTTCTTCATTAAGTTAATATGACAATCCGAATTATAATTACTTATAAACCAAAAGCATTAAAGAAAAATAATCCACAAACTGTTAAACACATGTATTATTCAGCTTATAAAATAAATTGATTGTTTATATTATAATTAACACGTTTATCTCATTCGAATTACTGAACAAAATCATTTTTTTCTAATAACATCAAAATCCGTGTATGTATAATCGTCAATATACTTATCATTTTTAATTTCCACTCGTTCAATGCGACTTGCTGGACTTCCAACTTCTTCCAACCATTTAATCATTTCAAGTACTTTCTCATTTGGCCCCTGTACTGTACCGATTACAGTACCTCTAGGTGTGTTTTGACACCATCCTCTTAGTCCTAGTAACTTACCATGTTCTTGGGTACATTTGCGAAAGAAGACTTTTTGTACACGTCCAAATACTTCAAAGTCAATTGATTTGAGTGTAGACGACATATTTCAACTTAATTAAAGAAATATTATTAATACTCAATAATCCAAGCGCTTAAAAATTTAATTATTTAACTTGGTTTAGTAAATATTAAGCTTGAAACTTTTTAGTTGTGTTGTATAATATATTTCATACGGAAATTAATTCAAAATTATAATAACAGATATGAGATAATAAACCTACACAATCATCCAACACGCGATGTGTTGATAGTTAACAAAAATCGTAGTAACCATAGAATTATAATCAACAGTAACCATGGTATAGTGGCCAGTTGATATCAAGTATTCAAATATTTCAGATAGAAATATTATTAAAATTTCAATTCAATTTATGTACTAGTAATATGTAAAAACAAGAATGTAAATTTTAACAAATTCAAAACTTAATTGAATTTAAACTTTAAACAATGTTAAATCTGAACTCGGTATTGTGGAAAGTTGGCTTATAAAGTCCTGAACCAAATAGATCTTTTTTATAAATCAAAAAATTAAATTTTAAATGCAATAGATTAAAAAATATACATTTTTAATTTTTTACACAATAATTTTAATAGTGATTAATTTGGGGAATATTGTCTATCCTATTTACCTTTTTTTATCATGACGTCAAAGGCCAATGTATATTAATTAGTGTAAACCAATGGTTCTCAAACTTTTTTGTTCGAGAAGCCCTTTTGTTCCTAAAAATAATTACGATGCCCCAAAAATCAGAAATGCCTATTTGAGACAATAACAATTCATAAAAAATTATATCAATTGTAAATGATTTCCTTTTTATTTTTTCTCTGAAAAATATGAATACATATAAATTATTTAATTAATTTAATATTAAAAAAAAACATATTATTTTAATTTTATTATTAATATTTAGTGATTTTAATGTGATCCATGATGTTTGGCTTTTTTCATTGATCAGTTTTTAATAAATATTTTTTTCATTAAATATTTGGCTTGATTAATGAGAGTTGGATTCGTATGTCTGCTTCCGCATCTAATTTATTGCGATATTTTATTTTTGTTGATGCATATGATGAAATTCGGTTTCACACAAATATGTTGTTACAAAAGGAAGAAGTACTAATATAGCTTTTTTAGCCAGAGATCGATATTTGTTAGTAATACTCAAGTATGTAATGCTAAATCGATACATCCAATGAAAAGGCAGTAACTCAATTTAGTCAATTATTCAGGAGGAGCAAAATAAAATTTAAAATTAGTTTATAATTCTATTTTTTTTTTTAATTTTAATATTATTTTATTATCTTTATGTGATAGATGGAAATACAATCATTTTTGTAGTCGATAGAGAAAAAAATTCTTTATCAGAATGCAGTGTTAAAAATTGTAACAAAAAAACGAAAAAAATTGAGTTACTACCTTTTTCGTTGGATGTATCGAAATAATGTCGTATACGCCATATTTTTCTCAAAATTATATTAAAAAAAAAAATTACTTAAAATGATTATTATATTAATTTATTTTTATATTTTCAGTAAAAAAATTAATTTTTATCTTTAATAAAAACTATAAATGAATTATAACTAGAACTCTACACTTTATTAAATGAGAACTTTTTTTGTTTTAAAAATTTTTAATTTTAAATCGTAGAGGTATATAATATACTATATATATATATATGAATTAACTTATAGAAACATAATACCTTATACATTTATTTTCATTAAATGTACAACAAATTTATAAATTATAAAATGGCCGTATACCTACCGTATACTTATAAAATTATTATTTATATTACGTATACGCACTTTTATACAAATATTGTTATTAGTGCCGTATACGCTCCAATACATCACTGGTAATACTTCTACTGCACCAAAAATCTATCAATGATATTTTATCAAATAAAGTTTTTAAACATGAATTAATGGTTAGTTCAATAAATTTTTCATACTTTGTTATAGTTAAATGTTTGGGCGTATCATTGACTAAAAGCGGATTTTTTACCCAATTACTCGTATATCGTCGGATAAAGTTTATATCTTTACCCTCTGGAAAATATTTTTTAAAGAACGACAGTATTTCATTTAAATTTCATTCTTCTGAAAATTTGTCATCATAGTTATACACTTAATACTTAAACATTTTAGAGTTATGGTTTATATTTTAATTATACTTTTATTATTTTTAATATTTAAATAATATAATATGTAATAAAATGAATTTTGAAGTTGTTTAAGAAATCAAATTAAAAATGTAAAAATTAAAATTGTTTTTAATTTTATATTCAAAATTAAATTAGGTAAATAAAACTATTAGTTTAATCTACAAAATAATAGTTAAACCTATTTTACAAAAATTTCGTTGTGCAATTTTGCTATATATTTCATCAAATTCTACAATATTACCATCAATCGATTCTAAATATTCCTTTAAAAAAGAAAAACTATCAATTTTATGTTAAGAAAAATACACAGCCCAAAATTTAATTTAATTTTTAAAGCTCGGATTTAGTCATTTGCTGTGTAGATTATCAATAAGTAAACTAAATTATTGTACATGTTGAGGTACATATGTCCAGGAAGGCATGAAGTCCCTAGACTACTCTCAGGGAGCCCTAGGGCTCCGCGGAGCACAGTTTGAGAATCGCTGGCATAAATTATACTCCATTCCATATTAGTTTGCTGTCGACCGACGAAAATGAGTTTGTTTTTGTCCATGTTAATTGCTGAATGTAGAATGCATAATTTAATAAGTTTAAAAAATACATTAATTTTTAAACTTAATAAGTTTAAAAAATACATTAATTTTTAAACTTAATAAGTTTAAAAAATACATTAATTTTTAAACTATTAATCCCAGAGTTCCATTTCTTGAGACATTTCATTGTTATGTTATATTAATATATATTTAATGTATAATACCAGAATTGAAAACATCATCAAAGAAAGTTTTTTTAATTTTCTGTAATCTTTAAATTTATTTTAAGTTTACATAAACATTTATTATGTATATGAATATAAATATTATATAATAATAGTATACCAATATTTATATCTTAATATATAATATCAATTAAATCAATGACACATTATTATAAAAGTAATAAAGAAGTATTTATTTTAATCAATTTGTTCTTCATTTAGTTAATATGACAATCTGAATTATATTATTTATTTATAAACCAAAAAAAAAAAAAAAGGAAAAAGAAACTTTAAAACATAAGTATGCATTATTTAGCTTATAAAATTTAATTTTTTTTTCATTTTAATTAACATGTTCATTTTTGACGCCTTAATCTTTTAATAATCGAACGAATTCTTTTGTTCATATTGATAGGAGTATCTCTGATAAGTTTTCCGTTTACCGTGTATGTGTAATCGTCAATAAACTTATCATTTTTAATTTCCACCAGACCAATGTTACTTGCTGAACCTCCAACTTCCATCAACCAATTCACCATTTCGGTTACTTTTTCAATTGGTCCTTCCACTGTACCGACTACATTGCCTCCGGATGTGTATTGATAACATCCTCTTACTCCTAACTGCATACCATGCTTTTGGGCATAATGATGAAAGTATATACTTCGTACAAGACCATATACTACAAAGTCAACTGATTTGAGTATAAACGACATAATCAACTTCAATATAAAAATGTTATGAATACTCAATAATCCAAACGCTTTGAAACTTTTACTAATTCACTTGATTGTTAATAATAATTAAGAATGAAACGTTAGCTTCATTAATTATACATTAGATTAGATATTTTAATCACAGAATAGATTGAATCTGAAGAGACCTCAGTTAATACATGCGTTTATTAAAACATAAACGACCGACACTCGACAATACACACTATAAATTAATAACACTTCAAAACAACGCGAGATACGCCGGGCCGTGATAGCAAGACCGAAACCACGGTTGTAGATATACCGTGACCGAAACCCACCGCTCAACAACGGCCAGATGGCGTTGCAGCAGTGAACACCGGCACACCAAGACGGCATATTAGCGCGAATAAACAAATATTTAAATTTAAATATAAACACAAGCATATAATATTATATTTTAAATCATATTTAAAATGTATTTCAATCTAAACAAAATATTAAATAAGAATAATATATCAACCAAATAACGAAAAAATGATGTAGCATATATAATTTAGTTCACACCTAAATAGTTAATGTATATTTTACCACCGGTGCAATAGCGCCCAAGTAGTTTCATAATACGTATAGCCATGACTGGATTAAGAACCTATTGGGCCCTTTTGACGAAACATGCATTATAAAGCCTCTCGTTACGCTCGCAAAAAATTTCATTTTTAAAACTATTTCATAAATATAACCTACAGTAAAATTTTACAATAAGAGTAAAAAAAAAAAACAGTTAATACTCGTATATAAACAAAAACTATTTTATGAGGCAATTTTTGTTTTCTCGATTTACTTAAAGCCAATTATTTTAGTACTTTATTTAAGTATATTGATTTTAACAAATCATACTCGGAATATAAAATCATATGTAACTTTACTTGGGTTTGAAATTTTCTATATTTATTTTTTATTCTAGTTAATTTTTAAAAATCTCTCAGCGGAACAATTAAATACAGGAATTGTTATATATATTTTTAAACATGTAAATATATAAGGAAATACTACTTCGAGTGAATGATTTCCAAACCAGTCAAATAATTTGATAATGTCAGTTAGATCAAAAGACTGTTGACAAAGCCTTCAGTATAGTTTGAGACAATCATTGCAATTTTTTCATTATATTTTTCAGTTAAGTGAATTATAAATAAAAAATGGCAGTATCACAGACCACAGTGTATAAATAACATTAATAACCATTGATAATATAAATTAAAATAACAGTAAAATGCGTCTTTTCAAATTAAAGTACTTTTGTTTGTATTTAGTGGTTTTTGTCAATAAAAAAATTGTTATTTTAAAAATTTAGGCAATCTATAATTTAAAATCACAGAAAAATGTGTATCACCTTAAAATTCTAAAATGCATGAGCCCCTATCACATTTGTACTTAAGAGAACAAATATAATTTAAATAATAATTGGAAGCACTCAATAACTTTACATTCATTATATTTGTATGGGTTTTTTTTAGCAACATTATAAACTTGATTATACACTTATTTACATAATTAGAATAATTTTATATCAATTAGTTTCATGCATGCACACAAAACTATACTTTTTTAAATGGTAATCTACCATTTTGATCGTGAATTTTTTTTCATAATTTTCAGGGGTAAAATCAACCTCATAAATAAAAAATTGGCTAAGTTAGAGCTATTCTTGCTTGAATTCTATGAGTACTATGATAACATTTTGATAATAAATTAGTTATTTATTCTTTAATTTATGTTATTGTATTTGTGATAATAAAAAATGAGTACTTTTAGTTAATAACATTAGTGTAAAAAAGAAGTATGTACAAATTTAAAATTTAATTTCATTGAAAATCATTTGTCTAAAATTGTTTAAGCCACAGAAAATTAAAATTTATCATTTTTATATATTTATGGGAAAAAATAAGTGAATTTTTTTAAAATATTAAAGAAATAAATGTTCTTGGTTTATTCCAGAAAAATTGCTTGTTTAGACATGAGATTAAAACCATGAAAACTTATCAAAATATAGATATTTTAGATTTCTAATTTATACTATTGAATCTTGGTACTAATGTGTCCTACAAGTGTCTACATTATTTAATAGTATAATTACGATGAAATAATATTTTACTAGTATATGTAATTCCTTTCCCCTCCACACACATAAAATGAATATTAATATGTCACATAATAATACTAGCAATAGTTAATACAAAACTAAATTTAATTTATATTAATAATATAGTAACTTTATATAAGTACATTTAAAAAATGTTTGTACTTAATGCATAATTTTACAATAATAAGTTTAAAAATGTAAATTTTTGAACTAATAATCCCAGAGTCCCATTTCTTTCATTTTTATTTGGAATAGTCTTTCCAATTGAGTGGCACAATTTGACCAGTAAGAATTCTCTGGATTAAATGTTTTACAGTTTGTAAATATACGTTTCATGTCGGCAATAAATAATTTTCTAGTAACATAGTAACCTGCAGTTAACCGTTTAGTGATCGTATTAAGGTCTGAAAAATAAATAAATATATTTCAATGATAAAATGTATTCACTAAATATATATAATCAATAAAACTATAAATAATACACAGAGATATTTATATAACTTACTGCACTTGTTTTCTTGTTTGTCAATTTTTTTTTATTTTCTCTTTATTAATTATATAACATTGCTTTTTATGCAAAAATTACAATTTTTACTAAATGTCAAGCAATATTTATTTCTGTACCAATAGAATAAAAAAAATTTAAAAAAAGTACTGTGAAGATATTTTTCAATTTCATTGCATTTAATAGTAACAACAATTTACTTTATATATTTCGAAATAATAGTATTATTAGATAATATGGTTATATATTCTTTTTCTTCACCTTACCTCCCAATTATATGGGGCTGACCATTCTGGTCCTACACCTTCATACATTTCCTACATCTTATCTATTCACACCAGCTATCTTCATATCACTCTCAACTCCGTCTACCCACCTCTTTATTAGTCTTTCTCTTCTTCTCCTAGCTTCAACATTAACTCCTATAAAAAACTTTCACTGCCTCTTAATCATCTCTCCTCATAACATGCCACCAAAAACAATTCTTGTCTATTCTTTCTCATTTTCCCCTCAATTCATGCAACTCCTACACATCACCATATTTATTAATTTCGTATTTTATCCCCTCTAGTTACTCCACGCATCCATCTAAGCATTCTTATTAATTACACTAAATTCATTCTCTATTCTATTTGTTTGTTCATTACCCAACATAATATATACAACATTGTTGGCCTTACTACTGCTTTATAATACCTACTTTTCAATCTTATCGGCATCCTTTTGTCGCACAAAATATTATATGCTTCCCTCCATACTTTATTTTATTTGCCATTTTCTACTCAACTCTAACTACTATTCTTCTGCACTTTCGATCCTAGTATTTGAACGCATTAGTCTCACATACTATATCATCACTGATTCACATTATATGTCTTGCTCTACTAATTTCTTGATCACATCATTCAAAAATATACACTATTGCCTATGTTCTACTCCTGCTTCTTTTTTTTTTTTTGCTTATTCTGCACCTTGAAGGTCCATCGCCTTCTACTACGCCTCTCCACAACTCTCTGTTCTTCACCAGTTGTTCTCCCTCTCTAATTCCCAGAAGCTTGAGGTCTTCTCTGACTCGGTCAGTCCATCGCTGTCTTGGTCTCCCTATCGGTCGTTTTTTGTTTGGTTTCCACATTGTGACATCATGCACTGTTTGGCCCTCCCTTCTCCAAACATGCCCGGCCCAACTTATTTGTCTGCTTTTAAGAAATCCCACAATGTTTGGTTCATTGAATATTGCCCTCAGTTCTGCATTAGTTCTTTGTTCATATATATTTTCCTCAATTCTTTTGGGCCAATAGATTCTAAGCAGTATTTTTCTTTCAAATAGTAATAATTTTTTCTCGTCCGACTTTGTTGACGCCCACGCTCCACAGGCATACAATACTATAGGTCTAATGAGTACTTTATATAGTCTTATTTTTGTATTTTTGTAGATTAATCTTGATTTAAACACTGGTACAAGCGCAAAATAGCTCTTATTTCCTGCAATTATTCTTCTTTTAATTTCTTCATGGCTGTTTGATAGTTAACATCTACTCCCAGGTATTTAAAGTTTGATACCCTTTCAAAGGTAAATCCTCCGACTACTAGCGTATTTTGCACTAGTTCTCTACGTGACACTATTAAATATTTGGTTTTTTCCTCATTAACTTGTAGTCCAATCTCTTTTCCCTTACTTATTAGTTTTTCTGCCGACCATTTTAAGTCTTCTTCGGTTTTTCCTATAATTATTATGTCATCAGCATATGCAGCTAGTGTAATTTGATGTCCTTCTCCTATTCTTAGACCCATGACATTATCAAGTACTTCTCTCACTACTGACTCTAGGGCTATGTTAAATAATGTAGGGGACAACGCATCTTCCTGTCTAAGACCTGTTTCAACTGAGAAATCTTCAGATAGTTCTCCGTTAAACTTAAATTTACACTTGGACTTTTGCACACATGCCTTTACCAATCTCACCAATTTTGTAGGGATTCCGAGTTGGGTCATTGCTTTCCATAGTCTATATCGATTTACGGAGTCATATGCCTGTTTGAAATCAACAAATAGTAGGTGCACATCTATGTCGAACTCGTGACTTTTCTCTACTATTTGCTTTATTGTATGAATTTGATCCATTGGAGATTTCCCTGGCATAAAACCCGACTAATATTCCCCTATTATTTCCCTTGTAATGAGTCTTGTAAGGTTTGATTCGGTTTAGTATAATGTTTGATACTATTTTATAACAAGTATTTAGTAGGGATATTCCTCTGTAATTCTGACAAATCATAGTGTCTCCTTTTTTGTGAACCGGGCATAGAACTGACATATGCCATGTTGTTGGTATTTTTTCTTGTTTCCATACATTATCTACTAGTCGTTTTAGTTGTGCCATTAGTTCTTTTCCTCCTTCTTTCAGCAGTTCTGCAACAATTGAGTCTTCCTCTGGTGCCTTCCCATTTTTCAACATACCTACTGCCCTTTCCACTTCTTCTACCGTCGGTTCGTCTAATATTAGTTCGACTGTGCTGAGGTTTTCTTCCACGTCTACTTGAGTAGGTTGATTCAGCATTTTTTTAAACATGTTCTTGAACTCGTTTGCAGCCTTTTTTTTTAACAGTTATTAGTAATCCTTCTTTATCCTTTATAATTGTTGCTTTTGCCTTAAATCCATTTTTAATTTCATTTGCCTTTTCAAAAAAGAGTCTTACATTGTTTTTATAGCTGTTTTCTATTATTTCAAGTCTAGAATTTTCCCATGTTCTTTTCTTTTTTCTAAACAATTGTTTAGTTTCCTGTTGTCTAGCTGAGAGTACTCTTTTATTTTCCTCACTTAGGTTTTTTAGCATTTTTATTCGAGCAATATCTCTTTCATTACTCACTTTTTTACATTGTTCATCAAACCATTTTTCCTTGTTTTTCTTTTTTCAAATCCCAGAACCTCTGTGGCCGCTGTTTTAACAGAGTTTTCGATCTCGTTCCAAAGACTATCTACGTTATTTGAACTCTCTGTCAGACGCAAGGTCTCTTTTAGTTTGTTCTTGTACTGTCTTTTTATTTCTTGGTTTTTTAGTTTTTCTTCTGTGTTAAACCTTTTGATAGAGACGGTCTTTTTTTTCCACTCCACTGATTAACGTAGTTTGATTTTTGCTCTTACTATAAAACTAGTTCTACTCCTGCTAATCCTTATTATTATTCATCTTCCCACAAGCACTGTTAAAGCCTCTCATTAACTTCTTCAGGAATCTCTCCCATTAGTACTAAATAATCTACAAACAGATCATACACTACCTTGTAATCTCACCCTGTATATATTTTATTATCTCATTACCAAAGAGAACATGTTAGGGTTCAAAGCTGAACCTTTTATATGCAAAATCTTACACTAAAATCTTCCGTTTCTCCACACAAACTCTTTACTCTTGTCATTCCCCCTCATGCATATACTTCTATCATTTTAATATACTTCTTAAGTATTTCTTTTTTCCACAATATGCACTCTAAAACCTCTTTTGAAACTCAATAATATGCCTTTTCTAAAACTATAATACCTTTCAGTTTATTTTATTTTCTACAATATGCTTTACACAAAATATCGGTTCAATTGTTGATTTTACTATTTCTCTTTTTGGAAATTTTTCATTCAATAGTCTTTTGACTTATCCTTTCCATTTCATTCTCACATCACATAACTTGTCAGCACTTCTTTATTTTCAGCTTTTATACACATTCTGAAAATCTTTTGATGCCTCTTCTCCAATCTTTGCCAAATTATACATTTTCTTTTCCTCCTCTATTATACCAAGTTATCCATACAAGTCTACACACTTTCTTAATTTTGCTTCCCTAACTACACATTTCGTTTATTAAATCTTTTGCACTCCATTCAATCCCATTTCCTTCCGTTTTTCTGACATTTTTTTCTGTTATTATTTCCATATATTTTCAATATGGCCATACATTAAATATTAAAATGATTTTAAATGATGTTAAAGGTAATAATAACGTAGTAGTTAAATTAATATAAACTGGAAAATATAAAAGTAAAATTATTAAATGTATGATTTATTAATTATAACAAAAGCACCTCTTGTGTTTTTAAATAAATATATTTTCAAATATAACTATTATAAAAACTAATTAATGAAATGGAAAAATTTCTCATAGTATTTTTTTTAGATTCTGAGCGAAGCGAAAAATGTATAGGTTTTAAAAAGACGTTTTTATTATTATTATTATTTTTTTTTTTTTGTATGAAAACATACAGCTAGAAATAATGGTCCGATTACCACAAATAGGGTACACTTTAGGTAGAAAATCGTATCACCTTGGTACTACATTCAGCTCAATTTTCAAATTTCTCAAAAGATTTTCATTAGCAAAAGAAAAACTACCAAAAAATGGCAAAAAATCGGCAAAACTACGATTTTTGTAATATTTAATTTTTTATTTCGTGATAACTAATTAAGTTTTGATCATAGGAACTTGAAAATTTTTTTAAGTACTAATATTGATAATATACAAGTGTAGTAAAATTTTGGAATGGATTAGTTGATTATTTGGTTAAATATAGAATATTGAATTTGTTTCACCTGTAATTTTTGGTTTAACAGCTTGAAATTTGTATAGAAACCTACTCATATACTATTTAATCTATTTACAAAATATTTTGAAAATCGTGACTATTTTTATCATGAAATGGTAACTCCTCGAATTTTGATCGTAGAGATTTGAAATTTATTTTGAATATTTACATATGTAATTTACACTCTTAGTAAATTTTGGAATGGATTATCAGTATAATATATTGTAATATATTGCAAAGCGCTCAGAATTGTATTTCCTAGTGCAATAAAATTGTATACAAACCTTAATAATTATAATAAACCTTCAATTTCTCCAAGGACTAAAGGGACGAAGGAGGAACATCCTAAATTGATGTTCCCTTTTTTTTTTTTTAATTATAACTTTATAACGATTATTATCAAAAAATATAATGTTAAACTAAAAAGAATTTTTTAATTTCTATAATTGACGAAGAAAACGAGTGTAGTATGTTATATGAATAATTCTGTACAAACAATAACTTTTAGTTTGATGCTGGGCAGTGATAAAAAACTGAAAATAAATGAATGAATGTAGTAGTGAGAAAAATGCTAAAATGGATAAATTATGGAGTGATTATGTTGGATAAAAAAAAATATACGTGACAAAGGAAATAAAAAGGTTAAAAAACCAGACAAATTTAAAATTTAAAAGTTAAATAAGAAAACAACTCACCCATAGGATATTTGATTAATTCATAATACCCTGGAACTTTTTTATCAACTGGATTCAAAAATGGTTCAGCTAATGTATGAGTCTTTATCTAAAATATAAATTTATTAAAAATTGTAAATAAACTATATTTATAAAAAATATATGTAGAGCACTATAATAAAAAAAAAGATTTATAGTATTTATAAATTTTTACTTACAAATTGTAATACTTTTTTTAAATGTTTACTTAATACATTAATATCAGTCGATTCTTCTGAAACCTTGTTATTTCTAGTTGATCTGGTGGATGGAATATAACCTGTTTCCATTACTCCGGGAATAGATTCAACTGGTAACATTCGAACTCCATCTAAGAAACATGTGAGCCCAGGAAATTGTTTTTCAATTTCAAAATGTTTGTCATTGACCAAATTTTTAACCACCTATATAAATTTAAAATACAATTCAACTATTATAAAACAGATTAGATTATAAAATAATTAATAATCATTACGCATTATACCATTTTAATATTATCTTGTATCTATCTGATAAAATTATGGTTAAACAAATTGTATTCATAAATTTAATAAACTTACTTCTTTCTGTACTCGTATAACAGATGTTAATTGAGTATAAATGATTTTTGGATTTATTTCACAATGCATTAATATAGCTCCTTGGTAATGTTTGATGTATTCTTGATGTATTTTTTTTGAGATCCTTACATCTTCAGTAAACCCTTGCTTTTTAAAATACTCTATAAATAATATACAATATTTACATTATCAAATTAAAACATGTTAAGTTAAACATTTAGTTACAATTTTTGTAAATAAATCATACCAATTGCTAGTTTATCTGCATAAGTAAGAAAATTTAATATATTATGTTGTATATGATAATCTTTTAAATGATTCATTAGTTGAGTTCCATAGCCATTTTCTTGTTGCTCAATTTTCACAGCACAAAATACAATTTCAGTAAATCCTTGGGATACAAATGGACAAAAGCATATACCACCAATTGGAATTTCATCTTTCAATAAAACTAGTGTCTTGTGTTTTCTAATTTTTAAATATAAAATACATAATAAACATGAATTAGTAATTATGCCAATATTTATTTTGACAATTTCAATGAAATTACCCATGTCAAATACTAAATATAGTGTTATTATTTACAAATTAAATTTTTACACACAATAAAGTGCAAAAGAAATTAATTTATTATTAATTAACAAAAAACTATATTTTAATTTATAATGTAAAACATTTCGAAATATAACATAGAAAATATAGTTATTATATTAACAATAAGTTAGTCGCGAGGTTAAATTTGTTTTACACTACTAAAAGTGGAACGTGGAGTAAAATTTACCCCCCTGAAAATAAATAATTTTAATATTGTATCATTTTTATATACATAAAAAATACTTATTTTATTTATAATACAAATAAAAAGGACAATTAACATAAAATTAATATATTAATACATTAAAAAATATAATAAATTCATTTTTTTTACTATGAAATTTAATTTTAAATTTATTATTATTACAAAATATATTGAAAAATATTATTATATAATTATAGTGTTGTATTAGTGAAATAAACTAACATATTTTATTTATCTGAAAAACAATCTGGAAAAGTTTCAATGTTATGATCTTTACATATCAAATTTGTACAGTTTATACAAACTTTTGTTGCTTTCCTATCATGAGAATGTTCAAAAAATGCGTATCTACCAAAAGCCCTTATAACATTAGATATTTGATCTGTATCTGGAATGAATCCATATTTTTTAAATTTATTTTATTCATTATCGATAATTAATAAGTTAATGAAGGTACCCAAAGTTTCATAAATATAGATAAAACAGTCTGCGATAAATAATTTTACATTTAAATATTTGGGTAAATTTATACTGTGGGCACAACTGAAAGTTAAAGTAATACTTACGTATCAAATACTAATCTCGTAATATATCTAACAGGCATTCTTGGTAGTTGGGTTCGAAATAAATTTCTCAATTGCAAGAGCCATAACATGGTACTTTTTTCAACTTTTGTTTCTAATGAATTACCAATAACTACAAAACGTATTATTCCATGTTCCTCTTCTCTTCGAGCACGGTGTCCTCTAGGTCCAGTTTCTAATCCATATTCCTAATATATTTAAATATTAGTATTAATTAAACAGTAAAAAGTAAACACATAAATAAATTATAATTAACATATAGCATATAAAATTTAATTATTGTAAATAAAATATTACATTTTACCTTTGAGTATGGAATAGATTTAAATTGAACATTTTGTAAAATGGATGCTATTTTATCTTCAGATGTATTTTCAATATTATGTTTTTCATGTTGTTTTAATGAAAGATCTCTAAATAAATGTATATAGTAATGATTATTTTTAATTGAAATTGTTCATTATTCAAATATTCATATATTTTTAAATTGTTATGGACTTTGAAATATTATAGATTAAATATAGAACTATCATATTTAAAGAATATTAAAGATCGTATTTAAAGAACTATCATATTTAACAAAAGAGTAAGGTCTGAACATTAAGTACATCATAATTATTATAATAGAACAGGCCATATTAAGTATTGTACAAAAATACCAAAATTATGAAAATATACTTATTAACATAACAATATCATACTGAAGAATTGGTAAAAAATTTATAACAGGTGTAATTAAGGTTAAAATACTCAAAACAACACTAGCTAAGTAAGGTTATTGTAGACAACTTCATGTACACTTTGAAACATTAAGTTATATCATTATTATCAAAGTAAAAGAAATGCCATTTAATTTAAAATTATTTTAAAATTTTGACTATGACTAAAATTAAAATTAAAATTTTATCACAGAAATCTAGATTTTGTAACAAATATATTAAATTTTATTTTGTTATAACTATAATTTTTATAATAATTTTATAAATTTTCATAATAATTGATGACAATTAAAAATAAATATGAGCTTTTAAATTATATCAATAACAGCAAATTTAGCATTATTTATTATCTAACTTACTCATTTAAATTTTTTAATTTTTTTTTGCGATCACCCATATCATTTTCCTTTATTGAATCTAATTCAGAGTCCAGAGAATCTATTTGAATGAATATCAATTAATATTAAGTAATTATTTATTGATGTTTTAAAGCCAAATATGATATGTCACAAATATCAAAATTTTTAATTAAAAAAAGAGCTATTAAAATTTTTTGTATTTTTAAAATAATCTTAGATGAAATTATTTTTTAACTAAATATGATGTAAAACTTACGACAAAATAATAATTCATTAGTCAAAATCGATCAAGACTCAATTATTTTTTTTTTTGAAAAATAATACTTAAATAAAAATAAAACGGACTTTTTATAAATGGCAATTATTATTATATTTTAATACAGAGATATAATTTTTTATGCACATATTCTATTTGTTTGTTCCAAATAAACAGGCATCTTATCATCTTAATTTAAAATCATTGCCAAATATTTTAATACAAAATTACTATAAGTTCAAATGGTTTTGGACACTTAACATTTGGCAGAGTCGTTAAGTGTCCCTAGATTTCTTAATTAAACATATAAAACCAATGTTTTAAAAATTGGACATATAATATTTGGTCTTTAAGCCATCGATATAAATGAATACAAAAATAATAACCCATTAAAATGATTTTTTTTAAATCAGAGTCTTTAAAATGTAAATCCCAAATTGGTGAGTGAACTGCATAAATTTCTTCTTCTAGTAGATTCATATATCTAAAATTAAAATAAACCAAAATTTTTAATTAAAAAATGTATTTGCTTAATGTTAGACTAAGTACTTGGGTAAATGATTCATGTAAAAGTGTCTTCGATAAGGTGTTATAGATAAAGTTTTTTCGTGAGTCCAATCAATCAAGTGCATTCTAAATACTTTTAATATGTATTTTAAAACATCTTGTCCAAATATCATACTAATTTTGTAACACGGTGTAATTGAGTGTAGATATTTTGGCAGTAAACAAAATGTTAGATATCTGAAAATATATATTTTATTAATGTTAATATTTTAAAACAAAAAAAATCTAATTTAACCTACCTTTGGTAATAGAATTCATAGCTTTTTCTTTGTTCTATTGATTTACAATTTGGTAATTTTGTAGGTGTAACCCATTTCCATATATCTAACTGCTTTGATAAAAATTTTGATATTTTTAGTGCAATTTTTAGTTGCTGAAACATAAATTTTTTTTTAAGAAAAACATTTAAAAATATAAATTAAAAATAAGAAATTTGGATAAAATTTCATCAGAATTTTCAGTTATTACCAGGGCTTATGACTTATATAATTTGTATTTTTGTTATATAATTTGTTTAAAATTATTATAAAGTTAAATATACAACTTTATTTTGCATATTTTAAAGTTTATATGCTACTTCAATTTATTTAACGCTGTTCGTGTATTATGAAATACTAAATGGAAGGTCGATTTTGAACGTTCTTCATTCGTCCATTCGGTCCTCAGAGAAATTAGTGGTTTATTATACTTAAAATTTTAATGCAAAGATATTGCATTAAAAAATACGATTCTGAGCGAACCTCAATATATTACAATATACTATACTGGTAATCCATTCCAAACTTTCACCACGTGTAAATTATCAATATAAATATTTAAAATAAATATCAAGTTTCTACTATCAAAATTCAAGAAGTTATGAAACAAAAAAATTGTAATTTTTGCCGATTTTCAGCCATTTTTTAGTACTTTTACTTCTCTTTAAGAAAATTTTTTAAGAAATTTAAAAAATGAACTAAATGAAGTAACTAGATACAATTTGCTACCAAAAGTATACCCTATTCACAGTAATCCAACTATTATTTATACATGAAAAAATGATTTCAGATTATTAAAAACCCAAATACAATACTATTAAAAACAATAAAACATATAAAAATTTATAAAAAGAATTGTGAGTTACGATTTTCGAAATATATTGTTAAAAGATAAAGTAGTATATGATTAGGCGATAAAATTTTCAAATCGATAAACCCAAAATTGCAGGAAATATTAAATATTTTTGGAAAAAATTTCAAAGCTCTATACTTAGTCAAAAAATCAACCAATAATTTCCAATTTTTTTAGTAAAGTACCAACTAGATGCAATTTTCTACTGAAAGCATGCCCTATTCATAATTATTGAACCATTATTTCTACCCAAAAAAATGTTTTCATACATAAAAAAAACATCTTTGTAAAACCAACCAATACATTCCTCGCTTCGCTCAGAATCTAAAATCAATATAATTTATATTGCATATAAATTATTACTATAATAAATCATATATTGTTAATATAATTTTATAGAACTAAGAGCCATAAACCTTGGTTATTATAATTATCTATGTATTTATATTATGAACTATATAAATTACTATAACTTTAATGACTTACAGTACTATCATGACCAAATTTATACATGTTAAAATTCATCAAAGCTTTCATAATGTTTGGATTTTCGAATGGTGGTGTTCCAAAGACATGATCTAATGTAATAGATGATCCAGGATAAACACAATTTCTTAATTCCTAAAATATAATTATATTAGAATAATTCATAGATATTTTAGAATCATGAATTTAAATGATTATTATAAAAATGTTATTTACTTACATGATATATTGAATTATACACATTTTCTAGAACGAAATCTCTCTCATTGGTTGGTTTTTTAAGATCATTATTTAAAGTTATTGATATATTATCTAAGTCATAAACTAATTCTATTAAAGTATTTAGTTGATTGTTATCTGAATTTTCTATGTGTGATATATGAAAAGCTTAAAAACAATAAAAACAAAATATATAATTTATAATATTATTAAATTACATTAAAAATTATATTAACCTATAACTATTTTTATAAATATAACAATCACTTTTTTGATATTAAAAATATCTTCTAAAAGAGAAATAAAAGAAGACAAATCATTTAATTATTAAAGTTATGATGAATACATATATAATATATATTAATTAATTGTTAATGTAGGGGTTAATACATAGTTCCGAAAAAATTAAGCAGATTCTAGGGATATAATATATAAATGGAGCAGATTTATTCATAGAATTAATTAATTTTAAACATATAATACATATAACAGACAATATTAAACACCTCTGCAGAGTATTAAAACTATTTTCTGGCGTTTTTAAAATACCAGTGATGTGACATTAGGTAGTGTAAAACCAAAATTTTTAAACTAAAATCGATTTAAAATTATTTGATTAACAATATATTATAGCACAAATTATTTAGCATTAATTTTTAAAATAATATTCAAATTAGTTTTATTTTATTTTGTGTTTAATGTACAATCGATGGTTAAAGTATATTATATACTTTATTTTTATAACTCGCTATGTTTAACAATGGATTAAATAAAATATTGCTTTTATAACTAGTCAATTAGTGTATTGAATAAAAATTGATATCAATTTATTATACTAAAATTGAAAGTTAATTAGTTAAAATCAGAAATAGGTACTATAATAATTAATATATTAAAAATTTATAATATTTATATTTATACTTACATAGTGCATGATTACAACTAGATTTGGTACAAATAGAAGACAGCGAAGGATTCTCTTCTAATCCATACCAACCATGGCAATTACAAGCTAAAATCTAAAAAAATATAAATGTTTTTAAAAACTTTAAAATTTAAAATTTACAAAAACAAAACAATATTATCTATATTGATATGGTACTATTATGTTATGAATAGAGAACGTAAAAACTAGATATCTAAACAAATTTAATAAAAATGTAATTGTGGCTATGATAAGTTTATGTTCTGTAATGTCCGGGCAACAATTTTTAAACAAGAAATAATATAAAATAAGTATATATGAACTGGTTAATGTAATTTATTACACAATACCAATTGATGTTTGGTAATAGGTTACATACAAAATGATATCAGACTATAATGACAAAAAATCAAATTAAAAAGGAAACAATAATTTCCGTTGGTCATACCTGACAAGAGGCTTTTTTCGACAACAATATCAATTTTTCGTGTCTAGGCAAACCAATATTTTTCGCTTTAGACTCCATTATTTTCTGTATGATCAGGTCGTTGTCGGTATTGAATCCTGGCAACAGAATGTTTGATGCGGCCGACGACGTTGACGGCATACATTTGTCGAGTTTCAACGATTTGGGCATGGTCACAACAACGGTCGGTTCCACGCTCACGCGACAATAGGCGAATGTTAAATTTGTCAGACAAACTTCTTTATAACTACTTGAGCATGTGTATTATTCGATGATTCCAAGTGTTTACTACTGTCGAAGTATTTTGTGTTTGACCTCTCGGGCACGTACATTACCGGCTACCGTCCGAAGGCACGAAAACGTTTATTATTCAGTGATGCTATATTATTTATTGCGCAGTTCAATGCGACCGGACGATAAAACGAAATCAAAAAACGATTTGTTTAATATTTACTTAAAAATAAGAACTTCTCACGGTGATAGCGATCATTAAAATATCTAAACACGTTGTAAATGACTGAAAAAGTGAGAAAACACAGTATTCTCAAAACTCATAGTACATTCCTACCGAGAAGCCGCTCTTCCGTTAACCGTTATCACGGCGTGTAAAGTGTAAACAATCATACTCACTACTCCCACCGGTCGCGTGTTTACGTTATTGCTTTAACTGAGCACCGTTGTGCCGAAACCAGGTATGTTCCGAGCTCACTCCTATATAGTCCAATAGTACAAGTTTACAAATGTTTAATTATTCAGCTATTAATATTTTCATAAATTTAAAAAATTATTAAAAATAAATTTCAATGCCAATATTAATTTTTTTTCTAAATTCAAACATACAAAATGGCTATTTTAAATTAAAAAATAATAATTTGTTTTATTTAAAAATTAAAATTAAAACAAGTATATCTTAATTATAGTGCTGGAATATTGGAATAAAATATAATATAATATCTAATTGTAAAAAAAGTGGAAAGGTCGATTGTGGACGTTCCTCCTTCATCCCTTCAATCCTTGGAGAAATTAGTGGTGTATTCTATTTAAGATTTGAATGCAATAATATTACATTAGAAAAACGATTCTAAGCGAAACTCAATATACTACAATATGCTATACTGATAATCCATTCCAAAATTTTACCATGTGTTTAAATTACGAATGTACATATTTAAAATAAAATTCACGTTCCTACGATCTAAACTTAATTATTTATCAAGAAATAAAATAATGAAACCGTAATTTTGCCGATTTTCAAGAACTTTTGCTTTTACTTTACTTTCACTATTAAGTGTATTATTAAATATTTATTATTTATTAATTTCTCCTATACAAACTATCACTGTTTTTATTTATAGAGAATGTAAGGTAGATGATTTTAGATCTATTTTTATTTCATCTACTTTAATCGAGTTATATAAATATAAACATTTTAATCCATTGAATTTAATCATGAACACAACACTAGATATATTTTAAATTAAATGTATAAATTTAAATATATATTAAATGTTAATATAGGTAGTTAAAATAGCTAGTTGTAATAAAGTATTTGGGCAAAATAATGTATTACATAATGGCTGTAATTTTTGTCCATATTTAAACATAAATATATATATATATCATTTTTATGATTTGAAGTTATTTAGAAGCTATGTTAAAAATTTTGATTTTTCTAGTATTTAAATCATTATTACATTAATTACATAACTAAGTTGTTTTTTTATTTTAATCACTTTGTTGCATATAATTATTTAAGAATTAGATTTTAGATAAGAACGCTTCCAGCACAAGTTTTACTTATAAGAAGCGTTGCATTATTGTAAATTGTTATGTATGTTTAAGGCTTATATCAGTATGTAATTTTATTGTTGCTAAATTTGATTGAATAAAAATAAATAAATAAATAAATATCAATAGATTATTATAGATTACATAATCTTTAATATTAAAATAAACATAATATATAAAATTAATTTTTTTATTAAAAGATATTATTAACATGTCAATTATTTGCGTTTTTTAGATGTTTTTTGTAAAATAGGTAATGAAGCCAACGGAATTTTCAGCACATATTTCGTCTTATCATCTTTAAGTGATGTTGCACCGACTACTCTCATAAGTAATATTAACCTATACAAATTAAAATGTAATTAATAATAATTTAAATTTAAAACATAATTATAAATAGATTACTAATAAATTAATTATTATTTTAATAGTCAGTAATAAATATTTGAAAATTTAATCAATTGATTAAAAAAAATTTGTAAAGACAAAATAGTTTATAGATCTCAGTCACATAATCATTGTAGTCCCCCCACAGCACCTATGAATGTGACGTCACCTGCCATACACAATCCTCGGTGTGTGTACAATAACAGTAGCTTGCAAAAATCTACATTAATTAATAATTAATAATAACATTATTAATTTAAGACATTATACTCATTTATACTAAAGAATATAATTACAAACCATTATCAAAAACCAATATATTCTTGGTATATTATAGGTATATATTATAATATATTACTACTACTTCTCTTTTTTTCTTTATTCATATCTCTCACCTTACTCTCTTAATACCTTAACTTCTCCTCATAGTACATCCAAACTATCCCCTCTTATTTAGCTTTATAAATTAAATCATACTTATTCCTCTTTTGATATTTTGTGCCATATATTATATTATATTTTATAAAGTATAATATTTTATATAAATAATAGTTAATAAAACCATTTTTTATGGTATTTACAAGTAATTTAAAAAATAATTTGTAATAAAAGTATTTAATCATAATAATAATAATTAATTTATAATATTTACAATATTTAAAACCAAAAATAATAATAATACAATTTAATAGCAAATATTATGTCATTACTTTCCTCAATTTGTTGAGTTTTTGGTAGGGGCATCAAAAGTTGGTTTTAACTATGACAAATGTCACAGGTAAATTAGGTGGTGGGGTGAGTATATGGATTTGAAATTTAAATGAGATGATGGAATTAATTAATAATTATTTTTTATATAATTGAAGTATTGAGATGTAATCAAAATTCACCATATATCAAATCAAATCACTTACATCCGTTGGTGTATGTTAATAAACAAACATTTTATTTTATTATTTATTTTTGTTTGTATAGCAAGTGACGTCACTGTTTTTCTCCCATTCCTACTTTTTCATCATTTTGAAGTGAGGCAATTTATAATATATAAATCCTTGAAAAATACATATTTGAAAGTCAATAGTCTCCAAACAATTATTTTGGCCAAATAATATAAAAAATAATAAATTATTAATAATTTTTATAAATAATAGTAAAATTACCTCTTTTGGCTACTAGTTGGTAGAAAAGGTGACACCCAGCTCAAATCAATAGTAAACATATTTAATATAAACATAATTATAATTATGTAACAAACTGCTTTATCTTTCATTTTTGATGTCAAATCCCTAGGAATATAAAAAATATAAAAATTGTTTCTAATATATCAATCAGTAAAATTGTAAAAATAAAACTTGCCTTCCAGTAATACTATACTCTACAAAATTATCCAAAACCTTATCATTTATTATGTTGGAATTTGGATAGATTATATTGTTTCCATAATTCAAATGTGTTGATTTAGTTTTCAACAACTCTACAAGTCCATCAGCAAATGTAAGGAGACTAATATTTTGGATAGTCTTATGAGATAATTTGTTTATATTTAAAATGAAAAACTTTGATAATCTACAAACAAACAAAATTATTAATTATTTAAACTCTGTTCCAATGACTTAGAATGTTAATTTAATTACTAGTAACTTACTCTGTGTTATCGACGGGAATTGGGAGCATACTTATTACTTCATTAGCATAATCAGTCATCGAATATATTTCATTTTCATTTAAAAGTATAGAAACTGGATAAATAGCTTCTAGTTTATTAGAAAAACGGTTACATCCTTCCGGTAAATACTGTGTAAATTCATCAAAGAGGGATAATGGTTTTTTCATTTCAGCTACAAAATACAATATTATCTAGTAATGAATTATTTTATTAAATTTATAATTGTTAGAAGTTATAATGCATTTAATACTTACTGGATGAAATATTTTCAAAAATATCTTTTGAAGTATTTAGTGTATCATTATTAATTAAATTTGATATACGTTGTGACTTTTTAGTTCCAAATGCTAGATTAAATGCTTGGTCATTCAATGATTGACCTTCAAAAGTTTTCAATTTAAAATAATCTGGCTTTTTAAGATAAGTTACTTTTGTACCAAAAATTGAAACCTAATAAAAATGAATAAAAATCAAACAATTATTTGATGAAAATTCTAATTTTTTGATTAAAACGAATATTAAATAAAAACCTTATTAGTTTTTTTATTTCTCAAAATCAAATATTTTTTTCCATTTTCTCTCCTACTAAAATCTTCTTCTTCGACTGTGCCTCCATTATGATTAAATATTTTTAATAAAGGTCTATTCGATTTTTCCTGAATTGCCATGCCACAAACTAAATTATTTGATGAATTTAAATTACCAACTTCAGTAATAGCTAGAAAAAAACATAAATTTGTTAATACATTTAAACTATAATTTAATTAATTACATCATTTTTATAAATTGGGCAAATAAGACATTTTAAAACAAAATTGTAATTAAAAAATGCATATAATCGTAAAAATATTACATTATGTACTACAGATAGGTAATAAAATATGATTTAAATATAAATTTCAGTATTACTGGAAAATACCATAAAATAAATAAAGATTTTATGTTTTTATTGCAATAAGTGAAATACAAAACTTCAAAAATTGTATAAAAACCAATAATTTATGATACTTATATGATGTTATTTTCTATAATTGTTTAAATGAAGCTAATTATTTAACAACACAATATATCACAGTATAACACCTGATGTAACATTTTTAGGTAAAGACTTTAATTAACATGGTTTAGATTAAACACAAATATTTTTGTGATAATAAAAAAAATTAAAATTATAGTTTACTTCTGTGGACAATCCATCATCATAAAATCCTTTCAAAAATACATGTTAATACAGAATATAAGTATTGGCATTATTTGGCAAATTTTTAGTTGTCAATTAAGACATGGAATTTTTTAGGGTATTGTCAGTACTTTATTAGGTAAACTCTATATTCTTTAATGATGACTTGACACAGACAATTGAATTATTTAATTATATTTATTTTATTTTACATAGAAATAGTATTTTTGATAAAAAATAAAAACATGATTAACTCACCAATAACTGGTGCTAAGCTGGATTTAATGATAACTTTCTCCACAAACCCTTCCATAACGGTACAGCCTTGTACTAGCAGTTTTTAAATTATTGAAAAAATAGTTAATTTATTAGATTATTTTCAAACCTCGAGAAAACTAATTACTAATGACATTTACTACAAGCATAAGATATAACATTAATAAAAGCCAATGGTTAAGAGTTGACAACTTGTAATTTGTTTGCAAATCCAATCGTCCCAATCTGAATATTATATTACAATCATTTCAAATTCAAGTACTCATGGCAAATGCTACAAAGTACTGAGTCTATATTATAATAAAAGATAGAAGTGGCTTCTATCACTAACAAATACCGATCTGGTTATCTAATAGGTATGAATCGATAATCTGTGATAACACCATGGTATAGTATGTACCGTAGATCAAACATATTTATTTACAAAATTATTATACAACATCTTTGAGATTTTCCGAGAACTTGATACAAATCATTTTAAATTTTATTTCAAATTAAATAAAAGTATCTTATTACATCTAAAAATCGTATTATTGGCATTGATAAAGACTCTGATGAAGATGGATTTGTAAATATAATATTGTCAGAATTATGCTATTCTTGAGAGTAAAATCTGAACAATAATGTATTTTATATATAATAAAATAGAAATTATCAAATTGAATATATTTTACAGAACAATCGTTCAAATAAATCATCATACAAAACACGTTATATAACAATAAGGATTATACATTTGTTTAAGTGTGTATTATGATTTTTTAGATTTAATAGCTACTTTTTCGATTACATGATATCTAAACATAAAGGGTGACTATTGTATATTGAACAAGTGAATATAAAAAAGTGACTAAAAGAGTAAATAAGCGTTGACGTTCACGTCAGTTATTAGTATTATTTATTAAATTAATATTAACATTAATCAAGTTAAGATAAAATGAGACCATTGTATATTGAACAAATGAATATAAAAAAAGTAGGAAGGTCAATTGTGGATGTTCCTCCTTCGTCCCTTCAGTCCTCGGTGAAATTAGTGGTTTATTATACTAAGATTTGAATGCAATTATATTGCATTAGAAATACGATTCTGAGTGAAACTCAATATATTACAATAAACTATACTAATAATTCATTCTAAAATTTTACCTCACTTGTATACTACCTATATTAATACACAAAAACATGTTCAAGTCCCTATGATCAAAATTCAATTAGTTATCACGAAATTAAACAATTTTAAATAACTGAAATCGTAATTTTGCCGATTTTTCGCCGTGTTTTTTATCTCCCAAGGAAAAACTTTGAGAAATTTGTAAAATGAGTTAAATAATATACTAACTAGACGCAATTTGCTACCGAAAACATACCCAATTTGTGGTAATCGGACCATGATTTCCGAAAAAATGTTTTCATCCATCACAAAAAAAAATAAATATATATATACAAGGGCACCCAGAGGGGGGGGGGCAAGACGGGGCATTTGCCCCCCCTGGAATTCAAATAAAATGTTGAACATTTTAACTTTTATTTTGATTTATAAACATTTTATAGATATTTTTACTTTAGTGTATGGGGTTGTTGAATGTTGATCATAATAACAATATACTTTAAGGCATAGATAACGAGTATTACATTAATCACGCAAAATTAAATACGTTTAAGTTCTGTGAATTTATATTAATCAGTAATCACCTAATGTGTAAACCCCATAATATTATGACGACCGATGCACACATACGCACACGACGTCTGTCAAATAACTGAGATAACTAAAAATAAACCGAATGTAAAGGTACAATAAAACATTGGGAATTATTGTGAAATTAAATTATTTGTCAGCGCGCCGTATACAGTGTAACACGGACCACGCTAAATTGCGTACGTATTGTATTTACTATTTAGTATATTATTTAATATTTTGTTTCATTGTTAATCTTAATACTATTATGGACATCAGAAATTTTTTTAAAAAACCTAAGGTTTCTGATTTTCTTATTGAAGCCTCTACTGGCTCTACTTCAATTGAAATAAATAATACAGTCAATATGACAACGTGCACTTTATCTACACTCTTCAACCTCGAATTTTTCATTTATAATTAGTATGAAAATAATTGCAAAATACAGCGCTATCTTAGAAATGTTAAGTGTCCATCGTGAAAGAGTGAATATAAGAAAAGAAAAATTAATTGAACAGTTAATAACAACATTTGCAAAAGAACAACCACGAAGACTACAGTTTTGATTTAGTAACGAATAAATAGCATATAATTCTGACACAATTTTTACTTTATAAGGAAGATATTTTTTTATGTACTTTTTGGTATTTGATTTAATATAAATCTAACACATTTTGTAGTTTACAAGGAATACATTTTTTTAAATGTATTTTTTGGTGTTTGATTTCATTATGCCCCTCCCTGATAAATTTTCTGCGGGTGCCCATGTATATATATAATATTCAATTCTACTAAAAATATTAGATGCTTATCAAAAAAATTATGTATTACGATTTTTAAAATATTTAGTAAAAAGATTAAGTTGTATATGATTGGTGTTCAATAAAATTTTCAAACCGATAAACTAAAAATTAAAGAAAATATTAAACAATTTTGGAAAAAAATTCAAAACTATATCAAGTCAGAAAATTAATCAATCGTTTCAAAATTTTTTTCTCAATGAAAAGAATAAAAGAACACTTATGTGAAAACTCACGAAAAAAAAAACATCTTTGTAAGACCAATACTACAAAAGTAACTAAAAATTTAAATAACCGTTGACGTTCACATCAGATAGTAGTATTATCTATTAAATTGACATCAACATTAACCAAGTTAAGATGGGTGTTACTATTGATATACATCAAACATTAAAAAAAAAAAAAATTATAATATACAATTCTACTAAAAATATTCAAATTTTAGCTTATAAATAAAAATGTGACTTACGATTTTCAAAATATTTTGTAAACAGATTAATGAAAAACAGATTATTAATTTTTTTTGTAAAAAATTATAGTGGTCCAGATGCATTTTGATTAAGTACCTTTAAACCAAATTAGAATATTGCCTAAAATAGAAGCTAAATAAATTAAGCACATAGTTTGCATTGGTAACAACCGTAATTTATAAAATCTAAATGATAATAAACATATACACATCAAAATATTATTTACATGAAAGTTCTATTTTATTATTTGTCAAATGTTAAACCTAAGTATCTAATACTAGAGACTCTAAATATTTTTTGATTTATTAAAAGAAATTAAAAGAATCTAAATTATCATCAATATAAAATTATAAGTTAACCAAAAATTGTAAATAGTTAGAACATTATAAACAGAATTGGTTTTATTTACATGGTTCAATTAAATATATAATTACTATGTAATTTATTATTTATTAATATTAATTAAAATTATAAAATTAATTTGTAAATTACCTAATTAATAAAGTATAATATATGTAAACATTTAAATTAAAACATTTATTATTTATATCACAGATAAATAATGAATTTAATTTAAATAAAATGATTATTATTATTTTTTGTTTAATTTTTACTCTGTGAAGAAAATGCTATATCTTTTTTTAATTGAATTATGCTTTGACGCTGATCAATTGGTAACATTGCTATTTGCGTATCAGTCAATTGTAAAACTTGGAATATTAATGAATCCTGAAAATGATTATTTCGAATTTAGATAATATTTCCTATAAATATTTGAATAAAAACTAGTATTACTTTATCAAAATGTTGTACTTGACTTAATTGTTTCGGATAAGATTGAATAAAGCAAGGAGCTTTTGATACTATAGGTGGTGGTATGGTCATAAAATTTCGATTAGATACACAGCCTCTAAATGTATCCATCCGATAATCTAGATCCATTAATGGTCTTGAAGAATCTCTTAAACTTCTAAAAAAAATTATAGTAAATAATCGGCAAGTTATTATTATAATATTACTTACGGAAATGGCTTAGGAGGAAGTAAAATGTTCAAAGTTGATGGAGGTGGTTGGCTTAGGTCTATAATCATTCTAGGTTCATGATGTACATTCCAATCTTTGTTGTCTAAAAATAAATTTTAAGTACTTACTTATATATTTTGAATATATTTATAATAGGTAATACTGACAAGATTGAGTTATTGAAGGATTGGGAACAACCCATTGATTCTTGTTATGAGACATTAAATCAGATTTTAAATTAGACTCAATAATATTTGGTATTGATTTTGGAACTACATGTATTGGATGTAACATCGTCTATGAAATAATAATTAAATTAAATTACTTAAATTAAATATATTCTATAGTAATACATTGTATTTGTATTGTATATGTATATTATAATTTATTTTATTTTTCATTTAACATTAGTACATGTATCAAACTTAAATAATTAGTTTATATTATATATATATATATATATATATATATATATACACACAATTATTAGTTTTTAAAATTAATAGTCACTAAAAATAAGTATAAGATATAAGATAAGGTATAAGATGTGACCTATCAATATTTTTAAAACCACATACCTAGTACAATTAATTTTGTATTATTTATATTAATATAATAATAATAATAAGCAAGTATCTATATGAGTAGTTTATTTTATAATTATGATATACAAACTTTGGCAACTTCAGGGTTAATTATTTTCATAACAACTTGTGCTTGTAATAATGCATATCCAAGTTGTGGATTTCGAAGCAACATATTTCTAGATTCTACTGGATTATTCTAAAATTTTAAATGATAATTTTAATATTTAAGTTAAATTTGTATTACAATTTAAAATTACTTGAATGCATTCTTTCATTTGCTTCATAAGCTCATATAGTTGTTCTGGTGATAATGTAACTATTAAATTATTTATGATTTCTGGTGCTTTTTCAGCGTTGACTGGATCACCATATAGACTTTCTGAAGCTGGCATTCCCATCATTAATGCTTTATTACAAATAAATTTAAATCCAATATTCAATTAATAAAAAATTTAAGTTAACTTAATGTAATTACATTGCATTTCAAGTCTAGACTTCTCTGTACATGCATTGTCAACGCGTAGTGTACGACCTCCAATTTCATAACTATTTAGATTACGCATAGCACTAAGTGCAGTTTCTTGATCTTTATACTCACAAAAACCATAGCCTTTAGGTTTTCCAGTTTCCCTGTCATAAACCAATCTAAACGAAAATACTAAAATTAATTTTAGACAAAAAAAAAATATTATAATAGTATTAAGCATAGATACTTACTTAAATGAAATAACAGGTCCTACTTCACTAAATATATCCTTAAGCTTTTCTTCAGTAGCCTCATAAGGAATATTTCCAACTAAAATTAGCAAACATTTTAATATATAATATACAAATTAATTTAATTTGTATTAGTAATTAGGTAAAAAAATTAAAGGATAAAAATTGTTTCATTAGATAGGTGTTCAAATATTTTAAAATATTACCAAAAACACTTCTCATAGACTTGTCCAAAATATTTTGATCAGCCATTTTATTGATATTTTAATGTATAATATAATTAAACTATAAAAGTGCAAAATGTAATTAAATATTTTTTTTTTAATAATTAACAATTATGTAGGTTCTACATTATTTTATACCATTGCAAATAAATGTAAAAGAAACAATAAATAAACAAGTAAAGATCTATTAAATTATTTATCCTAATTAAAAAACAAGTAAAAATTATTAAATTTACCAATACAAATCTTAAACAAATGACATTATAAAGTACAAAACTATAAACATGAAAACGGAAAGGGTCAAGATTGACTAAAATGTAATAACTATTAACAATTATTACATTTACATAGAAAAATAAAAATGACTTGAGTACCTATTTACATTTTACACGGATTTAACGTTATAGCGCATAACCTATTCAAGTGTATAACTGTAAACAGTTTTGATAAATAATTTATATTGGTATCTCCGTCGTGTTCTCCTGTACAATATGTAACTTTATATTATATTATGACATAGACTAGTGATTCTCAACCGAGGTGACACAATTGTGATCTTAAAATATTTTATCAGGTTCCCATGTACCTTTATCGATAAGGATATAAGCATAAATCTACATTAGACTTTGACTAAATCTCTTTCTTCTTGTTTCAAAGAACCACGAAAGGAAAGGAATATTAAGTAATTTATGTATTATAATAGAAACAAATATTAGATACATTAAAAATATGAAAATTCTATGATGGTTTTAAAATGTACAATCGATAATTGTTCCCACGAAAATTCGTCATTTTCGTTTTATGTATAATGTTGTTCCATGCCGCGCTGGAACTCAAAATCTTTACTATGTATTATATATTTACGTTTAAAATATAATAAGTCAAAAAAAAATCCATCAAAAGTAGGTATAAAGTTATGAAAGGTAAAATTATCCTTTTAGATCATAATCATAATACAAATAAAAAAAAAAATGGGAAGATCGATTGTAGACGTTCGTCCTTCTTCCCTTCGGTCCTCGGAGAAATTAGTGGTTTATTATAGGTACTTAAGATTTTAATACAATGATATTTCATTAGAAAATACGATTCTAAGCGAAAATCAATATATAACAATATGATATACTGATAATCCATTCCAAAATTTTACCACGTGTGTAAATTATGAATGTAAATATTTAAAATAAATTTCAAGTTCCTACGATCTGAACTTAATTAGTTATCAAGAAATAATAATGAAACCGTAATTTTGACGATTTTCAAGAACTTAAACTTTAAAAGCTTATAAAAAAAATTATCATCACAATTATCAAAATATTTTATATAAAGATTAAGTAGTATATGTCTAGACTTCGATAAAATTTTCAAACCGATAAACCAAATATTGCAGGAAATATTAAACATTATTGAAAAAAATGTCAAAACTTTATACTTAGTCTGAAAATCAACCAATTGTTTCCAAATTTTTTTGTCTGGTATAGAACACCTATGTTAATACTTATAAAAAGTTTCAAGTCCCTATAAACAAAACCTAATTAGTTATCATGAAATAAAAAAAGTGGAAAAAGCCAATTGTGGACGTTCCTCCTTCGTCCCTTCGGTCCTCGAAGAAATTTGTAGTTTATTATAATTATTAAGATTTGAATGTAATTATATTGCATTAGAAAATACGATTCTGAGCGAATCTCAATATATTATACTGATAAACCATTCCAAAATTTACCATGAGTGTAAATTACATATGGAAATATGCAAAATAAATTTCAAATCCTATGATCAATATTCAAGAAGTTATCATTTCATGATAAATATTGTCAGTCACGATTTTCAAAATATTTTCTAAATAGATTAAATAGTATATGAATAGGTTTCTATAAAAATTTCATATCTTTAAACCAAAAACTGCAGGTAATATTAAACATTTTTGGAAAAAATTCAAAGCTCTATAATTAGCCAAAAAAACCAAACTGTTTCAAAATTTTACTAAACATAAATTTTACCTATATTAGTACTCAAAAAAATTTCCTACGATCAAAACTCAATTAATAATAAAAAAATTAAAAAACTTAAAATAACGTAAACCGTAATTTTACCAATTTTCCGCTTCTCAAGGAAAAACTTTTGGGCAATTCAAAAAATGAGCTTAATAAAGTACCAACTAGATGAAATTTGATATAGAAAGAGTACCCTATTTGTGGTAATCGGAACATTATTTCTACCCGAAAAAAGGTTTTCATACATCAAAAAAAAAAAAAAAAAAGCCTATAAAAATTGCCGATTTTCCGCTTTTCAAGGAAAAACTTTTGGGAAATTCAAAAAATGAACTTAATGAGCTTAAGTACCAAGAGTACACGATTTGCTACCGAAAGCATACCCCACTATGATAATTGGACAATTATTTCTATCCGTAAAAGTGTCTTCATACATAAAAAAAAAAAAAAACATCTTTGTAAAACCAATACATTCCTCACTTCGCTCAGAATCTAAAATTTGATGAATAAATCATAAATGGTATACCTGCTAAATACTTATGCAGTTAGGCCTAGCATAGATCAAATATACAATATTTGTATATTTAATCTATGGGCCTAGCAACACTGAAAGAGTAAAACTATAAAACCGTTACTAAAAATAGAACATAATTAACATAATAATTAAGACACATAGACACATAGTACGTACACATCGCACACTTCAATCAACACAATAATATCATTAAACAAAATATAGCATGATCGCTCATTGATCGGTCTGGTTCTATTCTTTTTAAACTACTTTCTCTGAGCAAAATATAAAAAAGTCACTGATCAGTGATCATTAATCGTAACAACCAACTGAACACACCTTAGATAAGTTTATAGTCATACAGGTAACATACGTTCTTTTCGTGACAATCACACAGTTTTTCAATTTTTATATTAAATATTTCATAATTATTTTTAAAAAATTTGAACTCATTCAATCGAAGTTTTTAAATTTCAACTCATCTTTACGTAATTAAGTCAAAAAATTAAAAATTATATTATTTTTTTTATACGTTTTTTATTTATCTCGTGAACTCAAACTATACGATTATTGCCATTTATTTTACTATTTAACAAAAATTGACTTAAAAGTGGTATAATAATATCATCTTTGTCAGAATAACTTATCTTGACAACTAGTAATGTTAAAACGTAAAATGTATCACTTGTAGGTGTATGTGTTGTTAGTGTGAACTGTGAATGGAGTTTATAAGTTTGTGACTTTATACCTAGTTGTAGCAAAATATTCCGAATAGCTCGAAACAGCTATATCTGCTCTTTCACTTTTCAGTACCTATGTGCTGGGCCTAGTGCTGGATTTGGGAAAATAAAAGTAGGGGAACTTTGAGACTTAGAAAAAAGTAGCAATGGTTAAATTCAACCTAACCCGTTGGGACTTAAAATAATTAGATGGGATACACTAAAAATTTTTTAAAAATGAAGAGGTACTCCGTCACCTTTCAATTCAAGCATTGGCTGGGCCAAAGTAATAATAAAATTATTTATAGTTACTTTATTACAATTATATTCGATTCCAACAACTAAATCAAAATTTGTAGAATACTGTTCTTCAATTACTGTAAGTTGATATGCATTTATCATACCGATAGTTTTAACATTTCAATTTTCAATTGAACTAGTTGAAGTGTTATTGATTTTCTGGACAATTTACTATTGTAAAGTTATAAAAACTTTGGCTGAAGTATCTTTAGTATAAAAGTACCTGTATATATATATGCAGGTTGGCATAAAAAGTTAAGTGTTAACAACTAATATCAAATTATCAACTATAAACTATTCATTTTGACTTGACTTATCAAACGTAAATGATAGCGTCTTTAATGTCCTAATTTTAATTCATCGTTTTTTTTTTATAGAAATAAATAGTTTTTTGTATTATGTACTATTGAACTTCAAGTGAACAAATTACCTATTATTAATTACGTAAAATTAAATATAAACTAAAACATAAATTTATAGATAATATTTTTATTTATACACAATTAAATGTACAAAATTTAAATAAAGTAAGTAGGTAAGTACCTAAGTTATTCAAAATAATACACAGAAATAATGTATTAATTATAAATTTATAATAATTACTATACAACAATTAAATATATTTCATCATTATTAATTGTCTGTATAAAAAAAAATATATATTTATATTTTATATTGATAGTATTTACCTATGTTAAGATAAAATACACATTACTTACATACTTTATACATATAAAGTTATAAGTTATTATGACCTATGAGTAATAGGTACCATTTATATAATTTTCAAATGACGAATTACATTCTTTACATATTTTTAATATTTTTTCTGATCTATCTTTGTATTTTGTTACTTATGCCTACCTATACGGTTTTATATCAGCAGAAATTTGGGAAATTTTTAATCGATTTAATTTTCCTTTTTTTTTTTTTGTAATATTTTAATGGAATGTCAAATAGTTGGATTAATTAAGTTTAAAATCCAATTAAAAACTATTATGGATCTTCAACGTTGAACCACAAATGTTACTGTAGTACATTTTCCTGGTTCTCCGATGGTGTAGGTGAAGTTCGGTGCCACTTTCCGGAAATGTACTATATTGAAGACAAATCGACGATTAAATCAAATCACGAATCGATGATTCTGAAATCTGAATATTAGTATATTACATCATAGCGCGTAGTTATACTATAATCATTAATCTGTATTTAACCGTAAGCTACCTACATAAAGGTAAATAGGTACGTACAGAACAGCCAGTGACGTATTAAGGGGGGCCAGGATTTTAGAGAATTTTAGGGGCGGCAATTTATTAAAATTTTAATACTGTAATACATACTATTGTAACGGTACTGTTCGTCTAGTGAACGTCCGTCGATAGATTTGACTAGTGGAATCCTAAGGATATAGTTGGCTAAGCTATCTCTGCACTAGGAAATCTAAAGTTCTCTATTTAATTTATATAGCCCCACAGAGACTCCCAGGGCTCGTATTTAATCTCAGTTCAAATAAGTAAACTCTCAATTTAGCAACACAATGGAATATATATATTTAGCAACGAAACACCTATGTAATTATATATATATAAATTATACACCTGATATCTGGATCCAAGCGATTGACCAATGGAAATCCGGATGACAGGCGGAGACGACGCGCACAGACAACAATTATTTAAATAAAATATAAAAATAATTTAAGTATAAATTATAATTTAAACCTCGCGCAATGACGGTAATAAGTCGACTCTCGTATTTATTTGTTTATATTATTCTCGTGTTGTATATTGCGTCTCCCCACTTGTCATACGTACTGAGATCGGCGGTTAAGAATTTATGCCTATTTGGCAAAAATTGGAGCAGCCGTTCGGGTCGCATAATGTAACCGTAACACTATTCTTAAAATTTTTATCAGTAGGTACAAAAGTTAGTACTACACCGTGACATAATGAGTTTGAAAAATTTTAAATAATAATTTATTGATGATATATTACTTTATTTGTCAATGAAAAAGCTTAACGATAGTTTTAAAAGACAATGATTTAAAAATATTAATTAATTTATAATTAATTTTTTATTATATTATATTATTTAACTATTTTCTATTGACTATATACAATTATAAAAAGTATAATATATATTTAATAAAACTGCTGTTATTACTTATTTTTCTAAATACATAATTGATTTATTTTAAGAAGTGGATGGGAACGGGTCGACGGAGCGGTAAAAATATTTTGACTTGGGGCGCCAAATCTCTAAATATGTCTCTGCGTACAGCAGTTGTGGAATATGTAATGCCATATCTGGCAGTGGAATGTTATACAGCGGGTAATAACTGCCCCAGGGCGCTATAGGATTTGATGGCGCCAGAAAGTTATGAGTAAAACTATAAATATTAATTAATAATAACTTATTTAGACAATTATAAATATTTCTTTTTTTTATTATACATTTATATTTATACATATATATTTACAGTCTACAGAAAAATTAAATTAATACAATTCATGAACGAAAAAAAAAACAGCGATTTAAAAGAGAATTATTTTACATTACTTCAATAAATTACTTTTGTATTTTTTATGTTTTTAATTATTAAAATATAAAATATAAATTATAATTTGTATATTATATAGTCCATCATTAAAAATTTAACAAAAAACTCGATCACTCTCAAAATATTTACCCAAATTGGCAAATTGCATATATGATCTAACATATTACGATGGTAATCATAAGCACCAGTGCTTGTGAAAAAGTGTACAAATACATCATCCATCATAAAATTGTTATATTATTAATCGCCAACGCCTATGGACAAAAGCGCCAACTCGTAAAATTTTTTCTAGAATTTATTTATCCTATGTGATTTTGCACAACAAATCTGAATAAATTTTCGATTTTCGAAGCGGAACAACGAGTGCTAAATATGCGTAGTACCTAATCTAACCGAAACGTTTTTGTATATAAATGGTTTTCCATCGAAAATATTACCTTACCTATAAGGACACCAGGACATGGGTACATCAGGACGTAACAACTGTACGCGATACGAAATATTCAGTCACAGTCAAATTATTTTGTCATGGGGGGGAATAATCCTGATTTTTCAACATAAATTTTGACTACTGTAAATATCAGTCATAATATATTGTATAATAACATTGTAATAAAATTATTAAATTATTAAATATATTTTAGATTCTGAGCGGAGCAAGGAATGTATTGTTTTTTTTATGTATGAAAACATTTTTTTCGTGTAGAAATAATGATCCAATTACCACAAATAGGGTATACTTTCTGTAGGAAATCATATAATCTTGGTACTTTATTAAGCTCATTTTTCGACTTTCTCAAAATTTTTCCTTTAGGAAAAGAAAACCTACCAAAAAATGGCAAAATTACGGTTTTCGTAGTTTTCAATTTTTTTATTTCATGATAACGAATGCAATTTTGAACGTAGGTACTAAAATTTTTTTGAATATTCTCATAGGTAGTTTACACATGACGTACAACTTTTGAATGGATTATCAGTATAAAATATTGTAATATATTGAGTTTCACTCAGAAACATATTTTCTAATGCAATATCATTTCATTCAAATCTTAATTATAATAAACTACTAATTTTTCCGAGGACCGAAAGGACGAAGAAGGAACATCCAGAATCGATCTTCTCGGTTTTTTTTTATTATAAATATATAGTTAATAAACGGTATATTGTTAAAAATAATACATAATAACAAAAAGGTCATGGGAGGGGATATATCCCCCTAATCCCCCCCCCGTTTGACCATCACTCAAAGTATATATATATATGTAGATATACTATTACCATTGATTAAATATATACCTATTTATATAATTAAAAAAATTAACATATTATTTTCAATAATTACCTACTTATTAACAATTTTACTTATACAATATAGTACTATAATAATACTATATTGATTTTATAAAATTAAATACCACCTATTCAATAAGTTATAAAATATGATATTACATCATTTATATAGCATTATTATAATTAGACTACTTTCACTTTATAGCTAGATTAAATGATGTTAGTGTTGATCAAGACTTCGTCGAAGAATATAATTTGTAGTGTAGTATTATTTTCAACTAAAATACCAAAAAAATGGTAAGTTTAAATAGATATAAAATTTAGTATATAGTATATACATTTTAAGTTTCAACTACTTCTTTTATAAAAACTATTAATATTAATAATTTCAAGAATTTATACATATATCCTTTTTATCAAATGGATAATATTTTAAATTTAAAAATTAGTATATTATTTCATTCAAACTTACCTACTTATTGCATTAAAATATTAGTACAGTACTGCAGGTTAGGTTACGTTACGTTAGGTACTTTAATATATTAATTTATAATTTCAAGTCATACATTATAGTCTCAATTAATTATGATATATTATTATATGTTAAATATTAAGGGGAGATATGGTCACTAATTATAATATAATTATATTCTTATAATGTTTTTCAAAAGTTTTTAATAAAAATTAAAAAGCCATATTTAGAAAATTTTTGAAATATTTCTTCCATAATCACCCAGTTATATTATTTAGTATATATCAGTGCTTGGAAGAAATACGTTCAAATGAACTTGTACCTTTGATTTCGTTTAATCTCCAGGAACTTACGGGAACATAGTTTCTTTTTTGTTTGAAAGAATAAATTGGAATTTCGTTCCTATTTTTAAAAAAAATATAACTAATATAATGAGTTATAGAATTAAATCTATGTACAATAATATACGACAATATTGACTACAAAATATGAAATATCTAGTCATTGCAGTAGCAATATTTAAATAATATATGTATTATTGTGGAAACTAAATATTATCTTTTACATTTTTATTTGTTAAATTGTATTTTAAAATTAACTTGTATTTAATAAATAAATTATACATTTGTAAAACAATACAATTTTTTAAATTACTGTTCCTTATTTAGGAACTAGTTCTTTTTTAATAAGATGAACATAAACATGAACTAATTGATTTTTTTAAAGGAACTTTCCAATCACTGAAATATATATATATAATAAGTATTATTTAAAATCCAATATTGAAATATGGTTTTTGTTTAAAGTTTACTTTAAAAAAAATCAAAATCTATTAAAGATTTTCTTCTTACTTCTAAAATAATATACATATTACATAAATATTTTTAATTAATTAATTATGCTAAAAAATAAGATTTTAAAATATTTGATTAAAATAAATTACCTATTAATAATATTATGGTTTATTTTAGGCAAGTTTATTAACAAAAGAACAAAGAGATGAATTACTGAAGCCATTGATTTCTAACAACTGGTCATTAGTAAAAGACAGAGATGCTACATTCAAGGAATTTGTATTTTCTGACTTCATTCAGGTGTGTATACCTTAATATTATATATAAATTAGAAGTTATATATCCTCTCTATCCTTTTCGACAATATCCTATGCTACCTGGCTAGCACCAGTTACATGCCAACAAAGTTCTTGGTTAACTAGAATTTTATGGTTTTGGTTCATTAAATTATTGGACTTCTTTGGGTATTTATGGCCAGCTTTCTACAAAATTCCGATGCTCCCATGTACAAAAATTCCATAGCTATCCAGGAGTTAACTAAAACATTAATGCCAAAATGTATATTTAGACCATTCAGAGCTATACTTGATCTCTATATATTGTTTAGTATATAACTAATTATATAATTTGTATATTAAAAAAACATTTATAATAATTAACAGGCATTTGGCTTTATGACTCAAGTTGCATTGAAAAGTGAAAAAATGAATCATCATCCAGAATGGTTTAATGTATATAACAAAGTTCAAGTTACATTATCTATACATGATGTAAACGGATTATCGTTAAATAATATTAATCTTGCTACATTTCTAGAAAATACTGAAAAATCAATCAAAGTATCATCTTAATTAGTATTTGGTGTGTTAAAAATTCAAATTTTTATATCATTATTTATATATTTAATTTTATTATTTTAATTTAAAAAAAAAATTCATTTTAAAAGAAAAAATTATTCTTATTTAAAATAAATATTATTTATAAAAATGTATTGTTTATTATTTGTAATAAAAAAAGAACTTTAAATAATATTATAACATGCCTTACAAATTTCTATTTAAAAATATAGGTTAAAATTAATTTTTTAGATTGAGTACTTATAAAAAAACAACCCTAAAATATGTACTAGGTGATTCATATAACTTACTACCTACACTTATTATCTTCATCAATATTATTCTTATTTCTTTTTTATCATAATTTTTACTAACAATTTGCATACATTTATATTTCATTGATTTGTTTATTTTTACATCTAATAGCATGCTAATTTTTTCTATTCCAATAAAATGGTAATGTTTTTTAAATAACACTGTGAAGTATAGAAGTATCCTATTATCAAATTATTTGTATAATGATTGCTAATATTTCAAAGAATAATTATATAGAAGCATAGGAGGTGCTTTTATTACAATTGATATGATTAATAACAATAATTTACAATTTAATATTTTCATATTTTATTAATATTTTACTTTATTATTATGGCCATTACAGCTATAAATGTCTATAGTATTTATAACTGTGATAACCATAGATAAGTAGATAAATAAAAATTGACAGTATTAGACCAGATTATTACAATGGTTTTTTTCTTAAATAATTTTAAACAATATGCTAAAATTGAGAGAATAACTAAAATTTACTTATTCATTAACAGCATGGATAAAGTGTTAAAGCTAAAAAAAACCAAATTTAATAGAATTAAATCACTTAAAAATAATGTTTTTCTCTCATTTCTTATTGTATTCTTAAATTATTTCACCATCTGTTATTAAAAATTGTTATAACTGTTACCTTAATCTACTACATATAATAATATATTTATATTTATTTTATTTCATGTATATGAACCTTTGCACCATTCTGTTCAGGCCGGTATAAAGGGGGTGGGGTGTTTAGTGGTTCAAACCTTCCTGACATTTTAAAGTAAATTTACATTATATATAACAAATATTACAAACTTTATTTATAAATTGTACAAGGTACAACTACAGTCTACAATTCATTTTATTATTATTATAATTTAAGTTTGTATACATAAATATTTTGTACTATAGAATATTATCATTAAATTAATAATACAATTATGTAATTTTTAAATATGTATTAAAATTATTTTAAGCCCCTCCCCCTTGGAAATTTATCCTGAATATGTGTCGATTCTGAAGAAAAAAGAAAATTATAAAAGGTGACATATATTTTTTTTTTTTGTGAATAATATTGAATATAAAATAACTCAGTATTAAGTGCATTATAAATATGTAAATATAATTGGGAAGGCTTAGATTAGCTCTAATGAAACTATTTCTAGTCCTCTGTTTTTACTTCATAATTATTGTATGTGTGAATATCATAGAATAGTAAATGCTGCTAAATATTTTTTTATTATGATCTGATTCATTTCATATGTTTATTATTATTAATTATTTCTATTATTTTTTTTGGTTTTGAAATGTGTAAATGATACTTTCATCATCTATGTGAAGTATTAATAGGTATCTATAGTTTACATGCAACAAGAGTGGTTTACCTACCTAAATGTTGTTGATATAGAAAAATAATAATCTAATT
>CM023361.1:8887074-9229045 GCA_013282895.1 Eriosoma lanigerum
GATATGACATTTCCTTCAAAATATACTTTTCTTTAAATTCTTTCATAGATATTTATAAGTTCAATCTTGCCACAATTTGAATTCTGCATTGCTATAATTTTGATATATTCACTGTTATTTAGTGAGACAGAATCATTAAAAAACATGCACGTATAACATCCAACCGTTGACAGCTTGCACATAAATCAAGTTTATGATTTTGGATTAAACGTCTAAGTTAAATAACAATAAATACTTACTATATAAAATAAAGAACAAAAATGGCCAACTATGTGCTAACAAGTGTAGTGTATAATTCAGTTTCCAAACACTTCCTATTGGCTTCGACTCGACTATTGTATAAGTTAATATAGTTTTTTCTTTAAATTCCTAAATTTTGAGTAGGATACATTTCATATAGGTAACAATTTCATAATGTAAACTTTAAATGTAACTTTACTAGGTTAATATAATATTTATCTAATTATTAACTTAAAATATCAATAACTTAGCAACCCTACATTGTGTGTTTTTAATTAAAATATAAGTCCCTTATGAATTAACACTATTAGCAGTTTTAAAATTATATATTTAAATTTTCCAATTCAAAGGCAGCGATGACTTCAGGTTTACACCATAACAGTGCTAATGTCACTGGATATCCCTGCTAATATACCAGTTGTGGGCAGCATATTTCTCTCTCTGGGTAAGGTGACTATTTAAGGTAGAGACAACCATGATCTTCCCCTCTTAATAGATCTCTTAGTTATCAAATAAAAATATTGATAATATACAACTGGGCTTAGCCTTACGCCAAGTTTCAGGTCATATAGCCAAACAACACAAATATTGGTATATTACATGCATGAAAGATATAACACAATTAATAAAACTTATTCAATGTTATTGAAAAAAAAAAAAAATGTATTTTTATTTCTTTTATTTAATCACAATCACACATTTAAGTAGGCATACAAAAAAAAAAATTTACAAAAAAATAATTGTATTTATTAATATTATGTTAGTGATGTTTTATGACTCAAACACTGTAATACATTGCCATCTTAACCCAACCGAGTGAATATAATAATATATTAACCCTAAACAAAGGTAATATTATTACATTTTATACAAACAAACAATTTTAACAGACTTTCTTCATTTTAAGAGAAAACACTGAATTACTTAATATTAATATACATTAAACTATATATTATTTACCTTTTATGGTAAACACTAAAATTATAATTAAATATTACAGCTAAGTATACTGTATAAGTATATTTATTATTGTACATGTGCGTTTTTCTATAATCTGGGATCTCATCAAAATATGGTAATTGTTTAATATAATATAGTAAAACAAATAATAGCAAATAATAGTTTCAAAGATGAGATTGGTAAAAAGAAAGAAAATTATTAGTTTTCTTAACTAAATGAGAATTTGTATATAATTTATTAATATTATGTACATACATTAGCAAAATTATACAAATATTATAAAAAATAATATTATAGAATGATATTGATGTTACATATATGTAATATTTAAACAATTTATTATTAAAGGAATTGTAAAATATAACGTTTTAAGGGAATAATATAGAACAAAATATTATAGTTATAAATAAAAATTAATGCAAAAAAATGATAATAATGAAATAACACAGCTTTTAGCTATACCTCTTCAAAACATTGGACCAAAGATTATTCATGGGAAGAGGCAAGTTATTCCGGCATACAAATGTAAATATGTAACAATTTAAAATAGTAATATTAATATTGTAATGTAGAAGTAATGACTATTAATATTACATTATACACACAGAAGATAATACAAATAGTATTTTTAAATAGATTACAATAGCACATCAACAGTTAGATATAAGACTTTTGTTATTATTTTTTTTTTAATTTACATAGATTATACATGCCATTTTAATAATCAAATAAATATTGAAAAATGTAATAAAGTGTTAGTTTTTTATAAGAATAAAATATATAATGAATATTATAATATAACATATTATAATATGTATTTAAGGAACTTTTCTGTAATATATAATAAGTCTAAAAAAAAAAAATACATGTTTTGTGGAAAAAAAACAGTTTTGAATATTTTTAAATTGGGGAATATTATTTATATATATTATGTAATGTGTTTTTAAAAAATATAAAGATTAACTTGATATAGATTACTCGACTAGCGTATTTATTAAAAAAATAGATACACAATTTTATTTTCATAGTTAATATAAATCATGCTAATAGCTAAAAGGTCAATTTTTTCCGAACACACATTTTTTTACACACCACACACCATAGTTAACATCTTAGTAATTCTATATAGTAAATGTGTTTTTGGTTATACCTTACATACAAATTGATCCATACAGCATCATACAGGTATAAATAATGGCACCCATTCTTAAGTAGGGGGACATAAACGTATACTTAGGCTTAATAATTTTATACATAAATAATAAGCAAAATGTATTATTATTTTTATTTTTATTTAACTCATTGTTTTATACACTGTAATATTTAGTTTACGTCATATATGAAAAACTGTATTTTATATAAAGACGATCTAAGCGATAAAGAGATGTAATGAATGAGTTTATGTGTAACGTGTATGTGTGTTTGTGTGAATATTTAAATTTTATTTATAAAAAAAAACCAAATCCTAAACTGTTTGATTACATTTTTTTTTTTTTTTTAAAGGGAAGAAATGGATGGTAGAAAATATAGGAGAATTATGTATAGGGATGATAATGACTAATGTAGACCCAGGAAGTCAGTAATACTGTCCTGGATCCATTGGGAGAAGGCTTGTCGTTTGGCTGACACACCAGTTTTTTCTAGACCCAACGCACAATCAGCTAAGTAGTCTTCGGTACGTACGCAAAAGTAGCTTTTAATAGGACTGCGACACATTGGACATGTCTCTAGTTTTCCGAAGCATGATGCACATATGCACGTGTGACGGCATGGCAAAAGGGCTCTGGATAGCGGGTAGTACTGACACACAACACACAATTGTTCCTGGCCAGAGTTTAAACCGCCACTACTGTCCTGTACAACAACAGCTCTTTGTGACGCATCATCACAAGCATCATCTTGGTAACTAAGTGCGTTACCGGTAGCCAAATACAATTGCTACAACAGAAAACAACAAAAATAAAATAAAAATAAATTATTATAATACATTTAGTATTTTAGTCATATAGGTAGTGTTTAGTTATATTCTATGTGCATTATATAATCAAATTAGATAAAATAATCAATATTCAATAAGTTCCTAAATCTAAGTATAATATTTACTAACATATATATAATACAATACTAACCTTTAATGATGACAATTGTCCGTTTGCTTGTTTAAGGTATTGTGCCAATATATTAGTGGGTAAAGTGCATACATTATCCCGTATATGTACAACATTCACTAATGCTACCTGTAAATTTAATGAAAATTAATATTTATTAAGAAACCACAATAAGTACGTTTTATCAAAAAACCTGAATGTTTTCCACAAATCTGTACGATTTTAGAAATTTAGTACAAGTGTAGTCATAGGCTCTAAAAAATTGTCTTCTTACCCCCAAATAAACAAGTTATATTTATATACCATTCATTAAACATATAGTTGTATTTAAAAATTATAAATATAATTTACTCATTTTAACAATTAATTTCTAAGTACATGTTAATCACAGATAATGTTTGTAATTACATCTACACAATATATATTATATCTTACAAAATTATATGTGTAAATACTTTGTAATACATTTGTATTGATATATGCAAATTGTAAAACTTTTTAATTATAATGTAAAATAGAAAGAAATAAAATATTATGCATACCTATTGTTAAGTTATAGTTTAATAATATAGTTTTTTATAATAAGTTTTTTAATTTTTAAAATTTCATATATCATTTGACAGCCCTAAAATTGGGAGCCTTAGTTCTGGGCCACAGGCTTATTATATGTAAATCCAGTCCTTATTTTAGGTATTTTCAGAAGAATTTACTAAATGTATTAATGAGAAAACTTTCAGAAAACAATTGAAAATTAAAAATTAAAAATTAAATAATAATAATAATACTTATTATGTACTTATTATTCGTAAGTACGAACTTTTAAACCTTAATAATAAGATATATGAAATATGAATTCTATATAAGTATATACAAAATGCATATTATATAATATATAGGTAGATTCTTTAAATAACAAATATAATATAACCAGTTTAAAATTTGTAATATTTTGTAAATATCTATATAATTATAGTCTATAGTTGATAGTTCTATACTAATACCGACTTATACTGAACTTACCAACTAATTCTTATTCAAAATTAAGTGATAAAATATGATGTTACTTACTGTCTCATCTGGATGTAAACTAGAGTTTGCAGGTGTATCTCGTATGAGGAATATAACTAATGGATAGCAGTGTCGCGGTGGTGTACCTAAATCCAATTTTCCTTCTGGCATAAACATCTGAATCGTTTTTTCTGTATGACTTGTTTCGCTAATGATTATGAAAGTTAAGGAAATTAAATAAACAAAATAATTGATAGTATTTTACAATATTTATAGAATTCCATTGTTGTTTGTTTGGTTAAATTATAAAATAATGCACAGAACCGAATTTAGATATGACATTGAGGTGACAACATCAGGGTGGAAAATGTGTAGAGGCTCCAAATATATCAGTAAATATATTTTTCTATTTTAAATGCTACTTTTAGTAGATTTATTGTTTTTAAAAGAAAGAAAATATCAATTATTATTAATTTATTGGCTTAAAAATGTAATTTGTCTTTTACATTAACTGTTTAATAATATAATTACAAATATAAATTACATCTTTACTCTATGGTCGTAATACTTAATCATTGAAGTTTTCATGTTTTGTAATTCCCATTAAATAATTAAAAAATTGTGTGGAATCCTTGGCTGTATCTCCCTCAGACAGTCAGACTCCTTAAATTCAGCCCTGATAATCAACATAGTACATAATTTCGGATATATTATGGATTTTAATTGGTTTTGTATAAAATAAAGGATACTGTAATGTCATTCCACAGTGTTGATAATGTCCACGAAGTAAAGAATCATCTTTGACCGCTGTTTGAAATGAGCTCCATGTTTTCCACAGGAAATGATGAAGTTCTCGAATAGAAACGCCCCAAAATGCTTGCAGTGTATATGGAACTTGGCTTGAAATTGTACATCGAAGGTCTAGAAAGAAAAAATATATATTTAACATAATACTTATTTTTACTGGAAATTTGAAAAAAAAAAATTATATATTGTAAGTAACTTATAATATCAAACATTAAAATTGACCAATTTAACTCCACTTCATTCATTTAAAAAATTTCCTCATTTCGTTTAATTAGAAATTAATTGTACTTATTTCACTAGAAACCTTTAAGATATATTATATCGGAATATTGACAACCTTTGAAACGCATTATATTATATAACTATATTTAATAATACACTTTTTACCTATATTATTGCAATAACAATTCGCAACATGGTCTAAAACCTCAAGGGTATGTTTGTTGAGACTATTATTAATCGCGTGCTTAATGCAATAACCTCGAACATAACTAGAATATAATATAAATTAAGCCATATAGAGTTGATGATCACCAAACATTTTATAGTTTTACTAAAAGTAACCCTTTAAAAATAATTGTAGAAAGAAAAAAACAATAATGTTAATTACTTTAAAAACAATTTAATTACTATGTTATTGTTATATATAAACATACCTACCTATTATTTATTAATTTATTAGTAAATATTTAAATTTTGCTTGATCAATAATAATTGATATACATATGGTATGTTGTAATTTTGTCATCCGACTTAGTCAAACTTATTACTATTATAAATGTATCTTTTTATATATTATTATATTATAATATAATTATAATTTATTATTATATAATACTAATATAAACTCAAACCCCCTTAAAAAAACATATTTTCTACCTACCCATTGCCAGATATAATAATAATTATGATATCCAAATATTTTAAAAAACAAATTAATTTATAAAACGATAATTAAATTTTAATGGATTTTAATAATTAAATAACAATACTTAACGAATACTCATGTTTAAATTTTATACTATTTCCAGGGTACTAGTGATTTAAATAAAATTAACAATTACATCAATATTAATGTAATTCATTTAAATTGCCAATGAGAACGGATATACTCGAAAAAAACATTAGGGTTTAAAAACGAAATTTAAAAGTATATTATATTTACAGAATTATAAAATAATAACGCGTAAAATACTTATAAATTACTGTCCATACACGGAAATACTTATCGAAAATAATGCAAATCATTACTTTAAACTTTTCATAAATATATTATACTGCCGGTATTTGTTTTTAAATTAGTGACTATAATATAATGTTAATATTATCGTAATAAATTCTATTGTTATATAGTATAACAAACTAAAACATTTAAATAATGCCTTGACTTTGACATTCATAAATTCATTACTTACCAAAAATGCATACTTAAGCTTAACTCAATTTTTTTCAAATAAATTAAGAAAAACGATATCAAATTGTAATTAGTTTATTACACATGGATTTTTCATCATTTTTTAAAAAAAACCTAATAACTAATAACTTACCTACCTTGCCTACCTAATAACTTTATCTGATAAACAAAAATCTTTCGGTATTTGTCTTAAATGTTTGTACAAAATAACAAATAACAGACAAGTCAAACAAAATTTTATCCCGGGTTTATGAACTCTATTTATATAATTTGTTATTAACATATACCTAGTATGTACCTATGTATATATATACCTATATTGCTATATTATAATTTACCCGGAAAAAACAATATCTCTTGAGGTTATAAATTATAACACCAACATGTAATTAATAATGAAGTAATGAGTAATTAATTACACATTGAAGATGCTAATCATTAAATCATCATATTAAATGATAATGTTAAATATTTCTATTAGTTATAACTACTCGTAATTTAATCAAGTCAATAAACAAAAACAAATATTCATGATTCATTTTAAAAAATATATATTTTATAAACACATACTTTTAAACAATAATCAAATACTTGATTAAACTAGGTATAATAATTAATACATAATAAATCACAAACCACAGTAGTAAAAATATAATAATTACGTATAGACCTTAAAATGGTATACGAAATTATAAATAATCGATATGTTTTAATATATCTGATATAAAATTGACCAAAAACTTAATATATTATATAATATATTTTAATTAGTTTCAAAAATAATTATAAACACAATATAATACTGTATTATAATTTAGAAAACTAAAAATATAATAAAGTATATATCATATTTATAAACCGATTGTTTAAATATATTATTGTTTGAATTATATATTTTCAGATAGAATTTTTGTTTTAATAGTTTTCAGAATATAGAATTGAATTGATATGCTTTCATTAGAAATATATTTTTAGAATCAAATACAAAATAGTATAAGATATCATTAACAATGCTTATATTTGTACTTTGATATTGCACATACATTTTTTTTTTTTAGGTACCGAATATAAATGCTATATAACATTATTTAAAAAATGTACTTAAGTACATTTTACTTAACATTTCGTATTTCCTACTGCACACTTTACTATGCATTTTAGGCCCTGATCATTATTTATTTCTGTGCATCATTTATCAAACTGATACTCACAAGATTTGTCCAATAACTGGATTTCTATCACCAGTATGATTAATATGAAAGTTTAATACTTTTTAAACTAATTAATGTACTAATTAAAAAAACGTTAAAAATCGAATTTCTATTATGTTACTATCAATTTAAAAATACACACATGCGTATAAACTATGGTAAATTGTACACTATTTTGTGTCTAAATTATTGCAAGCAATTTTAGATATAATAACAAATAAAAACATTTAGTAAGTAGGTAATCTACCTATGATAATTTAATTACTTTAAAATTAATAGTTATAACTATTATTTTTTTCCCCTAAAAATAATATAAATATATTACTTGTATCGAAAAAAATTTCTTTTGGATTCATTAAGCAAAACATTTATATTTATATTTACACGTGTATAATAATCAAAGTGTTCTTACTATTAAATTTGCATACGTGTTTTAAATTGTATTTTAAATAGGAATGATTGACGTCAGACCTTGGTCTCAAGACTAAAATGAATGTAATAATTTATATTTCTATTGTCCAATACGTTATTATACGTACTAGCTGTCATTGTACTTAAAAATGTTGTACACACAGTCCACAGAAATGTGTCTAAAAGCCATCGAAATTAAATAATTATCATAAAATATAAAAAAATATTATAAAAAAAGAAAAATAATATTTACTTGAAATGTAATAACGTGTAAAAAATGAAAATTTGGACAAGTTAGATTGATACGTAGTATCTACTATTAATATACTAATATTAGTTCGGTAAAACTCGGAAAAGTTCGCACAAAATTTAAACTCGATACTAGAACATAGATATTTTACAACGAATACTAAAATATACTATATTATTAAATATTGTATACTAGATATAATAATAATTAGATATGTCCAGTGCCTAAAGCTAAATATATATAATGCATTTCATTAATTCATTCGTCTCGCATGACGTATATATTTCATTTATAGTACAAAACTATCGACTGGAGCTGTTATTAAAACCGGTTAATTATAACCAAAAGTTCGCATTTAAATGTCTCACGGTATAACACAAGACGTCATCTATGCATATATTTTTTTTTTTAATGTACAAGGATGCTTAATTGTTTTTTATACATTTATATGGGGAAAAAATCGAAATCTTCACAATATATTTAAAAAATAAAAAATAAAAAAACATAACTTTCCGAAATTTAATTTACATTTAACATATTTGCATACTAAAAATTATAATATAATTTTTTTATGTTTGGTTTCTATATTTATAGTTTTATTTTAATTCTAGGTTTAATTAATTATTATACTTTTAGTTTGATATTACTCAATGTCACATTACTCGATAATCAATTTCAAATCATAATAAATTACAGTATTTAACCTTTTAAATTAGGAATAATTAGAAATAATTAGAATTTCTGTGATTTAATAAAAAAAAAAAAATTTCCAACGAGTTTAGATGTCATTCACATGGTATTATAGTATTTTCGATCAAAATGTATGGTACCTACCTAAATGGCTAAATAATAATGCCAACGACATTTGTATATTTGCTACAACTATAAATTATAATTAAACAAAGTAATACTGAAATAATGGATACAATAAACAGTTATATTTTGGGCTCTTGAGGGAGGAGGGAGGATGATCCTTGGCTCGTGAAAAAAATATATAGATAAATTAACACTGCAAATTATTATGAATAAAATAACATAATATAATATATTTAAATTGTTAATTGTGAGAAAAATACTAAAATAATTTGCATTTTCTTAGTAGACGGATACCTAAACCGGTATTATTTAATCGTTAGAATATCATAATTGAACGCTATGTTTTTATTTATTATTATAATAATAATGAATAATTATAATGACTATAATACTGTATTATGTAAATGACGAGTTTTAATAACAAGACAATAAAAACAAAAATTAATTCTAAACTATCTCCTATAGTACTATTTTTAGTACATATGTATTATAAATTGTCTAACATGCTCGCAGCTAAATTCGTGAGTTATTATTTTTTTAATTGTATAATTAGTTTTCATGTATTAACATGTGAGTACATCTATAATTTCTGTACTTTTGTAGTTATTTCTGGCATATAAAATTTGGTTTCATGTTTGTCGGCAGACAAGCCCGTAACTGAAAGAGGGTCAAAAGTTCTTGAGTTCTAGAACCCCTCTCCCCGAAATTTTAAAAATATAAATTTTATTATTATTAAATCGAATAATAATAATATTATATATAATATACGTTAAAAATTGGACCCCCATTCCGAAAATTTTTTACAGTTACGGCCTTGTTTGTTGAAGTAACTTGTGAATTATAATCGGTAATAATAATATTGTGTTTTAACTTTTACTTTAATGTCTTCTTCGACTTATTATGATTATAGATCTGTAGATCAGAAAATAAAAATAAGAACAGAGAAAAAAGATAAATCTAACTTTTAAATGTTCAGTTATCAAGTAATTTTTTAAAGCAATATAGACTAATAATATAATAATTTTGTGTTAAAAATAGATTAAAAAAGGATATTAGATGGAGCACAATTTGTGTACATTACCGGGGCCAAATATCGTATGTAGGTTATAATTTATAAGTTTATAAATAATATAATATAGCGGTATCGAATATTTTATATGATCTTGATATGATACGTTGCTGGTCTATATTTTCGAGAATATTTAATTTAAATAACAGTTATCAGCCGCAGTAATAAATGCTAACGATCATATAGAATTTTTTGAAATAAAATCAATAATAATTATATTAATTTCATTGAATTATGAAGCGCAATGATAAAATGTTATTGAGATGATAAACAATAAAATAGCTCCTAATGAACTAATGTTTACAATAATTAAATTATTTAAAAATTTCAGAGAACCAACTGTCAATATCACTAAAATAAACACGTATAATAATGGTCCCATGCAGGGTCGTGATTAGTGTGATTAGTATTGATTTTATAAAATGACGAGTTAATGTAGAGTGTATAGAGAATATAATTAGGGATATGAAAAATGCATTTGAAATCGTATTATACCATATTATATTATTGTGGAATTTTAATTAGAAATTATTATTATATTTTTAATTACAGAGGTCTTCTTCTCTTTATTGTGTCCATGTATTATATTAAGTACAATAATATATCCACACTTGATGAAATTAAAAGTATATAGTATAAAAATGACCTACCCTTCTCATACCAGTGATTATGCTTCTGACATACACACGTAATAAGTTTATATATGTATAGATATATACGGTGAAATAAATTATTGTTACGTAAAATTATGTTCACCCTGTTTATAGTGAATTACATAATTTTCATATAAGTCAAGGGGTGTTAATATAACATTTGATTAATGATAATCACTCAAGCGGTTCCTATATATTATAATAATATTATATTTAGTAGGCGTTTTTATTTTTTATTGTCTCGTGTTTAAAAAAAATATATATAAGTATATGAATATTTTATATATATATGAAATACACGCAAACACACACACACACACATATATATACTTATGCATATACATATTAATAATATTTATTTCATTCCATTTTAAAACCTTGAAAGAAAACCATACTGTAAAGCGTAAGTAATTATAACCTGGAACGTGTCGTCATGATGTAACCTTCGGAGAACCATCGTGACGACCCCACCTACTTGGCTTACAAAAGTCCGTCTGTATGGAATAGTATAGTTATAACTTATAACTAATAATAAAGCATGAAATCAATGCATAATAGGAAGGGGTTTAGCAAGAAAATTATCCAATAAAATGTTATACGCAGAGTTTCGATTTTTTTTTTCTGCCACAAATTTAATTAAATTAAATTGGTTAAATTTAACTGTAGCGTTTATAAAATTCATTACACTGACCATCAATTACACAATATATCATTCTATAATGAAAATAAGTATAATAAATGATATCTGAGTGATACTATAATATAGTATAGTTATTAAATATTATTAATAATATTTTTCAAAATAGTTATGTGCAATTCTACACATAATATAGAATTAAAAACTAATCATATATTTAAAATAAGAAGTTATATACTAGAGGTATACATATATAATAAAATTGATATGCGTGCAATCAATCAATGTTTTTTTTTAAAAAAAACATAATATAATACACGTAAATCATGTATTAAATTAGATGCAAATAAATGGGAAGCTAGAACTATTTGAACAGAGACTATAACTATTGTGTACACAACTCACGCCCTTCAAAATTTCGAGTGTTGATTCGTTATTAGTTACTCATCAGTGAATGTCGCACACACAATGACCGTTAATAATAAAAACTTAAAATTATTTCAAGGTTATGTACACTTCGTAAAAAACCAAAAAATAAATCTACCTAAATAACACTACCTATATCTTTAATTTTGGATTAAAATGTATTTAAACAGTTTATTATTAATAATAATATTTCCAAATATTAGTAGTTTTTAATTTTTGGTGACAAATTGTATTATAATATTAAAAAAAATATTCAATTTATCTTGTGATAAAAATTGATTGAATATTTATGGCCGATATTGTTAAGATAATTTACAATGTAATATATACAAAATATATTATAAACATTTTTATACAGTATTACATACAAATTCAAAAGCGTACATATACGAAAACATGTCTTATACAATAAGAACGCTACTTTTTAAAATTAAAATTTTAAATTTAACTATCGGCCAAACAAATAAATAACTAGGATATCTATTTACTAATTGTAATACTCCTATATTTTATTATGAATTCTAGAACAAACTAAATTTTATTTGCAAATCGTATACAAATTACTATTTATTTATGTTATATATAACTCTAATTGAAAATATAAAAATGTAATATATAAAATAAACAAAACTCAGAAACTAAATTAATGAATATTATTTAATAATATTATAATACCATAAATTATTTAAATACGTATACTATATACTACATAATATAGTGGTTAGAAAAATATTACATCAGTACAATTAATATCTCATAATGATAATTTAATATATTATTTATACATTTATTAATATTATTATTAAATATTATGTTGTTCTAAATAAACTTAAAACTTTAGTAATTTACTATTAATAAAATAAATACAAAATAATATAGTATAACATCTGTATGTAATAATTAGGCAATATTTATAATTGTATATATTATAAAGTATTATCATTGATCATAAATACTATAATATATTAGTATATATAATAAATGCTATATTATAACAACATACGACAACAACAAACAATATGTACTGAGTATAGATATAAAATCCGAACATTACTCCTCCCAGAACAAATGGTATTTACATATTTTATAATTGATATCTATTATCTTGTAATGCTTTTATCCAACTATAATATATTAATTTAAATTGTACGTTAATAAATATAACAACAATAATTTCATAATTAAACAATTTTAATGTTTTTAAACGATAAATTTTAATTTATTTGATACAACATACGAGTATCAGGGTACCTATTGGCTATATTATACAATACGGTCGATCATATTTCATATTAACGATCAAAGTTTCATTTCATTGACGTTATAGTATCTAATGACGATTATATCAAAATTGTAAAAACTTCTTTTTTTTTTTTTTACTCAGAATAATTATTATGCAGATGGTATTATACATGTACGTCTGAAAACCAGTTTATTAAAATGTCTACAACCGTTTACGTAACGGTTAGACTGTAGTATTTAAATAAATAAAATACTTATCTATTAAACGCAATATGAAACCTATGTTGATATTGCACCATTTAAATAATTTCAAAATAATAAACTAGTCTGTATTTTCTAAGAAATATGTATATAATATCGCACGTTTAATATGTCACAACTAATTTAAATCAATCCAATAACATTCTAATCAATACCTATAGTAATATACATTAAATAATATAGTTTATACTTTCAGACTTTAAGAATTAAACATAATTTTCTGGATATTGTCAATGCGTTTTCCAATATTAATTAAATTTAAATGTTATTTAATTTTAAAGAATGTAAAGATAAACGTATTATTATTAATACGAATATAAGTATAAGTATAGTTTAAGTGTACTCTATATTTCCAGACAATATAAAACAGTGACGATTGTAAATTTATTATAACAGGTAGGCACTATTACACTGATATTTTTAATAATTTTTATGATACAAATAGCAAATTAAAATTATTGCATTTTAATTTTCAATATAACAATAATTATAGAATTATGGATACATTTTTCACGTTAATTATTTATAAAACAAAACATTAGAAAAATGCAACATTTAAATTTGTAGAAATAATATACACAATATATTATATATCATTTATACACGCACACTTGTGAAACGTGATCTGAATTCTGAAGGTGAATAATATACAGCGTAATTCATACACTTGAATAATTATAATATTAAAAAAACATAATATATTATTAAGTTCTTCCTGATGAGTGATAACGGATGTTTTCGTCAGATTTCTAATCAATAAAGTGTCTAAATATAATAATTTAAATTGCACTTATAAAAAAATATTAAAAAACATAATTACTTGAATTTTAAGTAATATATATTATGTTCATTGATAGGTATCACAGAGGGCATCACAGACTAAATAGAATTAGAAATTAATTGTTATTGAGGGTTTTATTAGAACTATTATAAAGAACAAAAAAATAAATATACTAAACATTTTACAATTATTTCAAAATAATATATGAGTACCCCAAACTTGTATTATTAAAGTATTTGTGAGTTTTACTGACATAATTGTTCGATAATTTATGTAAAAATGTATTTAATCATAAAAATATCAGTGCATGAGTCATAAAATGAATTTATATAATGCTATATTTAATAGCTATAGTTGAACTCATCTTCAATAAATGTATTATAGTAATAAATAATAATAAATTAATTCTTTGAAACTTTAAATGCGTAACAAAATGCATATTATAAATAATTGCACAAAGTTACATAAATATTAAATTACATTGTATTCAAAACATAATATTTATAATTTTATATTTTATATTCGTCTTATTAATTGGTTACCCGATTCTTATTATGCAAACTTAATACCTTTTAGTACCGTCAAATTTGTATTATCTTATCATACATATTATAATGTCTATTAATAATTTTAAGTAAGTTTTGTTGACATATTTTATTGAAACTTTGCCAGATTAGTTTTAATTGTTATTTGGTAGTCTAGTATTAACATGTTCTTTAAAGTATTAAAATAAAGCAAAATAAATTAAATAATCGAGTATCTAATGAAACGTTAACTTTTCCTATAATTATCCCATTTTGGGAATATTTCCGGAAACATTCCTTGGAAATTTCTTATTATTCCGGGGAGTGTGCCTATTTCTATTTCCTATTTAATATGATAAGTAATAGTTGTTGTGATTCGTATTCGCTTATTAAGTATGATAACTTAAAAAAACTACATCGTGTATTAAAATTGTAAATTTTAACAACATCACTGAAATATTAAAAGTGTACGCGTGTACTCACATTTACTAAAATCTAATACTCAACTATATTCTGTCCCATTTAAGAAAGTTACGTATGTATACAGACAAAAAAACCGCAGCCAAGTCGACAATTCGATTTACGTACCCGAACAATGCCGACATATTCGACACCATACCTTTATTAAATGGGACAAAGTATATAATTCATTATTATTAGTTTATCAACTATTAACACTCCTGAGTCCTGATACAAAATATAAACATTAAAAGGTGATGCGACACTTTGTACGGTAATATGGAAAAAATGCAACCGCGGACATTTTGTATTATGACAGGTACAAAATACAAAGTACCTAGGTAGTAACAAATTTACTTATGGCGGACAGTTTGTAGTTTTGTACTATTTCAGGTAATAACAAATTTATCGATAGTTATATAGGACATTATTATTATTTCTTATTCTCATAATACTATATAAAATTCATTATTACAAAAATAAAAAACATTTATTCTTATATGAAAATGCCCAACAAATAATTGTATTATATTATCACTATCGATCGATAAGAATATTTATATAATTATTTAATAATGAAAAACAACTATAATCATTTGGGCAATAAATTATGAACAAATCACTTGATATATACCATTATAAAGTAATAAGCTTATCAATAAGAAATTCAATTTTGAATTATCGATAATTTATTTCAATAAACAAAGTACAAAGTGTCCACGATCGAAAGTTATCATTTTATTTTAACCGTATAAATTGTCCGTATACCACATTAAAATACGTTTTAAAATAAAATTGCTTTAATCTCCTGCTTATTATTATCATTGTTATTATACTATTTCTGTTATTGTAATAGATATATAGAATACTATTTATTAATAAATATTATATTTTATAAAATCTTTAATTTCTTATTTATTATTAAAAACGATATTTAATTATGTTTACAACAATTAATAATTATATTTATACTGATTATACTGTTCTTACTAATTATTAAATTTAAATTAATTTATTATTGTTTTACATTTACCATAGGCATGAGTAGAAGAGGCATTAGTATTTACTGAAAATATAATGGCTATTTTTAATTTTTTAATTTTTACTTCCTATTTTTATTTACAAACATTTAATATAAAATTTACAAAAATACAAGTTATTTATATATTAACATCAAAAATTTTAAATGTGTATGCAATTATTAAAATATCAATAAATAAAATAGAATAATTAATTTCATTGCAGATAATGAACAATTAAGTTAATTGGTTGTAATAACCTTTCTATTAATGTTAACGTTATTATTTTATTCTACACAAAAAAAAACAAAAGACTTTAAGATGTAATATGTGGAAGCAGCTAGTTAAAATTAAAATAACATTATGTATACACGACAAAGTTGTTGAATTTAAAAGAATAAATACTTTCAATATTATTAATAACACCAAGAGTTTTAATAGTCATAGGTGTACGCACACACTTTCTATAGAACTAGAACGATCCGGTTTGTACAGGGTCAGATGTAAGATGTAACATAACAAACAAAAAATATAGCTCGCGATTATAATAATATACTCCATTAACGAAAACCACTTTCTTCTTACTTTCTTTTTTCAACGGTATGATCACTACCAATTCAGGTTTCATAGTGAATGTATCAAGACCTGTTTTTCAATATATAATATACTTATAGTCTATAAATAATATTAAGAAAAAAAAAATCTTTTACGTATTATTTTGTTATACAATAAATAGTTATTCCTACTAATATTTAAATTTAAATTGTATTGTATAATTTCACAAAAAAAATTTAATGTTATTTATTATTGTAGCTTTGTTATATTACCTAATTGGACGAAAAACTATTAAAATACTAACAATTGTGTAACTGCAAACCAACTGAATTCTAGAAAGTTTTAGTTCAGTATTTTTAAATTATGTTTTAAAACCCTTAAAGATAGAAAATATAAATTTACAATATTATATACTTTATATAAACTTTTCTTTTTTAATTATATATCATAATTTAAAATCGTTATAAAAGAAAAAACCTATTTTGCAATTCATCGATGATGTTAGTTCAGACAATTAATAAGAACGCATTTGAAAAAATGTCTGCGTAAAATTATATTGATCTTTGATTCCTACGTGTGTATCGAAAATTATACAATCTTGATAAAAATAATATTTTTATTATTTCAATTAGTCTATAGACGCTAGTATAATAGTCGTATATCGCCACCCTGGGGATACAATTGCATGACACAATCGCGAAAATTGTAAACATAATGAATTTTTTTAGCTCATTTTAAATACAAAAGTGCATACGTATTTTAAAATTTTTAAATACTCAGTTTTAATAATGACTAATATTAATTGTCACTAAAATAAAACACAAGCAAATCATAACCAATAATTTTAAAGATTACAAATAATAATATAGTATAATTATTAGTTAATATCATTGATAAATAATAAATATGTATTTAGTAAAATATTTTGAACCACTATAATATGCTGCAGTGGGCTTAATAATAAAAAAAATCATCCACAATCGACAAAGTGGTTCAAATTTCAAAACATTCAATATTCTAATGACTTAAATCATATCATATTATTAGTGTATTATAATAGCTTTGATAATAAAACTGAAGTGATAAATATATTTTTTATTAAATCTCATAAAAGAAAGTATCTTTAGTAATATATTTTATGAGTCTAATGAAAAATCCCCACATTACACAACAAACTTCCGAGAAAACAGATTTGTTAATAATAAATTTAATATTTATATAAAACTCATTGCTTTTATTAGAATCGTCGAATACAAATATATCAATCATTTAAGTTTTAAATTAATAATTATCAAGATAAACCTATAGTTATATAATGAATATATTATTATTATTATTATTAGAAGTTAACAGTAGGTACCTACTACCTACACGCATAGAAAAAATAATGTAAATATTACGTAATATGATCAAGTCAAGGATTGGATATAATATTTTAGCCTGTAGGATATGTAATTTTGTATAATTCTACATCTACAATGCGAGGGTCAACAAGTACTTTTGAATAAGTATATTTCGTTTTATAACGATAATTTGATTACATTTATATAAAAAAAAAATGAAGCTACTATATATTTATAGTAACTTTTAGTTTTCTGCTCATATACATTTGTTCTCATGGTAGGAATACTCTATTCACTGAACTTAGATTTTTAATATTTTTAATATAATATTATAACATATTATTGACAAATCAAGTTCGAATATCAACAAATTATATTTCATGGAATTCCCATTTATAGAATATAATTCATACACCTACATTTTCCTACTAGGGATGCTTTTAGGCATACAAATTACCGAATTGTGTAAAATATTTTCTTGTCAATAAAATAATTTTTAGCAATTGTATATTAACATTATTATAAAGAAATAGTATTTACGAGTATATCCGATACCCAAATTATTTGTAAATGAAAAATATTAAATTATTCATCGATAATAAAAGTTTAGTCAATTATAATAATACATTTAAATAATTTTTAATATATTTATGAAAATATTTGGATTGTTATTGTTTATACATATAAATGATTACAAATAAATATTTCACTATTGTTAATTACTGTTTGTAATTTATCCATTATAAACCTATTTATTTTTAAGTTCGATTTTCGATAAAAATTTTAAAAATTTTTTTATAAGCACGCATAACGCTTGTTACCTGAATATGAAGAGTTCGATGTCTCATGTAATTTAAATGTGAATGGAATGTGAACTTTCATCATTTTCATTTGCGGTATCCTTTGTTGAACAGGATGTACTCCATTACCGCCAAACATTAATTCTTCTCCGTGTAGCCAAAATACCGTCATATTTCTATAATTTAAACAATACAATTCAAATTAATATTGTCTAATCTCAAGAGGAATTATAATAAACAAAACAATTATATTGAGACCTAATCGAATTGAAATGACTACATTTTGAACAGTTACTTTTTGAATCTAATCTATTTTAATGTTTGACAATGATTTTTCGACAAGTATTAGTTGTTAAAATTCCAATATAGTAGATGAACACAATTCTCAAATTGTATATATCATTTAAATTTTAAATGTAAAAGTACAATGTGTAATGTATTCAATATAATAGTTAAAATAATATAAGTAATATAATATAATAGTTTAGTTCAAAGTAAATTTTTGTAACAAAATAAAAAGCTACTATATTAATTAAATTAATTGTTTATAGCATAATATTGAGATTTACATCTGAAAATTATTTACTAAAGTCTGAAAGATCATATCTGTTAAACAAGTTTATACGGTTAAACACTAAAATACAATTTTGTTACAAAAACCTGTGTTTCAAAAAATTTAATTTCTGATAAAAAAATTATTTTCAAAAACAATCTAACATATAGGTACAATCAGTTGTATAAAATAAACTGAGTCAAATTATATATTTAACTTTTAAATATATGTTATCATAAATTAATTAATAAAAAAAATCTATAGAATTGCATCAAATGTATATTTTGATATTTTAATAAACATAAATTCTGAATTCGTATAAATATATAAATACAACAATGTTGTAAATTATTTTATTTTTAAGAAATAATTTGCAATTGCCCACAAAACATTGCAATTAATAATTTAATTAATGTTAATATTTTAACAAAAAAATGACTAAATAATCTGAGGAAAAATAACATAAGTAATTATAATATAAAAAACTATCGGAAGATAAAATAAGTGATTTGAAACTTGTCCTAATTTGCGGTTTAATCTAAATAGTTTATTATTAATATAATAATCGGGACAATTATAATTAAGGCCAAAATCATGATAGTTATCAATAAATGAATACCTAATTAAACAACTGTGACGTCGAATAAAATAAGCTAAAAATAGCTTACTCATCGAATACAATAATAATTAATAATCCTGATCGTTAAACTCAGAAATTAATTCATTATATATTTATTATTGAAGATAATTTATTCAATACTTTGATATTTTTGATATGTAAAAAAAATATTGAGAAAAATAATCAACAAATTGTTTAGTATCGATTTAAATGTATCAAAATATATTATAATACTAATAAGTGATAATAATTTTGGTACGTAGTATGTCGGTACGACATTTAAGTACGTAGTATAAACTATGTCACAGTTGTAATATCATATTTTGTTTTACATGGCAATAATATATATAGGTATAAAAAATAAAATATAACTATATAATTTAAAAAATCAATTGAGTATCGATATAATGAATTTTGGTAACCCATAAGATATTAATATACTTTTTCTTACACATGATATTAGTAAAAAATTGTATACAAATATATGAATTAAGTATTAATATTTTTGGTAATCTCTAATATACAAAATATTGTAAGTTTTATTTGTAAATAATAATGCAAATACGAGTAGGTATATTTATTTGTAAAGAAAGAAAAAATAATTTATATATACTATATAATTAAATTCTGTATTCAATCTGGCATTCAATTCAATAATATTATACGGTTTTTATAACAATAATTATTGTAATAGAAAACTTTTTATGTAGAAATATATTAAATTATATAGAACAAAACGATATAACTAAAAAAATTATAACAGCGAATTTGTTTTATAAAACTAGTTTATGTTTTCCGTTATTTTTTCCCTACATATTATATACATATATTATATACTAGTTATAAAACACCACTCATGAGTCATGACTGATCCAAACTCGTCCAAACCATACTAATATATTGACCCATAAATTTTTCTTGATGTCCCGTTATATTACAACCCAAAAACAATACTATACTGTACATACTGTGCAATTTTTAACTTTTAACAACTTAACAAGGTCATTTTGAATTGGTACTTTTATAAATTATACAAATTAATAAATATCTTAATGTAACAACAACGTAATATTTAAAAAATAAATAAGTCTGTTGTCTGGAATTGGAATTATAACTTAATCAAAATTAAATTGTGTTTTAACTTATAATTTTAGTTTATTTTATCATTTAAATCTAGGTTTTTGCCAAAAAATTATCTATAGTAATCTTTTTAAAAATATTTTTGATGCACATAAACACATTTAAATAAAACTGATAATTAAATAGATTTTGAGAATTACATCCAAATATGCCTTTATAAATAGGGTATAATTTTATGAAAAATCAAATAAGAAATCAAAAACATATATATTATACATATTCTATATATTTATTTATTTTATACTGTAGTTTTTTTTACAATAGCATAATACTAGGTATAAAATAGAAATTTAATGTACCTAAGATATAATGTCAACAATGGTAATTATAATATCATGAACATCTACAAACGTGATTTAACAAATTTTACATTTTGTTATATATGTATAGGCATATAGCCTATTAAATTAATAAATTCGAATAATACTATCAATTTCAAATAACAATATTACACTATATTTACACTTTACGAAAAATAATTTATTTTATTTTATTAATTTTATTAAATACTTTAGATTTTAAAAAGGTACCAATAAAGAAGAGTAAGTTATGAGTTATAGAGTAAGTTTAGTTTTTTTTTTTAAATAAACTGCTTAGATTTTAACAGACTTGAAATTTCTTAATTTACATATATGTAAATGCAAAACATAATAAAAATTAATAATTACTAATATGTTTTAATAATAGTATACATACATACATATATATTAATTGTAATGTTATATATTGGGATTGGGTGTAATCTAAAAAATATAAACATAAAGTTGTAGTAATGTGATATGTAAATAATATACTGAATCAGAATTGTAAAAATAATTGTAATTTATATTAGTTTTAATTTTAAATTATATAAACTTGTAAATCGATAATTTAATAAGCTTTCAAATAGGTTTAATTAGAAAATTAATATTCTTACTGTTCTCAGTATTCTTCATAAAAAATTAATTATAATGTTTATTATAAAAAGAGTTTACTCATTTTAGTGGTTTTACTGAGGTTTTACCTTTTACATAATAATAAATAGCAATTTATTATTTTAATAATTAAATTAATCATTAATAAAAAAATTAATGGTTAAAATAGTTTTAAAAAAAATTATTTGAAGTAAACTGATATATGTATATACACATATATGATAACAATAAATATTTAGTTATACCTATTTCATTAAAACAACAATCGTTTATCAGAAATTAATTGATAAACAAAACATTTATTATGTATTATTTATGTATGATTAAAAATTTTTAAATTTTAAAAATACTCTTTATAATAGGTATTTAATTTTTCATATACAATACATATTATATATTAAAGTATTAACAGTTGATTTAATGATTTTCTACGGTAAATAATAAATAATCTATTGCTAATCAAATTAATCTATCTTTTTTTTATTATAGCACTGAATAAACATGTAGTTTTATTAATTACATCTCTTTAATTGATAACACTGCAAGATATTGAATGATTTTAATATACTATAAACAGCTATGCAAGGTCTCCAAAATATAAATACAAATTAGTTTATTTTTAATAATATTAAGTGGTAGTAAAATCACCGAAAATAGAACCTACATACATAACATTCCATGAGTATATCATAATGTTTATTATAGGTATGCAAATTAAAATTTGAATAAACTAGACACAAAGTTGTAAAGTTAAATTTGAATATAACGTAACTTAATATTTACATAATATCATAAATTATATTAAATTATAATGATTTCCGCCATGAAAATGTTTACGAGTAGGTAATAAAACAATTTATATATATTTTATTTATAATTCAGTTTTAAATGTATCAAACTAGTTGAAATCGTTTCCTTAACTAAGAATTCTTAATAATTCAATAAAAACAAATAAATAAATAGGTATCTACATCAAGGACAAAAAAAGTCTAAATTTGTTACAGCGCATATAATTAAGTTAGCCTATTATGTAGGTACATGTTTTTTTTTTATAATATGGTATTGCAAAAAACCTATTATAATTTATAGATTAATTATAAATTAAAAATTATTTTAAAATTAATTTATCATAATCAAATAACATATTATATTGATAAACATACCTATAAAATATAAATAATATGAACCGTAATATAAATGTATTCACTCATTAAAACATAAGAACAAATTAATATTAAAATTCGAGGCACAAAGCTAAACATAATAATAATATAATTTAACCATTTTACTAAATTAATATTTATTTTTTGTCAATTTTGGTTATCTAACATTCTCATCCAAGAAAATTATTTAACAAAATTAAACAAATCTTAAAGAAATATTTTTATTAAATATCGAAATAAACGTAAAATTAGTAAATTACCCTGTAAATTATTGAGACTAAATCGTTAAACACCCCCCCATCCAAATAGAGTATAATTATATTTTATATTGAATCGAATCATTCTTTGTCGTTCATCGTCCAAACGTATTTCTAGGATATACAATGAATATAATAATTATACTTTAATTTATAGAATTGTTTTACATACCTATATAATATAATCGTATAGAGATTTAGATTCTTAACTCTGACTTTTTATGGTCCTGAAATTATTTTATAAAATAGATTCGATAATCGTACGTACCGATTGTACATAGGATATCCGATTGTAAAGACAAATGAATCAGTTACATGTAAATTTATTGTATACCAGAAATAGAAAGTTCACGGTTAATATGCATAGAAGGGTCAACGTTCCATACCAGTTCGATCGGACAAGTGTAGACAATAATATTATTACATACAAATCATATAGATATTGCTGGCAGTTATGAAAGGACTCCGTTTAACCGGGCTGACGACTATCTCATCTAATAATAATGGTTAAAAAGAAACAAATCGCGAATGCCGAACGGTATTCGTTTATTTTTGTTAACAATTTTCTTTTGACCATACATATTAGTCGCGTTGCAAGTTTTGTAACTATAAAATGTTTGTAATGTTGTACAGCAAAAAAAAAAAAAAAAGCCGACCGCGACTAATTTGACCAGGACAAATAAAGAGGGAATTCGGTAATTGATTAACATACAAAGGTTCGAACTTGCAAGTATAAAAACGTGTAGTAGATGAACAAACGACGATCGCACTTTTCCGCGTCATAAATTTCAAAATATGCTATACCGCTATTATAAAGGTAATAAACTAATAAATAATTTTATACGATTCGTAGGTACAAAATTTCTCTAAATGAAAAATAATACAAACTGCAAACACATTATGGTTTTATCACTCTATAGTTTGTTTACCGTCGATCGGACGACAAAATATTATACACAGACACACAGTTACACGTATGTATGTATAAAAAAACCCGTATTTCCACCCATTTACATAACGACTTTCTTTCCGTTCCCGTTGTACGAAAACAACAACTGCCGCAACGGACCGTTTGCGTGTCCACCTGCAACTCGCACGTTTAGCAAGTTTTTCGCAACAATACACATCGCTACGGTGTCTGTCGAAAGGTGGAAAATCGCGCGAAACATTTATTTTATGACGATACTACTATGTACAATAAAAACACGCCGTATAAAACTATGAACCGATATTATAATCGTGAAAAAAGTAATATAATAAACCTGCAATACGAATGACGAAAACAATATTTTGTTTTTACCTCAGCATCATCAGCGCGTATATGATAATACTATGCGCATGCACACGAATACGTGCCTTTCGTACGAATTACGCAACGCGACAAACAGTTTTTACATACAAAATTGTAGGGCGACGACGGCCGATCGGTCGACCATAGTCAGTATATTATTATTATTATTATTATTATTATTATTATTGTTATTTATTTTTTTATTTTTTTATTTATTTCATTCGTGATTATTATTTTGACCTCGACAAATAACGAAAATCTGTTTTTTTTCCACTCTATACGTGCGCTGTCGTTGTCATCGTATTGTATCGTATATATGTCTATATCACCTTAGTAATATTATAGCCGGATTCGTTGTACCATTATCGTGCCAAAACGTCGCTGCCACGATGCAATGCAATGTATAATAATTAATATACCATACATCGTAATAATTTAAATAATTATAATTGGGTCTGAGATACCTATTCATTAATTTTGCATTTTTTTTCAAAACATCTCAGACGATTAAGCCTCTTATCTTAAATATCTTTCAATAGAATATAAATTACGAATCTAGAATAACTATATTCCATATTTCGACATATGAATGTTTTTATTTTTTTCATTTGTAATTTAAGGTCATTTTTCATCAGTTGATACAAATATATTATACCACATTAATTACAACATTTTTATACTGGGCATGAATATAAAGTTATTACATTTTAATATTTAAGAGTTAAATTATAATAAATTAATAAACAACATGAGTTATTTTAAAAATATTTTCTATGAATTTCTAGGACATTTCTATAGGTTTTTTAGGGCATCAACATCCGGTCCCTAATAATAACCGCGATAATAAAAAAATATATTCGTAACAGCTGCACCAGTCTGTACACCGCCGTGTCGGTACAATAATAATATTATATTATATCGTACTGATTATTCTTATTATTGGTGTTACTATTATTATTATTATTTTGATTTAGTATAGATTCCTTCGCCAACCGACGGCGGTCTTTATACACCTTATTGTAAAATACATGTATTATTATCGATACACCAAAGGTTCATGCTGTGAACACAATATGATGATTCTTGGTCACACTTGATACCGAAAAATAATAGTTTTTGCATGGCACAATACCGCCGCGAAGAATATAATTTTCCGCTCTTTTTTTACATTTATACAATTGGGTTTACGAAAATGTGTACTATAATAATAAATTTAAATCTGTGTGCATTCCAATGAGTACAATAGCCGAGAATCAAAATGCTTTCGACGCCACGTTGTTTCTTTGTTAGAAACCACCATACTAACATACAACACAGCAAAAACACGTTTACAAAACATTTTTTTCTAAAATATGTAAATATTGTATAAAATTGTAAACGTTTAATATCTTACTATTATGACAATTTCTACAATATAAAATCACAAAGAATTATTTCGATGTTAGAGACCTCTCTAAGTGCCTACTTAGATTTAAATTGATTTGAATTATAATATTTTGAAACTGTATAATATTATTATTCCAATCAATTCGTACATTTATACAGTCGATACTTTTACAGCTGTATTTTATTCTTTTAATATTTGTATATTGTATGTACATATAATATAAAGTTCGTTGACATAATAATAATTTAGTCTGTAGAAATAGAATAGCCGGAAAATACATATTGATTTACATAGTTTATAGAAGGGGACATATTATTTCCTGTTAATATTTAATAATATGCATAATATAGTTTAATGAATTATTATTGTATGCATTAGTAATTATCTATTCTTTGATTATGTATTTATTTATTTAGTTTGAATCATGACTCACGAAGGCAAGAATTCACTGAATATTACATACTAATATATTTGAATTACAATAAAAAACATTTCAATATAACAAAGCCTATTAGTACATTTGGTACCAACAAATAACAATAAAAATCCTATTCTAGTGTTATGTTATCAAGGAAATATCGCAAAATCCCATAATGGTAAACAATATATTGTTTTACTTTTTCCTATTAAATATCATCATAATTACAAAAATGATGTGTTCTTAAATTTAATCAGCTTAATTTTTATATTAAACCTATAACGAAATATTGCATAGCTATAGTTCTCACCATTTGTCTTGTACGATGATCATTTAACATCAGCGAGTATTTGTACACATGACTTCAATATTTTCAAATATGTATAATAAATTATATTTGATTAATTAAATTTATTATTATATTGATTAATGGCTTAAATTAGTAAATCGAATATTGACAAAAAATGATCCACATAAAATTAAAAAGCGGAAAATTTATGTATAATTAAAATTTGGTACCTAAATCAATAATTTAATTCATTAAAATTACCAGCGGTAATATTATTCTTGGTTAGTGTAATAATATATACAATTAAGTATTTAAATTTTATAAAACAATTATAAAAAATTATCTGGTATAAATTGAAACGTTCGTACAGTATTTTTAACATAGTTTTTTTTTACCATTATGAGTAATCAACAAATAAATTATGATAATTTTGTAGAGAACGCGTTTATATAATATATATATATATATTATGATTGTACATATTATGTGAATAAATATACCTATAAATAATAATTACTATCTAATCTATTATAATAATGACGCTAAAAATAGGTAAATAAAATAATATGGGATTAATATACAAAATAATAATATGTAAAATTGTAAATACGATTACTACATCAAATAGGATTTTAGTCTAAACAAAAGTTCTTATTGAAATGTGTTCCTACCTATTGCGTTACCAATTATGGTTATAATTTTATATTAAAACATGTAATTAGATACGTGTACTATAATACTTCAATAAACGAATCCCATTTACTAACAATAATAAATATTATCATTAACTACTAAAGTAGTAAAATAATAATTATCGGTTCTCTTACAGCTATCCACTATCTATTACAGTTAGTAAATAGTATTAAACAGTAGATATTACTGCTATTATAGTGTTGTATTTACTATTAATTCTTAGTGATAAATTCTTATCACCGATACAATATAACAGTAAACAATAATCGGACGTTTTAAAATTTACAAATACGTTCGTACACAAACACAATAGGTGTGTTAAACATTAAGATATTATAATGTGTTTTGATATAAGTATTCGCAATATAATTCCTATGATTGATGTAATAGTATCGTTCTAACATCTAACACGAATTGAAAAATACAAATGGCATGCAATTTTATCATACTATATACATATCGATAGCAAGTGAATGAAAACAACCTTAACAATAATAATTAAAACTTGAGATTAGATATTTTCTGAAAATCGGGTAAGTGTACAGCGTACGATAAACAAAACGCAGTTTTACACGTCCAGGATATTATGCCAAAATTAGTTATGCCAAATTATAGCAGTGCGACAAAATACCAATTACAATACGGTGTGAACGTTGTAAAGACGACGCAGGGCATGACACGTCCATGAAAAGTGAATGCAACCAATGAATATTGGGAATCCGATACACAGTTGCACTTACAGTTGCTATATTGAAAGCTTAGAACTATTACGATACACACTTTGACACATTTATAGTATAATGTTATGCATTATCAGAAACCAAAGCGCCCAGAGCCGATCGATTTTTCCATTCGGGTGCTTAACTATTTAATTATTATTTTTTCTCTATTGTTTATACGACTCGCGTATATGTCATACGTATATAGTATTATGCAGCGTTATAATAATATCGAATAATACGAATATAGAAAAGGCGATGGACTTACCTCATGATCAGTAGGAACATGGCACAGAAACATATGAGCACGGCCAGAACGGACAGTATATTGGAGAATTCGGCTACGGAAACAAGCATAGCAGTCATGGCGACTAACATCGTGGCGGACGAGTGATCGGTCGGTCCTATGATCAGGAGAGAATAGAGAAAAAACGGTCCACGCGGATAGACGCCGCCGTTCGTCGTTAATTCTTATTGTTTTTTGCGTGGAATCGCTGGCAGTAAACCGCTCCTGGGGTACGGGAACCCCGTTCCGATCAGTCTAACTCATAAAAATAATAATAACCGCGATAAACGATATGCTACTGTGTTACGGATCAAAGTTTTGGCGGTGCGTTTAGACGGTAAAACGTACGAATTGAACGAGAACTAGACCCACCGAACGTGCGTGCGTGGGCGAGCCGGCCACGAGCGTAGACAAAAATGTGTATAAAACAATTTTTTATAGATTAAAAAAATATATGTATATATATAAAATATTATAAATAAAAACGGTGAACGGCGATATACGGGTAGTAAACGTCTATTTTCAATCAATTCACAGTTTCGTCTGCACGAGTAGATATCGGAACGCGCGATACGTGAGTGCACACTGTACACGGTCTCGTCCGGACTGCGAAGAGTACGTACGTACGCACGCACACAATCACACGCACGACACTCGGGCGCACACGAACACTTCTACAATCTACGCGGTTCGGACGGCGAGCGCGCGAGCGCGCACTACTCGAAGATAACACTTGCGCACGCGCACACGGTCACAACGGTATATAATTATAATAATAATAATAATAATAATAATGCGAAAAACGGGACAATGAGTTCGGTGTGCGCCGTTTTACGGTCGCCGCGCAGAGGGTGGTGCCTATAGTCGCTGGTACAACAGCTGCCGATTAACTCTATGGTACCGTCGGTTATAAAATTATAATATTTATTCTACGGCGGTTTGAAACCGACACGATTGTGAATGACGACGGGGTGGGGGCGGGGAGGAGTGTACACCGAAGACGGCAACGACCGTGCGCGCGCGCACGTGTGTGTGGGTCTGTTGTGTGTACGCGTATAGCGTGTGTTTCACTCGATTGCCATTTGCCGGAACGGCCGTGTCGTATCCCGTAGGTTTGTAGGTTGTCTAAGGCGACCGGCGAATGTGAAAGCAATAATAACGAAACGCGCGACCATATAGATGCCGCTGCAACGACACGACAGCGACGGGCCTCGCTCCAATCGGTTGTTATACCGATAGAGCGTGTGGTAGATCGTGGGACCCGCTGTCAATTCCAACGGAGTTTAGGGCGTATGTGACAATAATAATAATATGATTATTTATATTATATTATATTATATTATACGTTGGATAGAAAACGAAATATTGTGACGTATTAAAAACTGAGCGGCGAAACCAATAGAAAAGAAAATTACGCGAATCTACAGGGAATTATATTTTTTCACGCAATAGGCAGTGCTTGAATTGGAAAAATAAATAAAGTGGAACTATGGAGACTATGAGAAAAAGTACCATCCCTTGCAATGATTAAATTCAATCTAATTCATGGGGACTTCGAAAGGGTACGCTAATTTTTTTTTTTAAAAAAAAGAGGTCCCTACTCCGTCTCCTCCGCGTCCCTCCCCAATTCAATCACTGACAATAAGTAAACGATTATTTTAAAAACTATCACTGTACTATGTACAGTATTAATACTGCTTGTTGGAGTGACGGTTTATAGTGTAATTTTATTCGTCAGTAAATACTAAATAGTAATAAAACATATTTTGCACCCCGAGACGGCGAAACCTCGTACAAAAGTGAAGTCTCCTGGTAATTAGTATCCAATATAGATACTCTTATTTCATAAAAAAATTCCTAATTTAATTTAAGCCGTACAATTTTTCCATTTATTTTTTTAACATTTTTTTTTCTCTTTTTCTAAACTATACAACATTTATAATAATAATAACAAAAATCTGTTCAAAATTTATACAAATATAATTGAGTACAAAAGAACATGTTCCTTAATTTTCAATTTTAAAATATGTTTGATCTCACCCACTATATGAGTGTGTATGTATATAAAAATGAACTACAAAAAGTTTTAGGTCAATCACATAGAGTTAAACCGTGCCGACTTAAACTTGAAGTTTGAACTTAATTCATTTTTCAATATTTATATACGTAAATATCTCGTTATTTGTTAGTTATATCGATATTTTTATATTATATATTAAAAAGTAAATTCAATTTTCTATAATTTATATAAAAAATACTCCTACATAAAATCTCCTACTTTTTATGAAATATAATAACTGTATAAAAATATACCATATTGAGTGTAAATACAAGTAACGTAATAACGAATGGTTAATAATAATCAATATAGAATAATTAATTAGATAGTTAATATTGTTATTTGTGGTTGTAGTGTAGGTATTGTTCTTACAACCTGGATACATTTTCCGATATTCTTGCACATATTCTAAAATAAATTGTTTTTAATCCTCATCCAATGTTAAAGTTGCATTATATTCTTCCATCAGCTTCATTACTTTTATTGCAGTAGCAGTACTATTGTTAGTGAATTAACATTTTTTTTTTACCATTTATGAAACTAGAATTAGATTCCCAGGATGTTATTTATTTTAAAGATCCATCATCGGGAAAATAATTTTAAGCTACCTTGTGATATAAAAGCGTCAATATATTTTCTGTAAAGAGTAAAATTAATTGTTTATGTTTTATTTTGTGAATTATTAAATTTACCTATTTAAATACATTTTATAAACAGGGATTACTGATTTGGATTCATTTCATAATGTATAAATTGATCATCAATTTAGTTTGATTGAATTATAACTGATGAGTTTTCAATTCCTTTTTGGTTTTTTTTTTTAGGCTTTTATACTATATCCTGACGCTTTACTACGATTCTAGTGGTATAGAATCATTGAAAACCCTGTAGTTTTTTCAATTCAATACCACAAGTGATTACATAGTTATTTTAAGTAACATAAGTAGGTATAGTAGATATATTAATATTAATATAAGTAGGTAGTAAATGAGTTGCAACCCGTCGACCAGGTCTGTCTAGCCTTAAGCCCGTCTAGGGCTAATTCTGTAATGATAAACTATTTTGTGTTATTGTATCATGTATGCCAATAGCGCCAGCGCGGGTACGACATAGCCAAACGGGAGTACGAAAACGGGTGTACAAATTATTTATTGATGATTACAAATTTGTCAAATTATATAACAAATTTTGGTACCGGTTGTAAGTGTCTACTACGAAAATTCAAAATGCGGATGTTGGAATCACGTCACGCTGGCATTCGAAACAAAAATTTGGTTTTACTATACTTAGGAAGGGTGTACAAATTATTTATTGATGATTACAAATTTGTAAAAATTATATAACAAATTTTGGTATCGGTTTTGAGTATAATATCCAACTTGCGGATGCCAGCGTAACTTACCTATCGACGATCGCATGTACAACGACTTGAAACTCATTTTATATCCGCGAATACCAACGGCGGATAGATTAAAAATTTCGATCCGTGTGTATATTAATGAATTATTATAAATAATACAATAATTATGATACTAATTTTAACTTTGAAGTTAATATTAATATTTAATTGTTATTTACTAATTTTTTTATAAAAATATTTTTATGTTTGTTAATAAGATATAATGATTTAAATAAATGGTAATAAAAGCTTGTAAAAAAACAACGCGTATTAAACGTTAATAAAAATAATATGAACAGTTTTAAAATATAAGTATTATATTAATATTATATTAGATTATACACCATCAGTGGTGGCGACAGCGGCGTTCTTATGAAGCATCATCTCCTTCATGATAATAAGGGGTGGATGGATAGTTAAGTTTGGTCATTATTTAGCAAAACTACGATTCAAAATTAATTACATTTTTTAATTGTAATTAGTATTTAATATCATATAAGTAGTTAATCTCTTGAATTGATGACAAAAAGAACATTGTTCAATTATATTAACATTTGGAAAAATTTTAGTGGAAATTTGTTTTTAAAATAGTAAAGGCAACAATATTACTGCTATAGCTATATTCAGTGGCGGCACCAGAACTTTTTGTTCGGGAGGGCCAGGCTGGGGCTACTGATTTGGAGAGATTGCCAGTGGCGTAACAAAAATCGTTTACAATGATACTTTGAAATCATACAGGGTGGAGCCGAGAAGATTTTAGGGTGGACCGCAGGCCAACCTGGACCACTCCTGGCGCCAGCTATATTATGTATAATATAAAATATGTTTCATTCTATGACAGGCTGTGGCTGTAGCCGACCAAAGTAGAAAATAATTGTTATTCAATTGAATGTTCTAACCACACTTAATACTTATTATATTTACGTAATACTTATTAATTACGTAAATTAATTTTGGCTTAAAATTATAACTTATTCCCCACCGGGAATTTTCCCATATGGATTCAAGAAAACGGCGATGCGTCATTTAATGGGTGTTCACACATTAAAGTGTGCATCTCTTATATAACAGCTATGATGATGACGAACACGGCGGTCTCTCCGTCGCCACCTGGCCCTCCATCATTGAACCGACTATTGTTGATGCAGTGACCTTTATTAGACTGAGTCGACTGTTGGACAACGAGGATCAATGACGTCAAAATTTAAATGAACGCATTCAACCTCTATAAAACAAACCTTGTTACAAGCATAGTTTTTTATTATTATTTATAATTATACTTAGGTATAATTATATCTTTATATAATATATGTATGTTACATATTTTACATTGACGTTAAATAACGTAATCGTTAAATAGCCGATATCAATGGACAATGGTCAATGAATATTATCGTTATAAATCTTTATTAATAATGTTGTAATTATTGTTAAACAAAATAGAGTGTAAACGATTAATAGAGATAGAGACTGTACTTAGAGACTGTCAATAATGTCCACTTAACAATGTTTATAATAACATCATTATAATCCATTCCATTAGGTATTTAACGTGATTTACTAGAAATTTTCGACGATATTAACTGATATCGGCTAATAACGTTAATGAGCGGTAGGTAAATAAAGTATAATAAAATTTACCGTAACGGCGTAAAAAAACGTTATCTATACAAACTACAAAGAATTTATGAGTACAGAAATAAATAAAATATTAAACGACTACCTGCATGTTCTGTCTCAGTCTATATATAACGGAGAATATAGCAAAATCGTAGCAATGCAGTTACGCAGAACTATAGTAATAATAACAGAATAATTATGTTTATAGGTTGAACTTAGAACATTGATTATTTGCATAATATAACTAAAATTAATAATTATTATTTATTATTTATTATTAATTAATATTTAAAGTAGGTATTTATAAACATTAAAACATTTATTAAAAAATATATTATAACATTTATAACTTGATACACTATAAGTATAACTTCTTTACCAGATGATGATATTTTACAAAATTGCCTGACATTCCCGCTAATATATGTTTATACTCTATACCTAAGTTCAACCTAAACATAATAATTTAAGTTCCGCGTTGCTGTGATTTTGCTATATTATCTGTTGGATAAACGGAGACAGAAAATGGCGGGTATGACATCCTCCTAATATAATTTATGAATTTACGTTTCAACATCGGTATAACATAACTGTATGTGTTTTATATCACGTACTAAACGTAGTCATGCAGAGATTTATATCATTGAAATTAACTAAAAAATATAAGTAATAGTACTATAAATATATAATATAGGTAATAATAGTAATAACAAATGCTTATACGGTATTATTTTGACAATTACTATAATTAATAAAAATGTCATTTATATAGTTATTTGATCTTTGTTTATTTAATTTAAAAAGAATGACCATATCAACAAGCGAACATCACATCACTCATCTCACATTTATTAGTAAATCTCAGAATGTCAGATAATAACAGTAGATATAGCCGTATATAGATATGTTAATATATAGGTACTGCACAATGTCTGTATTATTATATTGAAAATTAAAAGATATATTAATAAACCTAAAAATGTTTAATGTATATAATAACTATAAAAAATATTTTCTATTCGGTACGTAATGAGATGTTTGACAAGTTACAAAGAGAAAATTTAATTTTTACTTTAAAAAAAAACCCTACTTTATTTCATTTTATAAGAGAAAGTAAAATACCTGTGCGTAAATTATAATTTGAATAAAATATAACATAATATAATCAAAAAATCGCTTTGCTTCATAACTATTGTTATTTGTTATACAAATATCAAATATTTTGTTAATTAATAACAATATGTTTTCCTGCAATTATTGAATTATCTAAACTTAATGAAGTTTAGAAATTTAATATCTATAATGACTAATAATGACATTATAACGTCTAATTACTAATATAGTAGGTAGTATAAATGTAGTAATAATTGTAATAATTGTATTATAATATACGATATACCTACATATACGCACATATAAAGGCTATAACTTGAGTATTTTATAATTATAATATTAAATATTTATATTTTATATGACATAACAAAAGTAAAGAAAAAATGCGATTGTATAGGTATTTGACATTTGTGTACCTATTTTGTAGTATAGGTAATAGCATTGATTATAGAATAGAATAGTCTATTCTATAATCAATGGTAATAGGTATGTAATATACTATATATGTACATGTGTAATTTAGGATTTTCTTAAATATAGGACGTAAGTCATGTAAATTATATCTAATATCAAATAAAGACAAGACAATATATTATAATTTATATATTACATTTTGCTTAACATAGTTTTGGGCCATGATATTAAAAATAATTATAATAATATAATTTTTTCTATAAAAACTGTTTAGCTAAACAGCGAAAGTTAATAGGTAGTTATATAATGATTCATTGGTAGGTACCTATATTTATTACAAAAATCATGAACATGCAGTATAAGTTGATAAGTATTAGGCATATGTATAGTCGTTGTTGATGGTGTTATCACTTTCACACTTTTACTTTCTTAAACCTACAGCTTATACAATTTATATAATATGATTTTAAATTTGTACGAGACACGAGTACATCTTACTATTTCGTATTTGTATAATCTTTAAAAAATAATTAATTACAATCAATAATTTCCAACGTATGTAATATATATTGTGGTAGATATTTCCCACCATTAAAGTACCTAACGTGAATTTATGACTTATGTTAAGTATGTATGTAAAGATAAGTATCTAATATACCTGCATTTTATATACATAATTATTATAATATATTCAATATAATCAGAATTTTGTATTACAAAAATTACGGAATTAACATTGAACAATGAACACGTAGATATCTTACATCTTATACATATAATTCCCACAATTTTTGTATTTTGTAACATGAAATTTTAATCACATTATGTATTAGGTGTAATATGTATCTAATGAATAAATGAACTCAGAATTATCAAGTTTTATCTTTTGTGTATCAATTTCTGTATATTTAATATAATTATAAAATTTTTATTTGAAAACAAATTATGTTTTTAAGTACCTTCCTACTTAATTGATAAACTGCTTATATTTATACTTACTTACTCGGTAAAAGTATCTATTTATATTTACTGTGTCTTAAAATAGGTACGTATAAATAAATAAATATTTTTAAATTATTTTACTAAGTAAATAAAAGTATATAAAAATAATGTTAATTTATATTAAAAATGCACTTTTTATTATTTTATTAGAAAATACAATTACCATCAATATATGAATTTTCTGAATATTTTAATGGATTAAAATATTAAATAAGTAACTTCAAAACGTTTTATTTTTATAAAACGAATAACTAATTTTAAATGTACTTAACTGTATTTTCTGGTTCTTATATAAGAAACTAGAACTACCTGTATAGTAGGATTATATTAAAGTACTATACATAGGCGGAAATAGCAGGTTGCTTATGGGGGACGTAGTCTCCAAATTTTTGTAGAGAAGATAACATAAAAGTAAAATCTTATAACAATAACTATATATATACCTAACATACATACAGTCCACTTTTACAACAAATATAATATTTATTTCATAAATATAAGGCAATGTTGAATGATTTTTATGCTCTTGATGATTATAATATATACGATTTTTATATTAAAATATTAACATACATATTAATATGATAGGAAGTATTGAATTTATTAAGTTCATTAGTTCAATAAAATGTTGATGTATATAAGATATATATAAGAGAATATAAAAGTTTCTTAGATTTACGATTCAAATATTGAGCCTGTATTAGTCTCCCCAAAAAAAAAAAAATTGTCTCAGTTGCGCCTATGGTGCTATACCTACTGGTCTACTGCTACTGTCGTGTCGGAATTTTATAGGTACTAGAGTACTACTTGTACTAGGTGTAGGTAAATTGTAAATCATAACTCGTATTAATCGTATTTGTTAATTATTACGGTTAGGAATTGAATGCACCTCTACTAACAAAGTAACAGACATCAAAATTTAATTTATAAGTGATAAATTTCTAAAAATATAGGTAGGTATCTATTTTAAAAAAATTAATCATATTAAAAAATAATATTTCTTAATTATAAATAGTTTAATACCTGTTGTTGATATAAATTAAAATTTAAATACCTACTAAAATAACATAATATATAATGTGTATTAGAAATAATAATATAAAAAATATCATATTTAGCTGATATTACATACTACAATTTAATACATGCTACATATTACAAGTTTTATTTTGAAATACAATAAAATTGGGGTATAACATTAATATATTATTTTTAACACTTTTCCCATGCAATTTTCTCGGTAATTCGCCAGGCCAATCCGGGCCGGTTATTGTCAAATGTATTTTCTGTACACTCAGATCCGCTCTGCTTTGATTGGTTCGTTTGAGTTAACCGCGGTTTTGTTCATAATTTTAGATTATCAAATGTATTTTAGATTAACACCATATTTTTTTTTTTGTAATTATTTATACCTTTTTGTAAAAATGAGTAAATTAGTTGAGATACTTAGTTCCTCCGTGTCCCCCCCCCCCTTCTCAATTCATTCATTAATCATACTCACAGATATAGAATAGGTACACCAAGTTCTATAAAGTAATATCTACTAATATACTTTATAGATGCTGAGAGCATACTACCACAGATTATATACAATTTAAACATAATTATTATATTATAATCTGCGATACTACTCTTTATATTCATATACCTGTGTTCTAATTATATACTTTATATATATAAAATACATTCATTATTATAATTATATTATTTTCTCGGTGAAAAAAGTTGAAGTCCTATGTTAAGTTGGAGAGTATACGCATACCCATGATTTTTGAATTAAATCTTGAGAGTATATCTATTCCGCGCGTGAAGAATACCCTATGGGAACACTACTGAAGTACTGAATATAACTGATATGTAATTGATAACAGTAAATCAACCGATTCTGTGATACTAACTATCACATCGCAAATTCACAAATTATAATCACAAAAGTACAACAGTATTATAAATTTGTAGTTATTCTATTTTGTGGTACAAAGCATAACAATTATTTATATTATGTTTAATAATATTATTATATCTACTAGACTACTCTACTAATAAATTAGAATACTAAGGTTCTAAGTTAATAATAATTAGTAATAATTTAAATGCTACATTTATATTTAGTGTCAATATTTTAGTGTTATTATCAAACATATTCATATAAATTTTTGATATTTGTTTTGTATTCAAAATGGAAAATGATGATGAAGATGTGGTAACTAATGTAAGTAAATTTCTAAAATGATTCATATTTTACTAAAATTAAAAAAAAAATTTTTATTATTTTTTATGTTTTAGGGTACAGATTTACAAAAGTATTTAACTGCTATTGGATGTACAGAATTTGAAGTTTCTTCAAAAAATGAAAAGAAATCAAAAAATGTCGAACAACTTAATTCACTCAAAGTAAGTCTACGTCAACTTTTTTTACTTTTGTTGACTAGAAGTTAGTTTGTTTAAATTAAATCATCAATTAGTTATTTAATTATTTTTATTTGTTTTACATCAAACAAATGATAAAAATAAATTTAACCATAATAAATTGCACTTGATTATAGAGTAACTCAAAAGAATCAAAATATTCAAGAAAGATTAACAGACACACTCAAAATTTTACAAAGGTATATAAATTTAAATATACTTAATAAGTATCAATAAGGTAAACATTAAAAATGTGTTATTGTCAAAATTGAATTTTTTTAAATTTAAGTCAAATACATTATTTTCTTAAAATAAATAAAATATACTTATTTATATACCTGAGTGGTACTCTTAAACAAATACAATTTATTACCTACTTTTAAAAAAATATATAATTTTCATTATATAAAATTAACTATTTAACTCTAAAGAATAGTCATTTTTACTAATATGAATTACTTATATTCTACTATGTATGAGAATATTTCATATTCTGTTGACTGTGCTATATCTGCTTAAATTTTGTTTTATATAATATTAATACCTATATACTTTTATAATGTTTAAATTTTAACTTTTTAGGATCTTGAATTATGTATAGCATTAATCAAGATAATTCTAGAAAGTCAACTTATGTTCAAAGAAGATACTTTATTTGTTAAAGAATTTATTCCATCAAATGACATTAAATATTCATATATTACATTGTTTTTTACAAAACGCAATAGGTAAAATAAGAAACAAAAATAATTAACTAATATTTAAATAAAATAAATGTTTTTAAATTTAGCTGTACTCTTTTTCTATTATGCATTTTTTACGGAATTTCATATGTGTTTTCATCAAAATACTGTAATGAATGGATGGCAGCAAGTATATTAATTATTTGGTTTAGCTATGTGTTCATAGAAGCACTTTATAACTCGAATAAGAAATTAAAAATTAAGCATACTATTTGTGAAGCTATTGAATCTATGAAAAAATTATCATTGTTAATACAAAAAATTACTCATTTTATTCGTGAATGTAATAATCTACACAGTGTCTATAATAAGTAAAAAACTCAGTATAATTGAAATAATATTTACAACTAATCTATTTTTATTATATGTATGTTTTTTTAGTTGTAATGATATGCATATTAGTAAAAATACTAATTCATTCACGTATTTATTGATGCCAGAGTTAAAAAGTGTTTTTCTAACAATAATTCAAAGTTTAATTGATAATCTTATTTCTAATATATCTGAAGTACATACATTCTTTCCTTTGAAAGATTCTATTATAAATAATGTAAATTTATTCCTATCAGATTGCAAAATTGATCTACAAAACACATCATTAGATAATATAAATGTAAGTTTAACTTGAAATTAATTAAGATATTCAACTATATTTTATTTTATCAACAATAATGCATTGTTGTATTTGTATTTGAAATTAAATTACAAATATATATTAGTTGAATAATAATGAAACAGTACTTTAAATTAAAATTATATGTAATAATTTGTTAAATAAAATTAATTTTATAATATTTTGTTTCAGAAAGGTAAATATACATTTTTTTTACTGCAATCAGAATTTTTAAAGCAGTCGACATTATGTCTGTCTCCAATTACATGGACATCAAAGAGTTTTTTACAAATGAATAATCTCATTAATACCATAAAAGAAGTTAAAAATGTGTATTCCAATTATTATACTATTTTGTCTGAAGAGTATAATGTTTATTCATTGTTTAGAAACAATAATAGTAGTTATAATAAACATTTTAGTTGTAATAATGATTATTCTGATATAAAGTTGAAAATTTATAGTGTTAAACAATCTCTTCAAAATATAATGGTGAATATAAGATTTATGGAAGACTCTATTGAAAACTCAACTTACTGTATTAATGATATGAATAATACATTAAGTATTTTAGTAAAAGAAGCAAATAACTTTAATCAACTTATTTCATCCTTGCAAATTTACGTTCTCAAAACAAACAGTGTTAATAAAAGTGATGATGATATTTTAATAACTAATTCTATTGAGGAAATTGATAATAATATAAAAAATAATGAACATGACAATATAATTTGTGAGGATCAATTGTTTTTTGGCATTTCTGAGGAAATTACTGAAAAAATTGATCATCCAATTTGTGATGATGAAGTCTTTGATAAATCCAATAATCATAATTTTATGTTAGAGTTGAAAATAGCGCTTAAAGATAAACAAGAAGAATGGAAGGAACGCGAATCCAAATTATTGGAATTGAATCCTCAGTTAAATCAATTATTCAAAGAAGATTCTAATGATGAAAAATGTGATCAATACAATACAATTCGTAAAGTGCCATCAGATTTTTCATCAGATGAACAAATACCTTATAACCAATTACCTAACTTGGCTGATGAAATCGCAAAGATTGCTTCTCAATGGAATACAGCAATTGAAAGTTTTAGTGATAATTCAGATTCCGAAGTGTCAATAAATTCTTCTGATTCTTGAATAATACAATTTAAATTGTGTACCTACTTAAATACTATTTTGTTCCGATTAACAATTTATTTTTCAGATTATATTGTTAACATTAGTTTATTGTTTTTTAATATAACATTATTTTTTTTTTATATATAAAAATAATGATGTGAGATGTAATTTTACTAATATAAATAATAATTCTATTATGTTTATATAAAATAACTACTTGGTTTATTTTGATTTAATGATAATTTATTTTAGCATTAATAAAGTAATATAATAATAATAATAATAATACAAAATATAAAGTATATTATATATACATAATAAACAATCGAACACCCTGTATAGGAATGGAATAACAAACAATAATTATACAAATTAAAAAAAAATAATAAAACAATAGTAAACTATACAAATTGACAATTATCAATAATAAAGACAATTAAATATAATGTAAAATTTATAAATTTACTAATTTAAATATGTATAGTTAGAATTAAAATAAATATCTATAACAATTTAGTTATAAAACAATATTATATGTAATGTAAATAAACTGTTTTCAAATGATCACCTTTTCACATTTAAATGATTTGGGGCATCAGAAAATGTGAATTTTAGTTTGTATGCTTCAGCGACTAATAAGCTAATATCAATATCAGTCCAATTTTGTGTTTGCAAATTTTGTAACATAATCATAAGTCCCTAAGAAGTGAATTTTAATTAATATTATAAATTTACAATAAGAAATCTAATTTAGAAATATTAATTACCTGAAAATCTTTTTCTTCCAGTAATCCTTGACGCCAATGTAATAAAAATGCAGCACATACATATAGTTGAAACGTAGCAAAACAGTCCGACTCTGCTAAATATGTATCCCATAATCTTATAGAGCATCTCAATGGAAGTTCTCTTGTTAATAAATTGTTCAACCATCTAAATGAAAATTGTAAGTAGTCAATTCCATGTTTCATCAAATGTTCATGTAAGGTTCCTAATACAAATTAAACATTCACATATTAAACTATTCTTATTTTATTAATCAGATGATTGAATAATATTACCATCAATTCGTTGAATTATTTCTTTTAACTGATTAACTTTATATTGAATTCCAAGCTGTGCAAAAATGTAATTATCTTGAATACCATCCAAGAATTTTGATAAACACCAAAATGAATCAGATTCAAGACAATTTAGATTTTCTTTTGATATTAAGCTTACATCAAATGTTTCAATGTTTGCACCTTAAAATAATTATTTGTGATATGGTTATTATATAAAAAAATTGAGGTGTTTAACTATATATTCTTTTTGATTTTCTATACTCTGTTCATTATAAGAATACACCATTATGTGTATGACATTTGAGCTCCAGAATAATACTTGATACCTAGAGCACGATAGTGTAATTAATCTGTAACAATCTTTATATATCGTCAGTGACAGGGTGAATGGATACATATTGAAAGAGGTGGAGAGGCTATGATCAAACTCTGATGCTCCATGTTTTCTTAAAGTGAACAGAGTATATAGCAATTTTAATTTGAATGGAAAACTTGAAAGTTAATTTTAAAATAATATACCTATAGGAAGGTACTCCTGTAAAAATACCACATAAAAAGGAGTGACTAAATCGTTCATGCCTTGAACGTAGCCAGATGCTGGATGTCTAATGGCCCAAATAAATAAGATCCTTTCAAACATTTCTTGTACTATTTTTTGTTGGAAAAGTGATGTACTCATTCGGGGAATGTCTATATGAATCTAGAATATAGAATAACAATATTAATAAACATGTTTAACAATTTATAAATAAAATAATCATAATTGTTTACTGTTTACTCTACTCTAAGATGTTTTGTGTATGTTATAGTCAAGGTCGGCAATTCTGTCAATGTGAGTAAATGTAGAAATGACAAGTAAATATAGTAATAAGGGATATACAAGTCATTATGGCAATTTGTGTGTTTCCCTAATTGACTTATAAATTTTATTTGTCATTTATCCATATTTTCTAATAAATATCTTAAATATATTTTAATAAAATTAATGACTATCAATTTATCATTCATTCATTCATTAATATTAAATAATATAGTAGTGTAATTTCTACCATCAGACACGTACACGACGTTTTAATAAAATAAATATATATTATAAACTTGGATATTATGAAATTTAATTTTTAAATGATTCAAAAATAATGAATTTAATACATTTATTAAACTTTTGTTTTTTTAAATTTTCAAAACAACCAAACTACGACTTACCACTTATAAATAAATTATATTAAACATTTATTATTAAAATTAAATCAATCTTTATTTATTTGTTATACTAAGATTTATTTTCCATAAGCTATAGTAAATTATATTTAAATGGACCAGAAAATCTTCTCTGAATATTGCATATTCAATTAGTCACCCGGATCATGTTACATTATCAATTAGTCATTTTAAGTTATGTTAAAATTGAATTAGCTGTTGTCCATAATGGCGGATTTCTGACATTAATGGTAATATTTGCAAACCTGTCTATAAGTATCCTTATATTCGTCGTCTTTATCAGTATTATAATATTGTTTAACAAGATTAGCATAATCAATTCGTTTACGATCCAGTACTTGTTGCCTGCGTTCAGAACTAGTCGGTAAATAACCCTATATATACATGAAAAAAAATTAATACATATTACACAATAGTAATAATTCAATATTTATGTATATAGAATATAGATGATAAAAATTGAATTACTTAAAAAATAGGATTGGTAGTACAACAAATTGGTGGTTCTGTGGGATACATGAAAAATAGAATAAAATGTGGATGGATTAATTGGAAGGAAGCGTCAGATATTTTGTATGACAATAGGACGCCGATAAGTTTGAAAGATAGATGTTATAAGGTAGTAGAGAGACCAGAAATGTTGTACGGGTTGGAGTATTCAAAGATGAGTCTAACATAGATGAGAATACTAAGATGCATGTGTGGATAGACTAGAGATGATGGAAAGGTATTTATACATAAGGGAAAGTGTAGGAGTTACATCAATTGTAAGGAAAAATGAGAAAAAAGGTTAAGATGGTTTGTACAATGTATATGTTATGAGAAGAGATATTTCAGAGATAATGAGAGTGTTATGGAACCAATGTAAAACTAAAGTTAACTAAAATTAAAGTAACTAAAGTTGTCTGCCGTAGGACATGCTCTTACTCTACGACAGGTATAGATTGCGTTTTATACAATGTAAATAATATTTAATATAATTTTCAACACACAGCTAATAATCTCCATGTCATAGGACGAACTTCTACTGGAACACCGGACCAACTGAGTTTTTTCAAATCTTCCAATTGTAATAGATTACTTTCAAGTAAAACTTGAAATTTTGATAGCTTATTGCAATCAACGTCAACATCTTAAATATGAAACATATATATATTTATTTATGTCAAATGCACCATAATTGTTGACTTACTAGAAATATTCTCTCTAAGTCGAAATTCTTTATTATTATGCAAGGTAGATTTATCTTTGGCTAAAATGAAATCATATAAGACATATATAATTATTTAAAATTTAGTTAAATGTTAATTGTTATTTGAAAATTAAAGTTAGTAATAATAATAATTAGTCAAAGATCACAATTTGACTGTTAATAACAATTTTAAAATAAATATTAAATAATATTATATTATATAATTAGATAACATAGAAACCTATGCATGAAAATTTACCTAACCTAATCATTAAACATAGTTTCAATTTTAATACTGTATACCTACAAACTAGAAGACAATAGAAATAAGAAATCATATAAACATAAATAAATGAATTTACTAGAAAAACAATTAAAAACACAAGTTACATTAAATTTCTAGAACACTTACAATCAGAATTAGAGTAGTTTTTTAATTTATGGATTTCCTCTACTGAAGCCTTATGACTATTTATAACATTTACAGCAGCAGAATGAGCAACACGCTTTGATATTTTCACGTCTAAAAATTTAATGGTTTTTTTTTTAAAAAAAACTTATGAAGTAAGTGTTCTACATTAACAAGTAATAAAGAACATGGATCAGTTAGATAAAACATAGTAATTTTACCACAATGATTAATTTTTTTACCAGATATACGTAGAATTTCGTCCTCAACTTCAATTTCCCAGGCATCGCTAACACTTTCTTGGAAATCATCAAATGAGGTTGAAGCAGAAGAAGACACGGACTTACTTTCTTTCTTAGGACTTGCTCTTAAACACATAATTGTATTCGTGATTTATAAATATTGAATTAAATTAAAACATATTAGAGGTTATATAATATATTATAAAATAATACTAGTTAGTTGAACAAAATAATCAAAAAGTACCTTCCAGGAAGATTTCTTATATTCTTTTTCCAGAATGAATTTTTAATGTCATTGTCACTGACATATTTCTGTGCATGATCACCCATTTCGCGAATATCTAAACGCATCAACGTTGTTACAATGTTAATTAGATTAAAATTATTTTGACAACGAAAAAAAAAATGTCATATAATATTAAAAATAAATGATATTATTAAATTAATGGTATAACTAAGGTGGATCTATGAATCCCACTAATAATCAAAATCTATCTAGCTTGGGTACATATCTCAACCGTATAAAAAATAATATTGGATAGTAATGATCATAATTAGGTAGTGAGATGGACTTACTTTTAGATCAAACATCGGTCTTCGCATTCAGGAAAGTCCAACGAATATTATTGGTGTAAGAACGGTCGGCATATTGTGGTCTTCGGTACGACGAGTTCCAACGTCTTTACAGAAGGGAACCACACATCGGAACGCCGAAAACGACTCGGAGAAATATTCTTCGTGTACGTGCTACTGGTCCAGTACACGCCTTGACACAATAATAGAATTTATGTTGTGCGCATTTGTTTTTGCAGATCTTAACGGCCGAATTCGAAAATCCAAAGTTTACGATTTAAAATTTGGGATTGACCGACAGCCGAAAGTTTACGAGAGAGACGACCAGTCGACAACTATCGGTCATCGGCAAAATAATATTATGTTATCTATGCTGTATATACACTTAGACACGACTACACGAGCGGTGAGTAACGGTAAACTCATACAAAACCGATATAATACCTGGCCATGGGTCGTTGTCACTAATAATATTGTAGTTGTGACTTTCATATATTGTGACTAGTGATTTGTCAGTCGGCCAAGAAATACGCGCGTGACGTCATGACTGTACGCGGTGTTTTGGTTCATCTATAATAATTCATAATATTATTCTATTTTGTTATATTATCCGTGTGATATCACATCGGATGATTTCGGACATTTATCAGATTCACATTGTTAATACCTTGGCCATAATATCTTATGACTTATTCCATGGAATAATTATTTAGAAAAAAATGTATGTCCTGAATTACTGAGCGTAGTCCCAGACTTCCAGTTGTCAATTTGCCATTAAAATAAAAATTTTCTGTAGGGTAGGGTAATATCATTTTAAAAATATTACTGTTTATAATGCATTGTGTTAATGACTTTACGAGATTAGGGAAACATGAAGGTAAAAACGCCACCTAAAACATGAAAGTACCGTTCAGGCATTCAATAAATTCCGTCATTCGTAAATGGATGTCATAAATAATTTAGTTTTGATCTATACTAAACTATTATATTATTTAACAACTGATAAACCGCATCCGTAATTCTTGAATGAATGATGTTGCTAGTTTAATAGTTTATCGTGTAATGTCAATAATGAAACAATAATGTACCTACTACTATTAGTAATAGGTATTCCTAACCTATTAACCGGAACCAGAACGATTATTGACGGAAAACGAAATATGTAATTAATAATTATTATTACCTGTATTATTTTTGATGAACATTCAATATTTTATACAATAATATTTATATAACTTATAGTAGCATTTGGATACAATTATTTCTAAAAACTGGCTACACTGAAATGTTTAACTTTCCTTCCAAAACGTCGCACAAACACGAAACACCCCAATCTCATTGACTTATCATTTTTTATTTTGTTTATTCCCGAAAGAAGATAACGATTAATTATACAGACGAAGGTAGAAGAAAAGACGAATGAATTAGATACGATAGGTATATAATAATTTCATTACCTTATAATTTTTACTATGATTACTTATTAGATACAGTTAATTTATATTTCATAACATTTTTAGTTAATTTAGTTACTGTATAATTATTAACTACTGAAGAAATTCAAATTATAACTTTTTACTTACTATTTTAAAAGCGTAGACAATAAAATTAATTTTATTTTTGTTTACAATTTACAAGATATATTATTTCCTTTTTATATAGTTTTTAAAAATAACAACAAATTTAGTTAATATTTAAAGATTTGGCGTCTATTTTAATTAAATTTTCTTAAATTATTAATATTACTGAATGACACCATAATTAAATAAAACAATTCAGAATTCAAGTAATAAATGTAAAACAGTAAAGATGTATCTTATTAAGTTAGATTTATAGTCTATTAATCTATAGTTTTTTTTTTCTGTAATGGATGGTTTTAATATAAAACGAAGTACGTCAAAATTAAAAGAATCCATGGCTAACAGAAAACAGAAACAAGATTCAGAAGTAATATATTTATAGTATTTAATTTATTTGCTTACTTTAATTAATTATTTTTTAAATTGTTCTTATTCAGGAAGAATCTGAATGTCCTGATCTAGAATATAATTATGGAGATACAGATAGTCATCTTTGTGAAATGGCAGAATTATACAGCTATTCGGAGTATGAAGATTATCAAATTAACTTTCAGGTAATTAATCAAATACTTACAAATAAATAATTTAAATTCTTGTTTTATAAAAGCTAAAATTTTAATTTACATATATCAACACATAATACTTGTATGTCAGTACTATTTTTGTCCATATAACTAATATATTATTATCAATTTGGCTTTATTAATATTTATTTTGACATAATAATCATATATTATTATTTTATAACATTTTCTCCTAAAACTAAATATGTTTACCTAATAAACTACATTTTAGGTTCTGAGCTAAGCAAAGGTTGGTTTTACAAAGTTGTTTTTTGGTTTTTTTTTTCTATGTATGAAGACACTTTTATGGGTAGAAATAATGGTCCGATTACCACAAGTAGGATATACTTTCGGTAGCAAATTGCATCTAGTTGGTACTTTATTTAGCTCATTTTTCGAAATTCTCAAAAGCTTTTCCTTGAGAGAAGAAAAACTACTAAAAAATGGTGGAAAATCGGCAAAATAACGTTTCTGAAATTTAAAATTTTTTAGTTTCGTTTTGATAACTCATTGTGTTAATTATAGTGTCTTGAAAATTTTTTTGAGTATTTACTTAGGTGAACTACATTAAAAAAAAAAGTTTAGAAACGAATGGTTGATTTTCTGACTAAGTATAGATTTTTGGCTTTTTTCTCAAAAATGTTTAATATTTTCTGCAGTTTTTAGTTTATTGGTTTGAACATTTTATCGATGTCTAGACATATACGACTTTTTACTTTTTACAATTTTTTTACATCATATTTTGATAATCGTGACTGACAATTTTTTTTCATAAGTTTTTAAAGTAAAAGTTCTTGAAAATCGACAAAATTACGGTTTCATTATTTTATTTCTTGATAACTAATTAAGTTTAGATCATAGGAAATTGAAATTTGTTTTAAATATTTACATTTATAATTTACACACGAGGTATAATTTTGGAATGTATTATCAGTATAGCATATTGTAATATATTGATTTTCACTCTGAATCATATTTTCTAATGCAATATCATTGCATTCAAATCTTAAGTATAATAAACTACTAATTTTTCCGAGGACCGAAGGGACGAAGGAGTAACATTCACAATCGACATTCCCACTTTTTTATTTTTGTACATACAAATAAAGCCATAATCACAATTAACTAATGAAATAATTACATTGATTTCTACACTATTAGTTCAATTACTTGGAAGTTAATGTTATATAAACTTTAAAATATTTTTCTATATTTTCTATAACATGTCAAATCTATAAAATATAATGTAATAATTATTTTAAACTAATATTGTATATATTTTATTTAGGAATTTGAAAAAATAATGATATCATTGGATTTGAAACCATTATGGCATAATTTAAGCATGGACTGTAAAAATGTTGTAGCATCTAAACTCCTCGATTTACTAGAAGTTTCAGATAAAAACAAACGAATGAATGCAGCTAGGTGTATATTATATTTATTACAAGTTAGTGTTTTATTTTGGTTTATAATTTGTAAACTGTTCAAATATTTATCAACTATTATTTTATAGGGATGTTGGGCAGAATGTCAATCAGATGTGAACCTTCAAACAAACGCTAAAGAAAATGTACTATTCTTATATACATTTGGTGTTTATAACATATTTATAAATCTCTTGAATATGGAATTAGAGTATGAAATAATTTATTTTTAAGATTTATATTGCTTAGTATTTAATATAATTCTTAATTATTTTTCAGATCAATACAATTTCATAGAAAAACCAAAATTAATTGTACTGATTCTTTAAACTTAAGAATTATTTTGAATGTTCTGTATACATTTATTGAGGTATTAAGAAGCTCTGAAGTTGATGAATCCGATATCAAATTCAAAGAATTTAGAGAAAATTTTTTATCAGATATTGGTATTCAAATACATAATTAGAAATTATAAATAATTTTTAAATTTTATGAAAATACTTTTAGGTTTACCATATACTGAAGATCATATAATAATGACACTATTGGGTATGATTTCAAAATTTTGTGGTGGACACGCATCATATTATCCAATAAAAAAAGTCTTATTGCTATTGTGGAAATTGATTCTAGTCTTACTCGGAGGAATGAACACATTGACAAATTTAAAAAGTAATTATGTTGTATACAGTAAAATACACATATTTACATTTTTTGAATATAAAAATTTTTACCTACATATATATGTTAGATGAATACAGAAGAAATGTCAATTTACCAGAACTATTGGAAGATCCTATAGAAATAATTAAATCTATGAGATCAAGTTCACCTCCTCCGAGCTCCACAGATATGATGAATGCACAAAAACGAAATACTCGTCAAAAAAGAGTAAGTTGCTTAATATTTTAGCTTAATTTTATGTGATAAAATATTTAAAAATTATATTAATATTACATGTTTATTATATAAAATCTTAAATCTAAAATAACAGTGTTTAATTCCAACAATATTAATTTGTTACTATTTTATCATATTTTCCAGGGCCTCATTAAACAGAGTTCATTAGATGAATCTCTTATGGTAATGGATTTATCATATCAAAATGATGAAGATCTCCAAGATTATGAAGATCAACAAATGGGAATGAACGAAATTTCTAGTACAACAAATATTCAAGAGATTAATGATTTATCATCACAAACTATACCTATGCAGTTTTTAATAAAAGGCCTTCCGTGGATTCCAAAAATACGCAATAAGGATTTACAATTATTTTTGGACCAAGCAAGAATTAAATTTTTAGGTTTTAAATTACAAGATGATGTAGATACATTGATTGGTTTACCAGACCCTATTCATGAAAGTATATCAATCCTCAAACAAGTAATATATACCAATTAATATTTACACATTATTTAAATTAATGGAACTTTTGTTTAATTGCAGTATACATATATATCATTAGCTGACTATCAGATTAAAAGAGAAGACAGTATTCAAAGAAATCCATTAATTATGAATGATGACCTGTTATGTCAGAGTCCTGCGGAAGTATTATATAAGGTTAGTTTGTTAATTTTTAACAAAAATGATATAATTTATTTTATTTTATTTTAATATTTGGTATATATACTCTTTCTTTAATATTATAGGCTATGCTTCCAAATTTACCACAACATATGATTGCATTATTAAAAATATTATTAGCTGCATCACCAACTTCAAAAGCTAAAAGTGATTCAATTAATATAATTTCTGATATTTTACCCGTTGATATGCCGTATGTAATTTTACTGATCATAATATATAGTTGGTAAATGATAATCTTTTAGTCATATAAGTCTTATATTTTGCCTTGTAGCATGTCATTTTCTGAGTCTGTAAGGTTAGAAACTGATATTAATAGACAAAAGGAAATTGTTGTAAAATCTATAAGTGGTATTCTACTTTTATTATTGAAACATTTTAAAACAAATCACATTTATCAGTTCGAGTATATCTGCCAGCATTTAGTGTTTGCAAACTGTATTCCACTCGTTATTAAATTTTTGAATCAAAATCTTGTATCATATATATCATCTAAAAATACGTAAGTAATTAAAATTTTGATGCATGTTAATTTAAGTTTAATTAATAATTATAATTTTATATGTTATAAGGATTTCAATACTAGAATTCCCAATGTGTGTTATTGGCGAAGGACCTAAACTTTTACTAGACAATATTGAAGTATCAGAATTTCCAATATATTCTTGGAGAAATGTATATTCTTGTATTAACTTACTGAGAGTTTTGAATAAAATTACAAAATGGAAACATTCTAGAATAATGGTAATACATTTTTTATTTAAACATAGTATTACTGATTATTTATATTTTCTTTGTTCTTAGATGCTTGTTATATTTAAGTCTGCACCTATATTGAAAAAGTCATTAAAAGTAAGACATGCTATGATGCAACTTTATATTTTGAAATTATTAAAAATGCAAGCAAAATATTTGGGCCGGGCATGGCGAAAATCTAACATGAAAACTATAAGTATAATATATCAAAAAGTCCGACATAGATTACATGATGATTGGGCATATGGAAATGGTAATAATTATTTAAATGTATTAATAATTATTATCAATTACAGTAAAACTTTACATTATTCAATGATTAAATTATTAAAGCTCAATAATTTGATTAAATTTAAAAAATATATACAAATTACTAAAACCTTATATAGATTTTTATTACGATTCAGTATTTTTGTTTTTCTTAAAACAATTTTTGATTAGAGAGTAGTAATTTCTATTATCTAATGAATACAAATTACTACTTATTTATAGACAAAATGTATAGAATCTACTTAGACAAATATTTATAAATAATATTAGTATAATTTTAATAAAATTAGAAATTTTTATTTATAAATTATCCTATATGATATTTGCTAAGAAATAACTTAGTTTTAATTTAACTTTATAAATCTTAACACTTGGTATTTATAAATGGCACTTAGTGTAAATTTAATAAAAACTAAGAAATAAACTAAAACCAACCTTATGGTTGTCAACATCTAAAATTGTTTTGCTTATGAATGCACTTTTATCAATTTTTTTTTTTTACTGTATAATTAATATTATATTTATTTATTTTTTTGTTTAATTTAGTAAATATTTAATGAGTATTGTAGTATTGTACCTATTTTTAATTCAATAAAACGACTGTAGTGATCAAATTGAAATTATCTATATTAAAAACTAAAATATAATAGCTATGTTAAAAATTATTATTTCAATATTGCTGTTATTTTTTTGTTTCATATGGAATGCTAGTTTATTTACATGCCTCTTAATAATTACACTCTTTTAATGAATAATATAATAACTATGTATTAAAAATTATTAAAATTTTTGTACCTATCTATATAAATAATACATATAAACACTATAGTAAATTTTATTTTTTATTACCTACTATTGTTACTTTTTTATTACATAAAATATTATTTTCATTAGTATTTAATCATTTTATAAATACTTTATTAAATATCATGTAAATAAATAATTTCATAAAATGGTACATACTATAATAATTACCTATATAATATATTAAAGGTATTTCAAATATCACATTTGTATACAATTATATAAATATTAATGATTAAAAATATATTTAATTGTATTAAATCATATATGAAAACAAATATTATATAGTATTAGTATAATAATAAAACTGATAATAATTTCTGACACCATTTTTCTGTTAATAATGAATGTTAAAAATTATAATTCAAATTATTAATAATATTTTTAATTCAGATCTTGAAGCTCGACCAACAGATTTCCAAATCGAAGAACGTTTTTTGAGGTCTGCAGTAGATAAGTTTCATGCACGACGTTATTCCCAACAAATTGTATGTATTATTACATGTTGACATGCGCACGGAAAGTGCCACGACATACTTTGTTTTTTATTATGAGGTTCTCATACGTCACACAATATAGTCATATAATATTTAAATAAAAGTTAGGACTCGTAGCAAATTTAATCATTTAATTGATTTTTTAATATTAGCTACTAAATAATAGATATTACATATTTTTATAAAACAAAATCAATATGATATAATTTTTTTCAAGGAAGTATGGATCAAAATAATTAAAATCTGAAATTCACTGTTTTTCATAATTTTTTAGTGTAGTATTAATACTGTCTTTGTCTATCTAATGGGTAATCACAATACTTAATGGTGATGTTAAGGTTGAATATAGAGTATAATAATTTATTATCAAATTTAAAGAAAAGCATATTTTAGACACACTATTTATAATTGTTTTGTCTGACAATAGTCTTATAACGTTAAGATTTAATATTCTTTACTTCTATTCTAAAACCTCACTTCTCTTAAAATTTACAATCATTAGTTATTTTTATGAAAATTTTAATTAAATTTAAACTATTAAATGTTTTTATTTTTTATTAATTTCATGTAAATCAAGGATCAAGAATTTACACCAAGTGATTATTCAACAAATAGTGCTTTGGGAAAGCCTATACAATTATCCTATGAATTTAAACATAATTACCATATTTGGCTGAATCAAGAAGTGTTTCAACAGAAGATTAATTGGAATGCTCTGAATGAATTGTAATGATTTTTAAATGTTAGTCAAATTAGTTTTATATTACATAAAATAAAATGTCCATAATATATATTTATTTGTAACATAATAATACAATTATTATTAGTATATTTAAATTTAAATTACCTTATAATTATATTTAGTAAACTTATAATTAGAGTCAGGATTTGTATGTACTAAAAAAGCTTAAAATAATGCATTTAAAATTTTTAAAAATATGTAAAATTATACATTTTTGGTTAAAAAATATGCTATTAAACAAAATATAAAATATTACAAGAAAAAACACAATTTAATCGTATCAATAATTTCAGAATTTATAATATGTAGATACGGTTTCTTTTAAAAATAAAACAAATAAATTGAACAACTTTACTACTATTACCTGTAGATAAATAATATATATTTTATTGGTGAATGCAGTTTTTTTTTTAAATATATAGATAACGAAAAAAAAAAAACAAAAAATTATGATATTATAAATTAGTTAATTATAAAATAATATTAAGTAAATGCTGTTTATGGAACAAATTATTATGTGTTAAGCATTATATATAGATTAATAAATTGTGCATCTAATATATACTTAATCAATTTTTATAATTTATTTCAATTACATAAAAAAAAATCTGAGTATTATAAGTAAAATTATAAAATTATAAATAAGTCATGTGCTATTTTTGTGTTAAATAAATCGTCGAAATTTATTACTCCCATCAAAATGCATACTTTCAAATAAAAAAATTTGAAATTGCATACAAATTTGGACACTATTTCTAATAAATTAATTTAATAATCAGGGACGGATTAGGCAGTCGGAAATTCCCAAGTGGCTTTTTGTTGTATGGCACTTGAGGTCAGCTTATCCACATTAGTTATGTAAAAATTATTTTTAATTATAATAATAAATTTGAATAATGTTTTTGATAGTAAATAGTAATATTATCTAATGATTATATCTTTATGTCAATGTCGATATAACAAATCAAAATTGCATATAACTACTTAAATCATAAGAAAACAATTGTTTTTATATTTAGTATAACACTATAACATTATGTGAACTTTATAATATCTATGTGAAAAACAGATGGTTATCAATTGCATAATATGAATAATATTATTCTGGATTTCTGAACATGAATATTAAATTATATTTATAATATTATAAATATAATTCATTTATGGACATATAATTATTGTTACTACTATTTAATTTATTAAAAATTGAATTTGAAATCAATTTCATTAGTATATTTAAATTAAAAATGAATTATATTGAATGTATAACTATAAAATAAGTATAAATAAATAAATATTTATACTATAACAAAGTATACTAAATATTTTTTAAAATAACAAGTATTCATATATTTAGAATAAAATAGTATATTTTATAATATAATGATAGACGTAATTCCACAAAATTTTAGAAGGTGCAAAATATCATTGGTTAAATATTTAAAAATCATAATGAAAAATTAAGCTATTTCCGAAGCTCTGCTCAAAAGGGCAGTTACTTTTGTATTTTATATTTTATCATGCTTAAATAATTAAATACTTACAATATATAGCATAAATAAATATGATTTAAATACTACCTGTATACCATGAGTGCATATAAAAATAACAATGGCAATGTATAAAATATTTTCCTGGTAAACACGCCTTCAGGGGTTCAAATGCAACCCTGCATATTCCCATAATTACGTTTATGTATATTGTATTACAAACTGTTATAACTTATAAATTATAAATTAAATAATGTTTAAAATGTATATCTTTGTATATTAATTTCTACATAAATGAAAGGTCTTCTTTATTTTTTAAGAATATAAAAATAAGATTTCGCAGTCAACTATTATACACAAAATTAAAAGCATTTATGATAATAGCTATATAATATAGAAAAACAAAAATTAATTCTATTGCGTTAAGATAAAATCATTGAAGAAGTACACAAAGAAAGTTCTTTATTAAAAAAAGACTATTATTATAAATACTTATTTAGTCATGCATATAAATGATAAATATTCATTAATTCAATTTTTTATCTATTAGTTATTATTACTATTATTTAGTAGTTGTAGTGTTTTTCCTTAAAAATATATAAGTAATTTGATGTTTTAAAATCATTTTATACAATAAGTGGTATTTCATTTGCAATAATAATTTTAATTATTTAAATTAAATATATTATTTTTGTGAATAAACATTAGAATTTCATCGAGCTGGACGGAAGTCTCAATCTGTCTCTGTTAATAAGTATACATATTATGGACATAATATGTATATAACTTATATTAGTATAAATATATAATAATTAACTTAAAATTACAATGTAAACAAAAATAATTGTATTTAATTTGAATTGTTATAACTTGTACAAATACAATTCTAGAAATAAAAAGAATATGTTTAGATTACCTAACAAAATAATTTTAAAATGTTTAATTGTTTTTTTTTTCAACTATAAATATATAAATGTATACATTTATTAAATTAAATTATTAATTTATATTATCATTGATTATAGAATAAACAGATAGCCCATGGCATAGGGAAATTCGGCTACTAATATTATATTTATACGGGTTGTCGAGAGGTGGCGCTGTATCAATTCACACATAATTAATTTTACTTTTTCTTATAATAGTAAATAATATTCGTATTTCAATTTTCAACAGTCAATTGTCAATATGACTTAATACCACGGCTGCATGCCTATATATTATGTTTCGCGAGACAGCATATTATCTAAATTGGTTTCTGTCTGTCTAATTATATTAATAAATAATAAAATAATAATAAATAGATCACCAACATTTCGTCCACTAGCTTGAATATGGAAACATTTTGACGATATTCTATGGCTGTTTCATGGAGAAATATAGAGATGAAGATATATAGGAAATTCCTTGTTTTATTTACATAGTGTTTTTTTATATGTATAACAAATTTGTATTTTGTACGAAACATAATTGTGAATTTTTATAATAATTATGGTTTTCTGAAGAAGTTTAGACGATTAATATTTCTAAACAAATTTAAAGTAAAGAAGTTTACAGGGAGGGGCAAATGAGGGAAAACTCCCTCCTAGATTTGTGGTGGATATGAAGTGGCGCAGGAACTATTTTTCTTGTGGAGAAGGGGCAAAAATTTAAGGAAAATCATGAAATATAGTATATTAAATAAAATACAAATGCTTATTGATTTTTGTAAAATAGGTTTAACTATTTTGTAGATTAAACTAATAGTCTTATTTACCTAATTTAATTTTAAATATAAAATTAAAAACAATTTTAATGTTTTACATTTTTAATTTTATTTGTTATACAACTATTCAAAATTCATTTTATTACATATTATATTATACAAATATTAAAAATAATAAAAATGTAATTTAAATATAAACTATTACTCTAAAATGTTTAAGTATTAAGTGTATAACTATGTTGACAAATTTTCGGGGGGGCAAAATTATAATTTGCTCCCCGATATATTTAACGGGAGTCAAATGTCCCTTCTGCCCCCCCCCCCCACAGCTACGGCGCTATTGGGGATATGTATTTAAAAATGAATTGTAAGCAAAATAATAATGCCGTTTTGTCTATAATCTATTCTATAATCAATGATAATATTATAGTATCAAACATTAAAAAATATAAAAATAACAAAGGGAATATGTCGATTGTGGACGTTCCTCCTTTGCCCCTTCGGTCCTCGGAGAAATTAGTGGTTTATTATACTTAAGATTTGAATGTACTGATATTGCATTAGAAAATACGATTCTGAGCGAAACTCAATATATTACAACAGGGTCGTGCCGAAGATAGCTTTGAATGATGCTTAGGCAACAAGTTTATAAGGGGTGGGTCTGCACGTTAGGTGGTCAAATATAAAATTTTAATTATATATTTTTTGTCTGAAAATAAAATAATATTATGATAAATAGAATACTAGAGTAATGTTACAGCTATATTGGCCAAACGCCAAGAAATACACAGCTGCAGTATCTGTAACGTAACCTAATACATTTTTAAAATAAATTATGTAAAAAAATGGTTTTTGAATAAATTGAGAAATCCAGAAATTGTTGAAATAATTTAATTCGTAAATTGTTTGAAATATAATAATATGAATTCATAACCCCCACTCTAAGGGTTTGGCCCTTGATAAATGAAATACCACTGTATGGGACGTGGGTGGTAGGTATACTGATTATTATTTGGTTTCATATAATTTTAAAGCTGGGCACACCACTGTATTACAATATGCTATACTGATAATCCATTCCAAAATTTTACCATGTAACAATTACGAATGTAAATATTTAGAATAAATTTCAATTTCTTACGAACAATATTAAAGGAATTATCATTTCATGATAAAAATTGTCAGTAACGATTTTCAAAATATTTTGTAAATAGATTAAAGTAGGCTTCTATAAAAAATTCATACCGATAAATCAAAAATTGCTGGTAATATTAAATATTTTTGGAAAAAATTCAAAGCTCTATATTTAGCCAAAAAACAAACCAATCCTTTTCAAAATTTTACTAAACATAAATATTTTTCCCCTCCCACGGAAATCTTTTAAGAAATTCGAAAAATGAGCTAAATAAAATACCAATTAGACACGATTTGCTACCGAAAGCATATCCCCTACTTGTGGTAATCGGACCATCATTACTACCCAAAAAAGTGTCTTAATACTAAAAAAAAAATCTTTGTAAAACCAATACATTCTTCGCTTCACTCAGAATTTAAAATAGTACCTATCAAATATGAAGTACTTAACATGCAATTCTTAAGTAATATTATTATAAAATAATTTTGTTTAAAAAATCTTATATTTTATTATATAATACGGAACAGTATTTTTGGGCCCTCTAGAAAAATCACGGCTTTGGCTTTTACATAGCGTTCCATTGCGGGATGTAAACAGTACTGTAATCTCACGATGGTGATTCCATGTACTTTAAATTGTATGATTCGGGACCATCGTTTTCGTCAACAGCCTGAAAGTTAAACTATCTAATTTTCGTAAAATCAATAATTTCTCACATCATTAAATTAAATCCATATTACATTATTTCCATACTTATTTATAAGTATATAACCTAACCTAACCTATGTATAGTTTCATTACAATAATATATTAATATAATTAAAATAATGATATTACACTTTTAAGTTAAAGTTACCGATGTCTTAATATAAAACTCAAATTGCATTGATTCAATGTTTATTTATTGATAGTATCATCACAACAATATAATTAAAATAATAATATTACAATTTTAAATTAAAGTAATTTATGCTTTATTTATAAGCCATGTAACTTTAAAATAATGTGATTCTATTGCATTAATATAAAAACATTATTATTATTATTATTTATATGACATATATGCATTAAATGTTAGATATAAGTATATCTTTAAGAAATAGTATAAACATTTTCCTTCATAAATTTGTCATAATTTAACAACAATTATATTTTACACAACTTCAAGTTAATGAAGTCCTTATATAACTAAAAACTAATTAGTTTAAAGTATATGTTGATGACTTTTATTCATTTATTGTAACATAAGGTAGAAAATAATAACACTTTAAATATTAGCAAATTTATATATTTTAATATAATATAATTAATTACACTTTTTACATTACAGTACTAATATATACATTTATACTTATGTAGATATACCTACAGGCACAATATATATATATATATATATATATATTATATAAAACAGTTTATGAAATAATATTATATTACATTAACATTTACATTTACATAATATACGTAAGATAAAACATTAATAGATAGAATTTAAAAATATTGTTTTAACCTAATAACTAACTCATTATTGTTGGTAATTCATATAAATGAGGACCCATAAAATGCAAATTGCTATCACAAATTTAGTCAGAACAGTTATTTTTAGAAACAAAATAACTTTATTGACTGACGCCCGTTTTACATTGATGCGTTACCATACTCGACGTTTCGTACGTGTGTTATTCGATTAACATTATTAACATTATTTACTATTTAAGTTGATACGCGTCGGAACTGACGAAATTTTTAAGAATTTCAACAGATCGTAAACAAATATTACGTAGATTTTAGATTCGTGCATTTTAAGATTTATCAATAAAATTTTATAAATTTTATTTTGCTTTTTCTATTGTATTACTGGTAGAAATAAAAATGAGCAAAAAATCTGGGGCCCCATAACAAAAATTAGACGGGGGCCCCGTCAGCAATCGCGGACTAGCGGTCCGGGCCAGTCCGACCCTGGTCCCATAGATAATAAAATAAAACATTTAGATAATTTAATTAACTTACTTTTCTAAACGTAGACATGGTTGCAAACAAATTAATTAAATTTTAATGAATAACAATGAAAATAAATAAATAATACAAAATAAGTAATTATGAAAATAAAATAAAAGTTTTCGACGAATTAATATTAAAACCGCGGAAACATAAAAACGATATTAAACATCAACAGACCAGTCCAAGTCTCGACGACGAACTAAGTATTAAGTGCAATTCTTCGTCGACTGAGGACTACTCGAACTCAGATTTTCTTCTAAGTCAAATAAATTATTAATAAACTCAATAAAATCTGCGGTATTCGAGGAAGTGTTTGGTTAGGTTAACATTTTTATTAGACCTATCATAATGACCTAAGTCTTCAAAACTTTCAATGGAATTAAATTCTTTGGAATATTCTAAAAACTCTTTTATATAAATTTTATCAAAATAGATAGTGCACGCTTTTTCTTTATATTCGGATGACTCAAATTTTTTTTGAAGATGACTAAAAAATAATTAGCTAAAACCTGGTAAGAACTTGGACTGACCAATCCAACGACGAATAGTTGATGGTCCTGGTAAATTAACTTTCTGTGAACGTAAAAATGTATATGCTGTATGCTTTATATGCTCAAAATTTTATTTAATACTCACAAAAGAAGTTTATATACGAGGTAAACCTTTAGAACGGCTTATCATTATAATATATCATATTATATTGAGTTTCGCTCAGAATCGTATTTTCTAAAGCAATATCATTGCATTCAAATCGTAATTATAATAAACCACTAATTTCTCCGAGAACTGAAGGGACAAAGGAGGAACGTCCAAAATTGAACTCGTTTTACTCGTTAAAAGTTAAAAGTTAAAAAAAATAACTCGTTACAGAACTTGGTTAAAAGTAACTTAACTTTAACTTTTTAACTCGTTAATGCCCAGCTTTACTATTTATAATTAATATTATAATAATACCTATCAGCCAATTTTATTATATAATATATTTTATACAACTACTATTATTACTCAATAATTTAATATAGACCCAAGTAGAATGGTGTTCGGTCAAATTAAAATATTACATTAAACTTAATTCAATATCAATTAAATAATACTAATAAATAAAATATAAATGAAGAAGTTTGATATGGAAACTATAAAGTTTGCCTAACATGTACAAAAATATTAAAATATGTACTACAATACAAAATAATGTACACAAATTACAGTCTGCTGATTACAGTAATTTTATACGATACTTATTTTCTAAGTACATTAAAAATAAATCCCAAATTTAAACGACCGATTACATTCCTAATAAATTACATCAATTAAAATATAACATTTCAAAAATCGTTATTACAGTAAAAATGTAATAAAAAAATAAAAAAATGACAGACTGATATAACAAAAATGTGCACTAATAGAACAAAAATATGCACTTTAAGTTAGAAATAAGCGAATATATGCAATATAAAATTATTATCTTTGTATTATATAGGTCATAGAATAAATTTCTGCCCTACTCTACAATTTTTGACTGTTGAAAGAAAAAATATGCAAATGCATAATCATCCGCCCTCTATTGATCACAAAAATAATAAAGATAGGTTTTTGGATCTAAATCTTTTGGGAATGTGATTGACCTAATAATCTAAATATTTTAAAAGAATTAAGTTTTTTTAAACCAACATAATGTTAATAGCCAAGAGTTGAAAAAATTACAAATCAACAACTGTCATATAGGTTTTTAAAAAAATTAATATTTGAATGTAAAATATCGATTTGGGTGAGATCTGAAACAATAATAATTTGGTCAACAATAATAATGAATAATAAACAAATCTACCTAATTTTAGAGTGGTAATATACTTACCTACTACGCGTTGTAAGAACAATTTCATAAATTATGTGAATTTAGTCGTTTCGTCTCGACCACCATATCTTAGTATTTTTTTTTTTTTTTTTTTTGTGAATACCTATGTCCTATACTGTATTTGTATATAATTATTATAATCATTATAATATTAGTACAATAGTGTATGCTTTAAAAATTATAATATATTTATTATTATATATTTACATTTAGTACTTTAATCTTTTATAGTGAATTCAAGCATATTCTATTGTTGTAGATGGGTAGTAGTGTAGTACACTACGAAAACACAAATTATACTACGAAAAATAAAAGTGTGCATATGTGTTTTTATTATAAGTACAATATAATAACTAATAAGTATATAACTACATCCAGAAGTTACTAAGCAAAGGTAGTTTCAAAGTGTTTTTCAGTTTTTCTAATGCTTAGTAAGATGAAAATAATATACTAAAATATGAATCAAAAGAATTTTTTTAATAATAAAATGTATGCATAATATAAGATAAAACATATGGAAATTAATAAAAATAAAAAAAAAATTATAGTGACGTCCTTAGGCTTTTCTTTTTATGGGAGAGGTAAAAAATTTAATTTCCCCATCTTTTATAATTTTGAACACTTATCTACATAAACAATACACATTTCCCACAATATATATACTAGTTATGGGGGAGGGGATTCCCCTTATATTTAATATAATATTATTATATGTTATAGTGTAAATATTTCAATGTAGGCAGTAGGTACCCATATTTAAATTTTTAAATACCCAGGTGCAGTGGCTATATTTTTTATGATTTTCCGTAGCGTACATTTTCCATGGTGTGCCAATTGGGGTATGGATGGGGGAGTCCCTCTCTTGTTAATGTGGATAAGTGTTCAAAATTATAAAAGAGAGGGAAATTAAATTTCTTACCCCTCCCATAAAAGAAAAGCCTAAGTACTATTATAATTATTTTTATATTTTTATTAATTTCCATATGTTTTATCTTATATTATTATCTTTTTTTCAATACATGGCATATATTGGTAAAAAGTTGTGGGAGGGGAACATGAGGGATTGGATATTAAAAAATGTAAATTTATAGCTGCAATAAATAAGACTAGACTAATATAGCACGTAAAATAATGAATAATAATATAATAACAATAACGAGTCAAAAGGCGGACGGCAAGATTACACAGCCAATCTATTGCCTCTTCGTTATTAATCTTATATTATTCATATAATTTATTATTAAGAAAAAAAAATCTTTTGATTCATATATATATATGGCTTAAATATGATTTTCTTCGATTTGCGGTTACTATAATAAAAGTACGTTTTGTTCAAAAACACGAATACATTTGATTTTTTTTGATTACATAGTTAATATAGTACACAGACGTACACGCATAATTAAATACAAACACAGATTGACAATTGAGTGAAAAGGATATGGACGACAGTAAAGATCAAATCACGACGGTTGCCATCAAAGAAACGTACCTATGGAAGGCCAAGTTAGCGCAGGAGACGAACAGATACGAGGATATGGCGAAATTAATGAAGCTAGTGGTCGAGACAGGTGTACCGACGACCAAAAACGATGACAATATGTTGATGGTGGCGTACAAGCGTGTGTTGGACACGAAACGATCGTCGAAACGGATACTGTTGTCGATCATGGAAGACAACATCGAGCCTTGGGAAGTTGCGGTGGCGCGCCAGTATCGCGACCACGTGGACGGTGAACTGCGCGCGCTGTGTAATGAGATGCTGACCGTGGTCCGCGGTTGGTTGTGTTCGGAACAGGCCGACACTGCGGACCCGGCCACCGGCGTGTTCTATTGGAAACTGTGTGGCGACTACGGCCGATATATGGCCGAAGCGATACACGACCTGGCCGAGCGGTCCGCCGTCATATCCGAATCGCTGGCCGCTTACGAGCAAGCCGAAAAGTTGGGACGTGAGAAATTGCAGCCCGTCGACCCGGTCCGCCTAGGGCTAATGCTCAACTATTCCGTGTTTTTGTACCAGGTATGCCAACAGCGCCAGCGCGGACACGACGTGGCCAAGCGGGCGTACGAAAACGCCGTGAACGAGATCGACAAAATAGACGATCGCACGTACAACGACTCGAAGCTCATTTTACGTCTCATTCGCGACAACCTTAGCGTGTGGATTCAAGAAAACGGCGGTGAGTCGTTTGACGGGCCCGTTTCTTCCGTAAACGCAATCATGTTGACGAACTCGGTAGCCGCACCGTCGCCACCTGGCCCCCCACCTGTGTCGTCCGCCGCTGACGCAAACGCCATCACTAACTTGAGTCGACTGTTGGACAACGAGGATCTATGAAGACAAATTTAAAATAAACGCATTCAACCGCTATAAAACATTGTTTTTTTTTTTGTTTTTTTTTTTTTTTTATTATTATTTATTATATTATAATATTGGTGTATGTTAAGTAAATGCCGTTAAATGGAGAATAATGTTATTATATTATATACCTATAATTGATAACAGCCAAGTGTAAAAAGCCTATTTACAATCTCAATCAGGGTTGGACATAGTTTGCACACTGTAATATTATACCTATATTTTGGCTACAAACTCGTAAAAATATATAAAATACGTAGATACCTATTTTGTATCTCGATATATTTCTGAAATGTATTTGATAAATGTTAATCGCATAGAGTATATATTTGTTTGTACGTACGCCAGTGTCGACCTGGCTCAGGCGGTTGGGAGGCGTTCGCCTCAGAGATCCTCGTTATGTTTTTTTATTTTTATATATTTCAACTCAAATAATAAAAATGACCAACCAGAAATATCAATGAAATATGCATACAGACCGTGGAAAAGAAAACTGTTTAATAATATATAAATATGTATTTATTATAATTGTACCATTCACGCAAGTGATTTGTGAAAGATTTTTTTTCAAAACAAAAAAAGCTGCTTAGTCAATTCTAGGCTTTCCTCTATCGCCCGTTTGGTCCTTGGAGAAGTTAATGGTGGAATGTTATTGTGTTATATTTCAATTAAGATTTTAATCCAATAATATTGCATTCGAAAAAACAATTCGGAGCGAAACTCAGTCAGATATAAACTATACTGATAATATTTATTTTTATAAAATATATTTTTTATTTATTAAATAGGTACCTACATAATGTACAACAAAACAATTAGTTACCTAATCATACAATAATGAAACACAATTTCGTCAAAATTACAGTCTCCATGATTTTTGCCACTTATCGGTATTTTTCTTTAGCCTAAAGAAAAAGTTTGGAGAAATTTGAAAAATGAGATAAATGAAGTACCATAACTAGTTATAATTTTCTACCGAAATCATATGCTACTTTTTGTAATCAAATCATGATATTCTTTACCCGAAAAAATGTTTATAAATAAAACTATCATATTTAATCGATTTCATTCAAAAGGTTTTTTGCTTAAATTTATTTTAATGCTTAAATTTAAAAAAGCGGGAAAGTCGATTCCGGACGTTCCTCATCCGTTGTCCTCGGAAAAATTAGTGGTTTATTATAATTAAGATTTGATTGCAATGATATTGCATTTTAAAAAAAAGCGATTCTGGGCGAAACCGTGAAACCTATTATAATACAAAAATATAAACTGATAATCCATTCCAAAATTTTATCACGCGTATAACTTACCTATGTGAATACCCAAAAAAAAGGTCCAAACCGATAAACCCAAAATTACAGGTAGGTAATATTAAACATATTTTTTTTAAATTTCAAAAATTCTATATTTAGTCAGGAAATTAATCAATCTTTCCTAAATGTTTTTTTTTTCTATAAAGAACACCAATGTTAATACAATTTGCTACCAAAAGCATACTTTATTCGTGATAATTGGACCATTATTTTTGTACGAAAAGTGTTTACACACATTATTGTAAACCAAAATAATATATTTATATTATTCGCTTCGTTCAGAATTTTTTTAGGAAGGCATTTATTTTTTTTTTTTAGTTTTCCTCTCCTGCTGGTCGCGCTCGTTTTTTTCCCCTTTTTTCCTGGGGGGGGGGGGGGGGGGTGGGGTAGGTTGTCCACGGTATCTGGACACCTTCCGAAATTATAAAAGTTTGAACATTTAATTTTACTAAATTTTAAAGGGGATTTGGCAAACAATCATGTAATTCGTTATAGAATATTATATAAAGTCATAAACTATCTCGTAAATAAAATTAATTTAGTTTTAAATAATGTATCTATTATATTTTTAATTATTTATAAAACTGTTATTCTTATCGCACGGTGAAACAAAACAAATGGGTAGTAATAGCTAATAAACTATTGTGACCTATGATGGTAACTAATATTATATTATAATAACAAAAAAGTAATAACTAATAACAATGTTCTATTGAACGCAATTATATTTTTATCATGCGGTTCAATCTCTTTTCTGTGATGCGGTTCAATATGCCTGTGTAACTCTGTTACCTGTTTTTTTAGCGGTATCTGTGTTTTATGTATATTTAGATATAAAAATATAACAATGATGTTTTCTTTTAATATATAAATATATAAATATAATATATTAACGAGAGAAGGAGGTAGGGTGTAAGGGGTTTCAATGATTTTTCCACTGGAGTTTTGAAGTAATTGAGTTTAAAAAAGGCGTCTTTAATTTACTACTTAAATTAATTTATAAAATAATTTACGTGTATTTATTATTTTCTATTTTCAAAATTATACTTATTTACTTTTATTTTTATATTTAAATTATGTTTACAGTAGGCATTTTATACCTGTATGATTTAAATTACAATACAAATTATATTTTAATTTATTAATTAAATAAATAAAAAATGCTTTATTAAATTTTTTTTATTATTAACTTAGTAGTAAGATATGTAAAAAAGTGGTAATGTCGATTGTAGACGTTCCTCCTTCGTCCCTTCGGTCCTCGGAGAAATTCGTGGTTTATTATACTTAAGATTTGAATGTAATGATATTGCATTAGAAATGCGATTCTGAGCGAAACTCAATATATTACAATATACTATACTAATAATTCATTCCAAAATTTTAACTTACTTGTATACTACCTATGAAATTATTCAAAAAAATTTTCAAGTCCCTACGATCAAAACTCAATTAATTATCACGAAATTTAAAAATTTTAAATAACAGAAACCGTAATTTTTCCGATTTTCGGTTGTTTAGCTTTAAAAGCTTATAAAAAAAATTGTCAGTTACGATTTTCAAAATATTTTGTAAAAAGATTAAATTGTATATGATTAGACTTTGATAAAATTTTTAAATCGAAAAACCAAAAATTGCTGGAAATATTAAACATTTTTGGAAAAAGTTCAAAATTCTATACTTGGCCAAATAATCAACCGATCCGTTCCAATATTGTACCACACTTGTATATTACCTATGTTAATACTTAAAAAATAAATAAAATATATAATAATTAAAATAACAGAAACCGTAATTTTGCCGATTTTCCGCCATTTTTTGGTACTTTTTCTCCTCATAAGGAAAAACTTTTGAGAAAAACGAAAAATGAGCTAAATAATGTACCAACTAGACGCAATTTGCTACCGAAAGCATACCCTACTTGTGGTAATCGGACCATTATTTCTATCCGAAAAAGTGTTTTCATACATCAAAAAAAAAAAATATGTGTATATATTTATCTTTGTAAAACCAATATATTCTTTCATTTTTAAAAGAGAAATATTACAACCAAATAATAAATAAGTAGGTATAGGTATAAGTAGATATATATTATCCAGGCAGTGGACATACCTCCAAAAAACAAACAAAGTACGTAACTGTATAATAGCATACCATTATTTCAGGATTTCCATTAGTCACAATTTGTTTTTTTGAAAAAATAATTAAGAAAATTGTAAAAATTCTTTTTCATTTCGAATTTTATTTATATCAATTTAACATAAAATAAAAAATGGAAGAAATAAATTTACATTGTTCAAAAATCACAATAAGGTAACATTAAAGATTAAACATACTAATATAAAAAAACAGAAAACATTTTTCTGAAAACTGAAAAATGTGATAGGCAACGTGTTAACATTGCCCAGTGTTCATAAATATTATTCCATAATTTATTAATAAAGCAGAATATTAGAGTATAGACCGCGAGTCACGGACCATAATATTAATCATGGCGGAACGATGTCAAAATGAAAAAATTTAACTTTTTACGAATACAAATAAGTAATTTATCATAGCTTTACTTTGTGTTATATTAAATTATTAAAAATCAACATATTAACATACATATATTATATTTATATATATTATACATATTACAACTTTAATTTATATAATTACTAAAATAAAAAATTCGGTGGGGGGGGGATACGTGCTCCCTAGTGACCACCCCGCGGCTACTGCACTGATATGTATATATATATATATATTATATACATCAACATTTTGTTGAAATTAATTAATTGTTAATTAACTTAATAAAATCAATATTTCCTGTCATATTATTATTATGTATGTTAATATTTTAATATAAAAATCGTATAATACATATTTTGCATTAAAAAAGCATACAAATCTTTGACTTATGTTTATGAAATAAGAATTATATTTTTTGTAAAAGTGGATTGTATATATTTTATATATACCTAGTTCTTGTTATACATTTTTACTTTTATATTATCTTCTGTACAAACATTTTTTTTTGGGAGGGTTAAGTCCCTTCAAGCCACCCCCTATTTCCGACTTTGTTAGAATGGTAGAAATACTAAATTTTACAATTAAAAGAGGAGAACTTTATCAGTGTCGTAGCGCTTTAATTTTCTCCATAAAATAAGGACATGCGAAATTATTTTCATGAAAATAATATATTTTTAATTTGTTTATTTTAATAAATCAAATCGTATTATCATAAAAAAAACACGTTTCAACACAGATATTGTCCTGTATTAATTATTAAAATTTGATGTTTCTACCGAAAATTGATTATAGTTGTTCTGCGCAAAGTAAGTAAGGTATACTATACGTTTCCCGCCGGATAGACAGTGACAACATACGCGGGTGTGGCATCCTCAGATTCTCTTAATAATATTCATAAATTTTATGATAGGTACTTAGATAAATATATTATGATCTATTGCAATTGTCTATTGATATAAGTATATAACTATTACTCTTCTCGTCATATTTCTGGCAACTGGCAAGTGTCAAATGGTAAAACAATAATAAATAAAATAATAAATGTTATACTTCTATAATTCATGGTATGGTGACATATCGCACATACGTATCCATATTTAATTATATTATTATAGTATATTATCTTTGATCATATAAGTAGTCATAGGTACTAAATCAAGATCGAATATAATACTTTTTCTATGATCTAGATGTATATTATCATTATATGATAATCAATATGTTTGTTATCTTTATATCATATCATAAATATTTATAACCGTGGTAGATGGTGGTAATAAACTAATAACTTATGCTTATCAGTGGATAGTAACTAAATCAAAAATTTACTTCGTGCTTATATTTTACGTGATAATTTTTCTTGGTAAAAAACTAAAATATTTTCATTATTTTATAGTGTTTACCAATTGAATACCAATTTGCAATATTATTCCTATTGTTGAATATTGCTAGTTGTGTACTCATAACATATATTATACTTGTATGTATTGTGATTAAAATTTAATAGTAAAATACTTAAATTAAATTAGTCTGAGATTACATCAATTGTATACTAATTTATACAAATAATAAATAAATTAGTTTGTTTATTTTGTTAATATATTTGAAACATTTCATTTAAATTGTACGAAAAAAGCAAAATAATGGCCGTGGAAAACTTGAAACATTTTGTTTTGCGTAACAAGGAAATACTTATGTTTTTGGTAGGATTTGGAGTTATGCACTATGGCTGGTATAACTTGCAACGTAACAGTACGTTAAATAAAGCCTTAGCAGCATCTCGTGATAAAGAGACACTTAAAGTAAGTTTATATTAGTAAGCATAAGCGAAACTAAACATTTTTATTAGGAAAGGTAGAATAATTACATATTATCTAAAAAATGTTTTTAATAAGTACCTAATATTTAGTAGATATTAATGATATTAAATTAAATAATATTAATATTAATTACCTACTCAGAATAGAACATTATATTATACATTATTATTACATTACATTATTATTATATGATATATTATATTGTACTTATTTTCTGGCCATAGGTATTAAAGTTTTTATTTTCAATATAAATTATATTAAAAAACCTCGCCCTGTCAATAGAACTGACCCGTACTTTTTCTATGTTAGTAAGTTAAATTTAAATTTACTTTATGAATTTTCCTCTTCTTTTTACTTTTCTTAGATTAGGTTTACTATTCTTCATCTGCTACTGCTATTATAAGTCGTTTTTCTATGATCTGTTTCATAAATGGAGTTCGTGGTCTACCAGTTCCTGATTTTTTCTCTTTATCTTCTTTACAATTATTGTTGTTATTCGTCTTAGTTATTATTAATAAATATATTGATATATTAATTGAAGTTTTATTCTCTTCCTTTTCCTAATGGTTTTTTTTTTGATATATGTTTATTTAGTATATATGTTCATCTTAGTTATATATCTTAATATTATATTAATATTATAATGTTATTATCATAGGCATGTGCAAGGGGGTACAGAATGTGCAACTGCACACTCTGCAAATAATTCTGTATGCATTAAATTTTTGATTTATTTACAAATATTATTATAAAAAAATTAAGTAGTAAAGCTTAAATATTTTATACTAAATTTTAATTAATTATACTGTATAGACAATGTTTATCTTACTAATATGTAATAAGTTTAGGAAGAATTACCACAATCAAAATTATTTTGCAGTATGTACACCCCGCAAAAAATTCCTGTGCACACCTATGGTTATTATAAAATATATTTATAATAATAAGTCTAAATTTTCATATAAGATATAGTAAATACCTTATAGGCGTATAAGATATTCAAGATACAATATCTTATTATAATATTTATAATTATATTTAGTATTGATTAACTTATAATTTTTTGGAGAAATCTAAAATATTTTATTCTGAATGTATTATACACTTATTAACAATTATAATGTCTGGCATATAGTATATAACAAATACTTATTTTTTTAATTTTAAAAATATAAAGTTTATTAAACTAGAGTATTTCTAATTATTTTTTTTGTTTTTCTCTTTAGGAATACAAAAGATTAGAACGAGAAATTAATGAAAAGTGGTCTGAACCGAAAATACAGAGACAACAACAATCACAGTCATCTGGCATAATATTAACTGCAGCAACATCATTTACAGAGAAATCTAATACAAATTAATTAATAATAAGCAATTAAATTATCATTGTTTATCTTATATTATGTTAAAATGTTTAGTTATTAAAACAATGATTTTCATAATGTAACTTGTAAGTAATATAAGAATAGTTTTATGTGTAGACAGCAACTCATTGAGACTTGAAAAATGTAAATGAGAAATATATGTTATTTGTGATATAAAAATGATGTTCTAGTCCCTAAATCTTAAAGTTGTATGAATTTATGATACCTGTACATCTATATTTACCATTGCATAGAATATAAACAATTATTATTATGAAGTCATTAAAATAGTTAATTTTTTATCGAATAAAATAATTTTTTTTAGTGATATGTTATTATGATATAATTAAATTTAAAATAATTTCACCCATAAATGTTATATTATTAATTATTAGTTATGAATATTTAAAATACTAAATTGAAACCTGTTCAAGCTAACTAATTAAATTGTGTTGTTATTATTTAAAAATTTTATATAATATAAACTTATAATTAGGAGCAGTGCCGCAACTAGCGTGAGACCATTGTGGGACCACGTGAAGATCCTAACAACTCTGTATGGCCCTCCAAGGCCCCAAATAAATGGATATTATATCAAAATAATAGTTCGCACGCGGGCCCCACATAACTTAGTTGTTGCATAATTGATTAGGAGTGACATAAAAAGCACAAATTCTTATTTTTATAGGTACTACGAGTAATAAGTGGCACTGCCAAGGGGTTAAAAAAATTAAAAAATGTCATTTTTACCCCCCGAAAAAAAATTAATTCGTTATATATTAACACTCATGAGTAATAGATGTGCACTAAAAAACTTCTATGCCCTGGGGAAGTTGCCCCCTCCTCACGAATCACGATGCCTACGCGATTGTAACAGTTATGGTGAGTAGTGAGTGCCATATTTGACTATTAAATGAATTTAAAACGCCCCCAGGGGAATGGACGATGGAGCGTACACAGTATTTGCGAAAACATTGCTCGGGCCAACGCTACTCTACTCGTCTCTGCGATAGTTTTCAATGTTTTCATCGATTTTACAATATCTAATAATAAAATCAACGATAATTGGATAATTATGTCTATAACAATAACCCACCGAAACGAACATACAATTATTATAAAAGAAGAGACGATGTAGAATTTTCAACGTTCATGCCTCGTAGTCGCAGTGTGACCGCACCCCTGTCTACATCACGTAAGGCCGCGAGCGCGCGCGCGCACATATCAAACTCTCACACTACTGTTGGTATTTTTCAATAGATAAACTATTTAACTATATCTCGTTAGTGGATCGATTTTCAAAATATTCAAACACAACAACCATATACACGCACTACGGTCGAAGAGTAGAGAAGACTCCAAGACCATAATGGATATAAATCGTATAACAATATTATTTTAATACAATATCCGTTTATCGAACATTCGTGCAACGTCGTCGATTGTCCGACGGTTCCTCGCCGCCGTCATCATCTCGCACACGCACACCTATTACCATACATTATAATAATAATAATATAGTGCAATATAATAATATCATAATAACATTATCGGCTCAACGTGTTGGCGACGATCGGGTCACAGCCGCAGTCCGCAACCAACCACGCACAGTCCGCATCTGCACTGGCCGATTCGCAGTCCGCGTTCGTCCGTCGTCGGTGTTTGTGAGTGTGTGTGTGTGAAACTGTCAACTATATCAAATTTTAATTTGCAAATTTACAGACTCGTAGTCTGAGCACACTCCGATTACCGTTTTATATCAATTGTTCATATATCTCCGTCACTCGGTAAAATCTGTTTTCCAAACAGACGGAATAATAATTATATTTTCTTACGTATTTTTCAACCCTCCCACGATATAAATTATCCTACGATATCGGTACAGTCTCAGTTCATTGTAACGTTACCGAAATAATCGTTATTATTGTTGCGATCGTATAATAGCCAAATAGGTATACATCACAATACATACCATATTATTCATCTATTGTATCGTTATCATTACCCAATACACACACACACACATATATATATATATACATTTTTTTTTTTTCATTATCAACACTAGTGACTAGTGATTGTCGTCGCCGAATTTATCGATGTGGACCGCGAAACGGCGTCGACGGATCGTGGAAATGTCGCGTTGAACATTGGTCGAGTATCCTCGCCGTCCGGTAGTAACCATCTCGAATCATTTGACGCGAATCGTCGTATTCGCGAAGCATACAGGTGCTCGAACGTCGCGGCTGCCCTCGAGCAATGGACCAAGCTGGCGGATCGAGAAATTTCGCTGGCAACCCGGACATCTGTTCGCAGGTAAGAGCAACTTTTCGCTACGTTTTCGAATCGTGACGACGGTAGAACGACTGCGAGTGTTTTCAGTTACCCGTCTGTGTAAATATTGTCTCAATGACAATGCTCGCTTAGATGGAATAATATGTTTTCCTTGAACTGCAGTAGGTAGTTTATAAACAAACGGACATCTGTGGATTATAATATGGATGGTGGTTAAAGGCCGTGAATACGTGTGCAACGTAATATTTATTTTGCACACACGCGGCACTGTTTTCCTGGTGTTCACTTTCCGAAAGTTCTTTATCTCACTTTCTGTACGTTCGACGTATTGCCCTTCGGTCGACGATTAAAAGCAATTTTTTTGAATAGTGCATTGGCCCTATTTATAGTTTTTGTTGTTTTCAAAATACCCAACGGACAAACGTGAACGACATGGGTTATCTGGTCAATGATCGGGTAATGTATTGATTTTTGTTGAATTGTAGGCATTTATCTATTTCAATACTGAAAACTTTTGTTGTTTATTGACAATTTGCTTCTTTGTAAAGAACAAATATTGGTTTTTAAGATGGCGATCTATCCAACAGGGAATATATCAAAGTCGCAGCAACACAGAACATCGTCTAGCATAGAACGTATAGTATATTAAGTGTTTTATTTCTTTAGCACGCTGTTACTTTTTTGCCAAACAATATTTTACAAAACGGATATGACATTTCCTCCAAAATATAGTTTGGTATATATAAATTTGCTAATAGATATTTATATTTCAAGTTCAACCTATGTCACAATTAAGTACTGCGTTGCTGTGATATTGATATAGGTTAATTTTTGTTAGATAGACAGAGTCGATATCATAAAAAATATGTGGAAATAATTTCTTAATATTTATAATGTTGGATAATTCTAATATGTAATTTCATATTCTTATTATAGTTTCTTTTATGTATCAAAATTCTTTTATTATTCTAATCATTGACAAGTTTAATATATGTAGGTATTTTGTTAATAATATTTATTGTTTAATATTATTCTAGGACTCTGGGTAGATAGTAGTAATAGTATTCTTAGTACCATTCATTGTATGTGTATAATTGTACCTATATGGTTTAATATAATGTTAAAATTAAATTTTCTATATAATACATAATTTTTAAACTAAATTGGTTTTACTACATTTAAAGTTTTTGTTTATCAGACACCGATGTTTTAAGTGTTAATTTAATATTATTAAAAATGAGTTCAGAAGTTTTAAATGTAGAATGTAGATAAATCAATTTAAAAAATAGGAGTTATAATATCCATAATAACTTAAGGTAACTTAAGCATAACTTGAGCTCGTGATTTATTACCCAGAAAATCAACAAAATTTGTATGTAATATGCAGTCAAAATTGTTAATATTGAAATATAAATTTAAATATACAATTCCATTTGATTTAAATATCTACCAATAATAATCATTAATTTATGCTTAAAAATAAAATAAAAAATATACTAATTACCTACTTAGTTATTAAAAATCAAAATACCTATATTAATTTGTAAAAAAACAAATTAATTATAATAATAATAATAATAATGGTATATTTATTAATTATTATGAAAAGTTTTATATTCAACTATTTACTCAAAAGCCTACATTTATAAGATTATTCTTATCAAAATAAATTGTCCAACAAAAAGGAATTAACTAATAAAGTAAAATTTTTAGTAAAACAAATTAATTTCACTTTCAGAATAGAAAATTTACTTAAATATTTTTATATTTATTTAATAAAATAAACATTTTGTAAAATAGTTATACAATTTAAAACAAATTTCTATTTTACTTAGCAATTAGTTGAACTATTATAAAATAATGTATATTGTAAATAATATGTAAATCCAATAAGTTCCGAACCACCAAAATTTAGGTACCTAAAGTGTTTAATTAATAATAATTCAAATGTATTAAATAATGAATAAAATGTTATACAACTTTGCGGTATCTAATAAAACGGTAAAAATTTGTTTTATTTATTAGGTGGTAATTATGTTTTATTGCAGTACTTATACATTATATAAAAGTATAAAACATTTTTCATAATTTTATATTTGCTAATAGGTACAGTGTTATAACTTAATTATAACCAAAAATGTTAATTATTTATTTGCATATTTTATTGAAAAAATATAAAGTATTTACTGAACTAGGTGTCCAGTTTTTTTAATGAGATGCTACTAAAACTATAAATAAAATAATATTAATTAAACATGTATCATGTATATAGTATAAAATAAATACTATCAGATATCAATACTCTTAAAAAATTGGTATTTAATGATTTGATTTACATTTATAAAGAGTATGATTCTCAAAAACAATTAGAATAAGAAAAAAAATATAAAGCACTCAGAAAAATCTAAACTATTGAACATATTTATTTAATTTTCTTTTTTAATATAATAAATAATTTTATTATAATAACAAAATTGTCATGGGCTTTATGGCAAAAACAGAACATTATTTTTAAAATTTAAAAATTTTTTTTTTTAAGTTTCAGAATATTTATAAATGGCAACATTTACAAGTCGTAGGAAATTAATAACTTGTTTTGGTTTTAAACATATTTATTTAATGTAATATTCTTTTCTTATTTTTACTATTTTTAAGCATGCAACAATGTACCTGATTTCTTCATGGAACTACCAAAGTTATGTTGTACTTAAAAGAGCCCTGATTCTTTGTAGTGGTAGTTGAGAGGTTTAACCTCTAAATTTAATTTATAAATTTATTGCCTCAACTCATTTGTTTAATAAGTTCCATACATAATATTTAGCTATAAATTATAATTATATTAAATATATTCAAAATAAAATAAATATTAATTAGGTATTAATATTATGTTATAATTACATTATTAAACTTATCTTTGAGTATGTTAATAAGTAATTCATGAAATTAAAATGTCTCTGTGGTTTATGGATTGCTTAACTTACTCATAAAATTAATTACATTATACTAAGGTAGTATGTTTTAAAAAGTATAATTAATATAATTAATTACCCAATGTTTAATTTCAGTATATTCGAGTTTTTATTTCAAAGTAGATATTAAAATGTATTTGTATTCACTTATTTTATAAGTTTTATAATAAACAAAGAGTACCAAGTACCGACATATCTATTTATGATTTAAATATGTACATGTTAATATTTATAATTATAATGAAGTCAATAACACAATATTAACAAAAATAAAAACAATAAATATATTGTAATATTTTGTTAATAGTATTGTGCTTACATTTTTTATTTATTTAATAGCTGATTAAGGTTTGTAATTTTGGTCTTTCATACATTTTTAAAATATAGTAAATTAATGAAGAGAAAAGCTTGATTTGTATTGTATTGTATTGATTGTGTTAATATAAAATATATTATTAATGAGGGTATCAACGTATAATAATAATAATAATAATAAAAATAATAAAATAAAATTTAAACTAATAAAAAATGGATAGTCTACTCTATAATAATTTTTCAATATATTGGTTAATATTTAAAATGTGTAAAAATTAGGAAATGGTAATTTTGATCTGAATAAACCTCTACAATATAGTAGTGTACTAGATCAATAAAACAAAATTTGTAGTTTTTATTATTTTAAAATGTGTACATACAAAAATGTAAGACGCAAATGACATAAAAATTTCATGCTGGGAGGCAAATGATCTAGATTCTTAGAAAACAATCATTTTCTAATGATAACCATATTTAAATTTAAATGATTTTTTAAAATATTATCTCAATTGAATTAAGAAATCTCAGGTGGACAAAAAACCAGTAAATTATTGGGAAAAACTTAAAAATCTGTAACTTCTTTGTCAGTTAAAAATTGAATAGAAATAAATTGTCTTTGAAATGTTGATATATATTTTCTTAGAAATTAATATACCTACTCTTACAAAATACAAAATATTTGAAAAACAATATTTTAAATATTAACTTTTAAATTTATAATAAATTAGGCTAATTAAAATAAACAAGGCCAATAATATTATTATTCTATATTCCAGTATATGATTAATACATATTTGTATTAATTTCAAATTACATAGGGATACAAGTAGAAAAATATTATGAATTATGTTTTTAATATGTTTATAAATAATATAAATTAATTTACAATATAACTTATTTATCATGATTTTGAATTATAAAAAAATTAAATTAAAATTTTTTTGTTAACCGTTTTTCAAATTATTTAAAAAATACAGTAGCTGATATGAAAATCGTGTTTATATTAGTTATTAATATTTTATTATTTACTGTTTGTTATGAATTATGACGTCTATATTTTAACTTACATTTAAATATATTAATTATTTCATGATAATATTATAATTATTATTTAATATTTGTACAAAAAATTTGTATTTTAAAATTATTTTATGATCATTCAAAATTAAAATTTTTGAATTTAAATATAATTAATATAATAATATAGACGATAGTCGCTTAAATTTCTAATCTTTTCTTTATAATTATTTAGTATTTTGGTTGCTTTTAAAATAAATAAATTTTAAAATTGATTAAAAAATAAAATATAATACAAATTAATATATTGTGCTTAATCTTGCTTTACTAAAAAAACTATATGCTTTAATTTTGTGATTAGCGGTGGTGCTAACAATTTTATAAAAACTGTCGAATTTTTAATACATTATTCCAATATACGCTATATTTTTAATTCATAAAATATACTATTAAAATAATAACCTTCTAGAATTTAGTAGGTACCATAATTAATAGAAGTTTGAATATGTGTTCAAATAAAAGTATGCATATATTTTTATTGGATGAGTAGTTTTTTTATTAAAAAAAGTGATAATATACCAAGTAAATTGTATACAATCTGTATCTATAATAAATAAAGTTAAATTAATTAGCGTAAGTACTCATAAAAATTATTATTGACAAAAATAATATGTTGAAATCCATTTTTTAATTATTAGTTAAAAATGTATGTATAACCTAGTCATGTTTAAATATTTTTAAACATCTGTTAGTTGCAAAAACCACGAATTTTCTGGATAAAATTTGTCTCTTGCCTAACATAGATTTATGTAACATTTATGTTATTAAATAAACAAGTAGGAGTACCTATGCTCACAGTCAGAAGGCGTTGGCAATGAAAGTTGTTTTGTGGGGGCCTATAATGGCTTGCCACACCTGTCTGTCCATTTCTATTTTATTATGGTCTTAGTATATATGAAATTAAATTGTGAAGAACTTAAAAGTCGTGTTTTAGTTTAATTTATTAACTCAAAATACGTATACCTATATTTTGTATTTCTTCTTTAATAAGAATTGTATACTATATTTGAATATTTGAAGTGGTAACATTAAAATAACATGTTGACGATATTGGACTTTAACACATTTTATAAATATAACTTTATAAACAATAGAACATTTAAGGATATATTAACTATATTTAAAAATTAAAACTAAGGTCAATGGGGAAAAAAAACATGGCTGATGTTACCATATGTTATTGTTATAGAATCAATATGAATTATTTTACAATTTATATTTTTATACTCATTTTTGACGATATACCAAAATCATGTAATCTTATTTTTTAAAACAATTGGTAGGTAATAAATATATTTATAATATCGGTTTATTTTTATTGAGGTCAAGAAGAGGCAAAAATGTTTATATGTCTACAATAATATTACATATTAAGGCCAATGAATATGTCAATTTGATACGAAATTTCAAGGTTTTTTTTGTACGAAACTTAATAAATAATGATAATAATATTTTTTCGGATAGAAAAAAGTAGTTTTGTATTGTAATTAATATATATACATTATATTTTTATGACGTTTAAAATATGATATTTGTTTTAATTATTGAATCGATTTTAATTATTAATGACTACCTATTTGTGTTTCGTTATAGGTTATAATTACTTGTGTATACTGCACTACTATTATATACCATATATGTGTATTATACGTAGGTGTATAATATATTATTACTATTACCTATATAATAAACATAGGTTTTGAGAATTAAGTTAAATTTATTGATTAAGTACGACATTCTACATTTTATTTATATCGTGTATTTATTTTCCATTCAGTATCTAAATTAATCACCGATTTTTTTATCACGCCACCATGTTCATAAAATTTAATCTCAAGAAATCAACCAGCCATTTTAAAAATTATTATTACTTTTAAAAATATTAATTCTGTAAATAAAAGTTTTCCAGTTTTCGGTATTTTTATATACGAATCAATGACGTACTTGGTATTATTATTTTCTTCACGTTAATTTTATACCACTTATCTAAAATCGATAAGCACATAAGTTGGTCTACAGCTTAAATATGAATAGTCGTAAAATTGGTTGTCAGTTTAAAATTTACAACTTTTTTTTATGTAGTAAATTTTTGTACGTAACATTTACAACTTACCAAAATATATAATATGTACCTACCTATATTTTAGTACACATTACGCGCGTCCTTATGTTATCAACGTTATTCATTATCATGTTGTTATTAATTTAATTGAATCGAAATGTAATACTGTGCCGAAATCACGATATCTTTAATCTTATATACCTAACCTAGCATATAAATAATATAAATAATTATATTAATAATAGGTTGTATAAATCGTTTTGTTATCAAATTTATTAAAGGAAATAGTTCAGCAAGTAGTTTATATATTATTATTAAGTGAATAATAAACAGTAAAATATAATATAGGAAAAACGAAACTAAAACAATCGTTAAAGCTTAAAATATGGTAAACAATTTCAATATACACATCACGTATTTATACATTTAAAAGCAGTTTTTAATAATTAATTATGTTCTTCAAATTTTCAATAAAATACATTTATAAATATACAAATACAAAAATAAATTTAAAACTTTAACTTCGGTTGGCATTAAAAACAAATTAATCATTTGAAATAGTGATTTTGATTATTAAATAATAATTTAATTGAATTTACAAATTCTAACTGTGTCTAAAAATGTCTTTTCCGGTCTTTTATTTTCGTAATATTTGTAATATTAATTTTATTGTTAATTAAAATAAATTATACATGTATTTGTTTAAAATTGAATTCAAACATCAATAAATTTAAAAATATTAGTTGACATTTATAAATTTATAAATTAAACTTCGTTTAAAAACCTTTGTAGATATTTGTAATTACAATCTTACAATTATATAAATACATTTTGGGGGTTTAAACCCTATCCTAAAATTGCGGCTTTGGCGATTCAATAGTCTTTTATCAAAATTAACAAAGGGACATAAGATGTGTGCAATGTTTAATGTAAGTTTTCCTTTTACCTATTAAACCTATTCACTCTATTAACCAAAATAATTATATATAATGATATTTTTAATTTGTTATGTGATGTCGTAAGTAAGAATAATTGTGAGAATTTACGATTATAAATCATAAAAATGTATAGAAAATGAGAATTTACTATTAAGGATACAGATTAAATCTATAATTAATTAAATTTAAATATCCTGTAAAATGTTTAATAAAATAAATAGTAAAGCTTTTATAAATAATTGACTGTGCATTAGTATTATTTTTATGCATCATACTTTAGAGTCATAACTCATAAAGTCATAACATGTAACAATCAACTATAACAGTAGTACCTACTACCTATTTATAATAACAATGAAAATTATAGCTTGAGAGAATGACTCATATTTAAGATAAGGACTTATTATGGTGTCTATCGTCCATAGCATATTATGCTTAGTTAGTGATGGCTTAGCTAAATGAGTACATTTATACTTAATCAATTAATTAATATAAATAATCAATGTTTTTATTTGACAGTATTTACTAGATTATTATATTATTAATAATTGTTATTATTCGTTAATAATATATATCGACATAATTTAAACTTGAATTTTATAAAAAAAATTTGTCCAATTGTGGTATTTTTTAATTTTGAATTAAAGTTAACAGTTGTGAAAAATTAAATGTTTAATATGAGGGATATTCACTAGGTATATTTAGAACAGGTATCATAATGATTATAACCTTCATTCTTCAGCCTATTATAATACTTAATATATAAAGAAATTGTTAAATTATTTTTTCGAAGTAAACACTTGTGCTTAAATTGTAATTTAAAATTTAATGGGCTGAATGAAAATCAAAATTTAAGAATTCAAATCAAATTTAAAAAATTAAAAATATTTAAGTATTTATTTAATCGGAGTAAATTTCTTAAATTTAATATCAATATATACCTACATTCCAATTATGAATTATTGTATACCTACTATTAATAATTATGTAAATAATTTTAATAAAATAAAATTATAATAATAATAAAATACCATAATACATACACAGTTTCTAATACTTATAATTTTATTTGTTTACAGGCTAAACAAAGAGCTACAATAAAATGGCTTTTGTCCAAGGCATACAATAATAGAATTCCAGAAAATTTTATAGAACCATTTTATAAAGACCATGATGTAAGTGATGTTTTAATTTGATTATATATATTTGTATTTTTAAAATGATTGTCAATTTTAATTACAATTTTTTAATTTTAAATTTAGAATCAAGAACATTTAAAACCTCCATTGGTGCATTCATTAGCTAATGCTGAACTTTATTGTCTGGCATTAGGGAATATATATTCTGATCCAAATTATCATAATCTTAACCATTGGGGGGTTATTCAAGCTTTAAATAAGAAAGGAATAATTATAAATGATTCATCGTCAGTAACAGAAACAGTTTTAATTCAAACTACCCCCTTGAAAATTGTAAGTTTTTAATAAAGTGACAAATGTTTAGTTCATATACCTAATATGTATAATAATTAAGTTATAATGATATATTAATAAAACTCCTTTACATTTTTGCTATTAAGTACAGTACTATGATTTATGTAACCAATTATTTAAAAATTAAATTTTGTAGCATAGATGTTTATTTTTAAATATTCTATTTATTATTATTTTTCATAGACTGCTCATATGATTATAATGGAAGCAATTATGACTTTATTTTCCAAAGAAGTAACAACACCAAATAGAGTTATTGCAGCAATACAGAGATTAAATTTAGTTCCTCACAGATCTACTATTGTAATGCCTGAAGATAATGAAAAAGCCATATTATTATGGGTTAATCGTACTGTTGAAGCTTTAAAACATCGTATATCAAGTTCACAAACGGTTGGTTTTATTTAATGTAATTATGAATAACATGTTTAAATTTGATATATACAATCTTAGGAGAATTCATCTGTATTCGACATTGCCTTTATAAATGATTTCCATGAAATAAGTGACGGAGCAGCAATTGCAGCGTTAATATCATTTTATTGTCCTGATGAATTGCCGTGGCAGTATGTTACTGTGTCTAAGACACCAACCTCATCAGACTGTATACAAAACTTCAGTGTTATAAATGATTTTTGCGATAATAACTTACCTTTTAGAATATTTCACATGAGACCACAAGATGTATATTACATTAGAGGGTATTTATATGCTATAACTATTTTTATATAAATAATTTATAACAAGTTTTTACAGGTCAATGAAAACCAATTTAATTGCGTTTTTTGCCGATTTATTCAATGTTTTGGAAATACATCCAGCTAAATGTGTTAGTTTCAATCAGGGTGCAAAAGATTTAGAAGATGGTAATTTATTTGTTATATTCTTGTACTTTATACCTAGAAATAGAAAAATTACTATTACTCTTTTAGTTTTAAAATATTTAATAAATATTTTTTATTATACATATTTAAACATAATATTTACCTCAACTTTATATTGATTGATATCATTTTGTAATTTGATAAATTTGAAAAAAAATGATTAAAATCACCAAAATAATTTTATACAAATTATCGTTATTGTTATTATTGTTACTATTGACTTTTTTATAAAAGTTATAATAAAATAACATTAAACAACTTATTTTATCATTTTACAGTTAAATACAAATAAGTAAAAATGTGAAGAATTAATAATTAATAAGTATATTTATTTTTCTTAATCTAATTAAAATTCAATATAATTATGTGAACTAAAAATATAATAATATAACATAACAAAACATGTAAAAAAATGATAATAAAAAAGACTCATTAGTAATTAACATATAACACTATAGAATTTGTTTTTACTTATATGGTAATAGAATATCCTAGAAACAATCATGGAGTAGCTTATAAACGTTTTTTGCCAGAAAAAAATTCCATTATACCCTATCTTCGGAGTAATTTGGATTCAGAATCGACAGTGTTTACAGGTATCAAAATTAAATCTTGAGTTGGCTATGCATTTTTTTGTGTGTATTTTATATTGATTAGCCAGACCTGTAAACTACTACATTTTGTTAATTTTGTTTGGATCATCCATTTTTTTTTTTTTTTTTTTTTAGTACCTAATAAACATGTTTTTAACCTCAATTATGCATATTATTAAATACTTATATTTTATAAACTTTCTTGTTACAAGTATTGGAAAATATAATGTGGGCATACTTAAATATTCCAAGATAAGATTTTAAAAATATACATAGTTGAGGTTATTAAAAAAACAGGGTGGTGTTTATTTTTAAATTTGAATAATATAATACTTTTTTAACAACTCAAATGAATTAATCACTGTTTATTAAACCTTGTGCAAAAATATTAATAATATTATATTCAGGAAGAACCAATAATAAAAGTATTATTTAAATTTTTTTTATGTTTAAAATGTTTGTTTTGTATTTTATGCATGTTATTAAAAGTGATGCTTATGTGTGACATTTTATTATGTTGGTGATTATTATTTTATACAATCAATTAATTTATTATTTTATAATTTTTTTTCACATGTATTATATAATGTATGCCAGTATGCGTATTGTAAAATTGTGAATTATATACAAAAATAGAATAGTATAACCTATTTACATAATATTTTGTTTATAGGCATTACACATAATAATTCTGTCAAAAAAGTTTCGAATACTATAACATCACAACTTCCATTAGATGGAAAAAAGTTAAGTCGGTATGGAACAGTTTATAAGTAGTTATTTTTAAACTATTTATTTTAATATTATTCAATATTTAGATGCAACAGTGAAGAACAATTTGTTGTACATCGTAATCGTTCTGTCCTCACTCTAAATTCAATGTTAAATGGTTGTAATGCTGATACTCATAATACAGCAGCTGGAAAACCAACCCATCGTGAAGATTCCAGAAAACAATCATATGCTGGCCGTCGTTCAAGAAGGAATTCATTTTCAGATGATTCACAAGTATGAAAATAATAGATAAAATATTCAGCTTATTATAATTACATAAAAAATTAATTTGTATTTAAATTTAAAATAGCTAACTGTTGAAAATTTTGGTGGTTCACAAGATAATTTACATTTTCTGGGTCGAAATCCTGATAAAGAACCTGCCATCCACGTTGGACATAACGATGGAAATAAAATTACAAATTTTCACACTCAAGAAAATGATAGTTCCGGTGTGCAAAATCTATTACAACATTCTAATATTAGTCCAGGTTAAATATACATAAATATATATATTAGTTAAACAATTGACTTTTTCAAAATAATTTACTATTAAATTTTTGTATTTTAGCTATGTCCAGAGTATCTAGTGAAACATCAAATAATAGCCAAGGTTTACAACGTATGTTATATGATAGTTTTGATGATGTTGAATCTATTCCTCCCCTAAAACGAAGTTTATCTTATGTTGACACAACTCAACTTTCAAATGCAACGACTACATGGCGCCAACAAAATTCATCTATCAACAGTGATTATAGTAATACCCCATTATTATAATATCTATTTCTTATTAATTTAATATAAAAAATATTTGAATATAATTAAATGTTAAAGAAGATGATTCTGAAACTGATGGATCTGTTATGAGCTCTCAGTTGCTGAATATAAAATTGAAATTGGAAGAAAAACGAAGGCAAATAGAAAATGATAAACGTAAAATGGAATCTCTTATGAATCGTCAAAGACAAGCTGTTGGAAAAGCTGCATTCTTACAAGCTGTCTCAAGAGTAATTTTTAACAGTTTCATATTTTAGAGTTAATTATTCAAATTTTTTTTTATTTTAAGAGTAAAAATGAAAGCCGAAATTCACAAAGCCCAGATTCTAATTATAATAGAATGGTATTTGATGGTAATATTTCACCAAGTTCAGTTAAAACTAATCAGTCATTTTCGTTACAGGTAAATAATTTATGTTAAATTTGTTTATTGTGTATATTAAAATAATATTATAACCATTACATAAAAATTTGTTTAAATAGGATAATATTACACATAATAAATGGTCAGATTCTATGAGTTCATTTACTGATGACAGTAAGATACCAGATTTAGATAATACAAATTTAGAAGATTACAACACTATTTCTAAGTTAGTATAATTATTATTTGTAATTATTTAAGAGCATATTTTAGTGCATGATTTTCTTGGTCAAAAAGGAAAATAGCGAAACCAATCCTACGTATTCTCAAATTGTGGTTTATTGTGGATTTTAAAGCCTAAACATCCATTACGTTGTCATTTTATAAAATATTGTTCAATAAAACAGTAACAGTCTTTAGAAAATCTAAGAATGTTACAACAATGATTTTATTATTGCTATGTTAAACTATAATTAATGTATGGTCAGTTTTGCTATATTGATAAATTGAGACAAGAAATAATGAGTTCACAATTTTTTTTTAAGAAAAATGATTGAAACTAATATAATCTTAAATATATCAGTGTAATCCATTATTATAAAATTATTATATTTTTTTATAATTTAATTATTTTAATATAATTAATCATATTATTTATATATATATTTATGTATTTGAATTAGAATGCATTCAAATTATCATCAAGATATGCAAGCTGATTTACAATATTTAAATAATCGACACCACCAGATGCTACAACATAATAGTTTGCAATCAGAAATGCAGCAATATTATCAAGGTATCCAACAAGATTATCAAAATGCTCACCCAATTCATCAACAAAAAAATTACTTTCAACAAAATAATAAGTGTGGTTTGCCTAATGGACAAAATATCCAACATGATAATGTTAATCCTGAACAATGGCACAGTTTAATAAACCAACCACCTTTGCCAGTGTTAAACAACTATGATCTAACGACGTATCAACAACAACAATATATTAATCAACTACCTAATTCTAAAATTCTAAATTCCAATTCATACAATCCAACAGATAACCATTATTTACAGCAAGAATCTTATGATCAAACGATGCAACCTAATAAGGATACACAGTCACAACAATTTTTTTTACATGCACAACAACAAAAGTTTAGAAAAAGTTGGGATATTATTCCTTCACCTCAAACACATACATTTGCTCAAGAACCACAAAATATTTGGAATGGCAGGTAATTTCATAGCTTAGAGAGTATTGGTAACATTATTACTATAAATGTTAATTCAAATATTTTATTATTAATAATTATTTATTCTAAATACTTAATTTAGCCGAACAATGCTAAAATCTTCTCAACCATCTTCATTAAGTGGATCGCCACGACAAAAATCAGAATTTTCTACATCAAATAGATCCGGTGTTAAGACTAGTCCTTCATCACCTATTCCACCACCTCGTCGTAATTCCAATCACGTTGTAAGCCAATCACAAATGCCAACTCTATCCATAGATGATATGCAGCCACAATGTGTTTCATTTATTGGTATTTGTATATGATTAATTTTATATTTATATAAATATTTTATGATAATAATAAATTAGTAAAATTTATATTCTAGGTGACAATACAACGAAAACTGATTTAAATCTTTCTGAAAGTTTAAATAGAATTCAAATAACATCAGGACATAGGACATATAGAATACCATCTCCTACACGAACACATTTGCCTATTAATCAAAATTCTTTCAGTGATAATAACACTTCAATATCTAACACTAGACAAGATACAACGGAAAATATATCATCTGATAAAGGATTTTACGTTTCATTTGAAGATGAAGAAACGCCTAAACGCCCCAAACCTCCATTAAGAACAAAAAAGATTATTTCCAAGGTAAATAGCTATTTTGTACTTTTAACAAGTAAATTTTTCTTAATTCACAATGTTTTTAAATTACAGGATAGAAATTTAACCCAAGTATTAAATAATTCAGTGTCGCTAAATAACTTGGATATATCACCTAGACATTTTAATTCCTCCTCAATTAATAATGTCAAACTCAAAGAACTATCTGCTCCAGTTAAATCTATGTCTGATACCGCTGTATTACAAAGCTCAAATAATAAAATTAATCACTCTAAAACATTAACTCCTTCGGCCGTGGAACTTATTATTGAAAATACAAAACCAGATCCAGTATGAAATAGCTTTAAACATTATTTTTTTTTTTTTAAGTATCATTAATTATAATAAATTATAATATTAGGTAGCTATTGATGAGATGGAAAGGAAAAAGGAAAGAATTCTTTTATTATCTTTAAAACGACGACAAAATCAAGAAGAAATTAAAAATAAAAAAGAAATTGAAATGCAAAAAAGGATTGATTCAGAGAAAATGAAAAAAGAAATGAGACTACGCAAAAAAGAAGAAGAAAAACAACGTAGAGCAACAATATTAGAACAATATAGGCTTAAAAAAATGATTGAAGAGGCTGAAAAAGATGTATTATGAAAAATAATTATTTGCTAGTACATGGTTTGATTTCATATTTTTTTTTAAAGGGTAAAACAATTGATAAAGACCTTTTAAATTCATTAAAAGTCAACAACAATTATACAATGGGTCCACCAAGGTTACGAAGTAAAATGCAAAGTGGACGTCCTCGGCCTAAAACTATACATGTTGATCGTAGTGATACACCTGATGGAACTCTGTCAACTTCGAAAGGAAATAAAGGTTCTATCACAAATTTTTCTAGTGAGTATCAATAATGTAATTTCATACCTATAGCTTTATGCTTAAAATTATTTGATGTTGTGTGTCTGTACTTTGTTTTTTGTGTTTGAACACTACTGAATTACAACTTCTTTTGTGCACATAGCATTGAACTCACCAATTAGACGGGATTATTATCGAGGGTCACAAGATTGCTTAGCAGAAACACGACGAACATCAACTTCCTCACTTTATTCAGGTATGTAATTTGATTACCAAAATGTATGTAAAATAGTGAACAGTCAAATAGTGAAACAGAATTTGCTGGAAATATATCTAGGATATATAATATATTTATCTAAAGGATAAATTAAAGTAAAACAGAATATATAGTTTAATTTTGGAGTAATATTATGAAACATGAATGATAAATCTAATAGGGAAAGACAAATACTAAAGGTGAGAAAAGATGATGTTATTATGTGGTTAAAAGGTTTGAGTATTTAAGCCCTAACTTAATCTAACTAAACTAATTAAACTTAAACTAATTTAGGGTCCTTTTTAGGTAGATTTGAATTATGATTATTAGATTTTTAATAATTTTGTTTATTTTATTATTATTTTTCGTTACATTTGTTTACTGTTTAGACTTAACTGATGAAGGAAAAATCAATACTCCTAGAAATTTAGATCGTCATGGATCTTACAAAAATTCAAGAGGTTAGTAACTTTAATGATTATAAATGATAATAAATACTATAGATTGCCCACCGAGTCATTATTGTGAGCACAGAGAAATGTTCAATAGATGGAGTTGACTTTTAAAAATTTGTTTTTCAGTTGACATTAGATGTTGGTAAATTATTACAAGTGTTTAGACTTCTAGTGCCTTAAAACTATAATGGAATGGACTTTATAGAAGAATGAAATTTTAAGCATTATGAGAAAAGCTACAAGTCTGGAAGATCAGTGTTTTTGATTGGTTTATGTTTTTTTCTTTCTGTCATTAATATTTGTCTCTAAAAGCAGAATTATTAACAATAATACTGAGTGAGGTAGGGATAACGAATTTTGCAGTACATAACTTAGCTGAAATAGTTGAAATATAACTCGGTGAGCAATCTAAAGTATTTAGAATTAATGGTATTGTGTTTAATTATGCCTGATGTATGTAAACGAGATACAATTTTTGTTTGAGCCGATATTTGCTTGCTATTTTGTATATTTTGCTAATTTAGCAATAACCGTTACAATAAGTAATAACTGGATTAAGTATATTATATTTTGTGATAAATAATAGTTATATGGTTTATTGGAATAAGAATTATTTAAATTAAATCTTTATACTTATTTGTATAGTATAAATGTTTATATATGTTGTTCTGAATAAATTCTTAATATTGATTTATCTCAATTTCAAAAAGTTAGTTTCATGTTTTATTTTAATATTTTATAGAATTATATAACAAATATATAATTGGATTAAAAAAAAAAAAAAAATTACTATTGTATCACAAAACCATTTGTTAGCAATTGTGTCAATTTTGTTAAAATAAAAATATTGTCAGTATAGATATATCTTAGGAAGTAGTATTTGTTTTTCACATCTTGGTAGCATGTTTGGCAAATTTTACAGATATTTCTTTGGACAGATCAAAGCGTAAAACAAATTTTGGATACTACACTAGTCAACCTCGTAAATCCAGTTCTCTTATGAATTTGTATGGTAAGCTAATTGTAAAAAAACAAAAAACAAATGGTGAAGGTCAATAATAAATTGAGCATGATAATTAATAACTGTACAGTGACAACATAAAAATATAGTTTATCGGTGAAGCTGAATTATACTCTTATATATTTAAATAATAAAAATTTATTTAAAAGTTTATGGACGTTATATAGTAAAAATACACGTTTATATTGTTTTAAATTTAAAGGAATTAAAATTAAGAAATTTAAATGGGAAAATATTGTAATTTCAATTTTAAGTGTTGTATAACTTTATTTTATATAATTTTGTACTTATGTCTTAAATAATGCTTTCCTTGTTATGTATGTTTTTCTATAGTATACAAATCTAAATTAATAATTTTTATTTCTATATTTAACCTTTTTTAAAACTTTTTATTGTATTGTGTATTTTAACATATACAAATACAATTCATAACTTATACTCATTGAGTTCTTTAAAAATTTCTATGATTAGCTAGTTAATATTTGTATGTGTTATATTTGATTAAATAGAGTAATAAAACAAATTAAAATTTGCATTATAATCTGTTATTATTTATTTAAAATAACTTAAATTATTTAGAAACAAAAGTATCTTAATTGATATTACTGGATTGACGAGTGGTTTGAAAATAAGGGTATATATTATATATTATGCATATAATATTAAAAACATTATTAAATTGCATGTTCTGATATTCAAATTATAAACATATTTTGTGATGTTTTATTATTATTTCAATAAACTAATTATATTTGTTATATTCATATACTAACAATTATAGAAATATTATATATCATTATAAAACACATTTAATTTTTTGTAACATTTTCTATGTTCAAGATTACATTGATATTTCCAATTTTTATTTTTAGTATTTTAATCAATAGTAACAATATAATTTAAATAATGCATTGTAATATATATGATATTGTTAAATGTGTTTTTGTTCATAAATTTAATTTCAATTAATTGTCATAAATATATTAGTATTGTTACAATGTTAATTAATTATTCATTTTTCTTTTCTGCTAATAGGAGGTTCAAGTTGTGATCAAGATAGTTTGCTGTACCGGTGTGGTGACACGGATTCCGGTCTGGGACGTGCTACTCCACCTAGAAGAGCTGCGTCACCGTCTGGGCCTGGATCATTACCTATTCGTCGTAAATTTGATGATGCCATTAGTGAAAATGGAAGTGATTACAGTGGACCTAGGTAATTTTGAATGTGTAGACAGTTATTTATATTTTGTTTTCCAAAAGTGTATAAATAGTGTTGAGGAAAAAAAAAATATAAATATTAACAAAAGTATAAATAATAGTTATTATAAAACCTAATTACTTATACCCTTTGACCCTTCTTAACTTTGTTTATTTCACAGGTTATATAAACAACCAGTTACTAAATCAAACCGTGGCATTATATTAAATGCAGTTGAATACTGTGTATTCCCAGGAGTAGTGAACCGAGAGTCCAAGAAACGAGTGCTTGAAGAAATCAACAGATCTGAAGCTAGGCACTTTCTAGTGTTGTTTCGAGATACAGGGTGCCAATTTCGGGCTTTATATTTGTATTATCCTGAAACAGAAGAGGTGGTTAAACTTTATGGCACTGGTCCACGGGTTGTTAATGACCGAATGTTTGACAGGTTTTTTAAGTAAGTAAAATTAATTTAATTAGGATTAGATTATAAGAATATAGTATTAGTTTATAATTATAATAATATAACCCTAATAATACCTAATTTTTTAAATTTTTTAGGTACAATTCAGGTGGAAAATGTTTTTCACAAGTACACACAAAACATCTGACTGTTACCATCGATGCCTTCACTATACATAACAGTTTGTGGCAAGGGAAAAAAGTTAATTATCCCAATAAAAAAGACATGACTTTAGTTGTATAACAGACCATTATTAACAGTTGTTGTTTATTAAGTTATTTTTAGAAATAAAAAATTGTCCCGCTGTTTAGAGCACAAGTTATTTCTTAATCATTGTTTTGTTTAACAAATTGTAACTCTTACGGCTGTTTATTATTAATATTTAAAAATAGAAATAAATTATTAGCCCAGTTTAATATTATTAGTATAATATTTGATTAAAAAATATTATTTTGTATGAATATATAATAACCGTTTGTATCAATTATTGTTTCATTAAGAAGTTATTTTTTTATTCTGTATGTCCACTGTGATTTATAAAATGTATGATTAATAAAATTAATTAACATTTAAATACTTTTTACTAAATCCACATGTATGCATTATTGTGTGTTGCAGTGATATAATACTCCTGTTAAGATTTTTAAAAACATCTGCAATGAATGAAATTTATATTTTTTTTAAAAAATATAAATATAAGATTTCTGTTGCTAAATTACCTAAAATTACTTTAGTAACAATTTTGTAAGTTTTATAATTACATTTGTTTTTTGAACGAACAAAACAAAAAATTGGTTATTGTCATTAAAATTATAATAAGTTGAATTAACAATTAACATCTACTTATGAATGATAATTTAGAGAATTATTTATTATGCACATCAAAATATGTGGTTTTGTTTAAATGAAAACAATTTAAATTATGCTTGTATTTAAGCTTTTCAATAATTTTGTTTTCTATATATGTTAACTATTTATATTCATTTAAAAATAAATAAATAAAAATAGGTATGTTTTTTTTAAAACTTAACTATATTTTCTTTTGAGTATAATGATGTAAGTATGTTATTGTTAAAGAAATATATTTCAAAATGCTGGTAGAAAACAACCAATTAAAAAAAAATAACAAAACATTATTAAATTGCATTAAACCATTAATACTAAACATAATTTAATATTGATAATTAATTGTTTTATTTGTTTATATAAAAATTTATTTACATTTTTATAAAAATATATAATTTTTTTTTTTTACAATTTAAGATCTGTTTGTTAACAATTTTGTGCCAATTTGTAAAAATTAGATTTTTATGTTTTTTTTTCTTTTTATTATTTTTCCTGTAAACTACTTCTAGATTAATAATTATTGCTACTACCAATAATTTTACTAATTAATTATTATTTATTTTAATTCATTACCTTATTTTGGCATTCAATATTAAAAGTATTAATTTCTTATATATTAAATATTATTTTCTGATTAGAACAACAATTATTTTTAAACAAAATAATTTGTATTGTTCATTGTAATTTCATTTTTTATTTTTTTATTTTTTTTATTATTAAAAATTGATATGTTAATTTTAGATCATAGTATTAGCCGATGAAAAATGATAACCTTTATATTTTATATTGATTATAACAGGAATATTTTATTAATACTAAATATAAAATAATAATAGTAATTTTAGTTTACTAAAAACTATTAATAAAACATGACATCCAATGAATATAATATTATATTGTGTTATTATTATAACTTATGATTAAAATGTGATAATATACTAAGATTTTTCTTTTATTCTAACATTATATGTACAGCCTCCCTTTATTCCATGTAATTAGATAAACGTAACTGGAAATACTAGAGGAGTGTGAAGGGAGAAGGAAATAACTAAATAAAAACGTATAAAAGTTAAAATATTAAAATATATATTGCAAAATATTGATATTTTTTATCGAACAATTTGGTTCGGATATGACAATGGACTTTTGGGTAATGCTGTTCATTCAGGGTTTAATGAATTTAGCCCACCGAAAATTCAATATTTAATTGTCTCACATTTTTAAATTTTATGCTTTAAATGTTATTTTAGATTCTAAGCGAAGTGAGGAATGTATTGGTTTTACTATGTTTTTTTTATTTATGTTATGTAGTAAGACATTTTTTTGGGTAGAAATAATGATCTGTATAATACAAATAGGGTATGCTTTCGGTAAAAATTGCATTTAGTTGGTACTTTGTATTGCTCATTTTTCGTTTTTCTCAAAAGTTTTTCCTCGAGAAAAGAAAAACAACTAAAAAGTGGTGTGGTGGAAAATCGGCAAAATTGCTGTTTCTGTTATTTGAATTTTTTTTTCATTTCGTGTTAACTAATTGAGTTTTAATCGTAGGGATTTGAAACTTTTTATTAGTAATAACATGGGTAGTTTACACGCATGGTAAAATTTTTGAACAGATTGGTTAAAAATTTCTGAATAAGTCAGTAGCGTATTTAGGATTTTGTCACGGGGATGTCAATATTTAATTGACCAAGATGAAGATGATTCTAAGATAATCTAACCATTGTATACAATGCGTGTTAGGTTAGTAATTTCAATATTTTTATTTTCTTTAATTTCGTATTCTTATAGTTTTCGAAAAATATTACTAGAAAAACTTGGTCAATATATCAATTTTTAAATGTGAAAAAAGTGCAAAAAATTACCGCCCGGACAGGGACTTGAACCCTGGACCCTTAGGTTAAAAGCCTAATGCTCTACCGACTGAGCTATCCGGGCTTCTTACAATTTTAAAGAAAATTAATAAATGTATGTTGCTTAATTTCGTTATCTCATCGGTATTATTAATATGTAAGGTATTATGTATGCCTATGTATACTATTGCAGTGGCGTGTCCAGCTTCAAAATTATATAAAGCCAAATAATAATCAGTATACTTACCACCAGTGGCGTAACTGGGTAAAAAAATAGAGATGACAAAATAATGTACTCACCAAAATTGTAAACGGGAAGGGGGGATAAAATACATTTTTCTTTTACATTTACCTAATTTTTTTGTTTTTACACTACTACACAAGGCCTTAAACTCACGGGAATCACTTTTATTTTATTTTAGTTAATAATAATAAGTTTAAAAAATCACTGTCAACAATATTTAAACATATTTTTAATTTGTTAGTAATGAACTGTTGACTTAACTGGGGGGAGCAAAATAATACTTTTGCCCCTTCACGATAAAATTAAGGGGTGAAAGTGCCCCCGCTACCCCCCCCACAACAGCAATTATACCACTGCCTATCACCCACGTCCCATACAGAGGTGTACCAAGGGTTTGGTTGGAGTGGGGGGTTATGAATTTATATTATTATATTTCAAACAATTTACGAATTCAATTATTCCAACAATTTTTCCATTTCACTATTCAAAAGCCATTTTCTTACATAACTCATAGAATAATAACTTATTTTAAAATTGTTTTATGTTACGTTGCAGATAATGCAGGCTGCAGCTGTATATTTCTTGGCGTTTGGCCTATATAGCTGTAACATTACTGTAGTATAATATTTATCAGCCTCTATTTTTCATAAAGATTCGTATTACACATTTTTTAAATGTTAAAAAAAACTAAAAAATATTCTTTTTTAAAAATTTGTATAATGTGTATTGTATAGGTACTACTAGTAATCTTATTTATTAGTATTTAGTAGGTACATTTCTTGAATCCGTATTCCGTATAGTCAGTGGCGTCATTTGGGAGGGGGGGGGGGGCAACTCATACATTTCCCGTAGTCTATAATTATCCAAATCCTAAGTCGGCAGATTTCAAAAACTAAAACCCCTTAATACAACCCCTTAATTGATTACCAATTACAATAAAATAAAATATCCACCAAAAAAAATGACCCCTCCAACTCCTGTTCTTAAAAACAGTCGGCAAATTTATGGGTCAGCTCTAGTTTAGTAAAAACTGAAATGACGCCACTGTCCGTAGTGCACACTTTCAATTTAGGATTATACACTTTGTGTCGGGGTTCACTAAAAAATAGGACCTGCTATTTATCATATATTATTTTATTTTCAGACGATAAGTAGTATTAAATTTTTTCATATTTGACCACTTGACGTGCAGGCCCACCCCTTATAAACTTGTTGCCTAGGTATTATTGAAAGCTATCTTCGCCACGCCACTGTTATACTAGTGTTATGTATAATGATAATATTAATGAAATTATATCACAATTCAATATAATGATTCAACAGATAAATAATTATTAAATCACGAAGAAAAATCACTAAAGATTCTTTTAAGACAATTGAATACCTAATATTTATAATTGTTAGGACTATATTGTAATGTAGCTAATGACTACCTACTATTGACCAGGTCTCGGAAGTTATATATTATATATAAGTTAGATGAATTTTTTTCGATTTATAGCAGACCTGGACAGAAATCTATTCTATATAATGATGAGTATAAAAACGAAAATTTAAAATGCAAATTTTTGCATATTTGTATAATGTCAGAAGAAAAAAATGCATATTTCTTAAATTTAGATTATATTTTTGGTGGTCGTATTTTAAGTATATTTGCCCTACATATAATTATAGACTTTGGCACCACTGGTTAGATAACATTAGATGGTTAATTTACAAGGCATGTAGGGTAGGTTTCAATAATGATTTTAACATCGTTTCGTCAATATGGATAAGTTTATGAACGAAAATGAACAATTTCATAGTTTCACTGTACCTATATATGAATATGATAATATATATATATTTATTGGTTAGCTATATTAACTTACACAATAAAAATATATAGGTACATATTAATAATTATTGTAATGAAAAAGAATAGGAAATACTTATTTATATAGTTTTGTTATGGTTTACAATAAATTTGCATGTATGTTTGTAAGTACCTATCTATAGGTACATAATAGGTTAATAATTATGATGTTTTATTTTCGAACGTATAGATAATTATACCAATCCACCTAATATTCGATTTTATTATTTAATATCTGAAATAATATTTTTTTACATTTATAAAATATCTTATAAAAGCCCTCGTTAGTTGTTAGGCTAACACATAAATAGACATATACTATTTTAGTTTAGTTGTTTGGAACTCATAGTGAGAAAAAATGTTAGTCAGCGAATTAAACGGGTTTAATATTGAAGTTTTCGAGCTTGGTAAAAAATATGACTTAAATAAAAATTTCCCTGCACACGAGGTATGACTACTATACTCTTGTTTGTTGAAAGTTTATTTATTTTTTTTATTTGAGCGTTGAATTTTTATAATAAATTTATTTCATAGTTTTATTCAGTATTCTTGTTATTTCTTATTCTTATAAACATATTTTTAAGCACTTGTTACAAATTGTTATCATTTAGTTATAATTACTTTTTGATGAGATTAGCCAATGAAGATTTCATTCTCATAATTGTTTCAATGCTATCTAAATATTTATTCACCAATTGGATATATTTGTAATGCTGAGCAAGTGTGCAAGTTAATATTGTATTAAGTTGCAAAAAGAATGTTTATGGTAAATTAATTTTTAATTAATTTAGTTAAGTTAAAAGTTAAATTAACTTAATTCAAATTAAGTTTATTTAAAATAATAATTATTTTTAAAAAATATACTTAACATTAGTACGTATGACAATTTTTGAATGGGTGGTGTTAATATAAAATTTAAAAATCGTATACAATTAAAATTGATTTTAATTTTTGTAAAAATTTTGTTTAGATTTAAATCTTATTTATTTTAATATTTATATTCAAATATGTACAGGGTGATCAAAATTTTTTATATAAAATTATTTGGGCATTGTATAAGTATATGATTTCAGTGTTATTATTATCATTTTTACACACAATATTCTGATCATTCTGTATATAAATAAATTTAAAAGTAATTTGTTGTTGTTTACTAAGTCATTAGGTATAGATATTATTATTAAAAAAAAATAAAAAAAAATAGTTAAATAAATTTAATGTAAAAAACTTAAAAGTTAAGTTAAAAATAAATTAGGTAACTTTAACATTTTAAATAGCTTATATGTTTAGTATTTTTAATTAATTATATTTATTATTATTAAGCTATTTCAATAATATGTTAGACATTAGGTAATGGTATCAACCGAATTACAAATTACGATTATGTCTAGGTTCAGTTAAATTAAGTTATTATACCTACCTACACGTTTTATTTACATAATATAATTATAATAGGTAGTCAATAGAGAAGTAGTTGTTATAGTTTTCATAATAATTTACTTTTGACTGTTTGAACGTTTGTTTAGACCAGAGCCGAATCATATTTCTTCTGTTTTTAGAGTTTATAGTTTTATAAAAGAAAATTGTAAAAGATATTTATAAAATATACGGTTTTATAAAAGGTATTGTATATAGTAAACATAATAATATACTAAATCTAAATAATGGTATATACACTTATAAGGAGTTATTTCTTGTAGACATAAATATATTAGTATTTATTTTTGTAAATGTTGACCAATACTTATCCTCTATATGGTTCAGCCCTAATATCCTATTTCAAGGTACAAAATTTTATTTTTTATGTCTGTACTCGAGAAGATTTATCTTTCTTGTTTTAAAAACCCTTCGAGCACATAAAACGTTTGTATTTATATCGGAGGCATTGGAGTTTACAGCTGTTCGTGGATCATACCGGACAAAATTTGTACTATTATGTAATGTATTTGTATAACAAATATATGTTATTAAAATGTTTTTTTTTTTTTGTAAGAAATAAAACTCCATAAATGATTATTGAAAAAAATTACAAATATATCGAGTTGCGACTAATAGTACAATAGTAGATATATTTAGTTTCATAGGTACTTATGCTATTTTGTAAATACCTATAATTATGAATAAATCCACATTTTACGATTGTCATTCTAAATTTATATAACAGTTATTGTGTTTGGTTATTATAGGTTAGGCTTATGTTAGAAGTGTTAGGTTCATATATAAATATAGGTATAAGTTTATATAAGACATAGATGATAGGTATATAAGTATATAATATAATTTTATAAATAATTATATAGGTAAAATTAAAACGATACAATTCAAATGTATCGTTTATAATTAATAAAACTAGAAATTTCCATCAAAAACAATACACATATAATAGCAGGTAGCAATTACATTTTTATTTTTATTGAAAACTATAAATATCTAAACATAGATGTGTTTTAAAATGTATAATGAATTATTCCTTTTTTTATTGGTTATTTTTAAATTAATGAGTAATTTATTGTCGATTCTTTTATTGACATTTTTAATTGAAAACGTTATTCTATAATATTATTATATATGATGTATGATGTAGGTAGAAATAAATAATATATTAGGATGTCGGTAGATACCTATTTTTATTAGTTTATGTAATTATAATTTGTAATGTCAATAGAAAATAAAAATTCAATTAATAATAATTTCAATTTGTGATAGGTAACAGTAAAATAAAACGTTTGTGGAAAAAAAAAATTAGGGTATCAATGTTTTACATAAATATTATAATAGTGAACGGTATTAATAGAGATTAAAATATATTATAATAATAAGTTGGTGTAATACCTCCATTAATTAGAAATCTCATAATACGATTAATGTTTAAAGTTGATGAATGTGAATTGTTTTTGAGTTTACTATACGTTACCCCATTATTTTATAAAAATAATTAAAATAGCATTTCATTTATATAGAAGTTAACTATAATAAAGTGTTCTATACAATTTTTATTAAATTTTATTAAAAAATATAGTTATTTAGGTAGAATACATAGGAAATAGTCGATAAGCCTTTATATATTACATTTTGGTGTAATTGGATAATTTTAGTAATATTGATGTTATCAAATTATAATTTCTAAAGTTATTTTTATTTCTGGGCAAAGTTAAAAAGTTGGTGAATTTTTAAACTTTTGAACACAAGTATTATTATAAAAATAAATTTAATTTAAATAGGTATGAAAAAAATATCCAAAAGCGGATTACTTTATACCATCCTTTAAAGATGTATTATTGTATTGAAGTTTGTAATAATGTAAAGTAAAAATGATAATGATATTATTACATAAGGTTTTGGGAATTGATAGTAGCGTACGCAGAATTTCTTTTTGAAGAAGTTATTACAAAAATATAATTCAATACAGTTTCTTCTTGAATGTAAAACTTGGTTAAAAATATTAATGAAGGAAGACATTTCGGGTGAGGAGGTTATGATCACCTAATTCTCCTCTGTGTGCACCACTGAGAATTTATATGTAGATTTATAATATAATTATAAATTATTAAGAATATCAATTGTTATAAATTTATATTAAAACATATTTTCTGAATTTACCTACGAGTAAAATATTTGGTTAAATTGTATTTTTATATTAATAAAATAAATACAGCAATTATATATAGGTACACACCTACAGTACATTTTACATATTTATAGCCCTTTGATTTATACAGCATCAAAATGTGAACATAATTGTAATTGTAATTAACGTACCGAAAATAATAGATTACACACGGTCATATACATATTGATCGCTCGTTAAATGAAAAGATAATAATAATTGTCCTTCGTTTTGATGTTGTATAAAAGTGATAAAATATGTATTTTGTATTAGTTTTAGACACTTTGACCGAGTAACATACTATAATATATTATAGCTATACCATGTTTGCAAAAGTGAATATTGTAAGTATAGGTTAGGGATATAAGATCAAAACTATTAGGAAATATGATATACGGGAAGAAATCATTTTGTAGTTGTTAATTTAATAAAATAATTTTTGGTTAAACTCAAACACTATATTATTTATAATTTTGAAAACATTTTATTTCGTATTTTTCATTAATAAAACTTATATATATATATATATACAATTCGAATTGTTTGTCTTTAAAAAAGTAACATTAAAAAAAAATCAAATTAATTCAGTATTGCGATTATTAAAATATAAATAATAAAATTTATAAACTAATAAATATTTGTTTTTAATTTGGTAGTTTTTTCTTTTTTTTTATAAAAATACTTAACTAGTTTTATAATAAAAAGTTTTTTTTTCCTCAAAGATACATAATATAGCGTATGCATTGCCAACAACAAAGAATGAACTGTATATTTATACTTCTATTGTAATTTTCATCGTTCTGTGGTGCCGTATGAGATGGCAACACAGGCAGTTTTATCATCTTGCAGACAAGATAAAGGGTCCGCCGTCATATCCGTTAAAAGGGTCGATTTATAATTTAAGCACAACGCCCGAGAGTAAGAATAATTACAGTTTAATTGTTAATTGGTTTTTAGTTTTCGATACTGTTTGTTTTTGGCGCGTTTATCGTTTTATTATTGTTAGAAATTATGGACAATTTCAAGGAATCGGCCGAAAAGTTCAACTACGAACCGGTAAAATTATGGGTAGGCCCATTTCTTTTTGTCGGAGTTTACAAGCCGGAAGACGTTCAAGTAAATCGTTATATTTTTAAAGTTAATATCATGATTATGAAATGATAATCAATAGTTATGTTAAAATCGATTTTGTTTGATTAAAGATTGTTTTAAACAGCTCTAAAGCGCTAGAAAAAGGTATTATATACCACATAATAAGGCACGCAGTCGGCGAGGGTGTATTTACGGCTCCAAGTGAGTTCAAGTGTACTTGGATTTATGTTTTTTTTTTCTAATATAAATTATTATATAAATTTAGACATTTAAATGTTTTTAAATTTATAAGTTATATTTACACGCAGGCAAAATAGAATTATCTAATTATATATTATCATGATTGTTTCTAGTTGAAAAATGGAGGAAACATCGTCGTGTCATAGCTACAATATTCAATTCGAAATTTTTAGATCAATTATATCCGATATTTAATGAAAACAATAAAAATTTAGTAAAAAGCCTCTCTAAACATGTCAATGAAACACAACCATTTGACGTATGGGATTATATTATATCGTGTAATCTTAATAACGTAAGCCGTAAGTTCATGATTATCAACGAATATACTAGTATACCATACCTATATAAATAATAAATATTTTTAAAGTTTTTAAAGTAGTTTTGATCTATTTAAAATAAATACATTTATTTTAGAAGCTGCAATGGGTTACAATCTTAACGACAAACGCACTTTATCCGAATTCGTCTATGCTATGAAGAAGTAAAATTATTATATTATTAATACAATTTCAATAAATTATTATTATTATTTTCTTTATAGAGTTTCAGAACTAAGTAAGTGTATTGTAAAACCATGGCTATACATTGATACGATTTTTGCTGTTTTCACATACATTACTGGTTTAAAAACGCATTTAAATCAATTGAATCGGGTTTCATTACAAGTGTGTGCCGGATTTTATATATATTTAAACATTTTTGTTTTCGATAATAACGAGTAATGTGTGTATGTATATAGATAATAAAGGAAAAAAAACTTGAATTTAAATCGACAAAGTTGCAACAATCAATTGAAAATGAAGTTGTTACAGAAGAAAGTATGTAATATTTAAATTATTCAGAAATACACTAATCCAAATTAAAATTTTCTGGGATATCATTATTTATATACAAATTACAGAATTTTGATCGCGGAAAGGGTGTTTAAAGTTTAAAATTTTCAAACAGTCCAAATGTCCAAATATAAATTTCATAATAGATATATTATATTAGATTATAACTTTTTCATATTATAAATTTTTATATATTTTGCTTATTAAAACGAGACAATTTTATAACATTCAATTTGAAATACCATGTTATCATAAATATAAAATTAACCTTACTAAATAGCACATATTTTAAATATATCAGCGAATATTAGGAATACAGCTTCGCATTGTCCTGTCGAATTATATCTTATTAGGTACTTACGTTATTATTTTGATTGATTTTTTTTTAGACAAGAATTCTACAAAAGTGTTTTTGGATAAGTTACTCAAATTGAATGATGAAGGAGCTGATTTTACAGATGAAGATCTCAAGGATGAGGTTATAACGATGACAGTGGCGGTAAAAAATATATTTCATAACCCATATTATATAGATATGATATATAATATATAATATAGATGACATTAGAAATCAAACTTGTAATGTATATTTTTTATAGTTAATATTCAAGTACTGAAAATATATTTAACTATAAAATAAAAATGTAAATACCTAATTAACATAAATAATATTTCCGAGCAATGAGCATTAACTGTGAAATACTTCACCATTACGAATGAAATATGAATATAAATTAACTAAAATTTAACGATTCACAGTTGAGTTGAGTTAAATTGTCTAATTGATCAATGACTTAATATTTCAGGGTAGCGATACCAGTGCTATTAGTGAATGTTTTTGTATTTTATTACTTGCAATGCATCAAGATATCCAAGTAAAATTTAATAATTTTTTTATTAACAAATACTTACGGTAATGTATATGGAAATTAAAATTTTTTTAGGATAAAGTCTATGATGAAATTTACAGTGTGGTAGGAAACAGTGATCGTGACATCACTCCCGAAGATATATTTAGATTTAAATACTTGGAGATGGTTTTAAAGGAAACACTTCGGCTCTTCCCTCCGGGTGCGATTTTTTCAAGAAAAACCAGTGAAAATATAAAACTTAGTGAGTGTGATTATAAAATATTGATGAATAAAGATGTGTTAAATAATGGTAACGTATAGTAGGAATTCAGAGTGTACCTAAATAAACACGATATGTGAAAATTAAATATTTGGGGGAGGGGCAGGATCTTAGATAGTTAAATAAAAAAGTACGATAATATAATAAATAATACTTTAATGTACGTTGTTTGTCTTTTGTTCCAATTTTTTTTAAACTTCGATTTTATTGTTTTTTTTTATCAGCAAACTACGAACTGCCGAAGGGTTCAAACGTGTTCGTGTCGCCGTACGTCACGCATCGTTGCCCGCAGCTATACCCCAATCCGGATTCTTTCAATCCGGAAAACTTTAGCCCCGAGAACGAAGCGAATAGACACAAGTTTAGTTTTTTGGGATTTAGTGGCGGTCCTAGAGGTTGTCTAGGTATACATACTTGAAATGAGTATTAAATTGAATTGTCTAGTATAAAAAGTATATTTTTAGTTTTATACTGTCATTGGCGTGTCCTTGACCGAGTGGTCCGATCGGACTGCGACACTGCAACATGACGTATAAATATTGTAACCTTTCCAACAGGTGTCAAATACGCGATGATCTCTATGAAACTAATGATGGTGTCGGTACTCCGCCGTTACAGCGTGCACACGGACTGTAAATTGTCGGAGATCGAAATGAAAATCGATTTGCTCGCGAAAAAAGCTGACGGCTATCCAATCACGATCCGGCCGAGGAAGTCAATGCAAAATCAATGTGCTTAAAATAGCACGACGTCGAATAATACGCAAATAAAAATACACTGATAAGTTTATAAGTACATATACACTTATGCAGGGTGATTCATCAAATGTTCTTGCCATACATTTTAGTCATTGTATTGTTTTGAATTTTTATTGAAAAATTTAATACTACTTCATACTTATTTATATTCTCAAATATTTGAATTTTTTTATGTCACTCTTAAAATGCATTATATTATTCCGTGGTCATACAGAATAATTTTTTTCAAATAAGAATTACCCATTTTCCAACAATTTATTAATCAGCTAATTTAATTTTTGATGTATCAAAATTAAAACTGATAAATGGATTACCAAGAAAGGTAAAAAAAGGCAGAATAAGATATAGATAGAAGTAAAAAAAAATAGGTACCTACTAGGTAAACAAATTCTAGTAATAATAATAATAATAATAATAATAATAAATATAAATAACCGTGTTTAAAAAGTAAAGTAATACACGCTTTGGATGAATCACTGTGTACATATTTTCCAATAGAAAATATTTCTTATTGTTTCTTATATTATTGTTTATTATATTGTTTACCGAAATACAACAAAGAGTATTTTTATTTTATTTTATATTGTGTTTTTTTTGGCAACTTTAAGTTATATAAATACTCGTATTTATATAATGATATCGTATTACAATGTGTTAATGTGGTACACTTGGTTAAGTCCTAAAGACGCTTATGGGGGTAAACAATTTTTTCTGTGTACACAAATATATAATATAAATTATAATAATATGTGGGTATACGGGGATATAAAAATGTTAGTAAAATTTGGAATTTAAATTTATTAATATACGCCAGATAAAACATAATTTTTTCCTACATGATTCGATATCCAAGTAAAAACTCACTGTCCGAACGAATTTGATGTCGTTAAAAAATATGATAATTAGCCAATAGGTATATTTTAATTGAAATATTTCATAAATATTACAAATGCAAATGAGTACATATTTAACTTTGGTTAATTTTTCTTTCTGTGTACACAAAATACGTCATAACAAATCGGTACATAATTAATCATATCCAATATTGGGTAGGATACTTACTTATAAAACTTATTAAATTTCACGTTTATTTTCAATATTTTAAATTTAATAAAAATTTATTAAAGTTACTATTAAAAATACATTTTGTTTAATAAACTCATATTAATTAATATAGATAGTAATAAACTATTAAGTTATTCTTGGATTTTATAGCAAATGCATTTTTGCTAGGAGTGTTCTAAAAAGATAATTCTTATATATTAATTCGTTTTGTATTATTATGATTGCAATAAAATGAATTATATTTTATTTTTTCCCTAAATTTCCTGTATTTTGCTTTTTTTCCTTAAATGTACTTTTTGAAGAATTTTCACAAAAAAATATTATGTATCTGTAACATTATATTATATTAGTAACTATATTTTTACCAGAAATAGGTTAAAATCTCGTGTTTTGTATTTGAAACAATTTGTTATTGAGGTAGGTAATAAAAATAAGTAATTTTTGAAAAATTACCACTCAATAAGCTAAATTTTAATGAAAGTACATTATCTAAATATATACGATAGTAAATTCATTTTTAATTTTATATAATATTTAAATTAATTTTTTTATTTTTAAAATTTAAATAATTTAAATGATTTTTTGTTTGATATTTTAACAATTTTAAATGCTTTATTAACATTTTATTTTGTTATAAAATTCGAGCCATATAGTAATAATTATTTAATTATTTTTTAAAGTCGCGGTAATTACACAAAATGTATAATTATTGACCCACATAAATATAAATAACGAAACGCATTTAAATATTAAGTAGAAAACGTACCGACCTAAAACAAACGCAGAGTTTTTTGACCGGAAATATAATAAAATTGCAGCGCGTACGACTGGTGGAAATCGTTTGTCGCAAGCTGTGTAATTAAATGGTTGACAAGACGTATATATTTGAGATTTAAAACTAAAGTGAAAAGCCCGTCGTCTTATATGGGGTTGATGTTATATAATATTTCGACAGACGTTTAACTTTCTTTCAAACGATTGTTAAATAAATTATAATATTGTTGTTGTTATTTCTTCGAGATTCGGCGTTCCAGATGCGAATCGTCGTTGTGGAAATCACAACGGAAAGTCCTATCCCTAAAGAATATAATACGAGGAAATCGTTGAAATCTGCGAAACGCACAAGTGTAGAAAGCGCATATAAATATCAAACGAGGTTTATAAATTCTTGCATTAATATTCTCGTTAATTTTGTATTATGATAATGTCGCGCAAAAATGTCGACTAGGCTTTTCAGGTTACCAATATGGTTTTTTTTTTAGCTAAAAAAATAACATTAGTTTGTAAACGTAAACTGCAAGCTCAATAAAAATTGTTTGAAATTATTATTATGCATTTTTTAAAAACGTTTATATTTTTTTAAATATATTATTTTTATTTACTTTGAAGTATTTGAAGATTTTTTGATAACTTCTTCAGTCAGTTTGGGTTTTTTGGTTTTATTCTGAGATGTTATATAGTTGGAAACATCCTTTCAGGTGTTATTGTTGATATTCTGGATAAGTCTTTTGAAGAGTTTAAAAAATAAAAAATTTATTGAAAAAAATCTTGATTACAATAGGAAAGTGAATTTAATACATTTAATGGCCTACCTTGTTTTCAACTTTTTTTTCTTTTATTGTCTGCCGCTATAAAAATTTTGCTTCAGTGATTGCTAATGAAATTGGATTAGTTAATATGAGATTTAACATCTTATATTCTTATATTCTTTATTATTTATATAGACACAAATTTTAAGAATAACGTTTCCCAGGTTCATTGTAAAATCGTTTATTTAGTTGTTGTCAAAAGTCATTTAATAGAAGTTGGTATGCAAATTGAAATAATATTTCGAATATTTTATCCGTGGCGCGCGGCAATTATTATTGCTATTGTTTTTAATAATTTAATTTTCATCTAAATCGTGACATAATTTTAAGTTGAGTTTTATTACAATACTTTCCAACGATGTTAGCCCACCATAGACCATACGTATTTCTTTTTTCCTTTTTTAATGCATACCTAATCACATTCTGTATGGATTTAAAAAATTATAAGCCACATAAAAAACAAATCTTAAATTAGGTACTTATATATGGCATTACCCAGTATCCTACAGGGATATATTTCAAGAATTTCGAATCGTATATAAATACATTTTTTTTTACAGAAGATTAATATATTCGTTGAAATATTAATTTGTTCATTTTCTTTCTCTCGTCGACCACGGCTGGAATAATAAAATAAGACTTTTTGTATCTTTTAAAAATCGTAATAGATGATATAGACGAATTGGGTATATAAAGGTATAGCCATATAGGACATAATCGTTGGTAGGTACTTCGGTTTTGGGGGGGAGGTTATAATTCGACATAGAATGATATTATGGTAATTTTGTTTATTTCATAATATTATGCTTGTAAGGGAGCAATAAAAAAATTAAATAATTTAATGATCTTGAAGTAGAAATTCGTCTCATTATTATAAAATATAGATATTCATTATAAAATAGATAAACGTATTATTTATAATTTATAAATATATAAGTAAATTTAATCGATTATATTTTTGGTTGTTACTATTTAATAAAGACATACATAAGTGATTTAAATTTGCATTAAATAAACGATAGAATAAAATATTTTAATTTTAAAATAATCGTATTATTAATTTAAATCTAAAAGAAATATCTGTTTTAGACGAAATATAATTTAGTTATAATAAATGCAAATAAATAAAATGATTTTTATAAAAATCGAATTGGCTTATTATGTTTTCGAGCCTGTAATGAAGTCATTATTGCACTATCAATGCACTTACATAAATAAAATATTCCAATTTTGTTACATGAAGAATAAATAATGCTACTTGGTAATGGATTAAATTATTTTCGAAAATTGAAAATTTCGAAAGAATCGTTAGATATAATATAATATACTGGCATATAAAGTGTCACATGTACAAAATGGAACAATAATCACGAACATTGTACGATTTTTTTCCCTTTCCAGAGGTACGGTTTTGCTTTAATAATACGATATCATTGTTTCGGGGAGAGTGCATGTGCACAGTGCGAACAATGTCATAACAATAAGGATTCCCTAGGTAGACATCATGTAGGCAAGAAAGGTAAGTACTTACGTATATTATATTGGAAGATGTTTCTAAGTAAAAGCTTCTGTAGAAATAAAGCTAATGAGAAGTTATTAAAAGTAAAAAGAAATGACGATTATATAATAAATTTGAATAAAGAAAAATAATATATTATTATGCATTTTTTAAAATAAATAAATTATTATGCTTATACTAAAATTAATAAAAATATATATAATCCAAATTTTAGATTCTGAGCGAAGTGAGGAATGTATTGATTTTACAGAAATTTTTTTATTTTGTGTGTGTCTGAAAACATTAAAAATATTGGTCCGATTATCACAAATAGGGTATGCGGTAGAAACTATAGTTGGTACTATATTTAGCTCATTTTTCAAATTTTTCAAAAGGTTTCCTCGGAAAAAAAATTACCAAAAAATAACGAAAAAACGGAAAAATTCACGAAAATCGAAATTTTGATGAAATTAGTTTTAGATTTTTCATAATAACTGCTATAATGAAATTTTGTACGTAGGAACTTGAAAATACTTTTGAGTGTACTCATAAGTAGTCTTCATACGTGATACATTTTTGAAATAGATAGGTTTATTTTTGACTAAACATAGGCCTTTGAAATTTTTCAAAAATGTTTAATATTACTTGCAATTTTGGGTTTAACGGTTTGAAAATGTTTTAGAACATAATTAATAATCATATAGTACTTAACCTATTTACAAATTATTTTGAAAATCGAAAGTCAATTTTTTTTTATAGGTCTTTAACTTTAATATTACACATTGATTTTTGTGATTTTAAAAGTCTAAAAACACTTTTTCAGGAAGAAATAACTATACGATTATAACATGTACGGTATGTTTTCGATAGAAAATTGTATTTTCTGGGTCTTTTTTTATTTCAATCATATTGTTATTAAAAGTTTTTCCTTGGGAGAAGAATAACTATGAAAAACTGACGCAAAATCAGCAAAATTACGAATTTATTTTAAATATTTTGTGTCAACTAATTCTATTTTGATCATAGGGTGAATTTTTTTTGAGTATTCACATAAGTAATTTACACACGTGGTAAAATTTTTGAATGAATTATAAATATAATATATTATATATACTGAGTTTCGATCATATTTTTGAATGCAATATCATTGCATTCAAATTTTAATTTTAATAAACCACTAATTTCTTCGAGGACCAGAGCGACAAAGGAAGAACATCCATATATTATATTATATCCATAATATATTATATCACAAACGTGATTGATACGATAGATAAATAATATTAATATAATAAAATATATAATTTCACTGTTTTTCTTTCAGTTTTTTCTTTTTAATTAAATGTAAAATATATAATTTGTATTAAATTGTAAATCGTAATATAAATTTTATTAGTATCAAAATTTAAAATGCATTTTGATAAATCCAATTTATTTTTGTTACATAGTAAAAAAGTCAATACATTCATCATATTATAAAACCATTTATAATTGTTTATCTTACACACATAATTTGTATATAAATAATTAATTAAGTATAAAAATATTCGTTATTAGTACCTACCTACCTACTTAATTAAAATGATATGGTTTCGGTTATAACATAATCGGATTTACTGTCTAGATAATTAAATAACTACTTTTCAAGGTGCATATTATTATTATTTAATACTCGTATTATATATGGTCGACAAGGATTTTAATTACGATTTAGAAATTTAATATCTTTTTAATTCTCAACTTTCGGAACATTTATAATGAATGATTCAACGCGTGTGCATAAATGCATGTAAATAAAATTATATTTTATGTCGTAAACGAACAAAATAATTTATTCGTGTTAAATTTGATTGATATTTTTGTAAGTATCATCCTTCATATTTATTTATTGAAAATAGAAAATTATTCTATTATTATGTTATTTATATTTTACTCCATAGTCTTTCTGTATTTTTAATAGTGATAAGTTGACACGAAACAACATTGTAAGTACCTAATAGTATATATTATATTTCATTTATATTATATTCAATATCATAATATTGTAATATTATACATATACATCGATTTCTAAGTTTTAACGATATTTATGTAAATTATAATTAAATTTAACTACTTTTGATATTAGCAATAATTTGGCTCAAAAAATGTTTTAAAATTAAAATTAAATTTATTTAGTTATTAATAGATTAATAAAGAATATGTACATAAATTTAATTTTAGTAAATCTTATAATTATTTTAGTTATTGTTTTATTTCAAAATTATTTATTTAATTAAATGTCATACAATTATTTTGAAGCAATGACAAATTTGATATAACTATTAAAGTTTTTAAAGTGTAATGATCAATTTAAATAAATTTAATGTTAGAAATTATTTAAAAATATATTATAATAATACTATACAGCGTATCCCAGATTTATGAACTAATTTAATTATAACTGTGAAAAATTAAAATTTTTGAATTATTATTTAAGCAATGGGCTATAATATGATTTCTATAATTTGGTTAGGTATAAACGTCTAGTAAAAAAAAATATTTTTTTATTTTTTAAGTTATAAAAAATTTGAAGATTGCCAGTTTAAATAATATATTTGTACGAACAATTTGAAGTGTCAACCTTCTAATTTAGTCAGGCTGATCTATTTTTAGGTATTTATTTTCATTTATTAGAAAAATAATATTTCAGACGTCGTTTTATGTAATTAATATGAAATTAAAATGAATGCAAAATATTATTATTAATTTATTATTGATTAAATTCTTATCGATCTCATAGCTATTTATGTATCATAATATTAAATATTGAAAATAATATGAATTTTACATCAACGATATAATGGATTCTTTAATTTCAAAACATGACATCAGATATATGATTTTTCCTAAACATCGACATCTTTATTAAATAAGGAATTAGGTGGTCGACACATCAAAATATTTATAGAAATATAATCTTTAATCTAGTTATCTTAAAATTTCACATAATTAAAAAATAAAAAATAAATATTATATTAATAATAGTTTATTTTCTAAATAATAATTATTAAAAAAACCGTATTCAAAATTGTAATTTTTTGTGGAGATATTGCAATTAGTAGGTACCTAAATAGATTTAGGACACTTTGTGTTTAAAAATAAAATAAAATATTTAATAATATATTATATCCTATTTAGATAGGTATGTAAAATATTAATTTTTTCGAATATAATAATGATAAATATTTTCGATATACTTTTAAATTTTTTTTACAAATGTAAAATTTCAAGATTTGATTAATCATTTTACATTGTTGTGACTATTTATATTATTATTATAATAATATAATATTGTAATTTGTATATTTTTAGATGTACAAAATGTTATTGTTTTCACCGGATATTATAATATACACTATAATTGTGTTGATACTGGCTGTGTGGTTTCATTGGCGATGGAAACATAGACATTTTTTGGAGTTGGCCGAAAAACTTCCTGGTCCTCGGTCTTATCCATTATTCGGAACGACTTCAATGTTTACGCATTCATATGATGGTAAGAACTTACCATGATTTTTTGATTTTTTATTACAATTTGACCTTTCAATATTTTGTTTAAATTATTTTTTAGAAACTATAGCGAAACTTAAAGAGAATGCTATAGAATACAATTATGAACCGGTAGGTACATGGATAGGTCCAATCCATTACGTTAGTGTCGTCAAACCTGAAGATATACAAGTAAGTTTATATCTTTTAAGACCCGGAAACCATATCAGTATTTATTTGTGTATCAAATAATATTCTAATTTTTATTGTAAAAATATGAATTTCAGTTAATCGATTCGGATCAATTTGTTAATGATATAATTTTAACGTAATATATATTCTTGTGCGATTTGAATAAAATGCATTTATAAATGTATGATATTATATTTTAATATTATTCAGTAGACCATTTTAAAATCCACTCGTCAAATATAATTTTGTTTTAGTATCTTTTAAATGTTGATTTATTTATTTTACGATACATTTTTTTAGGGAAAAAAAAACATTATTTAGAGTAGTAAAGTGCGACCCGCTGGGACATAAAGTTTACGCCAGTGTGAAAGCTATATATTTTTGGTATATTTTGAACTAAGCAAATTGGATTTATGATAAATAAATAATTTTTAACTTTAATTTTGTATTTGTTTTTATTTCGGACAAGACGAATCTAATTATAATAACAATAATGTGTTAACCATTTTAAATAATATAGTAAATTACAATAATAAAATTCAATTTTTTTTTAGAAATTTTGATCAGTATTTTTTAATATACGTATAATTAATTTATCGAATCGAAATAGATAAATATACGATATCTTGGCGTATATAGGTACCTTTGTACGTCTGTACTGACCTATATATCAACTGTATTATATTGACAGTTTAACAAGGTTATAGTGATTTCATTAGTGTAATTTTGTAAATTTGATTTGAAATTGATTATGATCCATCGCATAGTAATCGTCAAACTAAGTGAATTGAATTAATTCATGTTTAACAAAACTTTCAATCGTTCGATAATACAATTAATAAATGAATGCGAATCAATGCGTTTGTGAAACACTGCGTGTCTCCATAATTATGAAGAGCATTTTCCATTATTTTGGACAAAAGTGAAAGGATGGCATGCAAATGTAAATCTAAAGAAAAACAGAGTGATGGCATTCCATCGTATTCATATATTTCTCTTTCTGACACTAGACGTTAAAACGTTCAGTCACAAAAGATTACGAATTATAGATACGAGTACATTTTATGACTTTCGCGCGCGTAGACAATCAAAATTGAACAGCACACAATTAGCTCATTTGCATGCAATAATTTCCAAATACGATTCATTGTTACACAAAATGCGTAGAACATCATTTTTTAGTTTTACAAATATAATTTATCAAATCGTAATATAATAATATGTCGTTTCTTATAAAAAAATAAAGATAAAATATGATGTACTTGAGGGATGAAATTACGATAAACGTATACGCGTATGGTAGTAGTATATTTCAATCACGATAATGGAACATTTTAAAATCATACAGCGCAACAGCACATACATGATAAAGTAGATATAAAGATTGAAGTCATAACAACAATATACACATACAGTTATATTCTATAATATTATTATAGTAATAATATTGTCCTGTAAATTTGTGTATATTAAATTTAAAATTATATTAAATACCTAGTGTTTTGGTTTTTAAGTTTGTAATGTCAAACTGGTTCTTTAATTGGAATATTTCTATTAAATTATGCAATTTATATTTGTTTTATTATACACACATTGTTTGTGTGATTTTTTTCATAGATTTATTTCATTATTGTTTTTCTAAAGTTAGGCGTACAATTTTACAGGAAATTAAATATAAAAGAAAACTATTTTTCGATTATGTATACATGACTAATGACATTTTTAAAAAAAATATTTATATTTTATAACAGTTTAAAATCATTGTTAATAATATTATTATTCTAGATAGTATTAAATAATTCCCGAGCATTGGAAAAAGGTCAATTGTATTCGTTCTTGAAAAGTTTACTCGGCGAAGGATTATTAACTGCTTCGGGTATGTATTCACATTAGTCTTAATATTACAAAAAAATATTAATGTATGTATTGTAATAATATTTCGAGACATTTGGATTCAGGGTAAACCGTCAGTGTGATTATTACAAATACGTTTTTCGTAAGCTAAGTTTCTGTGTAATAGTAATAATAATAATAATAATAATAATAATAATAATAATAATAATAGTGATATTAGTGGTAGGTACTTAATATATTTATTTTCATGTGAAAAATCAAATGTCATATTGATTTATTGGAAAACAGCAGTGAGCAATAAACTCGCGGGTTTATCATGTTAAATTTTAAAAGTTTGAACGTATCGTTAGAGCTCGATATCGTTCGAAGAAAAAAGAAAAACAACGATTTAATTTTGAATATTTATTATAGTCCGAATTACATTATAGTTAAATGCGAATACCAAATATTCTTATTTTATTTTTCCAAGTTTTCCACTTAACATATAACATTATTAATATTAGGTAGTATAATGTACCTACTATTTAAAAGCTACCGAGACTGTCGAAAGTAGTATATAATTTCGAGTTTGGACGTACCCGTTTTCAGTTGACAGATGGCGTAAACACCGTCGGATAATATCATATGCGTTCAACGTAAAGTTCCTAGAAAAGTTGTATCCAGTTTTCAATGAAAAAAATAAAACGCTCATAAAAAATCTCCGAAAAAATATAAACTCAACACAACCATTCGACCTCTGGGATTATATTATCTCGACTACTTTCGATACCATATGCCGTGAGTATAAACACAGTGCTGTAATACAGTATATAATACACAAACATATATAACGTGTACAGGGTCAACGCAGCGAAAACGTTTTGCAAAAATTGTGGAAATTACATGCGTACGTTTTCAAATGTAGTCTCCATTATTTTTGTAACACGAATTTCTGATCGCCCTGTACATAAGCGTATAGCTCACAAAATGAAGGTGTACCTACGTGACATTATTTTTTACGTATCATTATTTTGTACTGAGATCATTTTCCATTTTTTTTTATTTTTATTATTATTATATAGAATGAAATAAAAAAACTAAAAAAAAAAAACTATACGATTATTATACAATAGATTTATTTATTTTTTTTGACAGAAACAGCAATGGATTATCGCATAAACGAAAAACATAATAAAACCGAATTTTTAAACCTCATGACAACGTAAGTATACGTACCTAATAAATTTAACTGTAACGTTGAAGAAATTGTACGAACACCATAATATTATACGGTTTTAGGATTGCGGACGAACTGGTGAAGACCGTTAACAGACCGTATCTATACCCTAGTGTGTCATTTTCAATTTACAAGTTATTGAGCGGTTTATCAGCAAAGTTAAATTCCATCAACGAACTCCCGTTACAAGTTAATGATTGTTTACAATTAAATGATTGTTTCATAAATTATTTTATATGATCGCTTCATACATTTGAACTCATTGTATGTTTATATTGTAGTTGATAAACGAAAAGAAAATAGACTACCAATCAAAAAGGAAGACGTTGACATCGAATTCAGAGGAGTTTTCAAACGAAGAAAGTATGATACACAAAGATTTAACTAATCGTTCTATTTTATTCCACTCATTATTATGTTTTAGAAAACAAATTTAAAACATTCATTGAAACTTTGTTAGAAGCAAGTGAAAATGATCCTCAATTTACAAATGTCGATGTTCGGGACGAAGTTATAACAATGATGTTCGCGGTAATAATGATTTAAAATTCGTTATATTATTTTTAAACTTTAGACATAATTAAGTTCAAGTTTTTAATTAATTACAATTCAAAAAATTCGGTTAAAATTAACAACATTTAACCTAACCTTTCGAATTTTTTTATTTTCTGGAATTACTTTAATAGTAATTCTTAGTTAAATTCATAAATCAATTCATTATAAATTTTATCTATGATATGCATATGCCAATACTTTATGACTTTATGTACATGTACTTTAATAAATTTTAATTAAGGTAAAAACCATTTTAAAGTATAACTTTTTTTCATCTTATTTTAAAAGTCCTGATTTAAATTAACCTAATTTTTTTGGTTCAAAATTTAAGTTTTAAAATACTAATATACGATCAAAAATTAGTTTATTGGGGTTTATATTATTAAGAAGTACAAGAAACTATATTTTAAAATAAATTATAATTTGAACTTCATTAAAATTTTTAAATAATATAAATATGTGACTTACTTTAATTTTTAAATTTTATATAGATTATATTTATATTAAATAATTAGTAGAAATAATCAAATAAACAAATTAGTTACCTATATCATTAGTTAAACAATTATTTTTATTTAGATAAATTTCACATCATACTTTGAATTTAAAGGTAATAAATAAAGGACGATCGAAATAAGTATCTAATTCTTTTGCATACTTTTTGTTTTTGTAAAATGGATTTTAATAGCTTATTAGGTAATATTATATTCCTATTGTGAAATATTGGTATTTTTGTTATTCGATGATAACTAAATAGAAGAATTATAATTTAATCCAAAACGTGATTGCATATTTAGTAAAGTATAGATTATAGTAGAGAAGATAGTATGATCAATATTATAGATTACAAAAATAACGATATGCATTCAAATTACTTAATATTATTATTATTATTAATAATAACGAGTAGTATTATTGTGTATTTAAAGGGCAGCGACACTAATGCTACCACCGAATGTTTTTGTCTTCTTTTATTGGCCATCCATCAAGACGTACAGGTACTTATATTGTTTTGTTCCGAAAATAATAAATTTAATGTAATGATATTGATGTCATATTTACCACGTTTTAACGGTTTTAGATTTTTGTAGATCATTTAGTTTTTAATTTAATTTAAAAATAAAAAAAAGAGTTTCTTTGGATCTTAAATTGTTTATACATTACATTAAAGACGAATAGTTTTTTTATAATACTATACGTCTATAAAATTCACAAATCATTTGTAAAATTTGTTTTTAGGACGAAGTGTATGATGAGATATATAATGTGGTGGGCGATGATGACCGTGAACTAACACCCGAGGACACAGCCAAATTTTCTTACTTGGAACAGGTGTTAAAAGAAACGTTGAGAATGTATCCGACTATATCGGTGTTCACGAGACAACTTGCGGAGGACATTAAAGTCTGTGAGTTATAACCTAGTGTTTTTAGATTTTATAAAATGTATTATTTCAGAGGTTTCATAAAATATTTTGTTTCAGAAGGAAACGAAACACATTTAAGAATTTAAATAAATTAATATCTTATACAGCTTTTTTATTGTTGTTTTTAAATCTATTTTTATAAAAAAATGTGTTAAAATTTTGACATAAATTTGTTAAGTTCAATTTAACTAATTATTTTTTTTCAACTTAACTTGAGTAGTTAAGAACTAGATATTTTAATTTTTAGAAAGTTATTATAATTGTTTATATTTTGATACACTCTATCAGAAATAGATCACAACTTACAAGTATAAATATTGTAAAAATAAAATGTATATATACAGAGATGCAGGAACTATTTTTCACCTGGGGAGCAAAAATAGCAAAACCTAACCCATAATATATAATTTTATATTATTTAAATTAAGAAAATTGATAAATGCACGTATATTTGTGTTATATTAAATTAACATTGTTACATTTTATATAGTAACTATAATTATATGATATATATGATTTCGGGGAGGTAAAATTATAATTTAATTTTTTTTATATACATTTGCCCTCTACCCTTTTATAATATATGAAGGTCAATAGTCCCTTCTGCCACCTTCTCCGGTGCCAGTGTATATATAATTAAAATAAACTAAATTTGAATAGATAAATTAGTTTTTATTTTACAACATTTAACCAAATAAATACGAAATTTAATTCACTTGAAAGTTTTACAATTTTTTTTTTTTAATCAACTTAATTTAATTGAATCGAATTAACGTGATGGCATTCTGTGATGACGGTTTTTGTTTCTTCAATTTGTTTTCCTTTTCAATTTGTTTCAGCGAACTATGTTCTGCCAAAGGGTGCAAGCGTTACCATTTCTCCGATAGTCACGCACCACTGTCCCAATTTGTATCCGAATCCAGAGATCTTCAACCCGGACAATTTTAGCGTCGAGAACGTAGCTAAACGTCATAAATACAGCTACATAGCGTTCAGTGGTGGACCGCGAGGATGTATAGGTAGATATTATTGTTTGAAAAAAGCGCTATTTCGGTTTAATTTAGCGAAGAGGTATTTTGCTTATTCGGATTACCAATATATACGCGAAACTGAGAGTTGTAACTATACTCGAGTAATAATGCAAAGTTACAAAAACGAGCAACTTCATCACTTTTATTACTTAACGGGGTATATTGATTTGTTAGAATGTTAGTAATTTGTCAAAATTTTTCAAAAGAGTTTTTACTATACTTAGCCACCTATCTCTATCTTGGACTGCCTCTGTCCAATGCTTAACTCCGAGGGTTTTTATGCCCTCTTGTACCACATCAATTCATCTTTTTCTAGGTCTACCTCTAGGTCTGTTTCTTGTGGTTTTCATTCCAATGCGTTATGCTTCTCAATATGTGACCTAACCGTTGTATTCTTTGGCCTTTAATGGACCTTCTTACTGGTGCTAGTTCCAAAATATCGTACAGCTTTTTGTTGTATCTGCTCTACCAACTAAATGTTGTTTCATTGACGATAGTAATCTTCTATTCTACAAAAATTATTGGACGTTTAAACGTAATATGTTTAATTCGGAATCAATTAAAATATTGCAATGTTTAGCGCAATGTCAAAAATAATTAATTTTTAACTGTAGTGTAATACTTCACTCGCGAGTTACGTAATTTGTATAACAGTGTATAAACTTATTCAAGTCAACTACCCAACTGTAACTATTAGGCACTCAGTAACAACAAAAGTTTAGCGACCTACTTAGCTTTATCAATAGGTAAAATTCCGTAATAATCTGCCTCTGCGACACGACCGACCGCGAGAGTATAACTTTTAACTGCGTTTACTAACTCGAGAAAAAAAACACACTTATTAAATATAATCGTATTTTCATTTTTTTAAAATTCATTCATTCTTTTTTTACTTTATTCACTCTTTAAACGCACGCGCACACATTATCGATGTAATAATAGGTTATTATTTTTTTCCGGTGTTTTTTTTTACAGGTATGAAGTACGCCATGATATCGATGAAACTAATGGTGTCCGAAGTGTTGCGCAACTTTAGCGTCCACACAGAAGTCAAACTGTCGGAAATCGAAATCAAAATGAACGACGCGTTCACGAGGAAAGTCGGCGGATATCCGATTACGATCCGACCAAGAGACCGGAGACCGTCGTATGTGCGAAATAATCGCGTCGGACGGACAGAGACGGTTTCGTTGTAAATGACCCGGAGAATCGTTTTTGAAGCTTGACGGAAACGCACTTTACACTTTATACCTTATACATTTGCGTTAGTCTATTCATGGTAATTGATAATATATTTATATCAAAATTATACCGCACAAACGTTACGCTGTTTATACAAAGTGTTCCGGGATCTATTTAGGTAACTAATACTAACTAATTGTAATAATATATTGGAAAATAGTAAATTGATCCAGGACACCATATATACGGATGTAGCTGTATCATATAATTTGTCGGTATTATACGATTTTTTATTGTATTTATTGTTTCTAAGACGCGAGTATATTTTTATTTCCATTAACAAATTAATTATAAAAAAACGTTTTAAAATCGACTTCTTGTATAATTTTTAACGATATTACGATTTTACTCTTTTATTCTAAGCCAGCGATATTCTATAATTATATTATATTATGACTACATATTGTGAGCATTTGTGCCGAACGTTTTGTTTTTATTTTATAAATAATATTTTGATGTATAATAGTAAACACGATAGTTTTATTACTTCGTTTAAATAATATATTTTCTAAGAAATTTGGCGTAACTATTATATTGTAGTGTTTTCGAAAAAATGAAACGGGAATATTTTATGTGAAAAATAATACGCTTACTTTTTATTGATATACCTGCGATTATTGGAATCATCGAACTAAAAAAAATATATATATTTTATTGCATCTTGTAATAAAAATAGTAAAAATCAGATGCTTTGAACCCGAAATAACCCGATACTCAGTAAGTACTATCGAAATACCCGGAATAATGTCAAAACCAGATATCCGTTAATATCTGAAAATTAAAATTAAATTATTGATACCAGTATTCATAAAATAAACATGTACCTAAAAATTAAAATTTCCAACACCGAAAATATTAATTCAAAATTTTTTAACATTGTGTGAACCAATTTGTAAGCGATATAATATCGTTTTTATTAATTTTTTTTGTGTTTAGAAACACAGTCTGTCGATCGTAGATAACAATCAGTGTGTATTATTTATATTTTTTAACCAATATATTATAGCCGATCACTGATACAAGAAAGAAAAAATATATTCATTGATATGAAACAATTAAAGAAAAAAAATAATAAATGAAAAAAGTGTTTATTTAGCGTTTGTATATTATTTGTTGATTTTATTTTAATACGTTGTTTTATAATTTATATCATTGCTATACTATAATAAATATGTGTTCAAATACATATTATTAATGTCGCATCATTTAAACGTATTTATTTTACATTACAAATATAAATAAGCACTTTAAAAAATTGATAATTATTGAAAACATAATGGAAAAAAATATAATATTTCATATTTTATATAACCACATTTTGTTTAAAAGTTAGTTTAGGTAACCTATGCGTCTAATATAAATGATAAGTAATTTATAAACATTGATTTACAATACAATTTTGTAATTTTAAATTTAAATTTATTTTAGAAATGTAAAGACAACTATTTTAACGTCTTCCTTTTTAGAATGGATACTTTTTACCGAATAAAATATAATATAATAATATTAAACTAGATCAATATGCCAGGATATTTATTAAACATAGTTCAGAGACCATGGTTGGTTAGGACCTAACACAACTCTTTCTTTTTTTTACCATGTTCGAATCGAGGATCGAGAGGGAACTGCATTCGCGTAATACTTCTTCCTGAACCTATGATAACCTACTTAATATAGTAATAAAAAACATAATATTATTAATTTGGTTTGATAGTAATAAGCTATTCTAATAATTCAACAAGCTGTAATTTTTTTACGTTAAACTTTTAAATAAAAAAAATTATTATATAAAACTACTTATAGGTATACGTATACCATAAATAGAATGTTATAAATATATTAATAATAAATCATATCTTATAAATGGTACAAAATTTAATGATTTATTATTTTAAACTATTATAAAATATAACAATAAATCGTTAAAATGTTAATAGATTTATATTTTTAGCTTTAATGGTGCACTATTCAATTTTCATACAGTTTGGAGTTATTTGAATTTAATTTAGATTATAGATAGGTATGTACTATTAAAATGCAAATACACAGCAAAAAACTAATTCGTTTGTATTATAAAAAACACTAATTTTATAACAATAAATTAATGTTCTTTATTGTTTTTATAATATTATTAATTTATTATTATCCAGGATTAAAGAAAAATGAGTGCAGAGTATCTTATCACAGTGATTTAAATTTCTATAAAATAAATTGTAAACATTTCGTATAATTATTAAAAATGACACTGATTTATTGGTATGTGCGCATTGATGCTTGTATAAGACATTATTTTATTATCTTCCTCATTCCACCGAATACTTCCAGCTGTTTTTCTCGCTTGAAATTTATAATCTTACAAACCAATGAAGCAAAATAAAATGTTTTTAGCCTCTAGGAATTTTTTTTAGGTTTCACTAATTTACACGACGATCCACGGGCTACGAATAGTTTTTAAATCATTACGTTTCGTAAAATGGTAAAATTTGATCTAAAACGTAGCCATTTTAATATCGTTTAAATAATTTTATATTGCTATATACTCAGTATCGTATCTAAAAAACGATGTTTATTTATGTATACAATATACTGTACGAAGAAGTCAAGAAAGCAGTGAAGTTTTTAATCAAAAAGACACTAGCTGGATATTTTGGTGACGATATGAAGAAATTTGTGACTTGTTGGGAGAAAGTTTTCAAATGTATGTACAGTAAATATAGTGACAACAGTATTATAAAATAAAGGTGTTAATTGTATTTAAAGAAAAATACTTTCAAATTTTTAAATTTAAATTTAAATTCTATTTCTCCGTTTATGAAAAATTCACAATAATTGTGGATTACTATTATCATTCTATATAATATTATTGTTTTTAATTAGTATTATTTCAAAGTTAGAGTGTGTTTATCAAAAATAAGAGAGACGGTGTGATATTTGGTTAATCCCTCAACGCATACAACTGAAGAAGTATACGTATTCGACCGTCTGTTGTACGAAATAATACTTAGGTGATGCAATAAACGCGTTTAGACGTATAAATAAAATTAAAATGTAACCGCGGCGGCGGAGACGATGATATGAATTAGAGGCGGATGAAGGGTATGAAAGTAATTCTGATCTGTTTATATACCGGACGAAAGGTTCTCTCGTTTATATATATATAAATTGGATAGGACTTTATCTTTTTTTTTCTTCTCCACCCTCCCTTCCACCATTAAATTGTTATTTATAGCGACAAAAAAATTGTTCCGCGACAAAACGGATGCGAACGGTGGGTCGAGGGACGGTCGAAGGATAAAATAAAAGTCCATAAAACGAGGCCCCTGACGTGTAGAAAATGGCCTAACGTTATAAGTTCTTCTTAAGAGACGCTATACGACTTTGGTGGCAGGTGGAATGTGCGGTGGCAAAGGCACCGAACGTTATTATATGGTACAAACACACACACACACACACACACACTTTTATATATAGATAATATACACTGTACGAAAATGTCTAGTTGGTCTCTCCCACAGGACCTTTGCTATCACTAGTCGTTACGGGAAAAGCGCAGGCACCTCCCCTTCCAATCGTATATATATATATATATATATTTATATACCATACTCGCGGTATAGTCGCCGTCAAGACCATTTGCTGAAACACAGCACAGTGTCCTCTCCGTCGCAAAACGTTACGTATTTTTTTATTTATTTTTATTTACTCTTTCTCGTTTTTTTCTCACTCTCGTTTTATATTTCTTTAAATGTATGGTTAGGTTATAGGACACGTGCAGGGCACGATCGTAAACGTCGTAGTTGACAATATCGTTATCATACACGTCAATTAGACGTACTCTACGACACATTTACTTAGAATTGTCGTGGAGTTTTATATGTCGACTACCCTGTATACAGGTTACGTAGACACTACCTATACGATCTATACATACTGTCATCTCTTAAGAAACGTACACACATACACACGGCAGAATTTATAGCTTGGCCTGCGAATGTCATATCACAACCACGCGGACGACCGCCGAGGCGGAGGTGTGGCTACGTTATCGCCGCCGGCGTACGTTTAATCAACCGAACTATTATTATATAAAACGATATAGCTCACATTGTTGTGTAATAATAATAATAATAATAATAATAATAATAATAATAGTATTATAGTGCTTCCGCCGACGTCGATTCGTATCTTTAAAATATTTGCCCATTATGATATTTTGCGCGTTGTTATCGCAAACTCCGTACGAGATATTATAATATAAAGCCTTTTAATATTATAGTGTCGGTGTATGCGTAAAATTTTCGAAAACATTAAAATATAATATAGTGTACAACTCTAGATATAATAACGTAATTTTTCAATATACCAATAATGACCAATCGGTGAAACATTTCCACCTCCACAATATCATTACTATGGCCGGGTTCAGGCGTGGATACAAGGGGGGCCATAGGAACGATGACCCCCCCCAAATCCAAAAAAAAGTTAAACTTATTTTAAATTAAAATTTTTAAAATATAAATTATATAATATATCTACAATGTTAATTAATATAATACACATTAAGTAAAAATAGTGTATAGTTTTTTTTTATCGTCTAGCATTTTTATATTATTTAAATTTTCTATGAATATTTATACGAATTCAACCTAAGCTACCCAACTGTTATTCCTATTAATACATATTTTAGATGTCTGATTAAATAAAGAGTATCATATTCAATGCATAGAATTTTTTGAATTTTTAGTTGAAAATTTGAAATTCAATTTATTTACAGTAAACAACTGTGAAATAATATGAATCGTGTTAACTATATGTTATTAATATGAAATGGCCCCACCTTAATAAATACCTTGGATCCGCGCCTGGCCGGGTTGCATAAACGTTCAATAGCGACTTAGAGAACGTTTAACGGACTAACGGTTCGTTAAATAAAATCGAGTGTAGCTCGAACGTCCAATAAAGATAACGGATCTATAAATAATCGCTTACCGAACCTATAACTTACAGATGCGATTTTAGTTTCGGTAAATTTTACAAATAGGTTATAAGATGATGAGATTTTAATGATATAAATATTTATCAGTGTTTTTGTCAAAATGTCAATGTTTGTCATTTTCGAATTATAGTGATTATACCTATTGGCTATTTTATATACTTTTGTTTGAAACTTTTAAATTTGAATCATCCACGTTGTATAATCAAAGTAATTGTACGTTGTTGTTTACTGTTTATTGGTTTACTGCTTAGGTAACTATAGAAAACGTTTATAAATTATAAGTCAGTTATGTAACACTTTTTACAATTTAAACATTCATTAAAATTTTATCGATTAGTTAACTACAGAGTCGGTAACTAATTTAAAGACAGATTTTTATGCAACCATTTAATAATTTATTTAATAATTAGGTCAGTATAATATTTTAGAATACACTTTATTCCACAAGAGATCATGCCGATTTCTTTTACACAGCTCGTAGCTAAGAATTTAGTGTTAGATTGCTAGGTCAAGCAGTTGAGTTTGGGTTTTGGCATGCACAAAGTGTGACGATTTATGACATGGTTTCTTATGGAACAGATTAGACCAGGGATTACCAACCGTTGAGATCTCGGCCTTTAGAAACAAGCATTTTATGTAAATAAATATTTATTTTTAAAGTGTGTGGCGCAAAAATTTATAATACGATCAAGTATACCGGTAAATGGTTAAACAAAGACTATTTAAAAAAGGACTTATTTAATAATTAAAGAATTATAATTGTTGAAATTTATACTTTTGTATTTGGTATGCAACAATTAAGTTTTCGAAAGTATTTTCTTATTGTATCTATAAAGTTTATTCGTTCTTATACATACGAAAATGGACTTCATCCAATTAGAATATATAGCTCAATGTTATAATTATAAAACTATTTTAGTTATGAAAAGTTTTAAATTATTTTATTAGTTAATTTCATGATTTTTTTTTCTATATAATTGAAAAAAGAATGTCCAAAGAAAAAAAATAAATGAAGAATAATCTAATAAAAATAAATAAATTATTCGTCTGGACCTATGTGTCTGTTCATTTTCGTTTGACGTGGATACAAAACATATCACAATTCACAATAAATGTCAAATGTAAATAATTATAAATTAACTTATAAAGGTATATTTCAATAATGTAGTAACGTCCATCAAATTTATTTTAAAATAATTTATACTATTTACTGCATGAATAAAAATAGAATAGATGTAACTGCACGTTCCATTTTATTTTGAATAAATTAGGGTATTCCTGATTATTTTAAAAATTAATATATTTAAATCAATTTTAATTAAGTAATTACTGTTCGAATAGGTTTTTCAATTTAGTTTTTTTTTCTAAAGCAAAAAGTTAGAATAACATATTTTTATAACTTTAAAACTTTTACTTGAATTTGTTTTCTCTTTTATATTTCATAATTATTTTATTAGATTAGATATATAAGAATAAATTATGAAATTATACATTTTTCAAATATCTTTTAAGTATCCAAATATTCTAAATATATATAATTTTTATACATTAATAGGCTGTTAGTTATTAGTTATTTTTTAATTTTTATGATTTTCTATTTAAAGTTTACTTTTAAGAATGATAAAATAATATTTTTCTGTATTTTTTAGGGTTTTAAATTTTACATTGTTTCATTTAACGCTATATATTTGCAGTCTATACAACATACGTATATAGTGTACTCTTCTGTGTCTGATGTGATATTTAGTATAAATATAAAAAGTACTAAGTTCCAAGTACTGTATATAATTTATTAAACGTTTGAAAATAATGGTTTTTATTAAAAATATTTCTATTTTATTTTGTTTCTCAGTAGCATATATGCATTATTATTATTATGTAATATAAACACCGTGGAAATTAGAAATTTATTACAGTTAATATTAAAATATTAAAAATAGAAATATGCTAGAGTTATTAATAATATACATAAATAAATATAAATATAAATATATTTAATATATAATAATAAATATAACAATTAATAATATATATAAATAACTTTATATTATAATAGTTTTATATGTTAATAATGAATACGATTTATAAAATATTGTTAATAAATGTAATTTGGCTTTCTGTAAAAATGTTAAATAATGAATCGTAAGACTTTCTAAAAATATTGGCAATATATAGGCAAGTTAACTAATTTGTTTAACATATAAAATTAAGTGATTCTAGAAATATTTAAGTTAAGTTAAAAGTTAAGTCAATTTAATTTCAGTTATCTTAACAAATTTAAAATTATTAAAAATAATAATGCCGTTGTTGCAAGTTAAATTAAATATAAAACAAATTTTCTATAAAAGTGTATTGTAACTTGATATTATAGAAAAAATTGACTCGTTAAGTTAAAATGTAATACCTAAAAAAGGTAACTCGTCGTATATTTAATAAATTTAATTAAAATTAACTATACTTTAATTTTCTAACTCGCTAAGTATTTATACAAGTTATTAGGCAAATTCGGCCCAACGAGATATCAATATTTTATCGGTCCATTAAATTGTCTTATAAATTTTATCCATTTTACGTAGGTACCCAAATAGTTAATAATTTGTTTAAAAAATATTAATACGATTGGCGCATAATGTTTAATATTTTAACACTTTCTATGAATTTTTTTTCTACTGTTTAACCATTATAAATTTTACGAGATTTTCTCGGGGGGGGCCAATGCGGTCCTGAGCACGGCAGTTACAGGTGATATGAAAAAAAATCGAAAAGTCGAATACGCACGTGATTTCGAACATTCGAAATGATTTGGAATCGCGAGAGATTAGGTACTCATGGAATTCGGAAGTAAACGTTTCTGGGTCTAATATACACACTCACACACTCGGCGAACAGTGTCGGTAGGTACTTGTGCTCGGCGACCGTCGGTGGTAGTCGGCGGTCGTCGGGTGTAGATGCGGGGGATTCGATGTTAAGCTCTCCGCTGAACGCGGTGATTCGGAAAACGCTGACGTGGGATGGCGCCGAGCGTGTTATGATGAAGTTTGATTTGCGTACTCCTTCGCCCCCCCCCCCTTCGTGTCGACAACCCCTAACCCTTTAATTGCGTATGACGTGACCATACGTCTCGTCGTTCTATTTCCGGTTTTCACCCCTATACACTATTCTCTAAGTGTGCACCCACGCGCACAAAGTGCATCGAGTTAGGACAATGATTTAACCTGTCGTTATATTATTATCGTTTCGGTATAATTACTCGAATACTTACGGAAAATTCACAATTTTTTTATCTTCATTATAGACGTATTACAGAAAAAATAAAATTTTTTTTTAAAAATTTATCCTATTTCGGATTCGAAATTAAAATCGCTGTAGAAAACTATGTAAACGATAAGATAAGCGGATCAGTTAATTTACGTGTTGTTGGGATTCTTAATTGAACAATACAAAGGACAAAGGTAAACCATACGTAAGAAACACGATAAGAATATTATGAAATCATGAAATTGGCCCATGCAGGAAAAACGGACCGCTTATGTTTAAGTTTTAATTTTTTTAGTTTTCCTGATAGTAGGAAAAATCTACTAAAGTTTTATTGCGAGAATAATCATTCAAAATTTAACAGATATTTATGTGATAAACAGATTACGGTGATTCTGCATAATATATTAAAAATTAACATGTCATATTTTTTTTTTTTATAGTTACGTATATTTTTCAATATACACGACTCATGCGTCTAAATTATTCAATGTTCATGTCGACTTGTCATAATATATATTATAACGTAGTACAGCTGCATTTAAAATATCTTCTTATTCGCTTTATTGCCTCCCAACTATATGGGGATATATCACCTTCATAGATCTCGATGTTTTACATCTATGATAATCATCTGTCTTCTTATATAATACTGTATTACATATTAATTTAATTTCTTATCAAACTAAAATAACGAAAAAACATATTAATATTACTAAATTGTTAGGCAGGTACCGTAAACTATTAATTTGAATTTAATTAGGCATGTTTGAATAAATATTGTATAGAAATTATTGTTTTTATAATATACTACAATTTTATTTAACTGTTCAAGTCAATTAGATAATACAATTAATCAATAAGCCAATACAATAAAATATATGTGTTGATAATGGTGTTTTAAATATCAGGATGTGCACATAAATCATTTTTGATATCGCTTATTGTTTTTATAATAAAATTGTATTAAAACAAAGTTTTAACTGGTCGGTTATTCTTCATTTAACTTTTAATATACTTACGAATGAAGTCTAATTAAATATAATATAAATTATCTGAATGAACGCTTATCTAACGAAGAATGAAATATAAAAGTATTTAGTTTATTCGGTACAGTAAGTTTTTTTCTTCTATATGTAAACTATATACAACATTGTACGAGTCGGTATAATAATATGTAAACAAAAAGAGATTCAGTGAGATGATATGTAGAAATTTGTTAAATTTTAGTAAAATACATTTTAAGAACAAACAATTATGGTTTTTAATTTATATGTCATTAATGTATTTAAATATCATTTAGGGACGTACAGGTACAAAATATGTTATTTTATATTGTACTTATTCGTGTTCACTTTTGTTTTTATGTATAAATAGTTAAATAACTATTTATAAATTTGAGTTGTATTTATGATGGCTATGGCATGTATGTATGACGTAACAATAATAATAATAATAATATTTATTTTATTCAATGTGAAGAATCAATAAAAATAACTTTAAGATAAAATGTCTTACCCGTTTACCTTATACGTATTGTACTATATGTACATTATTAATCCACTAAATTTGTTTAAAAACAAAACAAATAACTAAATAACATCAGTTCTATTTTTTAGTGTATTATGTTTGTTTAAATTTAGATATCGTAAAAAAAAAATAAAGGATTTGCGACTAACAATAAGTAAGTTGTTTAAAAGTTACGTATAAATTGAATGATATCCTTTTTTGTGGTTGAGAAACATAATAAATAAAAACCATTTCTGAACGATTTATGTTTACGTAATTCTCTGGTAGAACTTAAAAAATACCGAGTAGTTGAACTCTTGTTTATACCAGTCTTCTTGTTATGATTTGTTATCAGAGATAAACTAGAATTATTTTGGTTTTTTTTCACTCGACACTTTTATATTTTTATGTCAAATGTTTCCCATTCATTCACGCCGGATTTTTCGCTCTCCGCGCGAATATTTTATCTGTCACGCACCCAAGACTTATTTACTGAACACGTATTTTTTCTATTTACTCAATGTACATATTGTATTTTTTTATTTCTTCATATCCCACAAATATATTTTACCATACAAAATTACGTTTCAACAAATGTTTCCCGCAATTTTCGTTTAAAAGAAATGGACACATACATAGTATAATGTAAATTTGTTTCATTCAATAAATTTGATCAGGATAAAAATTATATTGATTTTGATGCAAGTTTCGTTTACTATAACAGTGATCTCTGTTCGATACCGATAAAGTTTGTAAATTTGTAATCCACCTGAAAAGGATATTTCGTATAACAATATATTGTTCAATTAAACATGATTTTCACACCCATGTTTTTAAAAATAAGTCATTATAAACACTCATGAAGTATAAGTTACTTTATTGTATGCCATGTCTAAGTCATTGGTAATTCAAACTATTATAACAAATTAACAATATTAAAATATAAGTATACTGAATATACAGGAACTGATTATTTTGAATATATTTTTTTAAATCGTAATTATACATTATGTTTAAGCCAATTGAACGTACATTATCTATAGGTATTGTTTTTTTTTTTAGGTGTATGAAATAGGTATTTTGTTTATAAATAATTAATAAAATGTAATCATTATAATTTACATTATATACGATATTACAATATTATAATAACGACTTGTACAAGTAGCAGAATTATTCATATTGATTTATTTATAAATACAATCATTATTGGTGCCTAATATAAATGTATATTGTATAAATTGTCTGTTATATTAAATACATAATATTCGAATCAACAAATGAAAAACATTTAGTCAAAGTTTTAATAGTTGTTACAATTAAAGTATACGCGATAACAATAATGCATTATAGGAACATTGCCACTACATAATATTATTATGTCTATATAATATAATTATATTAATTTTAAAATATTGTATTTCTGATAGTACAATAGAATTAATTCACTATCGAATAATATTATATTTGATTAAATTTCAGTCGAATATAAATGTGCTCTGAGACTATTTACATCAATGGTATTTTAACAATCACAAAGATATGTTTCAAGTGTTTTCGCATCTTTTAGAATTATTATATAATAATATTTAATGCAGTGCAAAATCAAATTACGTTATACTTTATAACGCACAATATTACCGAGAGAAACTTCTATATGCAGCAGAGTAAAGATAAGCCCATTTGTAAAGCAAATTAAAAATACTTATATTAAATTAATTTAATTCTATGTTCATATTAAAAACCATGTAAGCACGATTCGATCTTAAATTAATTAGAATATTAAAAATGATATGCGCAGAAAATATTGAATTATAACGACATATTAATATAATGATATTATAAGTACATTTTTTATAAGTTACTTTATTTTAGATTTGGTCGCAGTATTTATATATTTTTACTTAGTTTATATCGTAGTAATGCGATTGAAATGCGTATTATGAAATATTCAATTTTCGTTTGATATCGAGATAAAAAAAATTACTAATAAGACTGAAAATGTTGTCTACGAATTAAAAACAAAAAAAAAGTCTAATCACACAGGTGGATTTTTGTTGGCTTGTTATTAATATCGTAAATTGATATGTAAAAAAAAAATGTCGAATGTACACGTTGCCCGCGTTTGTATCATATCCGTAATAATATTAGTAATATAATAATTTTAAGTAATTATTATTAATTTTTACACATAAATGTATTATTATATTTACATATTACAATGAGCTATGCACTATAAAAATTATTATTACATAATGATAATAAAAACACGAACTAAAGAAACGATACATACATATAACATAATATAATATACTGGATAACCTGAGCGTACGTCGAAACGAAACAGTCCAGAGTCCTCGAAGGGAAGGGTGGGGAGGAATCATAGAATCGGTTAATATTTTTATTGTTTCTTTTTTTCTTGTCAGAAAGACAAATTTTATAATTCGCCTTCCGTTCAAGTCACAAAACATCGAGGAGGCTTGCCGTTGATCTAACGATTCTGACTCTGACGACTGTGGAACGGCGAAGATGGTTATTGTTGATGATGGTGTGCGATTTACGTAATGTACATATATTATATTGTATTATTGCTGTATTAGTGTGGTTTCCAGTCATTGGCTAAAACATAACGAATCCATATTATACATAATATTATAAAATTAGTAAGCCCAAAAACTCGTGGGCGATGATGAAAGAGAGAATGGGTAAATGTGAAGGAGGTTGTAAATTATGTACGTGACGTAATATCATCGGTGAGATCGTCCAAAGCAGCGTTGTGACAAGAAGAAATGTCCTTTGCAGGGTGATTACAGGGTGTCCCAGATCTATTTAATAATTGTAATATCTCCGTAATAAAAGAAACATTTTTAAATTCATTTTTTTTTTTTAATTAAGGCAATGGACTATAGGGTACCTCTATTTTTTTAGTTTTAAACTAAGTAATACATTTTGAAAATAGCCAATTTAAATATTATATTTTAATGAAAATTTTGATGGATCAAATTTATGATTTAATCAAAGTGGTGATATTTAGGAATTTTTTCATTTATTGAAACAATCATATTTTTGACGTCATTTTTTGTAATTATTTAATCTATTAGGGGCAGTATTGAGACCTATCTGGAGTGATTTATCTAGATGAAAATTTGATTGTCTTTTATCTTATCTAGATAAATAAACTTACATTCATTTGGTTCGTATTATCTTAGATAAAATTTGTATTTATTTATTTTGATTCATCTAGATAAAAAAATAATGGCTTTTTTTAATACTATTAATATACTTTTAATTTTCTACAAATAGTAATTAAATTTGTTTTCCTACGAAATACCTATTTAAAATTTAGCTATATATTTAATATTATATTATTTGGAAGATTGGAACTAGAAGATAGTATTAAGTAATAGAATGTAAATTCTCTCCGTAATGTCGATTTAAACAAAATAAAAACAAATACGAGCTAATATATTAATATTATATAGTATATTGGTCTTTAAATAGGTACCATTCACTAAATTGAATACATGGAACGCGTATAGAACCGGAAAAAGTAGAATATTACCGGGAATCGCCATATTGATTCCATTTACACGGAAGAAACAATATTAATATGATATTAATAATTATTATTCTTCAAGGAAAATAATGTAAAAACATTCATATGATACGGATATGGATATAGGTTATGCGGTAATAAATCATTTACGGAATCAAAATGACAGCGTCCACTTAGGAGACATTTTTCAGACCGGATATTATAATAATCTAATGTGCATTTCACGTATTCAGTTCAGTGATACCATTCAAAAGACAACACGATAATATTATTATAACTTGGGAATAATTTTATTTGATTTAAATAAAAAAATATTCATCCAGTAATAGTTTCCTTTCCCACCTACTTTATAACTTAAACACTAATAAGATTATGTGATAATGATGTGTTACCTATGCCAATGATTTTAAGAAAAGTAATATTTATTATTCAGTAAAGAATAACATATTTAATGTCAATAAACAAATGTTATTTTAGAAATAATTATTATTTATTATAATTAATAAATTAAAATAATATAATTATTTTAATGTATATATGTTATTATAAATACATGTTGGTAAATTTAATATTGTAATAAACAAAAATAACAACAAATACTTTTTTTTTTTATTCTTGTTTTTTTTTATCTAGGTTGTAAAATTTTTATCTTCATTTTTATCTAGATTAATTTTAATTTGTTTACCTATCACATTTATTTAGTATAATTTTAATGACTTTATCTAGATAGAAAAATACTTATATGATCTCAACACTAATTAGGGTAATGTAATATTATTATTATCAATAATTAAATACTTACTTTTATATTATGATAAGTAAATGATGAGCACTTAATTTCACAAGATATTAAAATATTAAATTATTACAGATAATGACGTTAGAAATATAATTTCTCCGATAAATGAAAAAAATTCATAAAAATCAAAATATTGGTTCAATTTTTATTTTTATTAAATTAGGAGGTTGACACGTCAAAATTATTATATAAAATATATTGTTTAAAATAGATTAATAAAAATGTTATTATAACTAATTAAAAAATAAAAAGTTATTTTTTTAATTTTATATAAACCTGCTTAAAAAAAAAAAAAAAAAAAAAAAAATTGTAGTATATTATACTTGTTGCTCAAATTATAATTAAAAAATTAAAAAATTAAAATTTTTTACGAAGATATTGCAATTAGTAACAAGTTCTGGGACATTCTGTGTATATATAATATTGTAAAAGAACGCGTATAATTTGTTCGCCGACACAGCGGAGGATTATTTAAATGAATAAATAAATCGTGACAAACGTATAACCGGCAATTAACTTACCCTTGTAGTAAACTTCTTTGTGCATGCTCGGGCAGTATTTTTCATCGTCCTGAAAAAATAATAAAAAATATATTTGAAAAAAGAAATGGTGTATTTTACAGCAATTTTTATCATTTCGACAACGAGATGCATTGACATTATAGAGTAACTACATCTGTCACACCGGCGGAGTTGTTTGTCGTAATTGATAAAATAATATAAATGATTTACGAATAATTTAATAAATTATTATTGAGATTTAATCATAGTCTGTAGAAACTAGAAAACGTAAACGGTCGCAAATGGTGTAACGAAAACGAACAAGGAACTATGATTTACCATAGACTAGAAAAGTGATCTAAACACTTTACCATAGATCTTATACTATGACTGGCTTTACCTTTATAAGCCGAAAAGAGTCTTTTAAACCCAAGGTCGTATTTTTTTTAAGGGGCCCGCGCCCCACAATACTATCTAATTGTTTTTTAACCAATCTTTATATGAATGTTTAAAAGACATTTTGTTAATACAATTTTTAATTTATATGTCTTAAAACTCCGTCGACCGGTGCTTTTAATAAATTTCGGGAGCAGCACATGCATCTTATGCTGCCGCCGTAGACACGCCTATGGTTAAAATTATTCATCTGTATTAATCAAATATCTTTATGAATAGTATTTTCAGTATTTATTAGGTAGGTAGTCAAATATATAAAATAGTTTTTTTTTTTATTTTAAGTACAATTTTATAACTTGTATTTTTTATATTACGATATTATTTTTTAAGAATACTAAATTTATCTTTATTGGTATAACATTAAATATTGATGAAGATACAAAATTGAAACATATTACCTACATCCAAACTATAATAGTATTTGTCAGATAAATCAGAGACATGCTGTATTTACGTGTTGCTCAAAGAGAAATAGTTATTTTAGTAAGATGTTACTAAGACATTATTTATTGAACGACGAACATTACCGTTTTTTACAATAGATACAATATTTATCCTACATTAAATTATCATTTGAAATATAATAGATAATGGATCTGCCATTATTATTTTATAAAATTGTCGAAGGCCTCTGACATTACCTCTTATGGGAGTCAAGGATCGATTATTTTAGCGTTTCACTCACTATTACAATATTAATCAATTTAATATTTTATTTAATCAATGTAAGTTTATGATTAATATTATATACCGTTGATAGATAGACATAAATAACATAAATCGATTATTTACAAATATTCCCGGCCATTTTCAATTTTTAAAGCAACATTTTTTAGAAAATTGTTTGTGCAATTTAGTATTTCATCAAAATAATATCATTAACTGGATCGAAAATATTATCGATCTCGTATATTTTTTTTGTGCTCTTTTCGTTTCTTTCTGAATGACTTTCCGATTGTTTACTGGGACATATGGAATATAACCATGGTAGAAGTAATCATTTTTAGTTTTTGTTTTAAATAAATGAAAAAAATACTGTTTGAGTGAAAATGAAATTGAACATAATTCATTGTCAGTTAGGCGTGAAACTACTAGGTACTTTCTAAACATACATTAATATGTTTTTTCAACGAAGCTGTTATAATATTGTGATACCTATCATTTTTCGTATATAAAAATGATAATTGAAACGGCACATATTTTAGGATTCCTCACCGTTGCATAATTTTAAAATAGGATCTTAAATTTACTCGAGTTAAATATTTTTTATTAATATTTTTATTTCTGGTTTGATTAAATTAAAATTTCTGCTTTAACTTTTTTTCAAATTTAATAATTATGTACTTATCTCATAAATTAGTTCTTTGGATAGAGATGGTGATCGAAATTTAATATAACAACAATTATTTTGTTAGCGAAGTATTTACAATAATATAATATCAAAACTTAATTTAATATAACGTAAAAAAATAAAGGTAGAGTTTTTATACGTTTTTTCCAGAGGGTTTGTCGATGATCAAAATTTGAAAGTTAAATAAATGGAACATTTACTTTCATTTGCTATAAAATCGATATGTTTTAACCCACGATTCAGTATATGTAATATAAATATATGATCATACAATTGCTATTAATTTTATTATATTTTATATTAATAATTATTACTTTTCTGTGGTTGAAATCGATATTGGTGCGCACTAGTCGATTATGCAGAGGCTGCGGTGGTCGGAAATTGTTGCCCAGCGGCGCCATTCCGGTGTTCTTCTTGTTACCCTGCATCAGGGACCGTAAACTGTACAACTGAAACGTGAAATATGCAATATATTAACTATATATTTTTATATAACTTTATAAATAATATAACTATATATATATATTTCATTGGAAATTTTTTTTTTTAAAATATTTAAAAGCCCAGGGCTTTGTGTATATGTGTTTCCTTTCATCGCCATCGCGTCGGTTTGATATTAGTTTTTTTATTTTTTTGTTATTGTTATACATAAAAAAAAAATTGAACACGATTATATTTTCACTCTGTTAGAACATATTTTTATCCATTATTACGTTGTTAATATAATATATTATAATAGTTTTTATTTTTAAACGATTTTCGAACCGTTGCATACTCGGTATAACGTATAACATTATAGGTAGGTAAGCCTATGATTTGTGGTATAATATATAATAATTTCAATTTTATTTATTATCAGGTTTAAAATGGTTCAATTATAAAAACAATTTTAGATACATTAGAGTAATGGAAATAATTGACAATCGATACATTATGGTTCTGGAAATTTGGAATACCTTATACAATTATTCATAACGCTATGTCAAGTGGCAACATTGTAAAAACTAAATCATAATATAAATTTGAAGATAATTATCCTAACCTAACTAACCTAACCTAATCCTGACCACTGATCAGGGTTTAGATAGAATTTAGGTCAAATTAGTTAAAATTTGCCGAGTATATTAAATGATTAATGAAATTTAATTAGAATCTAGTTAAAATTGATTGAGCGAGTTCTTCGAAAACACTTTATTTAATCCATCTTTTAAGTTTGATTTGTATGATCGTAATGATCTACATCTTAAATTTTTGAAAATCATGTATTTTTACTCGTGTTTCGAAACATACGTGTTCAATCATAAGATAACTGGTATAATAGAAACATTTACGGAAATATGTCGTATGTTTCATAAACATTTATAACAATATGACAATTTGCGAGATTAGAATAAAAACGTACATAATGCACTACGCGTATACTATGTATACTTATATAATATACAATGTAAACCTACTGTTTCAAAATTTAGAATTTTTTAAAAAATTAATTTTAAAATTCTATCCGTAATAGGTATGTTTAAAAGTGTATATAATTTTTTGAATTTCTATAGTTTCTTTACAAATGGATTCGTAAAATTGTTTTTATTTTTTTGTACTTAAAACGAGCATCGTAAAATATTATAAATAAGACAGAAAAAGTATATTTTTTAAAAACCAAAACGGAATTTAAAACCTATTTATTCGTAATTATTACCCAACGAATTTCCTCGTATAAGAATTGTACCAATGTATTTAGTTATAACCAATATTATGTTATTCGCAAAATAAAATTCACTCGTGAAAGACTATTATTTACATATTATTATGTTAAACGTTTTGTATTATATGAATATACATTTTATTTATCGTTCAGCTTATTGTACGGAGTGTTTAACAACGCCCACGTGTGCAACTCGGATATTATGGGTTAATACGTATTTTTGGTCGTTTATGCACTCTATTAAGTTTTATTCCTATAATAAATTTGATTTTATATCTGTACGTCACATCGAACGTGGTCCGTACATTATTCAACGGCCAAAATTCTATCGTTCTACGCGGAACGGTGTTGCAACAATTTACAATTGTGTTTACTTTAATTTTATATTAGTAATATTGTAATGGTAAACCATTTGAACTGTATATGCGCTTAGGTCAGTGCGAAAATTAAAAATTTGTAAAAAATTACTTTACGCAAATACGATCAGACATCGAGGCTCTAATATGTTTTGCGCATTTAATGGCAAAGCAAATAGTTTTCAAATGCTCCGCAATAGGTAGGCACCGTTTTTCGAATAAAAAGGAAGTTATCTAACTCGCGTGTTTCGTGATATCTATTCATGCATAATATCAGTACATTTATGGTCTAAAAATATGTTTTAATGTTTTACGGAAGTAAATTAATAATAAAGAGTAACATAGTGTTTTGTTTTAGAATATTGTTCCCTCGCAGACATAAAATAGTAATGTTTTAGAATTATTATAGAGGCATGACTGTTTGAGTTAACTATAATTAAGTGATATGAAAATAATATATTGTTGTTATATCATTGCATTTCAGAATGGATGTCTACCTTCATATTTAAACCTATCAATTTTACCTAATAATAACATAATATGTTACAATCGTACATTTATTTAAAATTAATTAAATATTTTAAAAATATACATACATTTTGTTCTTAAAAATTTTCGAGCGTTTCTCGAGTGAAAATTATTTTAAAGTATAAATAAAATATAAACATAAACTATCTAGGAAAAATATTTTCTTTAATATTCTATTATAAATTTATATTTAATGTACCTAATTATTATGTAATTAATATTTATAGATTCTTAATACATTTCTAATTGGATATTAATTCGATTTGAGCTTAATAAAACTTTTAGTATTTAACGAAAAATAAATTTAATATAATTAATTGGAAAATAAAATTTAATTCATCTTAATTAGACAAATTAAATTAAAAAAACAAATATAATTTATAATTTAGAAACAGAAAATTGTTTATAGTTATTTACAAAACGAGTAATGCATGTAAAAATATGATATGATGCATCATAATATTTAGAACTGAAAATAATATAATATATAAAAAACTCTATAGTTTATATTTAAATTTTAAATTATTATTAAATTAAATTATACATTGTATAACCATTGCAAATGTTTGCTAAATATATGAACAATATTAATAATTTTTTTATACAAAACATGTAGGTATAGTGGTACAGTAATTAAATGCTTTATTAACTCATAAATTAAAATGTTTGAAATGCATTTTTTAATAATCGTAGCCATTTCATATATTATATTATATACTCATATACAACGCATATAAGCGTGAAAAAATTATTTGAGTAATGTTACTAAAAACCATCTAACTGCAGTAAAATGCATATGAAAATTTTAATAACAGGCTCAAAGAATTGTAATCGTTTGAGTTCTATAGTTTTATACATAGAAATTCTTACGCATAAAAAAACATAGTTAACAAGTTTTTCGATTATAAACGTATTTTTAAATTAAAATTTCTCTTTTATTCTTATAGTATTTAATATTTATATTCATATTGTCCCAGATCTATTTACTAATTGCAATATCGCTGTGAAAAATTAAAATTTTTAATGCGTTTTTTGAAATGATTATTTAGATAATGAGCAATAATAATACTTCTATTATTTTTTTAGTTTTAAACGTCTAGTAAAAAAAAAACTTTTTATTTTTTAAGGTTTGGAAAATTTGAAGATAGTTGGTTAAAATATTATATTTTTATGAAAATGTCGTGTCGACCTTTTAGTATATTCATGATGTCGATTTTTAGGAATTGCATTTATTGGAATGTAATGTTTCTGATATCATTAATTGTAATTATTTATTCTTTTATATCGTAGAATGCAAAATTATTATTAATATTATTAGTTATTAATATTTCTCGAGAAGTTATTATTGATCTTGTATAATACCTACGATCATGGTCTTATATCGTTTCACGATTAATATATTAAATAGTTGAACAAATTATGTCAAAAAATTTTTTTTTTTCAATAAATAGAAAACATTTTCTAAAAATTGACATTTTAATTAAATTAGGATGTCTTCAATTTTTTTTATAAGAATATAATTTTTAAATAGGTTTTATTCAAAAATTTAAAAATTATATTTTTGTACTAGACGTTTAAAACTAATCATATAATAGTGGTAATATTATATCCCATTACTTAAAGAATAACTTTAAATAAACCGCATTAAAAAAATTAAATTTTCGCGGAGATATTAAAATAGATTTAGGTCACAGGTACGGGATATAGTATAGTTAACATTTTGTTTTACAAAATCAATTTAAATGACATTATAAACATAGTTATCCATATCATTATTATAATACGAAATTTTTACCACTCTATATATATATATATATGAAAATATCATATTTAATTACATATTAATATAATGTATACATAATTTATCGTTTGTATTATTTCTTTGGCGTAACTTGAAATTAGATTGGTTTTCAACATTTAAATTTTTTAAACATTTGAGAAGATGATATAAACACTAAGTTATCTACGAAATTTTATGAAAATCGTATTTGATTTTTTTGTTTAATATAAGAATATTATATTGAGTTACATTTTCCAATAAAATAACAAATATTATTCGACGTTAATTCACGAGATATCTTTTTAACTTTTACTTGGTTATTACTAGGGATGAGATTTTAATGTCCTAAGAAAAAATTCAAAAATGACTTGAAAAACTTAATAAATGCATTATAAAAATGATTTTAAATTTATTTATGAACTACCATATTTATATACCTACCACGTTAGTTTTATCGTAGACGCAGATACTCGTTATCTATAGGTTTTATAACGAGATTGTCCGATAATATACTACGATTTACGAGTACCTATCTACTTAATAGTTTGTTATTTTTATATTCATATAAAATTCATGTTGGTGTGTAAAAATTTTAAAATAAAATTCCAAATTCATATTTTGTATCCAAAAACTTCAAAAATTCTCTAAAAAATTGAAGAAAATTACCTAAAAATTAAAAATTGCCAAAAAATGCAAAATAAATTTTCTTTTTCTCATTCAAAAGTATATGTAACGGATTAATGTGTAAACGAGCATCGCACCCTTCGGGAAAAAATTTAAAGTGCATCGAAATCCCAGTACTAGTCATTAATTAGTATATAATTTTACTGCTTGGGTAATACTAATTATCATATAATATAAACGATAAATGTTTTCTAAATCTACTTAAGATGCTGTTTGGCCATTAAATATACGCAACTGTTTCGTATTATTCCTGCCAAATATAATTTATATAATTTATTTAGCATTAAATGGAAACACGGGCGCAAGACCACGTTACCGCGACTATTTGTCTAAATGTAGTTACGATACATTTAAGTATCGTATGGCACATTATTTTGGACTACACAACCCATTATTATTTTGTACTAAATATATAACTTCATAAGGTTGATAATAACTTGGTAGTTAGAAATAAATAGTTACAAGTACAATAATAATAAAACCAGACTGTAGTTTTCAAAATTATAGAAGTAGATATTATAATAATTAAATTTTTTAAGGTTGGCAATTAACTAATGATTAATAAATAATATTATTTTCTAAGTACAGGTAATAATTTGCAATGCAACAGGTCATGAATAACAAAGGATTCGTAGTAGATACTATTTAGACAATTAGAAGAAATATTTTTTGGTGCAACGTGCAAGTACTAGCGTTAGAAAAGTTCTTATTTAAATATACCTCGTTTCATTCCCTGTTCATTTCCTAAAATAAGAACTCGTTCCATATCCTCGTTCTTTATTCGAAGAAGGAACTGATTCCAATTTTAGTTTTTAACCAAACCAAAAATTAGATCTAAAAATGTTCCTTTTAAAATAATATTTTATCAGTTATCATTTATAATGTTAGGTAAAATTCAAAACAACGACCAGATAAATGCACTTTTTTCGAAAATATACATTTTCATATATTATTGTGTAGTTAAAAATTACCAATATTTTGGCGCATAAACTAATTAAATCTAAGAAATATAAGTATAAATTATAATATAAATTTACATATTTTTTAAAAAGTTTATTGTTTAATATGTTTTATTTATAGCTCAATTTAAAATATATATAATGTATAATCTATAAAAACAGTATGTGAGTTGCAACAATAAAATAAATACATTGAATTTATAACTTTGATTGATATATAAAAAATACCTATTGGCCTATAACCTAACTCGGCATGTTACAGGAGAAAAACATGTTCCTATTAGAAAGAATACTTTATAATCAATTTTTGGACTACAGAATTTTATATTATATTACTCTTTCTTTACGTGTTATCATTGTCGCATATTATATATTCAGTCGATTTTGGTGTATTTCCCAAAGGTGCGATAATTTTTTTTCCACGCGAAAGAAATCACATCAACATTGCAGAGCTTTCGTACTAGATTATGATAAATATCCATTGTCGGCGAAACTCACAGTGTGTTATATTATATGGTAAGTACTTATTACATTGTTAGTCATCTATACTTGGAAATATCTGACAAATACTATTACTTTGGATCTAAGAAATACTGTTTCTTCGATACTCAAATAATTCGATACTCATCTTTCGCTCTACAATTTTGGTGTTTTAATTTTTATAAGAATATTCGATTTTGAAAACCGTAGGCTAATTTTTTTTTGTAAATAAATTTGATTTTAGTAGATTTAAATCAATGATATATGGTGGTAAAAAACTATTCTCAAAGCACGGTAGTTAAGTTTTAACGAATTTTTGAAGTCTGTGAAAATTAAATGTTTTTATTATTAATGTAAAAACCAATATTCATTTTTTTTTATATCCAAAATATTTACCAAACATTTGTAAAAACAATATGGTACGTACATAATCATGGAAGGAACGAAGGTTATAAAGAAATCGTTTTCATTGATTTTAACTTACTTAATGATTTTGACCGTTACTGGTTAGTGGTAACGTATATGCCTATTAAATATATGTATACTACATATATATATATATATATATTATATATTATATATTATTATTATTATTATTTATATAAATATAATCATAATTCGTACTGTTTACTGTTCATATCTGGTGAAAAATATATAAGTTATCTATATAATCCGTATTTATCCAGACGAAACTAAGATGGACGTGATATTTACTTTTAAAAATGTAATTTATGACCTCCAGTGCAGCTGAGCGTATTATTACGGTGTAGGTAACCACGTGTAACTTACCGAATGTAATTTTCATAAACAAACGCACGTCGTTGTATTGATTTCTTTTTACGTTTGAAACAAGAATCATTTTTTATGGTTAATATTTGTTGAATAAAAAATATATGCTCATATTATATTTTATTTACGTTTTTTAAGATCGTAGTAAGTATACACAATTAGGTATTATATTATGATAATAACCATTAAGACGTTTTTACTCGAATGTTAAATTCGGCCTGCTGTTTTTGCTAATTTAAAAAGCGAAAAACTAATGTTTTATTGAATTATATCGGGCACTTGTTTGTTCCACAAAATTAATATCATAATATTGAATTAGTTTCTTTTATCATATAACCACAATAACACATTTAATTCGTATTAATAATACAAAATAATTATAATAACCTTTTTAATTATTTATTTATGTTTGTGTTTTTGTTGTTGTGTTTACGTTTCAGTCAAAATATTCACTTTTTTGTGACAAAAGTTATACATTTATCTTCTAGCCTTTAATTTTTCTTAATCCACTGTTTTATAGTAAAATGAAAATAAATGTCTAACTTAATAGTTTTTTTTGGAATTTGACTTTTATTACAAAACTTTATAAGGATTAAATGATTAAAACTTAGTAGGAAGTATCTATACATAAGAATTTTTAAAAACTATCCTATTTTCACCATTATAGACAAATAAAATAATTATATTTAAAAATAAAAACTATATTAGTAAAGACATCATGAAAAACCTTAAAATAAACTGTTAGGTTATATATTCATACAATAGATAATACATTTTTATTATAATTTATAGTATTTAATATATTGATTAAGATTAATATATTATTTAATTACTATCGAGAATTATCTAACCACCCAAAACATTTATCAACAACAATATCTCGTATCAAAGTACTGAGTTCAATTATGCATAGGAAAACAGTACTAGAAAAAAAAAATTATCATCATAAACAATTATTATTTTTCATATAACCATTTAATCATTAAATACATCACATTTCAAAATATTTTATATTTTATTCAAAAACGATTTTTTATCATTTTTATTCATAACTAAATTAAAGTGAATGTGTATATTATTTGTTTCGATATCTACACCTCGTGCTTATTACTTAGACTTTTATGATACTATGTGTTCTATTGATATTTTTTTAACTGATAATACTTAAAAAGAGGTTATACCAATGAACCCGACAATACGAGTAATCGTTGGCATAAATATAGAAAATAGAAAATGTGATTGTTTAATTAAATATTGAATTAAAATCGATTATTTATTTATCTAGAATAATGTTTTGACCAATTGTTACTTTCTGAAGAAATAAACTGACCGCTTAAATTATATATTAAGATTTTTTACGACGTTGTGTTTATTTATTGTTTTTACAAAAATATATACAAATCGTGTGAACTGAAATGCGTCTCTGGATCAAACACGAACGATTTTCATTTCGATCGGTGACGTTATAGCATAAATTATATATCGAGAATTTGTCTGTTTTATACAGGGCTAGGATTTGTATGCTGTTAAAAATAAAAAATATGTGCAAAAATATGCACTTTATTATTTTATAGATACACAGAAATATTTTAAATTATTTATTTAAATTTAAATTGTATGTTCGACAGTGTAATTATTACACGCGACAATTGCATATTTTTTAAAATTTTCAAAAATAATTTACGGTTGGATCGTAGTATTCATTTATATTGGCTGAAGCTTCTTTCAACGCAACACGATTTTACTGGGGCATATTTGAATAAAGAAACTTGACCAAGCGTTAAATTACTGTTGAAATTGTTCTCTTCTGATTCACTATTTATAATATTACTTATTGTTCGAAGTTCTAAATTCTTTATTTATTTTTTTTCTAAAACAGATCATTTTATTTTATAACAAGTTATTTACGTTATTCTGTTAAATTTTTATGAATTTAAATACAATTATTATGCGCATACGAAAATATGCAAAATAAAAATGTCAACGTTTAAATTAGAATCACACGAATCGTGGACATTAGGTATTGACTACAATTCTATTTGGACGTTGCATAAAAAAAAAAAAAAAAAAAACACGCTGTTGCATACAAATCCTAGGCCTGGCTTTATATTATATAATCAGTGGTTGTATATTATATGTTTTCGGAAATTGGACCAACGACGTCGACTTATCCGAAAACAATAATCATAAACAAATAATAACAAAAATAACATATTATTATAAAACTGGCGAAATGAACGTTAGACACGACGCGCGAGGTTCATTTTACGAGCAGGGCGATAAATATAAGGTGATAAGGACGAATATTATTCGCGTTAGACGACGATTTCACCGCGGCCCGGACGTGTTAGCGTGCAATAAACTGTTCAATCATATCGGACCGCGGTCATTCGACGCTGCCGCCGCCGCCTCATCAGCTGCACAAAGCAGTTATATTTTGTTGTAATATATTACCGCGTATACCGGGGGTTCGTTATCTATATACCGCTATTAAATATAATACGCGAATCGCCAAGGAAACACTGTCGGACAAACACCGAAAATCGGCTGATATTGTGAATACAGTAAGTCCGAAAATGGCGAAAGAACCTCACAAAGAAGTTATAATTTTAATTTGTTAAAATCAGTAGTTGGTCGGACGTATTTGAAAAAAAAAAAAAAAAATGAAAAATTATAAAGTTTTGCGAGCTACTCTATTTTGTTGGTTTCGATAATAATATATTATATATATTTTCCATGATTATCGTGTATTCATTAAAACGAAACGATCTATTATAATTACCTACTATATTTTATACTGTTACGTTTATTGAAGCGTACTCGACTGAACGCATTAAATTTCTTTTTATCTGTATCGATATATTTTATGGACCTATAGTTACAATTTTATTTATACTTTTTTTGGACGACTTTTTATTCTGAAGATTTGTGTTTTAAAAGCAATTGATAATACTATAGATAATCTCATCGAAAACACCTATTTAATTTTTATAAGTGTTTATTTACCGGATTTGAATGTTTACTCGTAATACTATAGTGCATTTTATTATATTTTTTTCTTCTCCTGGCATTTCATAACAATGTAAATAATCATGGCCACGATATTAGAAAGACTAACATACATTTTGTATGTTTTGATATAACGAAAGTTCCGTTAAAATTGATTAGAATATTTTTTAAAATGTTTTATTACACATTAATTGCAATTTGCATCGTCGAGTATATTACATAGTAGAAAATATCGTGTGGTTCATATTAAACAATTTAACAACATTTTTCACATAGTAACGTTAATTCGAAACGTGAGTTCCTGAGTTAGAGTTTGTTGAATATATTATAGGTATTTGTTATTTTATGATTAACCACCAAACTATGTACCAAATAATATAATTTGTGTTTTAATACAAGATTAAAAAAAAAAGGAAATATATTTATGTCATACCTATTTATAGTTTATATTTTGAGTGTAAACTTTTTTTTCATATACTCTTTGATTGCACTAAAATATATAACTCGTTAATGCTCACAGAAATGTTTATCTTAATGTTTTACTGACTGATTGGTATTATGCAAATTGAGTAAAGAGTTTCGGATTTTAAGTAGGTACACGTTGTGCGTATTTCGTTACTGGTAAAACGCAATTTTTTAATTTTCTATACGCAATTATCGATTTTGTTTAACATTTAAATCGTATTACTACCACTATTATAGGTATATACTCAGAGGGGTGTGCAGAGTTTTAGTTCGGGGGCAGCAAAAATTTATATCACCTTCATAGGCCTTCTTCTTTCTTAACGGCTCACAGACTACAGATAATTTGTATATTCTGATCGAAGCTTAGAATGTACCTGATAGTTTTAAAATTATGTGTACCTATTTTTTACTTTCAGTAGAGAATTGCTTGGTACTTTATTTTGCTCGTTTTTCAAAATATTTTTTCTTGAAATAAGAATTATCACGTGAATATCATGTAATTTACTTAACTAAGAATAGAATAACTTATAGTAATTGAATACATTTTTTGGACAATCAACTTGGGTATTTTATATTGCGCACATTATAAGATTGCACTGCAACTTGGATATGTTCAGCCATTTCAAGTCTACCTACCCGAACCGTTCAGGGGCAGCAAGAGCACACCCTGTTGCCTACTGTACACACGCCTAAGTATACATACTACTAATTTGGGTCGTCCTAACATTCTCTTAAACGGTTTTTAAATTTTATACGTGTTTATTGATTCATCAGGTTACGTTAGGTAACCACAACTTTGGGAATATGCGGTAAAAAAAAAAAAAAAAACTACGAAAAATCAACTCAAACTATTCAATATTTACCTGTTGTTTGGTGATGTAGATCGGTTTGTTTAGTATTAACCATGTGACAGTCTCGTGGCACGCGGGAAACGTGGTGGATCCATCATACGTCATGTAGTAATGAGTCGCGGGCAACAGATCGGCGACTGACAACCGTTTTACAGGCACTTCATCACCTTTGTACACAAACAGCGTGTTAGCAGCGATCGTGTTTTGTAAAATAATAATACGACGACGACGTGTAGCCATGTGTACAAACATCGTGTGGGATGTGTAATAATTTTTAAAGGGGCGTAAAAGGCAAATCAATTCTTACGCGAAGATAGTTTGATGTACTATACCTAATATTATATAAACAAACGCTATTTTATCCGATATTCAGAATTCGGAATAATATTGTTCCGATGATGTAAAACGAGACTACTGAACAATATCAACAATCAAATAAAATAAACTGGAAAAATATTTTATTTTTTGTTGCCTTTACTTATTAAAATTAACTGACTAAAATAATTAAACATATTTGTAATTATTTGTTTAACATATATTGATCATCGTTTTATCTATATATATATTTTAAATTAAATGCATGTGTATGATAATAATAGCTATCTTAAAATTAATAATAATAATTTAATTTTGACCTTACCGCTATATTTGATCATATCCAAATGATTGGTCAATATCCGTAATTCTGGATTTGATAAATCTCCTAGCTATAAAAAAATAACAGTTAATTATATAGTTATTTTTATGGCGTGCGAAAATATTATACATTTTTTAGTATTTATAGTTATTATTTTTAAATATGTCAAATAATAATTATCACCTACAAAATACATAGAAAAATTAATATAATAATATTTTTAATGAACTATATATAACGATACAATTTATTGATAGGTAGTTAAATATTTATAGGTTCATTATCGGTTATCAATGAGTTAAGTTTAATATTTGACATTGGTAATATGTAATTTCTGTCGACAAATTATTATACAGACAGAAATTGAGCAACCACTTGAAAAGAAATGAATACGCGAAAGTGAAGTTTGGATTAAACATATTATTATTGATGATATGCGTATCGATTTGTTGTCAGTAACATTTACAATCAATGAGTCATTATTATTTATTATAATAGTTAGGTATTGGTTAATAATTAATATAAAAAATGGGGAACTATGTTATACAATAGACGAGTTGCATATTGAACCTATAATTTTCAAAATTAAAACGGAATGAATGTAAAACATTTTTCTATATATTATCATTTTTTATTTTCTGCAAAAGCAACCAGTACCTTTAGTGGCCCCTTAAAATTGTAACCTGCTATAATTGCTATTGCCAATTTATTATTAGTAATTTAAATTATTAAGCATTTATTATTATCTACTATACTATTAGGTTTCATATCCCAATTATAATTTTTTCAAACTATGTCAATAAAAATTGTGAGTAGCTAAATTGTAGACATAATAATTATAAGTCAATAACAAATTAATGATATACATATTACTTACATAAACCACTCATTTATACCTATTTCTTTTTTAATCACGTGATTCAAATATATGCCCTTAACACCGTAGATATTTTAATGTTCAACAAATGACGACCAAATTAAATGCAAAACTATTAAAGATCATTTTTCGCATAATTTGAAACATAAACTTATATATATATGAAAATATAGAGAAAGTTATAATAATGAAAAAAAATAATTATGTTCATTATTACGCACCTACATAAAATTATATCGTTTGTTTAAAATTACTAATAAAATCGGTTTTTTTTATCAATGCTTCAAATATAGATAGAAATTGTAATTATATTAAAAATAATTTCCGTTTTATCAACTAATTTTTTTTTGATAATAAGATAAAATGTAAAACACAATTAATAAATATCATAAACTTGTAATATAATTAAATATATTATGGTGTTGTTTGTATTTTTATATATTTTGTATTTTATAACAAAATACAGCTTTTTATAGGGCCTATACGTATCTAAGGAGAAATAAAACCATAACAATACATTAATTATACATTTGTCGGAAAAGGGCAATATTATTAATTGTGTTAAAAGATAAACAAATTGATAACAATCCTGAATTAATGGATTACAATTTTTAGTGTTTTAAAATACAATTTTAAAAGACTACATTTTCAATTAAACTAATATTAAATAACGCAAAACGCTGTGGACCTTCGTAGAGAATCAAAGTATGAATAATAAGAGTAATGAAATTTATTTTTGCTGATATATATCGAATATAAATCATCTGTATGTAATCATATGTATATATATATATCATGATATTGCCTACGAAATTTAACGAGCACAGTCATTCGATGGTCGTACGTAAAATTTGTCGTTGAAAATGTGTGTGTGTGTGTGACAATGTTTTCAAAAGTTTTGTTCAACGAGTTATGAACGTCTATCCTCTTAGGACGTCTGACTTATATTTGCCAAAGATCATGGTAGTAACCATTGACCGCGTTCAATAGTGGAGGAAAAAAGAATACAATCATTGGAAAAGTTATTAATTTTTAATGGGAGACCCTTCGACGGTGCTATTTTATATTACCTACCTACATATAGTGTCTCTCTGGAAATATTTCAAAGACCACCGCGATCGATTTATCGCGATGTATTATAAAAATTCATTTCATACCAAGTTTTTATACGAGAATATAGGTTTTTAATATTCTAATTTATAGTTCTCGTATAAATATTAACTTGTATATACCTACCTACATTGGTAGTATACTAATTAACTGAATATTAACATAGGTAATATATAAGTGTGGTACAACTTTGGAAGGGATTGGTTGATTATTTTGCCAAGTATAGAACATTGAACTTTTTTCTAATAATGTTTAATATTTTCGGCAATTTTTGGTGTATCGTTTTGAAAATTTAATCGAAATATAATCATATACTATTTAATCTTTTTACAAAATATTTTGAAAATCGTAACTGACAATTATTTTTTATAAGCTTCTAAAATTTGAATATTTTTAGTAGATTTTTAAAACATCGGCGCTAATCGTCAAATTTCTTATTATATATAATTATTTATTTTGTTATTATTATTTTACATTAGTTTTGTACCAAACAGGCAAACGATTTGAAATATTATTTGTTATTTAATTTTATTGATTTGTTGTTGACTTGATTTATTATTATATTATTGTTTATTTAAATATTTATTACAACTTAAGTTACCATAATTATTTGCATTTTTTTTTTGTCTATTTATTGTATTTAGTTTTATATTAAGTTAGATTTATATCTTTTTCAAATGAAATAAATCTTGTAATATCATTTTTAGTTTAAAATATAATTCATTAAAAGTGTTTAATTAAGTAGAAATTTTATGATTTCAAACTTTACTACCCAGGATAAATAATTTTTGAAATATCTCAACATTTTTTACATTTAAACTAAAATTTATATATTTTAATAAGTCATGTACTTAATATTGTTTAATGGAAGGTATTATTGGTTTATTATATTTTACTCAATTAAAGAAAATAATCTTGACAAATGCGATCTGGTCGTTAAATATTCGTTCGATTACTATCTTTCATGATATTTAACAAACATTTAGTACTTACTATTGTATTCACCTTTGACAGTTTTTATAATTATCTCATTTCGTTGAAAAACATCAGATTAATCGATTCACGTGTCGTATATCGTTACCGTATTTTTTATTAACACCATTATTAACACCATTATTATACCGGAGGAATTAAAATAAAATAAAATATTATCAAATTGTAAAATATAAAATATTATTATTTAATGGGATTTTAATTGTTTATTACAACTACACAATATATTACAATTTAAATTTATTATCTTAATTCAAAGTTTAAAAACAATATGTATTACATTTATATTGTACCAATAATTTCAGAAGTTTTTAATAGTGCTTAATGTTATCAAAATTATAATATAATCTCAAACATTTTCACTCTAAAAAATTACATCTAGTTGCGACATTAATGGATTAAGTTTGTTTTTTATCACACAGTCCTTGGAAATTCGGAATGAAATCAAATTCGACGAGCCGCGAATTAGGACGCTTTTTTTTTAAATGTATACCGTTAAAAAAGTTGAATTAGTTACTTTCTCGATCTGACTTGAAGTAATTACTAGTTTTTAATTGCTTTTTATGCATTATTTATAGAAGCAAACTATATTTACAATTAAGTTTTTATTTACTAGCTAATGTTATTATGATATAAAAGTATATTTGTACACATAATAATATCTACACATGAGTCACAACTAACATATTATAGAAAATACAATGAACAATGTTAGAGATTTAATATTATTTTTCTTTACACTGAGGGTTGTAAGTTTTGTATACTAAGAATTTATCAAAAATCGTCTCATAATTCATGTTGTGTTTTATTTTTCGTTTAAATTTGATAAACGTTGGCAATGATGAATGTGTTATTTTTATATTTATAGCACTATAGCGTATATATGTAGGTTCCTTTTAAAAATATAATAACAAACTTGTGAATTCAATGTGAAATTTTATTGGGAGTAGTTTTTGATTTTCACGCTTTTCGTGGTAAAATTTTTCAGAATTTTAGATTTCATTGAAAGCATTGTGCTCGTGTTTAAAAAATAATTTTTGTAAAACGTTTTATTTTTATTTGAATCGTATATGTCAGATGAAGAAAACGCGTGCTCATTGTTGTTTTCAATATTATTTTATTATTTTACAAATAGCTCTAGTATAAAATACGTTATTGCGTCTTTACGTTTTCAAATATTGTAAGACGTTTTTTGGCTTTTGAAATATTAACTATATTTATAACTGATACTTAAATATTACTGAATGTTATAAAGAGACGCAACTAAAAGAACGTTTTTAATGACTTAAAGTAAACCAATTTAAAATTAAAAAAAAAGTTTATCCTATAAGTACAACACATTTATACATGTATAAATAAATTGTACCAATTTATAAAACATTAAATAAGCGATACTTTTAAGAAAAATGATTTAAAAAAATGTATATGACACACATAAAAATATGTGTTTAAATGTTTTAATAGAAGAAACATGTTCATAATAGACGACAAAATACAATGCAATGTATATTATATTATTAGTATGACCTATTTTTTTTTTATTAACAATTGTTTTGTAAATATATTTTATACTTACAAAAGTATATGAATAGTTTTATAATTCAACAAAAAAGTTGTTGTTAATTTATTATTTAGATATAAAACTTAACCAAAAATAATTGATTTTTTTTTGAAAATTAAAAAAAATGTTATATCTTTTTTTATGATATGTTGAAAAATATGTAAGTGTTAAAAATTAACTTACTACCTAAATAAGAACAATAATATAAGAACTTAAATAATTTTCGTTTTTTTGTCAATTGTAATTTTCCAAATTAATCCCTTAGTTATGTTATTATCAAGTATTAGTAAAGAAATTATATTATAAAATTATAGAATAAAGTAATATTATTTTAATCAAAACTTTGTTATAACAATTACACTTGCAAAACTGTGAAACACTTTGAAATATTAGAGTATAAGAAAATATTAGAACGAAAAAAAAAATCAAATCAATTGTTTTAAACTATTTCATTTAAACTCAAATACAGTGAAAGTTTTCTTAACCCATTTAGGAATTATTAGTACCAAAAATATAAGCTTAAAAATTAAAATAGATTATTTCTAAAATATAGTATAATAAAAAGAAAAAGTATTAAACTTAAGTATATATATATATATATATACAACTTAATGAAATTTTGAAGCATACAATAACGGTATCGATTATTTAAAAAAATACTGATGATAGGTTTATATTTGAAATGAAACATTATGAAATTAATTTACATACATTTACTAAAAACTGTTTTTTACAGTCTAGAATCGATTAATAAATATTTTAAAAAGTTATAAGCATTTAACAATTTTAGAGTTTGAAATATTTACGAAAAATGTATTATGTTTATATATCAAGCTATAAGCTATAACGCGTAATAAAATTATAATAGATTCAATATACAATTTATTTTAATCATATGATTGTTTACGTTTATATACTTGTTGAAAAATACTAATACAATTATAATAAGTTATAATTGTTTAAAGTTTACGATTGAAAAATTAGATCTAGAAAACATTAAACTATTACAACCTATAACATTAAGAAATAACGTTAGTCGTCCGATTTATACAAATATTTTAAAACGTTTTGCACGCAAATGAATTTAATTAAATTGCAGAAAATAGACTGGTTATAAATAGAGTAGGTAGTAGTAAGCCGAAGAAAAGGGATAAAGTCTATCACAACAGCGAAAAACAAATACCACATACAAAAATGACTTGAGTGTGTTTTATCAGAAACCGCCGTTTGTCTCACGATAAAACCAAAATAATAATACTTATACATTATAAATTTATAACCTATGGGCATGTTATATATATAGATATTATTATTACGTATGCGTTTAAATCGTTGCTATTGGTGACGGTTGACGTGATGCGATACGAATTCAAATTACGTAATGATAAGATTATATTGTATATTGTTATTATAAAATCGTATCAACGTGTGTAATGTGTCAGTCTAGTTATAAGTTATAGTATAAAACTTAACAATTTTGCATGCAAACAAGCATTAAAATTATAAAATAAGATTTATGTTTGAAAAAAATATATATTGTATTTCTTTTTAATAATAATATAATAACTGTTTTTTTTTTTTTTTAAATAATTAAAATATAAATTGACACTCTGAAAATAAATAATATGGTAGTGATTCATTAGTTTAAAGCCGTGAACGGGTAAACAATTATGACAATAGGATGACTCTGAGTAGAATTTGGCATTAATTAGAAATATCTACATTTAAAAATCTATGTTTAGGAACATCTGCTTTATTAAACGTTCGAACGCTATAATAAAAAATTATTACCTACAGATATTATTATTTAATTAATTTTTTTAATTTGATTGAAAGTACGTAACTTTATAAGAAATGCATTTATATGAAAAAAAAAAAAAATATATTAAGCAATAATTATTATTATTATTAAAAATCACCAAAATATGAAATGATAAGCAAAATAAAATAAAACCAATAAATTATAAACTATATTATAAGTTTTTGAATAGATTTTTGGTACTCTTAGATATAAATAGAACGTGCAATTTTCTTTAACTTTTTATGACTTCTTGTCTCGAATAATGACAGTACTATTGAGGGCGAATGTTAATACCGAATAATATGTATAGTGTGCACTTTTAAAGGGTTTGTCCATTTGTCTGTCATCGGTAAATCGCTTATATTGTCATACGTGCGTGCACACTAATGTGTGTCACAACATCATTTGTAATTGATAGTTTGAATCCCAAAGCAAATGGCAAATAATATATGATTGTATCATGCGTATACAGGGTGCCTATAAAAGATTATTTTTATTAATGATCACACTTTGCATCTAAAAAATACTTTATAATTTTATTAAAGTTTTTTCTATCAGTTTTTCGCGTTTTAATTTTCTATGTATTTGAATTTTGGAACGATTCCGGTGACGGTATAGAATATAAGATCTTATTTAGTTTTTTATGACTTTTTATTAGTTAGTCAAAAAATACCTATAAATTTATAGCACTCGATTATGATTTCTATAAGATATAACCAGCTTTTTTTTTTAGAATTGATTCCAAAGTGGAAGAAAAAATCAGATAAAATAAAATTTAATAACTTTAATTTTCTTGTATATACAATTCTTTTAAAACAATTGAAGTTTATTGTACCGAGATAATTAAAACTGTTTTTATTTTTGATAAAAATAAAGACTTCTAAAGTAGTTTGTTAAAATTTGTTAAGTATCTATATGTACTTATGTTAGATCGCTTGGAGACCCTGTATGTTTATATTCAACTTTGGTATAAAACAACTGTGTTTTCTCTCATTCAGTTTATCTGTTGTTTTATGAGGAAAACACGTATTCGAAAAACACACGATTTAAGCAAGATAAATAATATAATAAAATAATAATACACAAATAAACAATACTTGACCCGCCCCAGTTTATTTTCGAATACGAATCACGTGTCTTTCGTTCGTCATCACTCACATATATAAATAGGTATAAATAGGTAACTCGTCTGCAAAATAAATATTTTAAAATTGATTTGATTGGTGTTTTTTTTTTCGTTTCAACGTCGTAAAACCATATTATAACGATTCTTAGTCAGAAATTTCACTGAGTAGAACATTATGCTGTTTGTCATTACTGTTTTTCAATTTGACCGTATCTAGTCACTGAAATATATTGAATTTAATTATTTTAGATGAGAGTTATTTATTTTTACGTAATTTTTTACCTATTTTCGAGTAAGATTGTTCATTCTACGCACACCATACATCTAAGCATTTGTAAGACGTTAATAATAAAATACAAAACGATAACATGTCCATTATGATATTTATAACAACAATGATATGCAAAATTATAACCGTTATATAACATTTATTCTATAGAATATACAGGTAGATGCAATAAATAACAGAATCAAGGAAGTAAGTAAGATAATTTACAAAAAATATATACTGAGACATTTCGTTAGAAAATATATGCGTTGGCAATATTTTATACATTGAATTGTATTTATTATCAAAGCTATCACTTTTGTTTCATTAAGTCGACAATGCGTAACAAATACGAAAATATTTTAGAATTACAAGAGAACCTAATAATTAAATAAAAAACCTAACCGTTTTTAAGAAATATTTAATAAGTATATAATGTATATTATGCTATTAAAAAACAATTTTCTTTTAGATAGAAAAATATATTTAAATGTTAAATTAATAGATTTTCCATTAATTTGTATCATTAGAGTTTACTTTCATGATAAAGAAAAACGATTCACCCTAAAAATTTATAGAAAATACGTGAAACACAAATTATATTTTACACGTTTATAGAAGAAATGTTAATTATTACAAGTATCAACTATAATATAATACACGTAATAATTTGTTCTTCACTTTGTCAACTAATATTATTAATAAAACGTGTTATCTGTTGAATTAATAAAGAGTACAGCTGATGACGAGCTTTCGCGGGCAAGGTACATTAAGCTTATTGTTGATTTTAAATTTAACTTTATAAATAATTTTTGGTTGTCAAAGTTTTGTAACTTGAAAACTTAATGCGCCAGTAAAACATTGTTTCTATGTAATAAATAAGTTTAACGGTAAAATTATTATCCTTTTATATACGTTATATATATAATTGCAGTACCTATATTTATCGTTTAATAACGAGTATCATAGCTGCACCTAGAAATTCTATTTAAACCTTTGCATTTGTGATGTTAATATTGTAGTGAGGGGCTATAATATATAATAATTTAATAATAGATCGAGGAAAATTTGGTGTCACAAGTGCTCGGAACTTATGGTTATAAATTAAATAATAGTTATCGTGCTTAATGGGCTATACTATGAATGTCATTTCCACTGAGCACAATTCGCGCCGATTTCGACGGTGTAAGGGCGTAATATAATAAAAAAAATAATAAATAAAAAAATCGTTAACAATTAAATCTATCCTTTGTTTTTTTTTTTTTACAAAATTATATCAGAAAATAATAACACGGACAAAGAGATTGAACATACGGTTTAACCAGGTTGACGAAATAAAGTATAATTCAACAGCCATATTATACTCTTTTAAAATTATTTTTAGTTAGATCGATTAAACATAACATTTAAAACAACTGTGGGAGATGTAAAACCTAAAATAAAAACAGATGGTAATTTGTAGGGAACGTCTCTCGTGTTTGAAGTCAATATTCTCTGATCACAAAAATCAATATTGTATTTACCTGTACTAGTAACGAGAGAACGACGATACCATTCGATCTCTCCACCGCGTCCGAGTAGTTGGCGAATAGTTGCGAGTTGAAACTGAATATCTGCAGCTGTGGGAAAACATAAAATTGTGTGATAAATATTTTAAGCTCTTCGATGAACCAGAAGATTTTATTAGAATATTCGAACGACGAAGAAATTGTTACATTTGTTTGAAAACAATATTTTGGTTTACATTCATAACCTAACCAATCTTTACCGAAACATAATTCAGGTATAATAATAATTATGGTTAGATCGATAGGTAGGTACATAAAATATGTATACAATATTATACCTCGGCCGGAAACGAATAACCGTTGATTGAGTGTTCGGAGCCCATTTCGTCTTGCTGACCGTAGTGTATATGAATTTCGTACACTTGGTATTTGTACGATAACGGTCCGCCGGTAATGTTTATGTGGTTCTTGGTGCCGTTTTCCAAGTAGAACATGACGCTGTGCCCGGTGTTGCATATTATTCCGTCCACCTGTGGACGTAAATGTCGGTTAACTTGGGTACAATAATGTTATACGATTATGGCGATTTCAAATTAAACGATAACGAATATATTATTATTTTTTATACAATTTATTAGAAAAAAAAAAAATAACGGAAGAGTTTACAATATAATCAGCGTCATATTTTTATTGGTTTACACAACAAAGTTCGATAAAATGATTTTTATTTCCTGATAACTAATTGAGTTTTTATTATACGGACTTGAAAATTATTTTGAGTATTAACGTTGGTAATATACAAATGTGGTATAATTTTGGAACGGATTGGTTGATTTTTTGAAAAAGTATAGAGCTTAAAACTTTTTTCCAAAATGGTTAATATTATTTGCAATTTTTGGTTTAACGGTATGAAATTTTTATAGAAGCCTACTCATATACTATTTAACTTATTTACAAAATATTTTGAAAATTGTGACAATTTTTTATTATGAAATGATAACTCCTTGAATTTTGATCGCAGGGACTTCAAATTTATTTTGAATATTTACATAAGTAATTTACACTCGTGGTAAAATTTTGGAATGGATTATCAGCATAATATTTTTTTTTTTTTTTTTATTTTTAATCTAGAAATTATACAATCTGTACATATAAAAAAAAGTACAATAAGCATAAATAATGGTTTTTTTTTTAAATTATAATTTATGAACTTGAGTGTCTTGAGGGAAGAACCAACCAGCGAAGGCACTTCGGCGTGAATTTACAATTTATTTATGATTTTTTTGATTTTTGATTTATGATTTTAATTTATAAGATCTCGAGGCCATTGACGCTTTAGTCTCCTAGGGGGATTTCCAGGGATGGAGATGGATAGTAATTTTTTAATATGAGGGTTTGTGTGGTTATGAAGGCGGTTTCTGAATTTGGAGTAGAATAACTTGGCTGTTTCAGTGACTTTAGGAATATGGAGATCTGTGTGAAGGGTGTGATTAGAGATATAAGGAGGACAGTTGGTTATAAGTCTGAGGATTTTGGATTGAAAAACTTGGATTTTTTGAATATTTGATTTTTTGGCAGTGCCCCAGACCTGAATGCCATATAACCATATTGGTTTAAGGAGGAGGTTATATATGTGAATTTTTGTTCGGAGGGATAGTTTTGAGAACTTACCAAGGATGGGCCTAAGAGCGTAGAGTCGTTTGTTTAATTTTATTTTTGTTGCGTGTATGTGCTTAGCCCACGTTAGGCGTTTGTCGAAAATTAGACCTAGATATTTAGCTGTATCGGAGTTTGGTATAGGTTTGTTGTTTATTTGCACTGTAGGAGGTTGGCTGTGGCGGAGGGCAAAGGTAGTGTGTACAGATTTACTATCGTTTATTTTGACACGCCAGTGAGAGTACCAGTATGATAGGTCATTTAGGTGGTTTTGAAGAGAGGTTGAAACTAAGTCCGGGTCAGTGTGAGATGAGAATATGACTTTGTCGTCGGCATATTCGGCAATTTGAGTATTCGGATTAGTGGGCTGATCTGCCGAGTATAAGTTAAATAGAGTTGGAGATGCTACTGCGCCTTGGGGAACGCCGGCTAAGATTGGAGAGATACTGGAGTGTTCTGTTCCTGATCTGACAAGGAAGTATCGCTCACTTAAATATGATTTAAAGAATAAGTAATATGATGGAGGTAGGAAGGATTTTAATTTGAAAAGAAGACCGGGGTGCCAGACTTTATCGAAGGCTTGTGATATGTCAAGAAATACAGCTGAGGTATATTGTTTCTTTTCTAGGGAACAGGCAATAGTATCAGCCAGACGGTGTATTTGGTGAATAGTTGAGTGATGTTCTCTAAATCCAAATTGTGTGTCAGGAATTAGTTTCTTTTCCTTGATGATTGGGTAAATTCTGGTCAGTATTAATTTTTCAAAAAGTTTTGAGAAGAAGGGTAATAAGCTTATAGGTCTGTATGAAGAAGGGTTATCTATTGGTTTGTTTGGTTTAGGGAAAAGAATAATTGTGGCAAGTTTCCATTGGATTGGGAAGTGAGAGATTCGGAGAATAGCGTTGAAGATATAAGTGAGGTGTATTATGGCTTTATCTGGAAGTTTGCGGGCTATTTCGGCTGTTATCAAATCGTGTCCGGGTGATTTCCCTAATGGAAATTTTTGTATAAGGTATTTTACCCCGTTCGGGGTGAAAGGTTTGGGTGGAAGAGTCATTGGGAGCGGACTGTCTAGAAAATCATATATTTTGTTTTCTATAGAAGGAATGGTGAAATTATTAGGGGTAAAGACTTCGAAGAGGTGCTGTCGGTGTGTTTCAGCTTTTTCTTTATCATTTATTGCGAGACTGCCGTCAGATTTTTTAATTGGGAATGATATTGATTTGATTTTGAGGATTTTCCTGGTTGTTTTCCACAGTGAGCCGTCTTTTTCAGAGAGGAAGCTGATTTGTTTAGTGAAGTCTTCGGAGCGTTGTTTGGCCATTTGTCTTTTGAGTAGAGTGCATAAGTTATTATAGTTAGTTTTATCGGAGGGATATTTTGTTCTTTGCCAAGTTGCTCTAGCTCGACGTTTTTGAACAATAAGAGATCTTAAATAGGCAGGTAGTGAGAAATTCTTTTGATTGTTATTTTGATTTTTTGGCTTACAAGAGGACCATGCTGCTTTTTGTATTGATGATGTTAGATGTTGAATTGATTCCTCAAGTTCGTTTGAGGATTTTAAGCTGACGTTCAAGTTGATGCTGTCGGATAGCGTCAATTGGAATGTTTCCCAGTTTATTATCCCATTGATTAGTGATGGATTTATTTGTCTTTTTAGTGGAGCGGTATCGAGGGTGAGAAGTACTGGTGAGTGATCTGAGTGGGGATTTGATAGATTGTCTATGCTAGTGTTAAATCTGTTCGGTATTTTTGAGACGAATATATCAAGGATATCTGGTCGTTTTCGGGGAGATGTTGGCCAATATGTCGGGTTTTGGGGGGAAAAGATTGAGTAGTTTTTGGAATTACAAACCTGTCTGAGAGAATTACCTCTGGGTGAGTTTGAGTGACATCCCCATTGAGTATGTTTTGCATTAAGGTCACCTCCTACTATAAATTGGCTCCCGAGGGAGTTGAAAAATTGCTCAAATAATATTGGTGAAATTGTTTTGTTAGGGGGGGCAGTATACTGCAGAGATAGAGATTGGAGAATAATCTAAAATAATTTGTATGGTAAAAGATTGTATGTGAGGTTCACTTAGTTTAGAGACGTTATGAAAGAGAATTGTGGATTTGATTATTATTGCCGCCCCTCCGTGGGCGGTACCATCTGGGTGGTTTGATCTGAGTATTGTGTAGTCGGGAATATGTATTTTTGATCGGTTAGTAAGGTGTGTTTCGGATATGAGAGCTATGTCAATGCGTTTTTCGTGTAGAGTAAGTGAAAGGTCGGCTGTGTGATTAAGAATGCCATTGGCATTCCAAAGGAGAACTAGTAAAGATTTAGAAGTTGGGGTATTATTTATCATTTTGTGCTGTAAGCTTGGCTAGAACTGTTGTAAGAAGAGAAAGGAGTGGAGTTATGAGAGTTTGGAAGTCACTGATAAATTTAGATAGTAAAATACCTGGGTCTGGCTGATTACTGTGGGATTTTGGTGGTTCTTGGTTTGATGTTACATTAGCATATGTTCTATTGTGAGAAGAAGAGGGGTTGAATTCCGCCGAAGGAGCTTTTACTGTGGTTTTTGGATTGGATTGGTTGTTGATTGAAGTTGGTTGATTGACTCTTGAGTTGGGATTGCGTAGTTTTTGTAGTTCTTTGTGAATTTGACATCCTTTATAGTTGGCAGGGTGTTCTCCTTGGCAAAGAGCACATTTAGCAGGGAGATTGCGAGGTTTTTGGCAAGTTGAGGTGGGGTGATGTTCGGCACATCGAACGCATCTTGGCGTATGTGCACAATAAGTTTTTGTATGACCATATTCCTGACAATTAAGACATTGCACAATGTCGCGTCTTTTATATGGTTCTTCAATTTTTATCTTGGTGTGTAATATGTGGTTTACATGGAAGATGTCTTTGTTTATTTCGGAAGGTTCGAGGTCGACGAAAAAAATAGGTAGGTTTATTTTTGTATGTTTGTGTAAGACATTTGTGATTTGGCGTACTTGGTATCCCATTTCTTCTAGGGCTGTTCTTATTTCTGCTGTGTTGGTTGTTGGGTGGAGGTTTCTGATGACTATGCGGTAGGCTTTGTGTTCTTGCATTTGAAAGGTGTGAAAGTCTGCTTCTTCCTCTTGGAGGAAGCGAATAATTGCTCTGTAGGTTTCTGGGCTTTTTGTTTGGATTTTGAGATTGTTAATACTTGATTTAAAAGTGAAGTTTTCAGGTCCAACGAGGTCTATGAGTTCTGTACGTAAACTTGCAAAGTCTAAGACTCCTTTGACCATTATAGGTGGGGGTGGATGAATAGATTTTTCCTGTTGGGATTTTGATTCTGGGTCATTTGTTTCGGAAGTTGGGTTAAATGCGGTTGTGTCGACTTCAATTGATTCGGTTTGTGATAAGACTTCGAACCTATTCCTTGACGTAAATATTTTTTTATTTTTTGTTGTTTTTTGTATGTTAGTTGGTGAGTTAGGCTCTGAGGAGCTTGAGTGGTTTCTTTTTCCGGTCTGTTGTTTCCAGCCATCATTATTTGAGCTGTTTGAATTTGTTTGAAGAGGTGGAGGGTACAAGTCAGAAATATTTGTTGATTTGTTTTTGTTTAGGCGAGCGTCCTGTATAATAGTTTTTTTCTTAATAATAGTATTTTTATCATTACCGTTTGATTTTGCTTGGTCTGGCGATTGTGGCATATTTGTCTCGCGATAAAGGTCGCGCTCCGCAACGCGGTGTGCGCGATAACGCGACGGCTATTTGGCAATTAATGATTTAATTTTAATTTTTGATTATAATTACGTAATACGTAGATAATCGAGATTGCAGCGGTGTCTTAACGAAGCGATAGAAAACGCGTGCGTTCGGTACGGCTGCTCGCACGATACTATCAGCATAATATATTGTAATATATTGAGATTCGCTCAGAATCATATTTTCTGTTGCAATATCATTGCATTCAAATTTTAATAATTATAAATTATAATAAACCACTAATTTCTCTGAGGACCGAAGGAACGAAGGAGGAACGTACTAAATTGACCTTCCCGCTTTTTAATTATGATAGAACATATTTACGTACACGAATATTGCAATTTATGATGTGATCTTTGACATTTGATAAAAATTAGTATTATATCATTATAAATTATTATGAAACTAACATAAACTCAGTATAATATAACATTGATATATATATATATATATATTATTATTATTATAACATTAATTAATGAACATACAACGATTTTAAAATCATATTACAACTTGTGTCCGCTATACTATGACGGCGACATAATAATATATTTTTATTATTAATATTTCTGAAAAACATACTTTAAGTCAATAAATTATATTTATATTATTTTATAATATTTTTGAATTCCGGAAATTGAATAGGACACGTGCACTCTGTAATGGATTTGGTAACGATAAAATACGACTACCGATTGGTATTGATTTTAGAATTGTTAAATTGCAGATTGTAAAGTTAATAATGTTAACTGTTTAAGGGGGAAAAAAAAAAAAATTTTAATTTCTAATATGACTGAAATTCGTAAAATTATAAACATATATTTGGAGGGGAGGGGAGACCCGTAAAATTATGCACTGGGTCACAAAATTCATCGGGCTTGTCACACTCTGGCACTCACCCGGTGCCTGTCCACTTGCAGTTCGGTGAGGTTGGGATCGTAGAGCAATTTTTCCGGGTCCAAGTTCACGGGAGATTGTCGTCGACCCTTGTTGCAGAGACTCCACTCGGGATTTATTAGGCCCCAAAAAGCCGGTCCTGCCAACACACGGAAAATACGTAAATTAGAATATTAAATTGTACATACACGGCGGGAGTGAAAGTAATTATTATTGTCGTCATTATCGTTTGTACTTTGGGACGAGCACATTAAAACGGTATTATATGACTATTGCGGAAAGCGGCGATGTCGAGCAGTCGCCGTTAATTTCCACTGAAACTCGTAAGACGTATATCTTAGGATTTTTAACGGGAATAATTAGTTTTAGTTGCGGCGTGCGAACTCGCGCCGTTCGGATAATATACCGCGCGTGTGCGTTTTGATGCGTTCTGCAACTCGTGCGATCATCGTTTCCTGAACGCGCATAAATAGGATTTTGGCGTAAACACGGATATTACGACTAGAATAATACCTACAGTCCAAAGGCACGTTACAACGGTCATTTGTTTTGAAGTTTGGCCGAACACTCTCATTAAGATAATAATAATAATAAATTGTCTTGATTCTAAATTTTTTGATTCATTTGGTGTCAATATTGCTATATATATATATATTTTAAAACTAAATAAAACTCAAACTTAGACCCTATGTATTTATATATCTTCAATTCAATAACTAAACCAAATGACAATTCTATTTATTATTATTTGTAGCATTTTTAAGTTTTCTTAGATTTAGGTAGTTAAGAGTTTTTTTCGTAAATGAGTAGCTGACAAACTATACACGTGTGTTACACTCGTACCAGTATTATTTAAATAAAAACCGTTCACATTGGAAAATCGATAAGTTGAAAATTATTCTTTTCAAAACGTATTGAGCCTTTTAACATCGATAAAAATGAATGAAATATTTGTCTGGCCACAATTTTTCATGGCAAAACTACTTTTATTGTTGTCGCTGATTTGTTTTATTATATCAGCGGCCGGATATTAAATACCAATATAATTTTAATTAATTATATTAATATTGTATATTATTTTTTCCTTTTTAATTTTACGGTCATTTTGCCGAATAATAATAATACCATTGACGTATTGTAGCTGTGAACAGTTGTCGATGTTTCGAAGAGACATCGAATGCGTAATATCTTAGAAACTTAACACTAAAATATAGAATACGCGTTGTACGTATAGACATTATAATAACGATACACATTTAAATATTCAAATATTGTCTGAGGATCGTATATTAGCTTATTTATATAATATTATTACACTTTAAATTATTCTATTATAATGTGCTGTAATTTACTTTTCGTGTTCGACGGTTTTCACTTCTGCGAATTATCGGTCGGTCGGTACGCGTGAATGCGCAATACGATAATATAATATTTATATGACATCGGGACACTGACGTGCATCGTGTATACCCGCGGTTAGGACCTATTCTAGATTTTTGGGTTACAGACGATTGCAGAAATTTTAACACTTTCAGACCCGTGCCAAAAGTACGAGCGTGCTGTGTTTGAAACACAATGATTTATCTCCATAATCCGACTTTATATAAAATACATGCCGCCGTTTACTACGAATTATTATGCATATAGTTACCTACGCGTGTACGGTTTTCGAAAAACACCGGTTGCACGTTTTCTGTTCGATAGACAGAAACATAATATTATTATAGGTAATCGAGTTTCCCATTTAACAGCAAATAAAACAATATTATTTTCCACGGTGACAGTATCTACTCGTCGCAAGCACCAACGACGCAATAGAAAATATTAATGTCCAGCTATATTATATTAAATGGTTTTAGTAAAATATATTTTGCTCGTTGAAAAGAAAAGTACGTATGAAATACGTTCTAAAACGATAATCAGTATAAGAAAAGAGCCAATTGTTATTTAACAATCGAAAATCAGTTGAGTCTTTTAAATTGTAAACGAATATATAATATGCGAATTTGATATTTAATCTATTAAGTGAACAATTAATAAAAAATAATTTATACAAATTGAAATATAAATAATTTTTATGGTTATGCGCGGGGAAAGTATTGACTATTTTAAATGAATAATAATTATATTTATCTATATTTATACATTATATGCGTGGCACTGAGACGGTCCTCCACTTGTAACTCGCCTTAAAACCAAAAACACTATTATTATTATTTTTATATAGTTGAAATAACTGAACATTTAGGTATCAAACGCAAATTATTGAAAGTTTGAAAATTTTACGAATTTTTTTCAATTTACATTGGCCATTGCTCAAAGTTATATAATATGCGATTATTACGATACGAGTAGTTGGTATGAACTTATACCGCCGTTGCAGACTTGGGAGACTTCGCTCATCATTAATGTAAATAAATATATAGGAAAATAATACGTATAAATAATTGGTGGAAGGAGAAATGAGTATAGCATATCAATTATGCATATTCAAACACATATTTGTATTTCATAAGTATTTACGTGATATTCATAATACATAATAATATTATACATTATAATATAAATTATACTTTATAGTAGGTATATGTAATATAATGAAAATAATACTTTAGATTGTTCAACTATAGAATGAAAGGCGATTTTTACCTTCTAAATTATTATTCGGTGGTTAAAAAACGCCTGTTACAATAAATATTATTAAATTGTAATTTATTTTGTAGTTTTTAAATAAATTTACGAAAATTCTCGATAAAAAATTAATAGTGTCTTGGTACAAAAGTATTCGACGAGACTCTACATCATGAAACTCGTGGAAAGTCCCACTTATGTGTATATTATGTAGTTCATTGTCTGTACCATCACAAATAATCTTTATGAAATATCAAACGTATTTATATTTTATTCTATAATACGATTGTCAGCGAAATTACAGTATTAACGTGTCTCTAAGTATGTAATAAATTACGTAAAACAAGTGTTGGTAAACATTGGAGTTGGAGCCTAGTGCCACGTTCATTTTTATTGTTTTTTTTCTTTTACTGCACCCTCTGCAAATGAAAACTTTGCTTTACCGCTTAACCAAGTTACTATTAGCTGATATGATACCATATGCTGTTGAGTCGTAAAAAGGTTGCAAATACCATATTTACAAGATGTTTAGAAAAATAACGACGATATAAAAATACTTTATATTAAACATCGTATTCTGTACTCAAAGTTTAGATTAGACTGTTATAATTATTTTCTATTGAATTATTTTAAACAAAATTGTCACATCTCTATTCACCTACCACATTTTCTAATAAGAATGTATAGTCTTTCGAGATATATAAATATGACATTATTATACTAAAATTGAACATATTTAAGAAACCGTTCAACATAATTAGGTTGGCTATATTTTGGTAAAAAATAATTTTCTATGTTTGAATACTTAGCTAAACACAGTATAGCGCATCCAAGGGGCGCCATTTCAGTATTTTTATAGGAGGATCGAAAATTGAAGCTGGCCGATCAGTCCAATTTTGTTTGATATTAAAATTATGTTTATAACTGACAACTTCATTTTTGATGCATTTTTTAGGAATACACAAAGTTGTTTAGTATAATTTTTTTAAACATATATTTTAACTGCTAAACAATTCACAAGGATACAAAATACAAACCATAAAATGGTAAGTACAAATATACAAAAGTTTAATAAGTATATGTTATTGTAGATTATGAAGGTGACGTTTGCATATTGCATTTGAATTATGTATCGGCGTGATAAAATACGTTAAAAAATTAGTGGAGCCGTGGCTCATCCTGCTTCCCTCAAATGGAGCCCTTGCCCTTGAATTGTATTTATGGAAATAACATATTTTAATAATCATTAAAAAACTTTCTATTTATTATAACATACAAATATCATCATAATTCATAAGATTTATCAGAAAACATTAGTCTATCGAACGACAGATACCAGAGACGTATTCAGAAATAATTTACGAATGAAAGGATATTTGAAATAATCAGACATTTCCCTCAAAGCGCCACTGGCTAAAAACCATCTGATAAGTGATAAATGATATTAAGTAAGTAGTTATAAATTATTAAAATAGTAACTATTGGAAATGATTAGATACCCCCAAAAATTGACGGAGTAAATACAAAAAATATATTATAACTATTATTAATTCGCTTATAATATCTAATATTTCTACAGAACGTGTCCATCGTCGTTATATTATAACTTCGATATTCTAAATTGAATTATTGATGAGAAACAGAAACGAAAATTAATTGAACACTCATTTGCATTTAGAATGTAGCTATGAAGAAAAATGGAATTATTTTGTGACATAGGTAGTACATATTTTGACCGTTGTCCCGTCAATTCATCGCACGTAAATTAATCGTTTAACAATTTATCGTGTATTAAATATGTATATTGGTACCACAATTATTGCTCAAATACGTAATACGTTGGAATTTCTTACAACATATAGATAACAATATACCTAATATACCAATATAATAGTTATTACAATATGTATGTATTTTAAATAGATATTAAAAATTATATAATTATTAAAAATTTCAAAAAAATAATTGTACCTATTCATTTTTTTAATTATATTATTATGACATATGCGATGAGTCGACGTATAGCATGCGTATTAAAAGATGAAATTCACCTCGAAAATCTTGATAGAAATATGGTGAAAAGCCGTTTTATGGAAACATATGAGAAAAAATATTGGCGAAATGTATTTGTGCGAAGTTATCTCTACTATTTTTTTAGTTTTAAACGTCTAATAAAAGGTTTGTGAAATTTAAAGATAAGTAAATCAAAGAGTATATTTTTATAAACTTTTGGGATTTTTTTTACAATTAATTGTAAAACGAAATATTCTATTTAAAATTACATTTTTCATAATAATTTAATATTTTAATATCATGGCATGCAAAAATCATATTATTAATATTAATAAGTCTCTCAATAAGTGTTAACACAATTTTATATCTCCAAAAAAAACATAGATAATAAATATCGATTTACAGATAAATGACAGGCGTTTAGTCAATTTACTATCACTAATTTTATTATTGATTAAGTAATTTTGCATTCCATATGTAATAGTTTAAATAAATACAATAAATAGATTAGAATATTTCATTTTTCAGTTAGATAAAAAAAAAAATTCTCGACTCAATGAAAATTTGAAATCCTCACATCGAAATTTTCATGAAAATGTATTTTTTAATTTTCAATAATTTAAAAAATTTAAAATTGTTTTTTATGTGACGTCTTTTATTAAAAATGTAATAAAGGTAACATATATAGCCTGTTATCTACATGATAATTAAAGAAAAAAAAAATAGAATTTTAAAATTTTAATAATTTGAGTTCATTTTCAAACTATGAAACGAGTATGAACTCATTACTTATACATACTATTGCCGACTTCGGTGATTTCGCACAACTTAAATCTAAATAAATATAGTTAAGTAGGTATAAGAAAATAATATGTGAAATGACTTGGCGGAAGGAAGAATGCGTATTAAATATAATATTATGACATATTAATAATTATGCATATTTAGGTACATCTTCTAATTTAATAAGTATTTACGTAAAATTCACAATAGGTACCTACATTTTAAAATAAAATATACAATTTGTATAAGTAATAACTTTGATTATAATAATACTATAGATTGTTTATTGGTCGATTATTTTGGTAGTGAGAAAAAGGTATTTATATTCAATGGTTAATTATATCAAATTAAACTGGTGTCATGAATTATATCCATTATGATAATCATGACTATATGTTATAAAACGATAATCGGGAGTAGATATACATGATAAGATCACAAAGTGAGAACTAAATTTTAGGTTGGGTTAAGTTAAGATCTATATTTTGTACAGACCATATTGATTTTTTGGATTTGATTTTCACAAACAATTTCCAACTCCCCTCGTGACGTACTTTTTACATTTAACAAAGCGACCAGGTGTTATAATATTATACTCTTCTTTCTTTTCTTAATACAGATGTAGACGGTGTTGAATTATTTAACGTAGTTTTGAAAGCAATGATAAATCATTGTGTCGAAAAACGATTTTTTAAAATTTAATTTGTCATTGAAGCAAACGATGTACATTTTGTTAGAACATAAATAATAGAAAAATAACATGACATTTTTAAAAAGTTAAAATTACAATTAATATCTAATTCAATTCAAAATGTATTGTTAACTATTTTTGTTTTCAATAAATATTTTAGCTTTTATTTATATTATGTTAATTGTTCGTAACCTATGCATTTAATACATTTAATTAATAATAATTATAACTTTTAAAATAAAAATAATTTAGAATACTAGTGAAAAATCAACATGTTTTTAGTTATTTTACATTTTGACGGTTTAAAATTTTCAATATCCAGATATTTGTTACTGTTTTCCTGCAAAAATTATCCGATGCAACTACCATAGGTTTAACTGAATGATAGAAGTTAGTTACAAATAACTGTACCGTATTAATAATTCAAATACGTTCTAGAAAATGGAAATTATATTCATTTCATGAAAATTATAATATCATAATTATTTTAATATCTAATTCAAATGATTAGAAATTTACAATTAAATCATTATGTTATGACTAAATAAACGATTTTACAACTTCTTGAAACTCGAAAATCATTTAGGTCTTTCTTTTGCGAGACGATGGAAAAAATATATCTTTAGGACTCCTGTTCTGCTGATGATAGTGCTGTGAAAATTGTTGTGCTGTTACGTAACACCTACTAAATGCACGAGAAAATAAAATATTTTTCGAGGGTAATTGTTTTATGGATGACCCTGCCCGCCGGCTTAGGCACTGATAGTGTCCCGATTAATGTGTTATGCCATGGCCGATATATTTAGATACTGTAACGCCCACACCAGTCGTATTATACAATATACCTTCTATCTTTTTTTACAAATGAGCCTGTTGAAACAAATTAAATTCGAATTCTTTCGACCAACGTTTAATTGGTTTGAACATGAGTATTTATTTATATTATTTTCCTCCTCTCATACTATTACCCATTGCCGTTCCTCTTGACAAATATTAATAGCTTTAACACCAGGATATATTTGGACTATAATTTATTTAAAAGACGCTTCAGTCTGCGATAAATGTTATGATGACATTGTTTTATCAATTTGTTTTATTTATTATTATTTGTTGTTATTCTTGTACATTGTACACAATATTTGATAGTAATTTACCTTTTAGTTTTAATTTTGTATGAGTAAACAATAAACTATTTTATCACGCTATATACGCTTTATCGATTGGTCTTCCATGTTAAAAATATATACTTAATTATTAAAGCCTATTGAATTGACTTTTAAGTTTTATTCACATTTTATATGACTTGTGTCTAAATAATTGATTAAATTTTAAAAATTATGTTTATATTATTTTGTAATGACGTGTTTACAAAATTGTTAGTCTTTATATTACCGATATAAATTAACTCTAAATATTATATCTTATTCTGGATAACTTATATATATTTTGGTGTATTAATTTTTTAAATTATATATATATATATATAACATTGAAAATTATTTTAATAGACACGCGTTCTATAATCAATAATATGAAGGAAATAAATATTAATCAAATCAATTTCGTGTTTTTTTCTATTGTTATTCGAGGATATATAAAAAATGTAGTAAGAAAAATAAACACTAAATAAATTATTGGATGAGTTATAATTTATATAAATTTTCAATTCAATTTGAATTGATGTAATTCAAGTTTCGATGTAATATTTAATGATTTTATCTAATTGGTATATTTCCCTGATATTTCAATTAATTTAAGTATAAAAGTCTTTCTGGGTTTTCAATTATTTTAACACAATAAATTGTATAAATACACATAATAACATTAACAATCCAATATACGTCATAATGTGTTTCCATTGTAGTTTTAAGGATATTAACTTTTTTTATGCCTTTGAACTTGAAAAATTGCTTTAAAAGCTTTTGGTTCTAAGTCTATTATATTATTTCATCCATTGATCATTGTAGTTTATTTAAAAAGGCTTCCGCAAAACTCATTTAAAATCGATATGTCATATTGTTTGTTAATTTAACAAAACGTAAATAAACTTGTTTTCCTAGTGTACATGTATTATAAAATTATAAATATACTTTTAAGTGAAATTTCAAAATAATTATTCACAAATGTATTTTTTTGAAATTTACTTTTGCGAGCGCTCATCAAACCAGAATTTCACTAATAAATAAAAATTATAAATATAAATAAAAATTATAAAATTTAATCATTTTAATTATTTAATAATAATTAAATGTTAAAAATAATTTTTAACTTTATTTTAATAAAATGAATGTTTATACTTTCATACTATATAAATTTTTTACATCAGAAAATAAAATCGAGATTACCACGTTTAATAGAACATTAATATAACCATCTTGCGGTATAATAATAATAATAATAATAATAATGATAATAATATTTTTGTAAATATAAGTATAGAGTTTTTAATGTAATATGATTTCTTGTAAATTTATCATTTATCAGATATTGGTAAAACTTTTTTACTATTTTAATTTCGGGTTAAAAAAAATAATTTCTTGTACGTTGTTGGTACGAAGAAGCGTCATATACCAACGTTTTTTCCATGTAACTTACATCAATCTTAAGTATAAAAAACGACGTTTTCTTGACGTGTAACACATTCGTGTTGGCTTTCTAAATAATATAATAAATTGTTATAAAACATACTTACCTTAAATAATAATATTTTACGTGCTCGTAAACAATGTTCGTATAATATCATATTGCAATATTAAGTCTAAGTTTTTATTTCACGCAAAATACATATACACGAGTGGGTACGTATGTTGTTCGTAGGCACATTCGCGGTAAAACGAAAAATAAGTAAAACCACTCTTTCAACCATGACGATCTACCGAGAGTTATAATTTTCCGCCCGGTGGTATTCTTTTTTTTTTTTCTTTTTTTTTTTTTTGTGGGGGAGGGGCGGTTCGGTATGGGCGATGAGGGGGCAAACAGAGATGGGGTTTTATTATTTCCTTCGTCGTAATTCGCGGACCGGTTGATTTATACTCGCGGGACAGTCTCTACCGAACTGCATAAACAGTTGCGAATAAAATAAAAAATAAAAAATGTCAGAGTTTCGGGTCTTTTTCCCGAAACAGTCGTTTATATATATATATATATATATATCTAACCGCGTGTCGTTTTTAACGCTCGCGTACGTGTGCGTATAACCGTGTTCACGGTTCAGTGACCAACTGTTTATGAATGACTCCCAAAGTGGCTTTTCCCGTTTGACAGCCAATCCGTTTAAATCCGTTTTAATAGACTGTCGGTGGCCGGAGGTAGGGAGGGGGAGGGGCGCCCGTTTTTAGGCATTCCACGTACGCATTTTTCTTTTCTTTCGGCCTAAAAACAAGACATGTCGACCACAAAGCAAAAACGAAACAATAATAATAATGGGGGAAAAAAAAAAACAAAAACAAAAACAACATACAATTCAACTCCTCTCGCCCGTCCGCTGCCGAATCGCGACAACTTTTTGATATACTAAACCGATTTTAATTCGACGTCCGACAGCTAATGCCGTACAAAGTTTATTACTTCTCCAGCTATCGTTACGGACACGCTATTTAATATTACGAAATCGAGAAAATTATTTTCCACCTAGTACACAAAGAGAATTAGTATTTACAAACCAAACTGTTCGGTTCCCGGTACCGCGGTTGTACACACATATAGATAGGTTTCAAACGATACCGCGTTGCGGATTTTTATTATAAAATACGATAAATTATCACCAAATTTACACGTTATGAGACATTTCATTTCACCTACTTACCTTTGAGAAAATATTCTTTTTTATTAATAGATAGGTATAAAATAGAATAAGAAATATTTAAATAGCTGGGTATCGATAAATTGTATGTAAATTTAAAATCGTTTACTCGATTTCGATGTTTTAATTAAACTAAGTATTATTTTAGTATTTTTTTCTAATTGTGTACTTTTATAGATATTGTAGTTGTTGTACGTATAACAAATATGCCGACAATTTTATAAACTCAGAATAAGACTGTTGTTTTCAATATTAATTAGCATATTATTACATTAGTATAAAATACAACGTTGTGGTCTCTAGTACACGAATACTAATAGGTATAATGTTTATGTAAAAAAAATAATCGAAATAATTATACAATATATATATATATATATTGTTTCTATAACAGCTTTTTATAATTAAAAAATGAATACTTCATTCATTTTTTCTAATAAATATGTGTAAATTATTATTAAGTAACGATAAAATTATACTATTTCACATGCATAACCCTACTATAATTTGTACGGACGTTTTCCCTTATCAAATTATTATAATGATTCATTATTGGCTCAGTACGTTAAAAATCGTTATAAATATTGTATTACGCGCAGGTTTTACGATTTTTGAATCGATCGTGTATTTTCGCCAACCACGTATTGTTGTTGTAGAAAAGATTGAGAAGAGAAAGAAACAGTGCAGATTTTAGAGTGACGCGGTAGGTCAGAAAAACAGACAGACAGAGAGGAAAGAACAAAACAACCCTTTTATTATTTAGATTATTGCAACAGTAAATCGGCTGGTATACAGAAAGTTTGTGATTGTCAGTTACCGTTTTACTATAAATATTATATGTTATTATTATAGGTTTATACCGAAAATATACCATTGAAGCTTCACGCGTATATGATATAAGAAATTCTGAGCAATTTAACTGAAATTTTAAACTCGCAATAATTATAAAATGTTTAAGTCGAATTAAATGTTAAAAATAATTTAAGTATAATAATTTTAAAAAAGCGAAAAAGTCGATTACAGACGTTCCTTTTTCGTTCTTTCGGTCTTCGGAGTAATTAATTGTTTGTTATACTTAAGATTTGAATGCAATAATATCGAAAAAAAATACAGCAAGATAAATAATATATTATACTGATAATTCGTTCCAAAATTTTACCATGTATTCAAAAGAATTTTCAAGACACTACTTTCAAAAATTGCATTGGATATTATAAAATATTTAAAATAAAATTCGTCAAATTAACTGTTTCCATGAATTTCGCAGTTTTTTAAACACTTTGTGGTAGTTTTTTAACCGAAAGAAAAAATATTAAGAAATTCGAAAAATGAGCTAAGTAAAGTATCAAGTAGATGCAATTTTCTACCGAAAACATTTTCTACTTGTAGTAATCAGACAATTATTTTACGCGAAAAAGTGTTTTCAGACATAAGAAAAACAACATCTTTGTAAAACTAATACTCGTACATCTTCGCTTCGTTCAGAATGTAAAAAATATAAATTTTCTCTTTATCTTAAATTTGTATCATAATAATGTATTGATAAATTTAAAATGATTAAAATATAAAACTAGTGTAGTTGTAAATTAAATTAAATATAAATTTATTTTTAAAAATTAAGTTTTTTATTCAACTTTAATTTCATACAAATATTATAACAACCGAAAAATAATTAGAAAACATTAAACATTAATGCTTAAATTTACACTTTGTATTATAATTATTATTTGAATTCGATTAAAGTTAACCTTTAACATTTAAACTCGTTAATGCCTGTCGTTGATAATAAGTAGTTTTTCTTAACGGGTAAACGCAGTATAATACTCGATGTAACGTAATTAAATTAATCTCGAAATATAATTTGATGACAGCTCAGTATAGAGAAACTAAATATTTACATCCAAATTCTTTATAATTCTATAATATTACTGCGTAAAAATTGGAAAAAAAAATGATTATTTATTTAATTTAATTACAATCAATAAAACGCGTGAATGTCCAGCCTTGAACATAAGTACAATCCGCCGATCGAGTATCCTATCTATACGTGGATATTCACTGTATTATAATTTTCAATGAGTTCACACACGAGCTCGCGCACGTATTTTACAATATTATATATATATATATAATGTTTCCAGAGTATGAATGTTCTGTAATCAATAACGACATCGTGTGTGTGTGGTCACGGACGCTTGTGTGCGTGCCTATAATTTACCAATCTTGTTATTAATATGTCATGTTTCGTGTATGACGGGCCGGCTACCACGAAGACCACACCCGTAGGACACCTCATCGTCCGGAGAAATAAAAATAAGCCGTCGAAATATCCGACTAATATCTCATCGACACGCAAACCATCAATTCGTTGTCTTCCGTCGGTTTTTGTTGTTTTTATTTCGCTCGTCCGCCATCGCCGCCGATTAAGAGTTTAAATAAATCATCGAGCCCGGTCGTTGCGAAAACAAACTGTCCGTATTAAAATTTAGGTACGTATACCCATAGACCGCGACAACCACCGGCGGATAAAAGTAACCATATAATTTATATAAAAGGGGAAAAAAACCACGAGGAAAACTTTCCGTGAACCGCAAAACGTTTACCATATTGTTTTTTTTTTTTTTTGTTCAAAAGATTTGTTTTTAATATCGTGTTATAACGGAGCTATCGAAATTGTATATCACGTCAGAAACGAATATGTTCATTCCATATACGTTTGATACGTTGACCCTCTAAAAGAACGTTTGATAATCCTCCGTTTGAGAATATTTTTCATAATATTTACATTTTTCAAAATTTTTTTTATCTATTTCACTTGCTATTAATACCAGAGATTTTCGATCACTCTGTATTTATATATATATAAAATACCTAACTACGATAGGACGGACATCTAGACCTTTGATGTCTTTCATTCAGTGCATCACTATTACTATCTATCAATCTATTATTATTATTATTATTAATATATCGTCGGCGAATTGGAAAAGGTTTTTAATATATTATATTGTAACCTATACACCTTATATGCCGGTGGGTTTTTCATTTTAACAAAACTGATGGAGAAGAAAATTGGAAAACACGCGGCGCGTCGAAGTGAAACTTGTTTTCAAGTAGGTACCTACACCGTTGGTGGTAAATCGGTTTTACAACCCAATGGATGGATATAATTTTTGATACCTAACCTATAAACGAATAAATATGAACGGTGTTTAAATTTGTAATTTTCATTTACGCGATATACGGTTAATCGTGAGTACGGCTCAATGATAAAATACATTCCTAAACGTTTAAATTCTCATTATTATATTATTGTAATAATATTTGAAATTCCTTAAATGCGTACATATTTTATTCGTTTTTAAAATATTACTACGTACTTTAAACTTTTACTTTTGACGAATGTGAATAGAAATATTAGTATTTGAAATGAATACGTTTTATAAGAATATTTAAACAATAATTACGTCGAGTTTGGTTACAAAATGTGTATATAATCGTAAATATCAGACACATTTTTCATCGTCATTTGGGACTGTGATTTGCAATTATCTAATTGACTATAATATTGCAGATTTGATAATTAGACAAATTAAAAGCATATTACAGATGGATATTATAAATTGTTTTAATCAATATTTTAATTCTATTTTTCTTAATTATTTAGATACCTTATACCAACATTGTGTTTGTTGTTGCATACATCCTTAAATTACGTATACCGTAACTTATGGTAAATTTATAGCACTTAAAACAGTAATTTTTAAATTATTATAATATATTAAAAACATATTAAATAACTATGTTTTAAACTTAATTAATATAATAAACTGAATACAAATTAGAACAATTAATTTAGTATTACAAAAATTAAATCTGTTCATATATCACCAAAAAACACATTTTATCGTGTTGCAATTAATATACGTCTCTACCCACCTACAAAGTGTAATAAGTAGTCAAGTAGGTAATAAAAAATAATAATTATAAATGGATAAATGGATAGATTACTTACCAATAATATAAGAATATAATATAAAATAAATTCTTATAGTAAAACAATATATGAAAGATAAAAAAAAGTTATGTAATTAAATTAATAATTATACGAGAAATATTTATTATTTATATAATAGTTAACTATATTTAATGCTTATTTAATCATAGTTTATAATTAATATAGGAAAAAAGTTGTATATATTGGGTTTTTAAATGATCACTTTTATTATTATATAATACCATTAATATCTATTGAAAAAAAAAAATGTAATAATATATGATTTCGTTAAAGTTTAAATATTTTATAATAACAGATTTAGAAGTTTAGATATTTGTATTTATTATGTATCAAAAAAGTGTAAATTGTTACGTATCTGCACCATATAGATGACTCGAGGGAAATTATAATATAGGCGAATAAAAATAGGTATGCATACTACAAATAGGATTTCCAAATTCAAATGATCTCTCTAGAGATAATATTCTTTGACAGAATAATATTTACCTTCAATTTCTTATCTATTGTAAATTATAAATAATTGATAACGATGGATGAGAACCTTTTGTTGATAATTATTTAATCATATTTAATAGCCTAAGACGTATATAAAACACAAAACTAAAAGTTCTGATTTTAATCTTTTACGAAAGTGATTATTAAATTAAAACTATAAACAAACAAACAACTTAAAACAAAATTAAATGTTTTTTTTTTTTTTTTAACATAAGTTCATTATTTTAACAAAGTCAGATTTCTATCAAAAATAGAGATTATGGTATATATGTTGTTTTTGTAGATATATGATTTTTATTCAATCCTGAGGTTGGTTTGGAGCAATTCTTCACTCTTCTCTTTTACTTGCCTTCCTCTTTGTCTTTTCGTAAATAAACCACCCTTTGTCTTTTATTATTTGTTGCATATACTCCACTTATGGTCTTCCCCTAACATTTTTATCTTTTATGCTGCCTTTTATAATTAATCCCAGTAAGGCAGTAACCCATCATGTCTCAATACGTGCCTAATCCATTCGTTACTCATTTTTTTGATACTTCTCCATAAAGTGCATCTCAGACATTCTTTCTCATACTTCATCGTTTGTTACCATATCTATCAAATTTATTTTAATCATTTTTCTGTAACACCACATCTCAAAGATTTCTATTTTTCTTTGTTTCACTTTGGTAACCGTCCACGTTTTGTTGCCATACAGCATTATACTCCATACCTATGTCTTCAAAACATTTATCCTGGTGCATGTGCTTATATTTCTTGAAGAGAAGAGTCCTATTTTTATGTTAAATGCTATTTTAGTTTGACATAAAGTAAAAAATAAAAAATAAAAATTAAATAAGGTTTATTAAAAATACTATTATTAGTAAAAAAAAGTGAATAGAAACACATATTCACAATTTTTGCGGTTAAAAAATCCAAGAGGCATATTATCTAAAAAAATAATTTGTATACTATTAGTTATTTTAAAAATTGAAATGTATGTGTTTCATTTTCTATTGAATGATGTATATGTAATAATATATATATTACAATTTTATTTAAAAATATAATTTACTTTTATTATTATTATTATTAACAAATTGATAAAACATTCAGAAGTTTTAAATAACACAATTTTAAGTTATAATTACATATTAAATTTTTTGAATTTTATTAGTTTATTTTACTTGTTTTTCAAGGTAAATATTTTATTCGTGTTTTCAAAATTGTATTTATCGTTTCTTATATTGATAAAGACATATGTGGTCGAATGGAAATTGGACTTTGATTGTATACGTTTTGAACAGTTTGAGGCGGTTTTCCTAGGGATAATCCTGCTTTTCCTGTATGTGTACATGGTGTATCCTGAGATTTTGAAATTTTTAAAAATAATATAATTGTAAAAATTGTACAACTATCATGATACAGACTGTAAATCTGTAGCTGTTTCGCAAATTAACCAGTTAGCCTCTGGGGCTTGGCTCATGTTTCCAAAATCTAATCCCAATTTTAAATTGTATTTCTTTACACATCGTAAAAGCTGAAACGTTATTACTTTCTCACTCTCTCTCACTCTTTCTATGTAAATACGTTTTTCATTATTACATATAAAGACTGACGATAAACATATCAATATTTTTTAACAATCCCATGAAATCATTTGAACCGAACGTTTGACGTGTTCGCTGCATATTATCTAAATTTTGTCCCGTCACCTAGACACGTTTAATAATAATATGTCTGCCCATTTTGAATCGATACGTTTGACGAACCATAGTGAATTGTGGTCATACGCGTGGTTTCGTGCATGGATCATAATACATGATATAACACAGTCATACGTATTTATAGCGATATATCGACAACGGAGGTCATGTATTCGTATTGCGGATAACCTAGAACTTAGGGTAAAATCACGGTATTTTATGTAAGTCTCTGTTTGTGGTATACCATATACGTTATACCGGATGAACCGCGTGGACCGTGAATAATTTTTCTGTCTTGTTCGCAATGATTTTTCGAATTTGAGTAAAAAAAAAATAATCAAATGTTAACCATAAGCCAAATGTTATCAAATAACAATTATTACCAGAACTTATTATAGGTACCATATAATAGGTAATATTGTTGTCTGCGATGTGTATTTTTTTTCCCCCCGTTTTTCACATATTGCTAAATAATAATTACACCGCGACTCTTTAAATAACATAATATTGTTTTATTTTACGTACTGTAGAACGCATTATTGTAACGATTGATATAAAGAAATCGTGTAATTGCATGCGGAAGGGTGTATCGCAACTAAACATTACAACAGAAACATTATTATTATTTTATTACAAAGGCACTCGCCGCGAAACGATTTTTACAACGCCTGACAGACAATACGAGGGTCAATATTAAACGAAATAATAACACTATTATACGCTTTTGGTGAAAACATCAAAAATATATACGTCATGCTGATGCACTATCACGATATCGTATCACATGTTATACTCAATTAATTACACTGTAATACTTGGAATTCGATCACGAAACGAAATTATCGTCCGTCGGAAGTCGAATTCGATCCATCAATATTTTTTTATTTGTCAGAAATACGTCATGATATATGTACAGAGGAAATAAAACGATGGTTTTAAATCGACAATAGAAATACGTTTTTTTCGGAGAAATTAGCGCTTGGTATTTTATTTTTACGTGGAAACTTCTTTCTCTCAATTTCTCTTGTTTTGATATTGAACATAATGTAATTGGATTTAAAACTCAATATAATATAAATATGAATATAATAATAATATATTACCTATATGATATAGGAATGTAACTGTTTTACTGTATTACGAAAATAAAAAAACATTTTTTTCACAATCCAATATTTTCTTTGTTCGTTTTATTGAAGATTCAAGTAAAATATTAATAATAATAGTTCAACATTTGAAATTAACTTATTAAAAAAAACAAAAAAGAGGAAATATGATATCTGCTGTACTTATTTATCTAACCTTTTTTTTTTATAATTCATAATAATTTAATAATTAGTAACTATAAAAAATTTTATTAGAAGTTATAAATTGTAGAATTATCTAGTTGATGGAAAATCTTCCACGATCTAATAAATACTTATTTGTATTTTGATCTTAAATGAAACGATTCAATATAGGAAAGAAATATAAATTATTATCATCATATAGCCTGCTTATAGCGAGATAAGCAAGTTTATTTCTTTTCATTAGAAAGTTTTACAGAAAAAAGTACTTTTTAAGAATTTAAGATGTAACTACTGGTAGTTAAAATGTATTTTTTCTTTTTGTTATGTATGCATAAGTTAAAAAAAAATGTAGAATACAATGAAAATATGAGTAATAATGTATGTATTTAATTATTATATATTATTATGTTATTATGATAGTTTTCCTAACACCTATAAAATAAGTAATTATATCTATACATTCTAGTAAAATACGAATTTATTAACTATAAATCACGTTTCTTAGAGAATTTCTACTTGTATAAAATATTTGCACGTAATATTATTTTTCTATTGTGTAAAAACATTCAATACGTTTTTATCGTGCGAGTTCTAAATAAATACGTTAATATTTTACTGTTATTATAAAATAGGAAACAAATAATAAAGTAAACTGTATAAAATGTAGACATTTTTCAGTCAATTTAATAATAAAGTAAATAATTCTCTTACAATATCTGAAAATAATTACTTTTCTTTTTTAAATATTGTTTCGTAACAATATAACAATATAAATAATAATAATAATAATAATTTAGTATGTACCATCTAACAAGTGTAATCTTTATAATCGAGTAAATATTTTATTTATTATTATTAAATATTTAATCAGTTTTAATATTCCTACTACAAGTTACAATCTGTAAAAAATCGAAATCTTCATTAGTTTAATTTCTTTTTTTTTTAAAACTTCTATTTAAGAGTTATTGGAAATAAATAATTTGTTTTTACATTAACAATTACTTCTCAATATTATTCTTTAATAAAAAATTTTCAAGACGGCGTCTCGTATATGCAATTTAAATACACTAATTGAATTTCTCATACTTAGTTCATATTATTTAAAAAAAAAAAATAGTTATAAAAAAGACGCGATACCCATGTTTAATGTCTTCATATGCATAACATATCAAATATACTTACTTTTGATATTGATGTCATAAATAAATGTTAATTAATATTAGGGTTATTTAACTATTTTCAAATTTGTCAGGAAAAATATAAAAAAATCTTCAAGTGTTGAGTTATTTAAAAAAAATTTATTTTATAATTTGTTTTGTTAATTAGATGTACTTCTAATTTATATAAAAATAAAAATATTTTAAAAAAAAACTCGTTGCTAGAGCACAGCTAATGTTCTCTTCTAAAAATACGATAATAGGTAAAATTATTTTAATATTAGTTATAAATAAAATGTAGAAAGAACGCGATAAATTGATTTGCTATATTGTGTGTATTGTGTATATAAAACAGAGATAACAAATTCTGAAATATTTAAATATTTACGTGCGACAAGTTAGCCTCCTAATTAGTTATCAAAAATATTTGTAATCGATATTTATTAATTTATAAGTATTTGTTACCAAATTTTTAGAACTTGTAACTTTTTCTTTACCGAGATATTATTGATATCTCAATGGGAAGGGGGCAACTTTACATAGACCGTCTTCCCAGTTGTCCAAATAGATACAAATCAAATTAAATTTATTCCTTTTAATTTTTAACTATTCGTAAGTAAAATTTTAAAACTTGTAACTTCATGGTTGCCGAGTTATGACTCATTTTTTAATGAGAGGCCAATTATCAAGACACTATTAAGTTATTTAAATTGTATACACTAACGGAAAAATATGGCAATTCATTATAAAATTTCCTTAATGAACATTTCTTTGCCAAATAAAATTTAGTTTATGTAGTTCAATCTGAAACTTTGGCACTTCAATCCTCATTACAGCTAGTGCATACATTCAGTAGGACCGCGCAAACTCATACAATTCCGGTCTCTATTTATAATTATAATATAATAACTAACATGATATATTTATTACACACGTTATGTCGTTATGATATATGAATGTCCAATTACAAACAATATTTTATCTGTGTTCGAAAAAAAAAAAAAATAATTGTGTGATATGAATATTTTAATTAAATCGAGTATGGATTTCACGGTGACGGGCAATTATAAAAACGTATCGATTAAAACGTCGATAATAGAATATACGAGTTCCGGTGATTGTATTGTTATAAATCGTTCTGCGATTGTTAGGTAAAAACGAGAGGAAAAAAACACTGTATGCGTATAATAAAATCACATTTAGTTATGAATTATATACACATTAAAATAATAACAGAAAACAAAATAACCATAAAGTTACCATACAGTTTTACAACGATCGCGATGACGCGTAGCGTACGATGAAAATGAAAACGTAACAAAGTGCGGCGGAAAATCGGAATCTCCGTCGTCTCGCGCGCACGGTTAGCGGGAAACAGATTTGTCACGGACCACTAACCGGGTATCACGGAGGTTTATAATACGTGGTCCGGAAGACACGCGTTTAACGCGGGGGGTTAAGGAGCAGAGTAAACAAATAAAAAAAAAAACGAAATGACACTCGGAAAACGCGCCGCGGGGGTGACCAGGGACGAAAATCGTATGTAAAAAAAAAAAAAAAGGTCCGCGAGAAATTCCGACCGAATCTTTATTATGCGGGTCAGACACACGGCATTTCGCCTTTATATTTCATACATAATATTGCAAGGAAAAAGATAAATGTGTTTCGAACAGCACACGGATGGCAATATGATAAACTAGTTTGTCTTATTCGCCCGAGCTCGAGCGGACTCTCATAATGTCATCTGTTACGGGGGTGCTGTTATTACGACCGTCTCTACACCTCGTGTATACAGAGCGGTAACCGCGGTAATAACTCTGTATCAATATTACGAGCGACACAATACAGTCGAATAATCCGATGAATGTCTATATATTTTATATACTTTATATCATTATTATTATTATTATTATTATTTTCTAAACACATACGTAGCTTTATTAGTTATGGATTGTATAAACATTTTAAAACACTTGGTTAGAATTTTAGAAATATAAGTAAGTAAGTTTTTTTTATTTATTTATGAAAACGCATATTTATTATATTTCTATTCGATTCGAGTGAATTTAAAATAAAATACCCTACGTCTGTTCGTGAAAAACGTTTGAACCGGTTGGACACCCTGTATGCGTATAAACGTTTTGTACTATATTACGTAGTGGCGGCTTTGCGTCGTTGCCGCGTGCCTCGTCAGTCGTCGTAGTCGACGAGGGGAATTCGAAATGTAGAAAACAAAACGTACCGCAGTTTAAAGTATTGTTATTATTATTGCGTGTACAATAATAAAAACAATAATAGTAAATACGTTGGGGGGAGGGGGGCAAACCGCGCCATTCCGGTCCGTCTAACTAATATACATTCCACGGGAAATCACTTGAGGTCACGGAGTTAAATTTTCCACGATCCCATACAATCTTATATTATTATTATTAAAATATTGTGATCGAGGAGACAGAATGGGCAAAAGTGAGCCAGCAAAAATATATGACATTACGAGATTATATTGCGTTGTTTTATATTTTTATTATATTACATTGTGTATTGTACGGTACCATTAGTCCGGCACGATTCTTCCGGTTACCGATTTTTGTGTATAATTTTACGTTTTCGGTTATGCAAAATGATTTCGAGTTCAATAGTGGAGAAATGACGTTATTGTCAATTACAACCGATTTTAACTTGAAATCGTCACACGAGCACGAATGCTATAGTATAAAAATCGAAAACTATATGCAAATCTGAATAAAAATGAAAATACATTTAAATCATAACAGATATTTATAAATACATATTGCAAAAATGTCTTAATACAATATCAATTTATCAATTTAAAAAAATCATTTATGTCGTCGGTCTGAAAACTCGCGTTATATTACTGTTACGGCGTAAGCATAGATGATGATGCGTAAATAATATTAATATGTATCTATCTATTTGGCTACTTTCCAACTTGAACTTAAATTTGAACTTTGCATACTTGAAAATTGAAATAGATATATGTTTTACCAACATGGAAGTTATATCTTATATCCGTACGAAACTCAAAACCAAAGAGTAATATTGTCCGTTTCGGTTTGAATTCCAATGTTTTGTCACATTGGAGTACAAGCCTGGATTAAGGGAGGATCAAATGAGGCATGCGTTCTTTTCGGATTCATTTTATTTTAATCCAAAAGGAATATAAAAGGAATTTCGAAAATAAAATTAATTTCTACCTTGCAACTATAAAGAAACATTTCAATTTCAATGTTTTAATAGTTATCTAATCTTATAGTGTGATTAATGATCTTATGTTAATTTATATTGTAGGTAATATTGTTTATATTATGTCATATTAGTTAGGTACCATTATTATATAAGTTTAAACTGTGGTGTATAATATTTATATATAATAGTTAATTACATCATATTAATTTAATAAAAACATTATATAAATCATAATTATATAATAATTATATTATTATTACTATTTGATTTAATATAATTTTTAAATTATATAAATATATACATATGTATTTTTTAATTGACATTATACAATTTGCTATTGAAATAGTTTGTATTTAAAGTAAAATACATTTGAAAGGAGCTCAATGCAATTTTAAGATAATAAAATAAAATAATAAAAATTAGTTATTATCGTTCGAAATTGAAGATGAAAATCTGTCTGCGTAAAACGTATATTGTATTATGATACGAGTTTGCCTTCTATTGAATGCACTGCGTTGAGTCAGTTGACTGGTAAATATATATCTCTATTCACCGGTAAAAATCGATTAATAATTCATCTGTATAATATATTATATTATATAATGTCAATATAATACTAATAAAACAAACATCGTATTTTCAACGAGCGTTTTTTCGATTGATTTTTACAAATCAGACAGGAAGTATATTCGATATTGTTCGAAAGAAAATATTTATTTTTCCATCATCGTCTGATTTGTAATAACTTCATAATAATATAATATTATAAAATATATCGCGATCGTGGACGACCAATTGCCGTTCAAAAGAAAGTCTTACGTTATTAGGTTGTCCTAATATAATAATAACAAAATGCCGATAAAACGGAATTCTATATAATATAAATACGAACGACGAGGCATCAAGGGATACTTTTTTTTACAAAAACTTTTTTATGCGCGGTCGTTATCTTTTTTTCTATGTTTATTGTGTAATTGTATGCCTGTCGGGTGTTCGTTAATTGGCGTAGGTACCCACAGTATTCCCGTCTGACCGACAATCGGTGGCGAGAAAAACAGAATATTATTGTGAAAACGCTTTATATTTTTATTAGAAGCTATTTTATCAATAGATAATCAAAAATGGCTACTCACTTAACAAGTTGAACATTATATGTGTCTTAGATCAATTTTTGCCATGGTGCCAAGGGACGAAGGAAAATGGAAGTAAAATAATAATAATAAAAAAATTTACTGTCAATTTATCCTTTCTGACACACCTGGGAGTAGCACTGAACATATTGAAAAAGTGATATTTGAAGAATTTTGTGAATAGTTGTCCCTTTAAAAGTTTAAATAAATGTTGTATAAACAAGGGAATCTAATGGTTACTTGGTTTGAAAACGAATAAGTATACAGACTGGTCGTAGTACTTAATAATATACAATTGGTAGGATTCGTATTATTTTTTAATATTGGCTCCAATTTTTATTTTTTATTTTTTTATAAATAAATTCCGGTTATGCGGATTACTGTTTTAATAAGTTAGTAATATTTTATTTCAATTATAAAATAATTTATATAATTATTATTTATATGATTTATACGTTATATGTAAATGTTTGTTATTTTAAATTATACATTTCATAGACAGTGCAAATTTTGATAATAACGACAATATAAAATTAATAATTATCATATGAAAAAACAATTTTATGGGAACCAAAAAAACTCGGTTTGAATTTATAATATAATGTTCGTCGTTTTCTTCTAAAATATGATAACTATATAATTATACAATGTAGGCAGTGCTTTAAGGTTTTCTATAACTGCTTTCAATAAATGTACATAACCAAAAATAAAGCACAATCATATAATATATTTTATATACATATTAAGAAGCAAATAATTAAAAATTTATTAAAAACAAAAAAATCATAAAAATAAAAACATTACATCATGAATAATGATGTTTCCTTAACAATTTTTCGTGCTAAAATTTCGTAGATAGAATATAATCTAATCTGACCTGAAAGAAATCTGTAGATTTGTATGGAAACTAAACATATAAAAGTAATTTATTTTATAAATAGTTCGGATATCGTAATTTGCATAACGAAATAGATAGTTATATGTATCATCATAGTAAAGCGCGTTTTCGTTCAGTACGTATTTATCGTCCTCGCCTGACCAATGTCATAGTTCATCATTTGTTATTGGTCAATTTTTTTTATCCTCTTATTACATAATATAGTATCTACTATCTATATTCTATAATCCAAAAGTCGATACAACAAACTAATCAATTCGTAATAAAAACTAAATATTTTTAGTACTTAAACGTATTAATGTAGTAAATAATATACATATATAATATTTTATATTTATGCAACTAAAAGTTATGACAGACTGGTAAATGACAATGTCAACTAATAAAAAGTGGTGAACTCCTATATGGGTGAAGTGAGGAAATAATTATGCGGGTTGTGCATAATTTGTCAAAATTTGTGATGATATTTAACTATTTTGTCATGATAATTTGTAAATTTGTAAATCACTCGTACATGAACTTATTAAAGGCGACTATAATATTAATCGATTAATTATTAGCATACATATACGTACTATAGTATGTATGATACTTGAATTTCAATTCGAAATAATATTGTTAATGTGGCTACGTGTCTATTGTTTTTTACTTTTTCTATCAAACCCCCAATAACAATTATTATTTTTCTATTTGATTTATAAAATATTTAAGATTAATTATACGTCCCCCGCCCATATAATATAATATGGATTGTTTTTATGAAATTTCGGTAAAAGTTATTGAAATCTAATAGTACATTATTGCGTTCAGCATACAGTAGGTAGATAAGGTAATAGTACATAAGGTATCTACTTTGAGACGAACGCAATTATTTATTTTTGAGATGTAAGGCTCCAGAAATACACACCGCATCCAAACCCTCCACCGTATCCCGGTGACCGCCAATCCCGAGAGGATCGAAGAAAAATTCTACCGCTGAAAAACTTTTTCAAACCGAACAAGTCACGCCTTTGAACTTAACACCGCGTGAAATCAAATACATCTCGGTGATCTTCGTCCGTATACGCGAACCGTCGCCGTCACACATGTACAGATATAGGTACAAGTATATTTCTGTAGACGTAGGTACCTATCTAAAATATAACACTATCGACACTCGCGTGCAATACGAAATGGTCTCTTGAGGTTTTTCGTTGAATTCGTTTTCGCATTTGGCATCTAAACGGGTCGTTTGTGATTCGGCGAAATCCCTCAAAAAAAAAAAAAAAAATAATAATAATAATAATAATAATGACATCACAACTAGATATTGCAGAATTAAGCATATTATAAATATACATTTCATTGCATATTAAAAAACGTATCAGGCTGACTTAAATGATTAGAAAAATAAAAATACCTATAATTATTTGTTACAAAGTTATATCAGTATAAAAAATCCAATCGGAGGGTTTATAATTCGCCGAAAATCGATAGCTTTTTTCATAAACATAATATTATAATAGGCAACAAAACTTTAGAAACTTATTTTTAGATATATTTTGCTCTATTAAACAATAAAAACTTAACAAAATACGTTCTATAATCATTATCTACCTCGAATTCAACATTATAGCTGTCTATAAAAAAAAAAAAAAAAAATGGGTATCTAAATAATTAAGGCTAGTAGGAAAAGTTAAGCATGAAAAAGCATTTATCAAATCAATGGATATGTTTTAATTATTTCTTTTGAGAAATACTAAGTAGGTACACAATATAAAATAATATGGAATAATTCGGTATGTTTCGATATTAATTTCTTAACTATAAGTATAGCTTAGTTTTGGTAACATTTACCCGGGTAACATAAACATTGACGTAAATAGTAAAATATGTCATAGGAGGTTTAAGTCTTTACTATATTTATGTTTCTAAATATATACAAGGTGACAATTTTAAATGTTATTTCTCTATGTTTCAGTATATAATATTTTTATAGAAGAAGCTTAAATATATTTTCAGGAAGCTAAGCACCCTGAATTTACGCCACTCAACATAAACAAATAAAAAATTTACATTTGGTTTCAAAATATTGTAACAATAATTTTTTAAGTTGTTTTATTATCGTTTTACAATAGAATAATTGATATTTTTTATAAAATGTGACTTGTTTTAGCCTATAAAAATATTGTATAATGAATAATAAAAAAAAAATTTAACTATTTGAGTTTGTGAATTAATAATAAAACATATATTAACACATAACTAATTTTAAGATCACTTATTTTGTTAAATTGTAATTGAATTGGTATAATAAATACTTATAATATATTAATAATTGTTCAATAACGTGATAAAATTATCAAATGATGTATAAATTAATGATTAAAATAATTTTAGAGAAATGGGAACTGAGTGTAAAATAAAAACCACATCGTATCTATATATTTTGTAGAATAACCATTCATATTTTATAATTAATATTTGAAAATATTATTAAACTAAATAACATTTTGTTCATCAACTATACTAGGTTTGATTTTTATGTATTGTTAATTAACCAGAATGTAAAAAAAAATATTTTAATTGCACATAGATGTTATTCAAAATTGTATAAAAAAAAACTAGACAAATTTAATATAATATGCAACTTTAAAAATTATAAATATAGTTTTATTTTTTAAAAAAAATATATTTATACTGAAATAAGAATTTAATATATATATATATAATAAATGGATTAATAAACTAATCTTTATTCAAACTAAAGAGAACTGTAAATACCTAAACACATATAATTTAACAAACTATAACTATTTATAAGTATTTATTTGAGTAGTTACATAGATATAAAACAAAGTACATAATATTTTTAAAAAGCTAAAATATGGTTTGACCAAATATTACTTGATGGTTCTCATATTAAGTTTTTTGTTATCATCAATGTAGTTGTTTTTACAGTTCAAGCTTTTTACTGAGCTTTTTTAAATCTAAGAAAAACTAAAAAACCACATACGTTTTATTCTTTGTTAGCTGGATGAAATTTACAGATTATTAAGAAGAAACGCCAAATAATACAATTTAGTTTGACCTTACAACGATGCTTTAACAGCAGATTAATGTCGTAATATTTTCTTATTATTATCATTTATAGTATAATATTTTAAGTTTACGTTGTCCCTATTTTCTACTTTTCTGTCGTTTTTTAGGGAGACTTTTTAGATATATAGTAAACCCAATTTATTATTTCAATCAATTAAATATTTAAATGACGTAAATTTTTTTTAAAATTTATTATTTCAACATTCATTTATTATTAAATGAAAATGATGCGCTATCATGCCTGGTAAAATAATTTGATTTTATTAATCTGTGTGTCTTATGTTTTTGGATTGTTCTTATTTTTTAAAAGATTTTTTACTTTGTAAATATATTTTTCGATTTTTATCAAACGATGAACATCGAAATATACATACCTTATTGTTGTTTGTACGTAGAAGTCTACACTTCCCCTTGTTTTATATATTGTGTTAATTTATCCTTTTAGTCTGGTATAGAATAATAATTTATAAATTACCATTGTAAGTTTCTATGGTAGTTTATAGTAGATATATGTTGTTTTATATATCTGTGGTTTTTATAATAATCAATATTAAAATTATTTTAAAAAAATAACTTAATATTTGTAATTATTAAAAATTTATATAAATTTATTTGAAAAATCATTAAAATCAAATCATTTGATTTACCTGAAATACCGTCGTATGTCCACCAATCTTCCCAGCTCACAGTTGACAACACTGAAAATGTAAACATATCATTTAGTTATTACGGTTTTGTTCGATTACAAATGTTTTCAATATTAAGGTAATTAAATGTATTATTAAATATCGACAATACGTAGGAATATATAATTTTGCTACATTTTGATAATGTGTTACACGATATAACGTTATTTAAAATTGTTTTCATATTATACAGTTATACAATATCAAATCATATAAACAAAATATGAATATAATATATTACATATTTATATTTCTTTATATTTTCAAATATATAATTGGTGATTCTATATTAATGTGAACGAACACACAAGAGCAAGTTGTTTGTAGTATTTTTATAACGAGCCCATAACTTGATAGTAAAATGATTATCTCAGCATTTACAATTATTCCATTTCTAACGTAAATAAATCCATGACTGTTTACTGCATAATATACGTTATGTACGTATTCTCGTTTAAGTATTTTAAAAAGCATAGAGAGGAAAAATTTAAACTTAAAATTTTAGAATTTGTTCCTATTTGTTAATGTTGATAATCGTTAACTAGTCCAATATAAAATTTAATTTCGACGTAACTTGTTTATGAAAATAATAATAATTTGTTTTTGTTGTAGAACAATGTATTGCAGTTCTGAACTATATAATATATCATTATGTTCGTACTTTCGTAGTTTAGTCTTACAAGTTTGTACTAATTATAAGTATTCTTATGGTAAAGAATTTAAAACGATTATAAACAATTTTGTTTATTTGTTGACTAACTAAACATTATTTCGTACTTTAAAATAATTTATGAACAAATTATAAATTATAAAATGTACTTCAGTACCTATATAAAATATAAATATAGTCTTTTTAGTATATAATATAGTAATATTGTAATGTATTATTATAATTAAAATGTAACAACAAAATATTGAGGACAAAAGTTGTTATCGCATTAATATGAAATAAATATTTCGATAAGAAATATATTGAGTTGATTGAAATACATTAATATTATTACCATAATAATATTACTTATATCTAACATTTTAATTATTGAATGTAGCTAAAGTCTACAGAATATTTTTTTTATGAAGCTTAAGTATTGAGAGTATTTTTTTTTAAAACTGTGTCTTAAGTACTTCGGAATAAATTAGCCAATCTATGCCAAATGCCAATAGGCTAAATAATTTCATAGTACAAAGGTTTACGTCTACGGTAATATTATTAATTGTTACCGTTGCGTGCCAACTAGATCCACACGACCCGTATCAGAATAAATATTTTAGGCTCAAATAATTCAAATAATGGTCTATTTATCAAAAAACATGTTATTTAAATACATACATTGTTCAAAATGAAAGTAGTTCACAAATTAATACAAAAATAACATTATGTTGATTCGATTTTCTATAGTCGTTTGAGGTACCATCAGTATCATAGGTGGAAATTCATTAAAATTTTAAGGGGGGGGGGGATAATATTTTTATGATAAATATAAACCATGGAGGATTCATAAATATATGTAAAACACAAACAACTTTTAGGGGACTAATTTAGAGGGAGATTATCCCCCATAAACCCCTCTATATTTTCGTACATTTTGGTTTGGTATCTACAAATTTTATTACTTATCATAATAATATTGATAATATGAATTTCGCATTCCACGATAAAATAACGGATAAATATATACGCTATTATAATGACATCAGAAATATGGTTTAAATTGATTAAATTAAGAGATTGACACGTCAAATATCTCATATAAATATAAGATATACTCTTTAAAATGGTTATCTTCAAATTTTACATAGCTTAAAAAATTAATTTTTAATTTTCAATTTTTTTTTGAGTTGTCTTTTTTTTAACAAGTAATAAAAGTATTTTTATAGTCCGTTGCCTAAATAAAACTTTGAAAAAAACTGCGTTCGAAAATTTTAATTTTTCGCGGAAATATTGCAATTAGTAAATAGATTTGGGATACTCTGTATGTAATGTTTAAAAAAAAAAAATATCTTTTCTATAAATTACTCTCGATTATATTATACAAACATAATATTACTGTTAATTAAGTAAAAAATCATAATATTATTAAATTTGTTTTATAATTATTTTAAGTTGGAAGAGGGATACTACAAATAATAATAAAAAAACAATAGTACAATATTAATTTATTAAATGTAGTTCAACAACATATACATTATACGAGGATTTAGAGAAAATCACAACAAACAAAAATAACCTTAATAAGATAACAAAAATGCGAACTTAATAAATAATGGAAAGAAGGTTCTGTACAATGCGCGTTAGATGGTTTGAGGAACATTACTTAGTATTACTTAGGTAAGTAGTGAACAGGTATGAACCACAAATAAGTGAAATTGTCCAAGTCAAACGAGTTGGTACTTTGAAGTTAACTTCTTTAATAACGTTCGGCAACGCTGGACAAACAAAAGGGACGACTATAAATAGGTGCGTAGTCATTTTGAGAAATAACGAATATTAAATATTGTTCAAAAGAGTGGATACTATTTTTCCTACTCATCCACTGACATGAGTATCAGCCTTAAGTATACTAATCTATAGTTAGGGTCATAAAATGGAGCACAGCATAAAGGTTGTTCAAAAAAATCAAAATCAGTATTTATTTTCAATATACAATTTGAATGATCTAATCTAATATAACCTAAACATTAAATTCAAAATTACCTGTAATTTTATTTATATCATATTGATTAAATAGCCATAATCATTAAATTATTATACCCAACATACCATATTATATGTAGGTATTTTAAGTGTTATGAATATAATATTTGGATTAATGTAGGAGAAAATGGATAATAAATAGTACTGTGATCGTAATGGTCGTACATGGTAAGCATTTAAATACATATACAATTTTCCACCTTAAGATTATTTCTATTGTATTCTTTAAATGCAAAACATACTAAATACAGTATTATTCTATAATTGGTTTCATTTAATCAGATAAACATAATCTTAATATTATTCATCTAATATTAATTTTCTGAGGATTATTCAATCGCTATAATAAATAGCTTATGTACTTATCTAGATAAATTAATATAACATTATATTTTTGTTTCCGGCTATTATACGATTCGATTTAGCGTTTAAATTGATTTAATCACGATTCATGTTAAGTACACATAATAATAAACATACTTTAATATTCTATTTACAATTATTTACGATAATAATATTGATACGAGACAAAAATGATCCATTACAGTGTACTGTCTTTTCTTATTAATAACATTAAAACAATAATAAGAAATGGCATCTGCATTTAATTGACAGACGTGGAGAATACAATAGTGACATAATTTCGTACGCTGAATGTAATTAGCTGAATTGAAACTGTTCTTGTTGTAGCGGAAAACAAGCCATAATGTTTTATTACGTAATAAATGCGTAATGCCGATGATTAATGTATATAGTTTTTCGGCATTAAATTAAATGAAAAACAATATTATAACATAATATTATACATATTGTGATAAGCATTTCATGTGACAGCGAAAGAAGCGGAGGATCCCGTTTTGTTATCGTTTATTAACCTATAGAATACCTTCCGGAAAGGTTAAAAAAGTAAAAAAATACCTCCGAATAGTCGTTGCCGATTATATATATATTTATTGTTATTACTACTTAATATAATACTATTATATTACATTACCTATATATTCTGTGTTTTGCATGTGAAAACAAAAACATCGCTTTGGAATAAAATACTGATCGGCCTATTTTTTTTTTATTCTTATACATTATTACCTATATAACAGATACGGGTTTGAATTTATAATACTATTATTAATTTATAATATTAATCATAATGACGCCATTATCTATTATACGTATTGTCGAGTAGATTGCGCAAAGGGAGCAATTTTATCGAATATTTCGCAAATATAAATTATTTCAATATCGCACATTCTATTTTTTGTTCAGATTTTGTTTTAAATATTTAATATCAGTATACCATGCAAACTATTGCCTTGGTAATAATGTTAGCTGTCACACGAATGAGTAAGTTTATATATATTACTACAAAACACACTGTGAGGATAGATCAAAGAACTACGAGTACCAGCTTAAAACAATATGATTGAAAACATTTTACCGTGCATATAGTGACTCTGACATTGTCGTTGTCAACAATTTTCTCTGGTATAAACGATACAAAATAATATTATGTGTGTAGTACATAAACAGAGTGACACTTAATTACTTTTTATCGTTTTGAGGTTAGGTTAGTTCCTTTATATTACTCGTTTACGTTATTAACATTTATTAAACTAAATTGTATTCAAAATTATTTTATTATTTGTTTTTATCATTTTCAATATTTTTTTGTTATATCTAAAAAACAATCACAGATAGATATTTAATTTTATATTATAATTTCATTAAAGTATATACAATTTTATAAATTTATCACTAAATTTATCTACAGTTATCAACAAATATATAAACGAAAAACTACCGTACATTAATAAAACTAATTAAATTAACATTAAATAAATAAAAAAAAAAAGGTCTAGATCAAAACAATTCTATAGCATTCGTTCGAACTTACCGATAATCGATATTTATACGTTTGTCGTATAGTTCAGACTTCTGGCAAAAAATATAAATATTTTGTGTCCATATTCTACAGTCGATATAATATCCGTTAACGGCGTTAACAAATGTGCGTACGAACAATATAAACGTGCGTGTGTAATATTATTATGACTTTGGTAGAAACACGAATCGATGAGGAATTAATAACGGCAGATAACATTATTTTTATCACATGATTTATAGACGACGACGGCGACAAAATCGCCGGTTACCAAAGAATTTTGTAAGGACCTCGTTTTTCGGAAGGGTTAGATATTTAGGAATAATAATGACACCAAAGTACGCGGGCACGTTTGCGGTGTGTACACAATATTATAATGTTATAATGTGCGTATGTTATTATGTTTTCTGGGCGAGCGAAATTAAACGAATAAACCGGCAAAATTATTACGGTCGTTACCGCGTGTTATTGTTTCGATATACGGTCGGACATTTAAACGTTCGGACAACGGTCGGTCGGATCGCCAGTCGTTCAATACGAATGCGTTTACAGAATACGTCTCATTGCAGTTTTGAAATTAATTAAAATTCTCGTCTATCTCGTTCGCATATTGTTTTATAATATTATAATGATCGTCATACAGCACACGCTGTTCTTGGGAAAGCGAAAATGATAATTTCTCCTTTTTTCCTGTGCGTTGTACAAGTGGTACATACGAATATTTCGTGTCATCGTCAAAAACCCGACGTAGGAAACAAACACTATACAATACGACCTTAAAATATCTATAAAAAGCGTTTGACGATAATATTCATACGATCCGAAATAGGAGACGTGTATGTGCATAAAATATTTTTCGTTTTTATTGTCCGAAGAAAAAAATTCGAATTACAGTGATTGTTATATTGATATTTGATGAAAATAGGCACTATAAACGGGATGTGTCTGAAACATATGGCAAATACGAAATTCTTTAATTATTTTGATCTTGGAAATATATTCGAGAAATCAAAATTGGTATTTTGTAGATTTTAATTGAAAACTCATATTTAAGTTTTTAAGATATAATTAATTTTATTAGTTTAGACTTTTTAGAGTAATAATGATATTATTGTTTGATAAAATAGAAATCATATTCGTATTTTTATAAATTGACATACCAATTGTTTTCTTATAGTTAAAAATACAAAATTGTTTCTCATTTACATTAATAAATATTAAAATAAATTTAATTATTTTATAATATACATATAAAAATGATTAATGGCACCATGATTAATATAATATAATATTATATTTAAATCTATTGCATCCATCCAAATTTTTATAATTTTTCCAGATTATTTATAGACATTGTACTTATTTGATACATTTCAAGATGCCTTTAGGCAGACAATAATTTTTTTTTGCGATTACAGATGTCTATATAAAAACATATCCATCCGTGATAAACGAACTTATAGATATATACAATTTTTACATAATACGGTTAGGTTGTGTCATGTTCGATGAAATGTTTATTCAAAAAATTAAAACCAATATAGTATAATAGGTATTTGTGTGTACCTACATTCGCTTTCCACAAGAAATAATAATAATGGCCAATGGGTCATCGCGATAGTGATAGCAACCTCGCCGTTACGTTAATTTTGTTAAAATAGACACCCGCGTCTACCCGGCGAACAGCTAATTAAAAACACAATATTTAGGACTGACAATTAAACAAAAACTAATCGAATAATATTTCGCAGCACCAGTAGGTATTATGACAAAAAGTAGAGAGCGTATAAATGATTGTCATTTGTCGTGCGTAGTTATAATAGTATTATTTGCATAAGTCGCGTGTATAATTAAAGACAGTAAAACAATTTTATCTAAAACGAAACGATATTACGCACAGGATAATATTATAAGATAAAAAAAAAAAAAAAAAAAAACATAAATGGTAGGTACATACACTTACGATTTTGTAAAAATTTCAGCCGTCTAAACAGTTTAGTCTAACTTAACTAAACCGAAACATGGTGTTAAAGAAAAATTAAATTAATTTTTTTATCACAATTCACAGTATTTGTTGTGTGATTATTGATTATAAGAATGGCGAAGCAGATAGGTTATCTTCGCTGCACTGCTCATTCCACGTCATCGTAAAAAATGTAAACGATCTTCATCTTAACTCCGGTTAAAACGATTAATACAGTTCTGATCGAATCGTTTATAAAAATAAAAATAGCTGACTATGTTTAGCTGTAAACTGAATTTAAGTGTTCAACCTTAAGATAAGGTAAAAACTAATTTGTGAACTGCTTGCAATATGTCGTAGTTAAATATATTTATTTAACCAAATATGACAAATAATTAAGTCCGGTTTGTAGTTATAACTAATTTTAATTGAATCCTATTGTTTTATCTAATTTACTGTGTAAAATACAACATACTATTATAACATTATATTTATTATTCTTAAATTCAATATTGGGCATTGTGAAAAATATTTTAGAAAAATTATGGTATGATTTAAATTCTCTCTCACAAGTTAAATATTTAAAAACAAAAAAATTGAATTTATACACCAGTATAAAACATTTACTGAATGTTATTCTCCTAATGTTGTAGTTACTATAAAAAAAATATACTATCGATCGAAAAACATTATTTTTATTGACTTTTATGACTTAAAGTTAGTAATTAAAAATAAAGTTTATCATTATAATTGTTATTAATAACATATTTATGCACAAAGAAAAACATATTAGAAACAAATTTTTTTTTATTATTGTGGTTATAATAGTTTTATAAAAAATCAAACAATAGTTCTAACGTTGTATTATTATACTTTTTATTTTCTAAAAAAAAGATTATTATGGGGATAATTTTAAAAGTTAAATATAGTTAATATATATTACCAATATTAGGCTGCAATAAATTAGATTTATGAATCTAATGTTATAATATATTTCATTTCTTAAGTAAGACTAAATTTCCAAAACATAAATTAAAACATTTTTTAACAAATTAAATATGACATCGATATACGCCCCTAACTTTCGAACGTATCGTGGTACTGTTGCTTCATTTATCATTATACTGCTGACCGTCACGCTATTTTTTCAAAAATAATTATACAAAATTATAATACACTTTTATATTATAAAAAAAAATTACAATTAAGTATATTGTGTTTTTGTTGTTCATTCAATTTCAAAAATAATATGAATAATATTTATAATTTCAAACGAAAAAATGCGTACAGTGAAATAATAATGATTATTATTGTTGCATGATAAATTATTAAACTGTATAGGTTATGTACAATATTTTTTTTATGAAATATTAAATAGTTGATACTCACAGATATTCTAGATGAATTAAATGGACATTTTTACGAATATTTCTGAGATTAAATTAATTAGGTTAGTTTAGGATAAACCTGTAAAGCCAAGGAAGAATTAAATATTTTTTATTGACATTCAATATTTATAAGTGATAAATTATTAAAACTAAAGTAAACCACTATCCACAGAAAACAATCTTGGTTTGATCGCTTTAAAATTAAACATAAAAACATATAATTGGCTCGTTTAACCCGTACAAAAGTGTTTTATACTGTTTTCCAGCAGCATATGCGAACGCGGCTAATTTCTAAAATTTAATTTACACTTAAATTAATGTGAAACATTAAAAAAACAATTTAACCATTAAATCCAAAACAGTTATTAGTTTAATGCATGTTTGTTCAGTTATCGGTTGTAATAGAAAAACACTCTCCCTCAATTCAAAATAATACCTCGTTATTTCATTATATACTTAATTACAATGTTTGTTTTTGTGAGTGAAAAGCCATAACATCCCTAAAGTGCTTTAAAGTCCCATAAAATCACTCATAATGTACATACATACACGTTTATGTTTACGTAAACCGCATTTTAACCATCAATTGAAAATGCAATAAACCAAAATTATGATCATTATTTTTATTGACGTCTTTAAAACATTTTAACATGTGCTTTCGTTTTAAACCGAGATGTATTAAAAACTGCAAAGAGTATACGCATTTTAATTGTTTAAACATTGAATAAATTGAAATGAGTGATATGATTGTAAGCAGTATAAGATATATTTATAATAAACAATTATGAAAATGTGATATTTTTTACGTTATATAAGATTTAAAAAAAAAAAAAAGTGAGGACGTCAATTTAGAATGGTCCTCCTTCGTCCCTTCGGTCCTCAGAGAAATTGATGATTTATTATAATTATTAATATTTGAAAATATTAATGATAATATATTTAGAAAATACGATTGTGAGTGAATCTCAATATATTAATATATATATTATACAGATAATCCATTCCATGATTTTACCACGAGTGTAAATTACATATGTAAATATGCTAAATAAAATTAAAATCCCTACAATTCAAGGAGTATCATATCATGATAAAAATTGTGAGTCATGATTTTCAAAATATTTTGTAAATAGATTAAATAGTATATGAGTAGGCTTCTATAAAAATTTCATACCGATAAACCAAAATTTGCATGTAATATTAAACATTTTTAGAAAAAATTTAAAGCTCTATATTTAGTCAAAAAATCAACGTTTATAGGTATGTTAGTATTCAAAAAAATTTTCAATTCCCTACGATCAAAACTCAATTATTTATCACGAAATTAAAAATCAAAAATTACAAAAATTATACTTTTGCCAATTTTCTGCCATTTTTTGATAGTTTTTCTTCTCACAGGGAAAAACTTTGGAAAGATTTGAAAAATAAGCAACAATTATTTCTACCTGAAAATATGTTTTCATACATAAAAAAAAAACAACTTTGTAGAAACAATACATTCTTCGTTCCTGCAGAACAGAATCTAAAACGAAACATTTATATTTTCAATTTTAGTTAGATCAGTCCTTTACTCTATTTTTGCTTATTAAATTATTTAATTTTGAATGGAATTGAATCGACAGTCAATTTAAGAATTACAATTTAATAGTTGAGATCCAGATTGTTTCTGGTAAAATTTAATTTAGATTATTCAGTAGACGTGTAATAGTAAAAACTACGGTTTGTTCAAAAATAAAAAATAAAACCATGCACATTTTTTCGGACATTAAACATAAAATTTTAAATTATAATTTTTTTTTAAAGAAAACACAAAAATAACGATAAAAACAAATACGTTTACAATATCCTGCAACACTAAACAGTATGGAGGTTACTATAAGGTTTGTCGACATTTCATGATAACGCGGCGTGAGTTTATGGTATTCCAAATTCATATGGTCACCAGGTTTCAGAAGTTATCTCATAATACATTAAATTATAATATACAACACTGCGGAATACTCGCGGTCAAGCAATACGACTGTCGGAACGTCAAAACTTTACTACCCATAATATTATTGTTATTATTATTATTACGATGTCGGTGTTTTCTGCGGTTATCACCGGTTAATTTTTGGTGACGCGTGGTATATACTGCGCGGTACAATACAGGCAAAGTACGCGGTTGTTACCATATATATATATACATGTATATAAGTGTGTGTGCGTGTGTATATATAACCGATACCCACGTAACGGTATCCCAAACGGCCATTTTACAAACGAATTTGTGTACTAAAAGCTTTGTGACGTGAAATGCATTCCGGTTGCGTGCATGCCGTGTAAATGTAGCTCATCGTTAGCACAACATAAGCCATCATTAACTAGTTTGACGTGTGCATCTGACAAGTTGCTTTTAAATGAATAATAATATCCGCTTTTTGGCGATATAATAATATTATACGGTGGTATTAATTCGCGCGCCCCCTGCCGATATCATATATTATTATTTCGGACGGAACAGTACCGATCAACGGCAAACAACGAAAACAGAAAACGGTGATCGATATCATATCAACTCCGGTCAGTTGCCATTATTTTTTTTTTTTTTCTAACAATATATATATGACCCCTATATATTATTATTATCATTATTATTATTATTATTATCATCACATTATTATTATTATTATCACATTATTCCGGATTTCTAAAGGGAATTCTGTTTTGTTTTTTGTTTTTTAATCATTTGTCTTTTATCGTGAACAAATATTTGTTCACGTTTTCGCGTACCTAGTTTAGTAATATATTTTATTGTATTATTATCATTCAACCCCTCCATCTACCGTCATTACTCTTTTCCAACCAAGTATTCGCTGTTTTAAATCGAAAAGTCCCATTTTATAATATTTGTTTACCCGATTATTGGAAATACTTAAACGTATTTTATTATATTATCATTATGTACGACTCTATTACCGCGTATTGTACAATAATTGTTTGTCTTTTTGTGTACAGTAAATATTTTAGTCGGAATTTTATACGGATCGATTCTAATGAAATAAAATTCGATGAAATCGTTGATCTGTTTTGCTGCATTAATTATGTTTTGATATCGAAACAATTGATCATATTTTTATAGAAACGTGAATATTATAATAACATTTAAAATCATTTAAATGTTTACAATAAAACATAAGTAGTATATAATTCTATATAATTCAAAAATTATTTATTATTTATTTATTTTTTAAGATATAATTTTTTAGCATTAAAGAATAAAATAATGGTCAGAAGAATTATATCTATATTAGACGTATAGGTTATACTAAATAATGAAACTTCATTTATAATAAAAACAAAAATATTTTATTATTTAACAAAGTATTTATACGTTTACTAAATGTTACTTGAAATACTAAAACTTTTTTTAACCATTAAATAAAATAGCCTAATTTACATTTAGTTATTTCTATTTAGTTATTTTTATCACGGCGCTATAGCTATGCAATTTAGCTACATGAATGTGTTACATGGAATTATTAAAATATCGCTATACTTAAATCTAAAATGTAACAAAAGTTAAATTAATTTTATTAAAGTATGTTATTTTAAATTATAAATAATTGTTATTGTTATAAAAATATAAAACCATTGTTGTAATTTGTTAAATAAAACATAAAAAAAAAAATAATTTACATTAAAAATTGTTGTATTTAACTTAAACTTAAAAAATAATAGCTGATAAAATTTATCGCGTTAGGTTGAAAGTTTATACTTATAATAAGTAACATGTTATAAACATCAAAATTAACTTTTAAACTTATTAATTTGATATTTATTAATGTTAATTACCTACTTCAATGAAGGAAAATTTTTAGTTTAACAAAAAAATGTTTTACAATAAAAACAACAATAATAATATTTTCTATTTTGTATAATAGTATTAACTGAATATTATTTAGATTATTTTTAATTATGAATTGTACACCAAATGTACTTTGAACGTATTATATTTATATTTAGGATCATGGACCTCGTCTGGTAAACAATAATGGGTTTGATTATCTATATAAAATTATATAATAACATTATATTATATAAAGCAAAAGAACAACAATATCATAATGGGGTCTTTTCAATATAATTATTGCTTTATTATTATTTATTTTATGATTTTATTTATTTATTTTGATTTAAATGCTAAGAAAAAAAAATATTTTACACTTTTCTCTGATGATTTAGAACAAACGTTTTCAAGGCCGGGAGTATGTCCGAGCGCTTATTGTACGTATTCTTATTTTATATTATTTTTTATATTGATAAACTATATTTGTCTTATATAAGATATTGTCATGATTTTAATTACAACACATTTATATATTAATGTACTAAATAGTTTTAGACCCGTTCAGTTACAATAATTGTAATCGTGTGCAAAACACAGCGTTTCTACGATTTTATATAGGTTATTTATAAAGCTATACAGTTCACTAATAAATAATATTAATCATTCACTATATATTCCTACAGATTTTGAATTAAATTACACGTACTAATAATTAATAAATATATACCCTGGACGAGTATATGTATACTGTCCGACGAGGACCTAACTTGTTACCAATAATTATTATGATGGCTTAAACTTTATTTTAAATAACTCAACATTTTATGTCATTCGGTATGTATGTGGTAAATATAACTTTTTTTGCAATCGTTTTTATTATAATTACATGTACTTATCCTAAGTGAGTAGTTCAATATCAAATGTCAATTTAATTTAATTAATTAATATTAAATATGAGGATATTTATCGTGAACAATAAAATAAATGTAACAAATTTATCAATTTGTATTTTATTATTTTATTGTTCGAGAACAAAACATTTAATATATATTATTTTTATTTATATAATAATGTGAGAAATTCATTTAAGATTTAAAGTTTGTTAAAATAATTAGAATAATATATCATAATCTTGAACCGAAGTTGGTTAATTTTCTTTTCTGGAGAAAATTCTAAACAATTTCTTAAGGTACAATGTTTGTAAATAAACAAAATGATCGACAAATAAACTTTCATATAATGAGTCTAGAGTCCATTTATAATACCAATAAAATAATTTAACGTAGGGAAATCAGGTTTTTTGTCAAAATATTTTTAAAAAAATGTTATTTAATACAATTTATTATCTTGACATATTATTTTTATTCAAATTAAAGTCAATCCCATACCAGAAGCAATCATATTCTTTATATATCTATTTATAATTAAAGTTACACCTCTATGTATTCAGCTATAGACGCTATTTGAGTTATATATTTTATATTTTAAGAGACTCGTGAGAAGTGTGCCCTTCCATATTACATCTTCCATGTACTTCATAATTTTGGAAGAGCAACAGAGAACTTCGGAGGGCTAATCCCCTCAAACACAAGCAAATTGTGACTATGTACTCAGCTGATCTCTTAATATCTGCGGGAATTGATTTTCATTTAGATTTTACCTAAACTCTTCAATTTTACTGTAATGTAATGTGCAGTATTATGTTTGTTTTATTTATTTTTTTTTAAATAACTTAATTATAAGTTTAAGGTAAATAATTAGGTTAGGTTAACCAAACCTAACCGTATTTATATATTATTTTAAAATATTTTAAATATAAAATTACTATTATGAATCGGGTTAATATTAATGACATTGACTATTGACTTAATGCATTGACTATATATTACTAAATTATTAACTCGTATAGAGTACATACAAATGAATGAATAAATTACGAAAGTATCAATAGCGTAAACAAAATCGAAATTTAGTTTATAGATTTCCCCCGGTTTGTTGGACAACATTAATAATATATTTATTAATGTGTTAAATAACTGTGTAAATATTATTATATAAACATTATTATATTTATATATATATATATATATATATATAAAAAAAAAGTAACCATATATAAACAATTATTAAAATCAAGGTTATAAATCAAAAATTGTTCATTATTATAATTAATATATAAAAAATAAAGAAATCCTTGGAGCTCCGTCAAATGGACCTCGACCCAAAGTGAAATGGGGAATACCACCCAATTCTGTGGGGTTATGAAAACTATCATAAACGAAAGAAAAATAACAACCTCACAGTCTGGCCCTGAAAATATTGTACAGGGTTGTTACTTGTATAATTTATTGAGCTTTAATCTCTCTGTCTGCGTGGACGCCCCCTCCCCCCCAATACTGTTCAATATTATACTTATTATCGTTATGTTAATATATTTATATACAGGTGCATATAAACGCACGTAAACTTAAGATTGTCGTAACATCATTTGTTAAATTAGTGGTCACCCATTCCATTCATCAATATCCGCATTATAATATTAATCCGTCTAGGTACGAGTCGTCGGGCCAACCGCGCCTATTTGTAGGAGCCCGGTGGCGAACAATAAGTACACACTGTTGTATATTATATTAGAGGATTAACTTGTTAATAATAATTGACAAATAATTATAAAACATAAGAATTGTTTAGGACCAACGGATAACGTTGAGGCCCGAGGTATAAGTAAATTTAAAGTTAGTCGTCGCATACTCAGATATGTGCTTATGCGATAAGTATAAAGACACACGTCATTTCGTCTTCGAAATCTAATTACATCTAAAAATGTTTACATCGTTATGATTTGTATGTATTTATATGGGATTTGAATAAAACTTGATTTTTTGTTTCAACAAAAAAATGTATTTAAATTAATTTAAAATAATAATCTTATTATTTAATAATTTTGTTTGCTTGCTTTTTTATTGCATAATAAAATCCCATCTACGTAATACATAGCTTAACAGTGTGTGTTTCACTTTTATTTGTCAACCCACAGTTCATCGCCAAATTAGGTAAGGTAATATCACAATAATAAGGTATACCTACATTAAAATGTACGTTCATGTATTATGTATATATACAAATGATTCGGGGTAAACATTTGAAGGTATTTTGAAATTTCACAATCGTTCGTAATAATAATTATAGTTCTACCGAGAGGAATTTAGTGAATTTCGCATATTTGTAATAAATATAGTCTGAAATTTGATGTCCATAAATTATTACGCACTCTAACTACCTACCGTTACAGTTATAACTATGTTCTATCTTGTATAATTATAGGCGTTAATTAGGGGGAGAGATGGCAGTGTGTATTGTTGCACTATTTACTTTTAAAATAGTCCCATTTAGATTGCTTAAATAATTCACTATTATTTTGATATAACTAAACTTTTATTGTGTTCTACTTGAAACTTAGAACGTATGAAAAAAAAACTAAAATGACATCCCTGATTTGTATTCGAAATTGATGATTTTAATATATCCAGGTAGAATTTGTTATTGTTTTTGTTATACTAAAGAGTGACCATTTTTTACTACAATTATTTTCTAACAACAATATTTATAAATATTTATATTTCATCAAGATAATATTATTATTGTGTTGAATTTTGTTGTATATATTGTATTATTATAATTATTATTAATTTTTATTTTTGTAACTTTTTGCCTATATTTATAACAATTGTAAATTTGTAATTCAAGTATAGAATCTTAAAAATAAATAAATAAAATCATTAATTATCATTAAAATTATAATTAAAAAAAAAAAAATTAATTATATTCGTTGAACAAACAAAATAATTTATATTTTTCTCTATCGTTTATAAACATTACAAAATTTTTGTAAAATAATTGTATTATGAATGAATAAAAAATAAAATAATATTATTTACGAAACTTATTTCACGATTATAATTATCATTATAAATTATAAAATTGAATAAATTACGTTACGTAACAACTAATAATATGATATAAATGCAATTATTTAAAATTTATTTTAGTCATTCTTCTTATTGTGTATGCATAAAAATAATATTATTATATATTTTCCCAGTATACAAAATTCCAACATAATTATATATATTTTTTAAAAGTTTTGCTCTTAAATAGCAGTTACTCGTATAACGATTTGAATTAAAATTCCGAGAAAACCTAATATTTGCTTATTATTTTGCTTATACTACTGTATGGTTCGAAGAAAATTTTACATGTTTGAAAAATACGAATATCAAATAATTTTTTTTTTTGTATTCGATAAAACATTTTGATTAAGTATACATGTATGTCGTTAATTTAAAATGTGAATACAGAACAACGAACATCATATTATATAATACACGATGTAATACATACATTCTATTTTAAATTTATATTTATTATTTGCTTCTCCGACAAAGAAACGTCGCGGCCGTCGGGTAAATAATAAACGTACGAACGAACATTGTCAAACACTTCGTATTATATCGTATAGGATGTACTACCGTGTGCGTCCTTCTCAATTGATTTGTATGTTATTGAAACTTTGCTCTCATACATATACAGAAAAATCAAATTTCATTCTATTAACAAGTTTTTTTTGAGTAGGTTAGGTCAGTTTAGATTAAACAAATAATAAAATTATAATTTTCACTAGGTATTTTTGTTTTTTGAATATCTATAAGACTATACAAAATTTGAATATTTATGAGGTAGGAGCTTGTATTATACACTCTTAATATAGATAAAAATTACTAACCACAGATTTTAAATTCCATAACTAAATAATATTATTTTTATAACAGAAGTCATTTTTTCTTTCTTATGACAATCGAGTTTACAAACTATAGATTTTGAATCGCAAATAAAACTGATAATATCCCACGTAAAACACTAAAGGATAAAACCCTGTATATTCATATAATGTATATTATGATCGAGTTGAAACGAGTAAATTTCTTCATAACTCTAATGGTTTCCAGTCTACTTCAAGTCAACGCATTGGTATTCGATGTTTTCTTTTCTTCACTATACAACGTTACACTTTTTGCAATGTATACGTATATCTCAATATATTATGCACAATATATTCGCATGCGGTGAAGCATTTTCAAAGGCAAATTCAAATTATTATTTAATTTTTAATTTCCTCAATAATAAAACGATGTCAACGCGAATTTTCGAATAATTACTCGTACGTATCCCACATTCATATACTTGTGGTCACCGAACTATACCGAAGTCGACCTTTGTATGATATAAACATACAAACAATTATTATTTTATTGTGTCTACAATAATTTGCGTAAAAATATATGACATTGCCGAACATCGATCGGAAGAATTTCTGAGTATTTTTGACACGTTAAATGAAATTATCATCAATTTAAAAGTTATATATTAATATATAATGTTTTATACTTAATATAATAATAATGTAATTTATTTTACATTTATTTCATCATTCTATGATTAGATTTTAATTTTGATTGCAATCATATTTGTATTTTATAATTAGAATTTATTTATGTATTTAAAATCCACGAATTACTTGGATTTTATGTTGATTAAATTTAATTGACAATATTTAGCGAAGATTATTTTAAATAATGTTATCTCTTAATAAAATATGCATTTGACGGTACAAATTAATACGAACAATCCAGAAATTCTTCAGTTTAGAATAAAATAATTGTCTTTTTATTACAAAATTGAATAATCGAACTTTTTATTTTGCAATATGGAATTTAAAGTTTAAAATACGACACTTGAAGAAAGCATCCACATCCAAAAACAATAAAAAGTCAAACATAAAAAACTTTTAAATTAAGATATTTTCGTTTTAAATCAACATATCGTCTCTGCCGTCAGCGTAATACAAGAACTAATTATTATTATTGATAATAACTAATCAATTGCACTATATTTAAAATTGTTTATTATAAGTACTATAAATAAGACAACAGTTTCAAATGTAACGCGTTTTCACTGTCTATCGCTCTCTCTGTCCGTCTGCGATAACCGCATTAATGTACCAACATCGCGGTTTCAACCTATAACCACACGCGGTTATAATTTTAGGGTTTCGGAGCGTCTAACGTCGAAAATCATCCACTCCCGACAATAAAATATGGTCGAGGGAGAAAAAAAAAAACACGAGTTTTTTCCTCTTTTGGCGAACAACCAAGCGCGGTCTCGAGTAGGAGGTTTATATAAAATTATGCGCACGATTAACGGCGGACGCGAGTCCCGGTCAAATCGATCAAATAAGGAAAACAAAACGCATAAAACAAACGACCGCAGCAGCAGGTATAAACCAAGTTCGAGTTTTACACCACATTATATACCTAAACACTTGAAATTCTATTCGATTATTATTATTGTTTTCGTTTCGCCTGTCGAACGGTGCCAAACGGAATTATAATAAACGTATAACAAAATCCGCAACATAATATTATGCGCGTAAAATACGCAACGGCGGCTGTTTATTGTTCGCTTGCATCCGAAATAAAAACCGTATTGTACTATTGCAATATAAAACTGTATCATGTGTTTACGTATATTGTGTTATTCTAAACTACTGTTTTTTATTGTTATTATTGTAATTTTAATTTTTGATTTATTGTAACATAACAAACAGCACGAACACGTCTACAACGTTTAACTCTCTCTGGAGCGCGGAAAGCATACATTATCAAGGCTGGACTATTGACGAGTTGCCAACTTGTTTTTAAGTATTAACTTTTAACATAACGAATCAAATTTGTTTAAAATACTAAATTTGTGCCAGTTAATTATGTTTTTATAAGGTTTAGTTTAAGTACATACTTTGATCGAAAATAAAACATGTGTACATTAAATTTAACTAGCAACAATCAGAGATTTATATTTTAATAATATTTCAAATTTGTCAGGTTGGTTTTAAAAATAATATAATAGAAATCGAAGGTAAAATGAAACCATATATTTTTCGAATTAAATTTTACTACTATAAATTAATTTCTAACCTTTTTAAGTTAAAATGTTCATACCTGAATCAAGCTATTTTAAATTTAATTTAACTGAATTGTTTTTAGAATAACTTAATTTAAGAGTTAACAAAATAAGTTAATTTGTTAGCCTTGTACATTATGTAGTCCTCGATAGGCTGCGTACAATAAATTTGTTTGTAAACGCGTTTTAAACGTTTAGTTTTAGGATTAATTTTGCTTATTTTATAGTTACTGGTAATATAATTTTTCAACATAATCGAAATACTTATAGAAAAAAAATAATATTTTGTTAAACACTTAAATACTCGTTAGGTTGGTTAATGTCAATTTCCCGTTATAACGACGTAGACACTATAGTTCCAAGAAAAAGAGGCATACGAATCGTTACACAAACATGATTGCGCTACATAGTGAACGTTTTTCTTTAAGGTACTATTTTTAACGCAAAAAATTAATCTAGCTGACGTAAAAAAACGATCACACAAAAGTTATCGTTTTAATACGTATTATCCTTTCCACTCAAAATTTATTCGCGTTGTGTCAGAACATACATATTATTTCTGATTGAAATACTATCTAATATTTTATCGTCTGTTGGCGAACAATAACTGATAGATAACAGCGATACGATTTTAATTTTACCATGATGCATATAAAATATAATGATAAAGACATTTGTTCACTGGAATCATTATTGCCAATATGACACAATCGTTATTTTACTTCTGAATAAATCGATATCGTAATTTGAAAATTCAAAGTACCTATTGGTCGTTTATCGACGTTATGCATTTTTTCGTTTCTAGAACGAATAAACGCCTGTGACACGTGTTATAATAATAATGTATCACAGTCGGATTGTCATTTCTTGCGTCTTCTTCGAACTGAAAACGGATCGGCGGCTGCAGAAAATATTGTTGCATTAATCTCGTATAGTCACGTAAATCGTCGTAGTGTCATACACATAATAATAATAATAATAACAATAATAGTATCATACAACGTTCAGCATCTCGGCATAATGTAATTATAATAATAACGCATTATACAGAGCAATCGGTAATCGTGGTACGAAAATGACTATGGAGACGTGTACGGTTCTAATGCGTTTCGTTTTCCTGATCACTCTGTATAAAGTATAATATAATATTCTTATACCACTCCGTGCGACATACGACGACAACGTGTCAAAATCGCTAAAGGAAAGTGAAAAAGAAAACACGTTTGAGGAACGAGCAGAAATATTATCACAAATCGTTAAAAGTGTCCGATTATCACACACAATTTAACAATAATACATAGGTTAGATGTATAATAGTATAAAGATTATAAATAAACAACGATAATAGTATTAACAATCTGGCGGTGATCCTGTTCAAAATACTCTAAATTGATATAGTATTTCTTACGGTTTTATAATTTCCAGAAAAAATTTAGTTTTTAGAGAAATAAAACATTTCATTCTTTGAAACGACAGAGATAAATTAATAGCAAATAATGATTCCACATGTTTTATTGAATAGATAGTCTTCAAAAATTGTAAATATTCATGAAACAAAAAACAGTATTTTCAATATTCGTAGACTAAATACGTTTTAAATAAATATTCTATTATAAGTTACGAGTGTAAATAAATTATTATTTATGAACGGCTTTCTATAAAACAATTTGAATTGAATTATTGATAATATTTGGTGAATTTTTAAAACCTCGGTTTTGTAAAATAAAATTAATGTTAGACATTTACTATTAAAAATGGGCGAAACCAAATTGCACATTATGACAAACAAATGAAATACATTAGAGTTCATATTTTGCTGTCAAGGACGACAAAATCGTTTCCCCCCGAGATTTTACACAAATCATATTATCACAATATACGATGATAACGTTATAACGTGCACGCGGACTGCTGCGGTGTAGACGGAAAGCTGATAGAGTAAAATCATATTTTGAACTATACCATACTGATATGTATAATAATTGTTATATTTATGTACGATGAAATAATTATTACCAATTCATTCGGCTGATTTATTGTTGAGATTTTAATATTTTATAATAATGATGTATTAACGTAGCGCACCTACATATACAATATAAAGGTATGCGAGTGAATGTGGGTGTGTACGATATATTATATGATTTCCATAGGTCAGTATGAAAATTAAACGATTGTCACTGACTGATATTACACTCGGCTGCTGCACCAAAGGTCCGTCATCGATGATAATCGACAGTGATAAATAATAATACGACACGATACGTATATTTCGGGGTTAAGTTTGGCCGTTCTATTCGAATATGCATCAAATCGGAAAACTCGCGAAAAATATTACCTCTCGTTTGCGCGATTTAATTATATTATCGTATAATATTTCACATATTTTGTTGAAATATTACCTATGACGTATTGTTATTTTATGCCAAATGTTGTAATAAAGTCATAAATAATAATAATAAATCCTTGTACAGGCGATTTACAAATACATACTTATCCACTTTTTTAACCTAATTTATAAACAACACTTTTGAGTCGTTTTACAAAATTTAATTATAGACAATAACAATATTTAAGGATTCGCCCCTATATATCTAGAAAATAAATATCATAAATATAATAATGGGGTATTTAATTATATTCTTGTTAACCATATTCTTGATACACATACGTATTATCGCATATTAAAGAATTAATTATAAAATTATAAAATTTAAAAAATATGAAATATAAAATATTATATAAAATTATAAAATATGAAACCGAACAATATTATTAAAGCATAGATATTAATTTTTCCACTGAATATATTTAGAATACACTAGGTATAAAAAATGATGTACATATTTAAATTCCAATTAAAAGTAAAACTTAATTGCATTTCCGAGTAATTCAATTTGTGTCATAGTGTTTCCATTGTCGTAAATATGCATATTTTTATATAGTTATTGCATGTGTTCATCATTATGTTATCTGTCATATAATATTATACCTATATGCAAATAGTTTTATCAGTATTAATAAAACAGACCGCACCCAAGTTGGATAAAATATTTAAATAAATACGGATATTATATTTTAACGTTTACCGAATTGTTAATAGACAAACATTAAAGAAGAACAATTGATTAAGTTTCAATATTACCTAGGTGGCTTATTAAAAACTTGAATCAGCAGTTTTATAACCCAAGTACGGAAAAATAAATCATTTCTATATTTGTCTACACTATATATATATACATTTTCTTATTTAACCCAATTATGTAATATAACTTTAAACCATAAAACATATAAAATATATAAATTCAAAACTATGGAGCCTATAATTGATATATGTACCTATAATTTTTTTTAATGAAACTTCTTTTTTTTTTTAAATTAAGTCCCAAAGATTTTTTTTATTATTTTCACTCTATTATATGTTCTCTCTATATAAAATAGAATATCCGAGCTTATGTATAAAAAATGAATTATATGTAAAATACTTTAATTTGAAAATGTTATATTATTCTATAAAATATATTATAGCCAGGGTCGGAGTGGGTACTAAAGGCCTGGCTGACATTTGACTTATGGAGGGTCTCATTTATAATTCAATTTCGAATGAATAATGAATAAATAATTGCCGAAGACATATTTTATATATTATCATATTATCAATAATCATTATTTAACTTTTCTTCTTAATTCATTATACCTCAGTTTTAAATTTTTTAAAAAGCCATCAAAAAACAGGGCCACGTTGGTAAATGCCAAACTGTTCTACATTAGTTATAGTTTATATTCTGAGCGGAGTGAGTAAGTTTTCGGTAGAAAATCGTGGTACTTTATTGATCTTGAATGGCAAAAAATCACGATTTCCGTAATTTTTTATTTTTTATATTTTTTTAACTAATTAAGTTTTGTTCGTAGAGACTTGAAAATTGTTTTGAGTACTAACATAGATAATATACAAGTGTGGTAAAATTTCGGAACAAATTAGTTAATTATTTGGCCTAATATAGATCTATGGACTTTTTTTTTAAAAAAAATTAATATTACCTATAATTTTGGGTTTATCGGTTTGAAAATTTTGTAAAAGCCTAATAATATAGAAATAATGGTCCGATCTTCGATGACCACAAATAGAATACTCTTTCCATACCACATTTCATCTAGTTGATAATTTATTTAGCTCATTTTTTGAATTAACCAAAAGTTTTTGTGTATTAATGTATTTTCAGATACTAGATTATAATTTTAATTAGATACAAAATGAATAAAAAAAAAAGTTAATAACACATATTTTTTAGTTGTGAAATATTATAGTAATTAGTAGAGTTTAGTAAAATGATACAAATAAGTATGTATCGCGACATCAAAAGATTTCATTATGATAAATCTAACACAAAATCCACTTCTAAAACTTTACAACTACTTCTGAAGTGCCAAAGGCGAATAGTAATTTTAAATATGTAATGGTTTTAACTTAAACATAACAATATTTTTAAATAGATTAACAAAGATCGTATTAAAATATTAAACTAATTTCAAAATAAAGCCTTTGAAGAGTACCAATATACAATTAAATAATTTATAGTATTATAATAAGTATTATTTTATCGAAAACTTCAGAAATATGTTTTTATTTTATTTACATTTTTTTGAGATTATCTAGTTTGTTCAATTAATAGCGCATTATAATATCTTAATATAATTAATTTTATATCAATTTAAGTACTACCATAAATAAATTGTATTTCTTATATATCAAATACGAGGATGTTGAATTAAATATTTACATTATCGAATGGACGGTTAAAAAAAATCCGTAAAATTAAAACATCAAATTAAACTATACCACCGCTACACATAATGTTAATAACATTAATATTTAGAACACTATAGATTTGTTCTTTTAAGAAAAAAATTGTCACTTTTCCCCAATATTTTGTGAGCTTGTGTGTATTTTTTCTTTCTTCTTTTTTTATAGTAACACAAATTTTTATATTTTATGCACATGTTTTATCAGTGACAATATAATAAAATTTAAATATAATAATAATTTTGTTTTTACATTTCCTTTTCGTATAATGTTCCGCGTCCCATCGTCCAATCCACATCATGGCTGGGGCTGAAATTTGTACTTAGCCCATCATTTTTGCTGTAATATGTGTTGGAAAATGTCCAACTATGCACCTCATGTACTGTTTCGCGAGTTAGGTTAGGTGTAATATGTTACATAATCTTGAATTTTATTTTAATATAACAAGATTTGATAAATTGATAATTATAATAATTAGATAATAATATTAAATTGAAAAATGAGACAGATATAGTGTATGCTATCTAACTGTGTTAACGTAATAATATGTACACCAAAACATGTATTTAGAAATAGTGTATCGTTGTACGGACTGTTTGTTCTTAAAAAAAAGGTTATTTTTGTGTACACACTTTTTACGCTGACCGAAGAGTAGGTGTAATATCTCATTTTTGGTGTTGGCTGTGTAATAATGCTTGTTATCTTTTTTAAGTATTAAAAGTTTATAGGTTCTAAAAAAAGTGTTTAAATAGCGTTATAAAAAAATACTTTTTCTATTTATTATTTATATATTTATTCTAATTTCTCATATAAAATAGGTACCTATTATTTTTTTTAATATTGAAGTCGGAAGAATCATAAAACTCAATGTCCATTTTTATTTATTCGATAATATTATAATTATTTTTAATTACAATAGTGGTAAATTTTAAAAATTATTATTATATTATAATATACTGCACAGTGCAGATAAATAAAAACATTAAATGTATAAAATATGAAATTTCAAATACGATTTTATTAAAAACATATTCCATTATACCAAAAACGTTTGTTTTACAAACTAAAATAGTACATCAAGTTATATTTCGCCCGCTCAACTCCACACTATAGGTAAGTAATACACTTTTTTTTTTAAAAAAAAACGAACAAACTTATTGACTTTAAGACACTTATTTGATGGATTACAATTTTCAAACATTTTATATAAACGCATATATATTGTCGTAAACGTTAAAAAAACAAAATAATAATTTCTATAATAATCAACAATCGGATAACAAATATGAAATAATATTAATCTAAAATAATTAATAATTTATATTGTTAGATTTTCAAAATGTTATTATGATGTTACATTTTTATGTTATATTATTAATTCTTAATACGTATGATAAAATGAGGCAAATTATTGTTATTAATAATTATAACAAAACATGGATGCTAGGTTTTTATTCCTGGTCAAAGACTCTATTTTTCTTCTGTCAAATCCACTTTTGATACAAACGTTAACATGTAAAATATCAAAATCAAAATATGATATTATAACCATGGGTTAATATATAGGTATGTCAGCAACTTTGTAAAATGTTGTTATAGTTTGCGCATGTATTATTATTCCATGATATTTCATGAAAGAAAATCTCAGCTAGCAGTGATCCATAGAGTAGATTATTATTACATACTTAAATCATGCGAAATATTTCATTCAATATTCACGTGTGACCATAGATTTATAATATACGTCTATGCGTGTGACCAAATATTACTGTTATTTGTTAATGATAATAATTGATAGTGAATTCACTGCCAGTGGCCACCACGACACCTGCGTATCACTAAGTTGCTGACATATATATACCATATTTAGCTATGATTATAACGAGGTGCCATCGCGTACGTCTTTATCTCGAGGTTACTGACACACACGGATTACCGCGGTAGTGGTTCTCGTCCCGCGAAAACGGTCCTGTCTCGATAAATATATCATTTTTAATGTACATGTACAGTGTATACTGTACACGCATTTTACAATAGTCCGTTGTCGTACAATACAAGGACTATATATCTATACATTTATACCGCAGTACGCGAAGAACAATGCGTTTGTGACGTATAGTCTTGTAGTGCAGTAGTGCATACTACACTATATATTTAAGTATTTACCACGGTTATCTGTATACCGTAGTATATACCGAAACAGCGTCTGCGACGGCGGTAGTGTGAGAGAGGGTTAGAGAGGCGTTTTCGCGAAATGAGAGACAGAAAGTCTGCCACCGTCGCCGGAATGAGATTCGGTCATGCAATTAACACGCACTGCGGTGATAAATGTACATTAGGAGATTATACGAGACGCGTTATATACATATATATATATATATAATTATATGTAGGTATATATGTATGTATATTCTATTATATATAGGTGACGCGGCGGACACACGATTCGTCGACCATTACCGCGTTATCGTAACTATCGCGTATACGCACGTATATATATATATATATATCGCGCGCGGTATACCACACATACCGCTGTTGTAGTATAATACCCACTACAGTGGTATTGGTATGATGTTATAATAATGCACAGACTGCCGTAAAAATCGTACGATTTTAACACCGCCGCCGGTATAAATTTAATTAACGCGGCTTCGATTTAAGGATCACGCGCGCGATCTCGCGTGTAACAGAAACACATGAACCGGATAGGTATTATTAAACTATCTAGTCGCGAGAACGTTTGGTCGCGATGCGGAGAAAACAAAAGATTAGTGCCGACGCGAAGACGTGTATATGGCACACGCCATCGTTACATTAGTACAAAATTAAACACAGGCTATAGATATCGATATTTCACGAAATTGTGAAGACAATCTAATTTATTCTATACAGCGACATGTAAGAAACGTTACGTTAACCAAATGTTGATGTCAAAAAAATATCTTCCCAAAAATTATTTATTTATATTAGGATGGTCCTAATTTTTGAACTTTTTAATTTTTGATTCAGCATCCCCTCCTCCCCAAACTCATTTTGTTTAATAATAGTGAAATGTAATTTGTGTAAATTTTTACAATAATTACCCCTTTCACGTACCGCACGGGGGTTAAAAAATAGCGAAAGGGATAGTTTTATAATTTTTTGAGTTTAATTTAAAATCATTGCTTTTGACATAAAAATGTATAGAACTTAAATTTTAAATGATATTATTCTACATAAAAAATGTATTGACAAAATTTCTCGTACATCTACTATTTTCCAAGATAAATGAAAATATACAAAAATTTAGTTTGTAACCTTGCAGCACGTGAAGGGAGTGAGCAATTTTTATAAAAATGTATACAAATTACTTTTCAATAGTATTTAACAAAGTGGCGGGGGAGGGATGCAGGATAAAAATGAATTAAATAATTTTTCTCTTCTATGGCTAAGAACCACACTAATATATATATATATAACAAACCTATACTTAAATAAAAAAAATAACTGTTTTTAAAATTTCCAATTTATATTTACTAAAAATATAGAAATGATTGTTTCATTTCAATGACATGCAGTTAAAAATTAAGAAATTTTAATTTAAATATACTTATAAATAATTTTCAGCTGCATATTATTAATTAATTTACAAAATGTTAGGTATTATTCAAATTACGATTATAGATACAACATCCGGTACTGCATCATCACACGTAAAAAAAAACTTTGCGATCTAGGTATTATTTACGTCTCATAATTAGGGAATTAAAATTAATTTTTTTCTAAATGTCTTAAAATATTGCTTTTCAAGCAACTAATTAATTTCTTACATCGAAGAATTTAAAATTGAAACTTTTATTTTAAATTTGTTTGTACTTTTCTACTTTTCTACTTTTTTTTGATTTTTAGACTATTTTTTGTTGTTTTTAGAGTATTTTTTATATTTCTAAAGTATTTTTCGTATATTTTTGCTTAAAATTAACTCATTTTTTACTGACCCCCTTCAAAACAAAATTATAATTTTTAATATTTATTTTTTTCTTATTATGTAAAAGCATCAACATCAACTAACTATAAAAATTAATAATATCTTTATAAAATAATTTTAATCATTAATCATTATTGAATATTCGAAATATTATTCAGTATTATTATATTTTTTTTATAATTATTATTATTAATTATTAAATTATTATTATTAAAATTATAAAATAACTTTGAATATTTTGAGAACATTATAATATATTTTTTTTTTATAATATGTACATTCGTCTTGTTTTTTCAGAGTATTTAACTCTACGCTCCACGAGGGCACTAATAATTATCGTTGGTATTAATCAGTAGCTGTTCTAAAAAAATATTGTTTACAAATATAAACATTGTATGACATGTAAAATTTTTAAATATAATGTCAGATTAGATTGATAAGGATGCATAACACACATAAATCTGATAATGGTACCATTGTTACCTATAATATTATCGTTTCAAGTTTAGAAGAAAACAACTTATTGAGAGTTTGTTATTAGGTGCATAATAATAACAAAAAAAATAAACTCACAACGAGAATATAAGCCTTTAAGGTTAAAATATCACCAGATTTTTTTTCTTATAGGTACATTCTACTTTATATTATCTTTAGATGTACAATATAAAAAATAATCATAAATTATAATAATGAATTTCTTATTATTTATCATTATGAATGATAAGGTTTAAAATAAAAATATTATAACTTGACATTTCGCGAAATATAATAACTAATGCCAATTAGTAATGAATTGTTTACTTTTAATAAATGTTAACAATTTATTCACATCAATAAAAAAAATACAGATCACACTAGTATAATATAATTCGATAACGAAATAATTTTAATTATATATTAATATTAATTATTTTAGAATGGCAATATTATGTTTTCAGTGTTTTCACTAAAAGGTAAGAGGTTTAGCTAAAAGTTTAAAACTGTACAGCCTAATAAACTAATAAATTAAGTTTTTAGCCAGGTTCTTTTGACGGTAAATAATAAATATTTTAACGCATTGGACCTTGTTATAAGAGACTATTGAAGATTGTAAATTAAGCATAGTTTAAGGTAAATTAACAAAGCACCGAGTAGTTTATTATACAAACTAACGCAACTTTTTAAAAATAATTTATATTGAATAAAATTATGTGAAATATACATTATTATTTATTGAATAAATGATACATTATCATTTATTGAAACTATCCAATTCATTTTCCAACATAATACAAATTTATTTGATATAAAATACCACATATTTGATTTTCATGTAACAAAATTTATGTTCGATTTATAGTTTTTTTTCTGTGGTATTGTGTATTATAAATGATTAACCTTAATTTTAAGGAATGCTTATTTTGTTTATAAGTTGATACGTTCAACTAGGATTCATTAATTGATATACAATATTCCAATTTATATATACTATAGGTACACTTATTTTCCATTAATTTAATAAAACAAAGGTAAATTGATCTTAAAAAAGTCGTTACGTTTAGATCTCACTATACATTATTAAAAAATTAACTTCTACATTTTTTTTTAATTAGTAATTATTTATGATGTTCTATTAATAGTTTATTACTATTTGACAATTTATACTTCTTTTATCTTTATAAAAATTAAGTCAGGGAATTTTGAGGTTGTGGTTTTTCTTTAAATGATCCATTATAGAATATTATAATAAGAAGTAAATAAAATGTGAATTGAATCGGCAAATATTTAGTACTTATGTCAACTATTTGGTTTAATGATCGCTGAATAATATATAATCATCACATCATCGGTTCAATTTATTTTGATGTGCTATTATGTTTAAACTAGTGTCATAAAATAACTCTACCGTGAGGAAGTTTGTTAAAAGGTTAATGTCAATTGGATAAGTGTCAAGCAACGTCAAGTTTATTGACAAGTTTAAGATTGAAGGCTTTCATAAATTATTAATGGGAGGGAAAAACGGTTTTGGTACATACAATATCGAAATACGTACTATACATTCATAATTTGTTATTCAAACTTAATAAATAAACAATTTATAAATCTAGACAGAAGCTGTTTTATACGTTTTTTTTTATAAAAAAATAATAATAATCATAAATTATTTCGTTACCATTAAATCGTTTAACTATACGTTTATACCGTACGTATATGTATATAAAAATAACGAACGTTAAATACTTGTACATTTATTATAAAACGAAGTCTATAATTATTCTTAATATAATGGAACAGTTAGTCTCATGTTTTAATTTTTTTGAGTGAGGATTAAATATAAATGTGTGTGTTGAAAAAGACAATACAGAGTGATTTGTGATCCGTGTTCGTAAAATAACGGAAATGACATATTTACATACTTTGTAAAAAATATTCTTACATAAATAAAAAAATTAAATAAAAAATAAAACAAATTTTATATTACAAAATCCAGCTGCCCCTTTTTTTCTGAGGCAAAACAATTTGAAACACAACTATTTTGTTATTTTTGTATATGCTATCGCGCCGGCACCTCGCATATTAGTATAACATAATCAGGAAAATCGTTAAAGGCATTAAAACTTTATATTTCTATTATCTGATACAGGAAACGTAAAGTTTTCGTCGGGTATCAAAACATCGGTTAATATTATAAAATTCATTACCAAACAGTGACCAATTGCAATAATTTTTGTGCCTCAACCGCTGTGTCACGATTGTTTTTTCATATGAACATTTGTACTTGTATAAACTTGAATTTTATTATTTGTTGTCTTTATTATTTTATTCAAATAAAAATTATCAATTTTACATCCTATTTTATCCCTTTTAACATAATGCTATGCACCTAGCTGGTAACAATCATCACATGTCTAGGAGTTTAAGATAGTTCTTGGTTAACTATAGAACATGTTGTTTTAGATTAATTAGTTAATAATAATAATAATAATAATATCAAATGTGTTACTGCTCTTAATACTAGTTTACATAATTTTTATATTTTCATAAATTGCACTGTGCACATTAATCACTAATAACAGAATGATATAATAACATGAACTTAACACGCGAGTGACAGCGATAACTATGAAATACCGACGGCATACATATATATATTCAGGCTTTAACCCAAACCTAACCTAAATTCACGATAAAATAATAATTATATCTACTGTCAGTTAATAATATGCCAAAGTCACAAAAAGATAAGGATATCGTCGAATGCGGGCCCTTTGAATGTATAATAATAATATTAATTATTATACCTATGTGAAGTATAACATTGTTTGAGCGTATAACCGTATAGGAAGTGTAAATAAAAATATACAACATATCCAATTTATTAAGCTCACCTGGTTATATTCAATAGAACTTTGGCCGACTGAATAATATAACTAAATAATAATTAAATTAAAATATCAAAAAAAAAAAAATGTAATAATAATTATATCTCATTACCATCTTTCATGCCCCCCTCAATCATATTATATTATGTAAAACACAATAAACGAGAAAACAAAATATATAAAAGATTTTCTAAATTTCGTGTTAAAGCTTCGGCAAAAGTTACATATTAATTAAACGTTTTCTCCATTAATAAACGTAATACTCTGATCATCCAGTTCATATTAATATTATTCATGTGTATAATTATTACTGTAAAGCTTAAATGTAAGCTATTTAACCGCACACAACAGTCATCGAATAAAGATGTACCTAATCATATCATTTATTACAATAATATAATAAATTATAAAATACATATTATATATTTATATAACCACTTAGGTAGTATTGGCTTTTACCCAAAGTTGCCGAATTATCTCTTGTAGATTTGTGGTAGTATTAAATTGAAGGAAATAAATTAGTTAATAAATTACCTCTAAACCAACGTATTTAAGTAACTAATCCAATTCCATTATATTTTGTATCGTTCGAATGACATATTTTATTATCATAATACGTATAGTATAATACAAACTAACATACGCAAATATTTAAAATTTCAAAAACAAATTTAATTTTACGAACTGAGTTACGATTTCGTAACTAGAAATAGATAAAAAGGAATTCGGTAGATAACTCAATAATAATTAAGTAATTGGTTATTATTATTATTTTTATTTTTTTTTGAATTTCTGTTACAATCAAAAATAATATAATAAAATATAAAGCGTGTGCAATCGAAGATAATGTTTATAATATTACTTATGTAATAGTTGTATACTACACTACTAGTGCAAAGTAAATGAATATATATATATATTTATATATATACTTTATGTAATAATAAATAGGTATAAAAACAAAATGCATTATTAAACAATTTATTTGACGTTTTGATAATTTACCTTAAACATAAATTGCATAAATAATGCTTTCTGTCTTATTGCATAAATTTTGACTCTTTTAATTTTAGATTATTATTGCCATTTCTAATTTTTTTATGGGTAAAACACTATAAAAAGTTATAGTTATTTGTTTATTTTTAAAAAATGTCGTATTTGCTCAAACAAATAATCATCTGTATTAATAAATTGATAGCAAAATATTTTTCAATATTTGAAAAATGTTTTCTGAAAAAAACATTTTATCAAACTTACCGTTTTACAATGATATGTACATTTTTTTTTTATGCATGAAAATACTTTTTCGGTTTTAAATAATGTCTAATTATCATATTTAGTAGTACATATGAAGTTAAGGTATGTCTTCGGTAGATCATTTTGTCTAATTGATACTTTATTTAACTCATTTTTTTAATTTCTCAAAAGTTTTTTTTTTGAGAAAAGGAACACTACGAAAAATGTTTGAAAATTTTTTAATTATTTATATTTATAAAAAATGTCAATATTCATGGAAACTTTTATTTTGAGAAACTTGATTTTAAGTATTTTAACTAATGAAATTATGAATTTAGATTAGTATTACCATACAATATTATTAAATTATGGAAAATAATTTTAAAACTATTACATTTGATTTTACGATTTTGATTAAAATCAAAGAAATATGATATTTTTTTGTATGAAGATATTTTTCGAGTAGAAATAATGGTCCGATTACCACAAATAGGGTATGCTATTGATAAAGAATTTCATTTAACTGGTAAGTACTTTATTTAGGTCATTTTTTGAATTTATCAATATTTTTCATACGAAACACGAAAAACCACTAATAACAGCAAAAAACGACAAAATTCGTGGAATCTACATTTATGACGAACCAGATTTTTATTATTTATTTTTTGAAACATAAATAAAGTTTAGAATAATAAATATTATTAGTATATTGTATAATAACTGACTGAATTTCGCTTAGAATCGTTTATTCGAATGCAAACATCTAAAATGTTATTTACAATTTATTTTTTTCAGAAAAGACATATGTTGTTCTTAACCGATAATAATAATATAAAATATAAATGATTGCGTGTAATATTACAAATTTAGTAATAAATTTGTTTAATATAGAGAAATATAATAACAAAGGGTAGGTTAGCTTGAACATTACAGTAAAAAAAAAAAAAAAATGGGAATGTCAAATCCGGACGTTTCTCCTTCGTCCCTTCAGTTTTCGGAGATATTAGTGATTTATTATAATTAAGACTTGAATATAATGTTATTTCATTCGAAAATACTATTGTAAGCAAAACTCAATATAATAAAATATAATATATTGATAATACGTTTCAAAATTTTTCAACGTGTATAAACTATCTATGAGAATACTCAACAAAATTTACAAGTCCTACGATTAAGAATTGCATAAATCATAAATTTATCATGAAAATCTAAAATCAATTTTGTCAAAATTATGATTTCCGTGAACTTTTGTTTTTTTTGTTTTTTTTTGGTAGTTTTTCTTGTCAGAAGGAAAAACTTTTGATAAATTCGAAAAAAAAGTTAAATAAATGCAATACCCCATTTATGGTAATCAGACTATTATTTATAATCGAAAATAGGCTTCAGACGTAATATATATATATATATATATATAATATTAAATTATACTAAAAATATTCAAATTTAAGAAGCCTATGAAAAAAATTTGTGAGTTACGTTTTTCAAAATATTTTTTAAATAGATTAAATAGTGTATAACAAAGCTTCTAAAAGACTTTCAACAGTTAAATCTAAAATTGCAGGTAATATTAAACATTTTTTAATAAATTTCAAAGCTTTAAAATCTATATTTAGTCAGGAAATTATCCAATCCATTCCAAAATTTTACCACGCAAGTAAGTTAACTATGTAAATATTCAAACCCATTTCATGTTATCATAAAATAAAGAAAAATTAAATAACGGAAATCGTAATTTTGTCGATTTTCCGCCATTTTTGGTAGTTTTTCTTCACCCGAGGAAAAACTTTTGAGAATTCGAAAAATGATCTAAATTAAGTACCAACGAGCAGGACACTATTTAGACTTTTGCCGTTCCTAGGCAACGTAATTTTGTCGTCTCATACCTCTTCAAAAATATGAACACTTAAAAGACTTTTTTTAAGTAAAACAGAAATAGTCAAATAGAAAAAAAAATGTACCCTTATTTTTATATAAATCTAGGTAGAAATACCTACATAATAAAATCATGAAATGCACAAAATATCGCAGAAATATAAAAAAATATTATATTTAAAACATCAATATTTTTTTTTTATTAAACGTTGACTTATGACACAATGCTGCCTTAATTTATATAAAAAAAAAATATTAGATGAAATTTGATAATAGAGTAAAAATTTGCCGCCCTTTCAAAAATTGCCGGTAGGGGTAATACGGGACCGTTGATACCTCCCCTAAGTACGACCCTGCCAACTAGATGCAACTTGGTACGAAAAGCATACCTTATTTGTCGTAATTGGATGACCATTATTTCTACCCGAAAAAGTGCCATCACCCAATTTTTTAATGGTTTTACAATGATGTTTTTTTTATGTGTTCTTCACACCAAGAACATATTTTTTATCCTTTCGGTAGTAAATTGCATCTACTTGGCACTTTATTTAACTTAATTTTCGAATTTCTCAAAAATGTTGTTCTTTGGGGATGAAAAACTACTAAAAAATGATGGAAAAACAACAAATTTTCGGTTGCCTTGAATTTGATTTTAAATATTTTAAGATAACTAATGCATTTTTAGTGTAAAAGCTTGTACATTTTTTTCAGTATTCTCAAAGGTAGTTTACACACGTGGTAAAATTTTGAAACGGATTATCAGTATAATAAATTGTATTACATTGAATTTCGTTCAGAATCATATTTTTGTAATATCATTTCATTAAAATCTTAATTATAATAAACAACTAATTTCTCCGAAGAGCGAAATGATGAAGTAGGAACTTCCAAAATCGACCTTCCCGCTTATTTTTTGTTATGATTAATAAAATTATAGTTATTTAATTCTATGAATTGATGATAGTTCTTCATGATTTATGAACATGGTAGGTACATGTCAAATAATAAATATACGTTACGTTGTTTAAAATAGTTTTATTATAATATTAACATTAATTTAATATATAAATATGTATACTATTTAAATATTATTTTGTGTATAAAAAATTTTGATATTTTAATGAAATTTGTTTAAAAAAAACTTTCCAGGAAAAAATAGTATACAATTTTAAATAATTCTTAATAATTCTTTAATAGTTCAAAAAAAATATCGCATTTTTACATTTCATATTGAAACCGTTCTTATTGCCACAATCTAAAAACTATTACAAACGGTACTATTATTAAGCATTTTTTTTTTTTTTTTTTTTTTTTTTAATTTTCATTATAATAGTTATTAAGTTTGTAAAGTGAAATAATTATTTCTTCAAATTATACGTCTTGAATTTATCTCTTTAATTTTTAGATTATGTGCGAAACGATGAATATATTGATTTTACAAAGATGTTTTTTTTATTTATTTATTAATTTTTTTTTTTTTGATGTATGAAACATTTTTTCGGATAGAAATAATGGTCCGATTACCACAAGTAGGGTTTGCTTTGAGTAAAAAATGGTGTCTAGTTGGTATTTTATTTAGCTCATTTTTCGAATTTCTCAAAAGTTTTTCCTTGGGAGGGGATAAGCTACCAAAAAAATGGCGATCAAAAAATTAAAAAATTTTTAATTTCGTGATAACTCATTGAGTTTTGATCGTAAGGACTTGAAAATATTTTAAATTTTAACATAAGTGTTTTACATTATAGAAAAAAATTTGATATGATTGGTTGATTTTTTGACTAAGAATTGAGCTTTTAACTTTTTTCCAAAAATGTTTAATATTTCCTGTAATTTTTGATTTTTCAATTTGAAAATTTTATCAGAGTCTAATTATATACAATTTAATCATTTTGCAAAATATTTTCAAAATTCAGACTGACAATTTTTTTTATAAGCTTTGAAAGCTAAACAACCGAAAATCAGCAAATTACGGTTTCTGTTATTTTAAATTTATTTATTTCGTGATAACTAATTAGGTTTTGATTGTTGAAACTTGAATTTTTTTTTTTTTTTTGAGTATTAACATAGGTAGAATACAAGTAACGTAAAATTTTGGAATGAATTTTTAGTATAGTATATTGTAATATGTTGAGTTTCGCTCAGAATCGTATTTCTAATGCAATATCATTTCATTCAAATCTTTAGTATAATAAGCCACTTATTTCTCTGAGAACCGAAGGGACGAAGGAGGAACGTCTACAATCGACATTCCCACTTTTTTATAACTTTTGTTTTATTATTTAAGTAAAAAGTACTAAATGTTTTTGAAATTAGTACCTAATTAACCTAATTAATGTTATGTATTAAACATTTTTCATATTTATTGGTATATGAGTATTTCAATTTAATAATATTGTACTTCACCTAAAAATTAATTTTAGGTGTTCAAATTAAACAAACTATTAAATATTATTTAAGTTATTATTATCTATTTTTATTTATATCTTGAATTTAAAATAATTAATAATAATGAAATTATATAAATCATATTTTATACACATAATTAACTATTGGAATCAGGATAGAGGCTAATATAATTATAGTAGTACTATCACTGTACAACTCTACCTTAAATAAATAAAATAATGTGTCATATTCTTCTCGTTTAATAAAGAAAATACTAAACAATAATAATATTGTAATTTATCAAATGAATTCCGAGCGCATATTTAAATTATAACTATTGTTGTTTAATATTTAAAAATATTAAAATGATATATTTATTATACATAAATAATAAATTATTTATTACAAAATTGTTTTATTTAATAACCAACGGACAAGTGTGAATGCAAAAAAAAAACGAATTTTTAACAATTTTGACTATTTTTGTGTTAATAAAAAATTATTATAAATTGTAATGACAAAAATATCAAATGAAATATAAACTCCTCAAATAGTATCATATACACCAGAGGTGAGTCGGGAAAAAAACCATAAAAATTATATAAAAGACAAATAAAACCGGGATCATCTCGTGATAAACCAGCTCAAACTGTTTCCGATGTATATAGTCAAAATAAATTTACTCTCTGATATTATGAATATTTAACCAATATAAGTATTTTTAAATTAAAAATATTTTTTTTTTTTTCTGGAATCGAAAATCGCCTCTCAATTAATCAACCAAAAAAGTAGTACATATTATATTATATTAATAGAATGAAATTTCGTTTCATAACTAAAACGACGACATTGATCGATTGAATATATACGTACATAGTTTGATATGAATTATTTATTTTACTAAATATTTTTAGCAATGATTACTATAGTAGGTATAGAATATAAACTATGACATTAAAAATGTAATTTGGTTTTTAAAATCCATTTCAACACTAAAAAAAAAACATCTTTTATGTTTCTGTCTAGACTAACTATTATTTAATTAAGCGTATATTATATATTATATAATAACGTATATTATTAGGTCGGATTTAAAAATATTTATTTTTTAGGTTTTTTTTTAAGCCAGTCATTCCGATCGATTGCTCTTTGAGGAAATGAGCTATGATAGTTAATTTAAATATTATACGTTAAAGTACACAAGGCTATTATATAGACTCTGTTTTTATAAAATTGCATTATATAAAATCGAGTCAATCAACTGTGTTTAATATGATTTGCGTAAGTTTACTTACTTTGGGTATTTGTACGATTCCAAGATATCTAGTACACTACAATGGTTACACTATAAATAAATTTGATATTTTTTTAACATGCTGATTTATAGTAACAAAATCACTTAAATTAACAAAAGAAAATTGGTTTTATAAAAAGTTATTTTATATTATTTTAATATAAATACAAGTACTACAACCGTTTTATCCTGATAAAATAGAATAACCTAGTAAGAATGTTTTTATAGCTAAATAATATTCGATATTTTAAAACTAATTATAACAAAAATGTTCACAAATTATTAAAAAATCTGTTTTTTCCCTCGTTAATTATATTCACTTGGGTACATAATCAAAAATACCAATAATAATTGTCGTAATCAATAATTCTATAATTATAAAAGTATAAAATCAATATTTCAAAAAGTATCAAAATGGTAATTATCAAATATTTTATACTCATACGCTACTAAAGTATATATATTGATGTAGGTATTGAAATCATATCCTATTCATGCGACTTTGGATTACAACTCACAACCAATAAATATTAATTTTTATGGTAGGTTTTAATATTTTAAGTCACAACCAACGTATTGTAACCGTAATACATAAACATTGTCGAACATAAAAATGGTCTCGTATTTTACAGTAAAAAAATCGTAACCGGTTAGATTAGAAACTATACAAATAGAAGTATTAACAAAATTTTTACTTCGTTTAAGATAGCATAAGAATTATATAAAAAAAACTAACTGGTTTTTATATCAATATCGTTTAGATCATCTCGCGGTTAAAACCGACATTGTCAAACTGCTGGACGAGGATAACCAACGTTTTTGTTATCATAGTCAGATAAAAGATAACAAGCTCTTACTGTCAACTTTATAGTTCGTTTTGGCCAAGTTACGCCAAGTCTGGAAGTACACTCGATAGGTAATCTTTTTTTTCCATTCATGGTAACTTCTACGTACTGGATATATATCATAATATACATATTATAATTTATTTTATTTTACAAGTAGGTATATTTAAATTTAAAACATAAATTTATATACTATGGGCCCTGCAAACGTAAGTTACATTTCGAAAATAAATTGATAAATGTGGTAAAATTCGTGAAGGCGAGTATTATGTATCATAGTGTATGACTTACGGTATAGTGATTATTTTAATTTTTATAAAATATTTTTTAATCCCACAATCTGTAAGTACTCTGCGATCTGCGGAAATAAAATTTAACTTAAAAAAACACATCCAGTTAAATTTCAGATTTATCGTTATAAATCAATTTACCCAAATGTTACCTACATTTCGAATATCCATTTTATTGAAGATGTAAAAAATAATACTTTGATCATGAACAAGTTTAACGCACGTAATGTTCATAGTGCAACTCAAACATTTCAAATTAATTATTGTTATGTCAATGTCATTTGATCGAAACGAATAATAGGTAATTCAATGAACACAATATGCCAATATTATACAACTGTAAATCGGCTAAATTGAAATATGTAAAAAATTCAATACGAGTATTATATTATCATCATGATTATTAAGTACCGTTTATTAACGTCAAACTATATACGTTATTTTCATTAAATAGTATGTCAGTAAAACAATATTATTAGGTTAGTTAACTTTTCGTCAAATGTACAATATACGTATGTTTGACTAGAAATTATATTATTTCATAATATGGAATATAATAATATGTTTCATGCGTTTAGTAAAAATAACATCGCCTATTTTAATTCGGTATATCATCTATCTTTTTTTAGTGACAACTTTTACGATATTCATTTTATTCGTATACCTACTTTAAATTTATATCCTTTTCAGAATCTAAAGTTGAATTCTATTGGGTAATATTGTAAATTAGTGTCTGATAGGTACTATTATACATTTATACGTCATATTTTCTTTGTACATAATTCAGAATAAATAAAAAAATGATACAATGATTATAAATATAATTTACAAGTGTAAATTATTTATTATAATACTTTTGATCAGAGTTGGTCAGAACATTTAAAAATGTATATTATAATAAAGTAATACGATAATATTTCACACTGTTAATATAATTATATTTAGTAAGTGCAATAAAAAAAAATTAAATTCTTAAGTCTTTAACAAATGTATTTATAATTTGTTCACTACCACCTATCAGTTTAACCATATAATATTACATCGAGTTAATTAGTTTTCCTAATATACCTAATAATATTGCAACTTAATTTAATATTTAAATTTTAAAAAACGGCTAGTCTCGTGCATCATATTGTATGTTTATATATAAATTATAAATGCACTTATAAATTACAATTGAGAGTAAGAAAGAGTTAGTTCTTAAATGTATCTTTTATAGAATTTACAAGTAATTATCGTTGTATATCAAAAACTATTAAGAGAAGTAACATTATTAGTTATACAGTTTTCCCAAAATTCATTAGACTTTTGCAATTACAAGTTACGATACCGCTTATGTATAGCATACTTATGTACAGAAAAAAAGGAAAGAAACTTCAAATACATATAACTTATAAGACACTACTTGTATTACTAAAAGTTTAAAATACATCCACTATGAGCTGGAACGCAGTTTAAACTCGCCACTACTTACATCATATTAATATAATACAATTTATATTAAACATTTTAATTGATAATACATTTTAGTTTTGATGGGTATAAATTGTAATTGTTTCGTGCGAGTTTACACAAAATATAAATTAAGACTATTTTGAATGTGTAATTAACAATTCATAATAGATTTCAACTTTTTTATGCGAAAAACTATTCCATATTTTAAAACTTAAATTTTTAATTTAATTTAATTTTTCGACAGGAAATTTGTCAAAAATGTTAATATCTACGTAGACGTTTTAAATAATTATATCGAAGTGCCGAATAATAGAACTTAGTAAAACAACAACACAAAATATTATTATATTTATTTATCAATATTTGTGTGAATAATTGAAATAGTTTGTTAGAAATGACGTACTAACACTATATCATAATCGGTAAGAACATATTTAGAACAATGCGTTTTACTGTTTCGCCATAAGTGTTGAGTTCTTGACAGAGGTGGCGTGAAACAGAAACATTCCTTTATCTCGTCGTCATTTCCGCCCCTCTTCAAAAACTTTAAATGGCCGTAGCTCGAGAGTGACTCGTTCAAAATATGATTGTGATAATCCCAAGAGATTCATAAACATGAGACCAAGTGTAAACCGCAGTCAAAAATAGCGGTTTCCATTTGTAATTCAAAAGTTAGTATCGCCACTGAACGTCTCTTAAGGAACGAAAATATTTTACTACGCTAAAATGTGGCCTTCGATACCCATGGGCATACCCACGTAGTTGACTAGGAATATTTCCAAATGCCGAAACAAAAAATTACAGTAAACGCATTCGTATAAGACGTCATACTATATATATATATATATGGAATTACGCTGAAATTTAAAACACACATATCATATAGTTGAAACATAACGTGCACGACTTATTATTATTGCTAAACTCGTATAACCATAATGTTATTGCCTGTTCGTGGCAAATGTGATATAAATACTAACCTAACCAAAATACATATCAGATTCAATGCTCTTAGATGACAGAAATAATCGAAATATATTTCAAGAGTAAAATAATATGCACGAATGGGGTAATAGGTTGACAATAGAAAAATAAATGTAAACAAATTCTTAAAATATTCTGGTATTTACTAACCGGTAAAAGAAAAAAAAGACTTAATCGTGTTAATAATATTGTTATGTAGTAGAATAACCATTTTATGAATTGGCAGCGCCTAACCTAACCTAGCGCGCACAAAACCCGTTTGCAATATTCTCGTAACGTTCATCAATCTTTATACGTAATATAATGGTTCAGAGAATATTATTTTGTCATATACTCATATAGACAGAATGTTGAACTTGAGGGGATTGCAAATAAATAATAATAATAAAATATATAAATAAGGTTTTATTTCCCTCAAACAGAAACGCAACGTATAAAAAGCTCCGATGTTTCTACCGTCTCTAAATACGCAATAACGTTTGCGATATGCACGCATTGTGTTATTAAATTGAATGGCAACGAATGTTATTTGACATATTTTTTGTAATTTACTTTCGGTATGAATGCTTTTTTGTTGAAATACACATCGGAATATGAGTAGGTAAGAGATATTATAATATAGGTGTAATATGAAAATATTCTGTCGAACGAAGACGGATAAAATTTAGTGATTTAAATACGACTTATATTGTAGGTATTCCTACAATCTCCGAGCGGAGATAATGTAGCTTTTTGATGTAAAATGTCATCAATTCATCATAACATAACGTAATAATCGCGAGCTTGGTTTCTATTTTAAATCTGTGTGCGCTGTTAAAAAATCAAATTAAATCAATTTAGGACTTCCTATAAATGTTCGTGTGTGTATGCTTACCGGTAATCATTAACCTAACCATAGGTAATAGCGAGTCGTCAAGTCGATAAAATACTAACACAAAATGTACAAAATAATCGTGCATCGAAAACGGGCACAATATTATTAGTTATATTATATTACATAGATACCTTCGGAAATGTTTTTAATTTGGTATTTTCGTTTCAGACGATGATGTATTTGTTGGACAGTTTCATTTTTACGTGCAGATGCACATCTATATACGTGTTATAATATACCAGTCTCCGAATTTCATATTCTATACGACCCCTGTGGGAAAAGTTCCCCGAGATAATGAAAACTCATGTGTCCGCGAAAAAACGACTGTCTTGAAAAACACGTGCGAGAAAATTAAATACAGTATTTAATCATTTCATGGAACAGAATTTATTTCTAAAAATAAACTTATTAAACAACAAAATAATAAATAAAAATGTTTTATTACCGTTAGGCAATTCAAAGACTTGCACGGACATAAAACTTTAAAAAACGACATGAATATAATATGTGAGCGCGTTCTGACAATAATTATTAATAACAAAAAATTTAAAACCACGTTACTAAATCATCATTAAAAACAAATGCAAGAAAGGGTTGACCTATTTTAAATTTAATATTATGGTGAGATCAAGAAAGTTTTAAATCCATTTAATGAAAGAAATATTTATATTTCAATCTTGGTTTTAATACAATTATTAAATGTTAGCTTATGAATGCCATATATAAAGATTTCCTCAAGGTATATACTTATAGGTACTCAATTTTTTTTAAAACTTTTATTTAAAAGTTAACATAAAAAAAAAATGTGCAGAATTACTTTTAATCATTCTTGTAGAAAAATTCCACTAAAGTTTTTTCTTTTATTTATTAACACACCTTATTAATTTTGTTTAATGTATTTTATTATAATTATATATAATATATCTAACTATTTAAGATTAAATTGTATATAAAACTATTTGAAGATAAAATTTTCTCTCCTAAAGTATTGACTTTTTTAATATTTTAAAAAGAATAAAAAAACATTGTCCCTACATACATTTGATACAATATATTTTTATAACTATATTCATAAAATAAATGTAGGTAACATTAATATAAAAACAAATAGTTTTATTTTGAATTGAATTACCATATCAGTATTATATTGAAAGATTTGTTATTTGAAAAACAAATTATTAATGGAAGTATAATATTATACAACCTAGGTCCTAGAGTTCTTCAGGACAAAATAAAACGATATTAAAATATAATAACAATAATAATACTCATTCAAACAATATTATTCAAATTTATAAATAACTTAAAAAGGTCAAACGCAACATGATAATAATATTTAAAAAAATACGGGAAGTCGATTCTGGGTGTTCCTCCTTCGTACCTTCGGTCCTTGAAGAAATTAATAGAGGCATGTTACTGTGATAAATTAAATACAATGATTTTGATGGCATGCTATGAATACGATATAAAAAAAAATTATTGTCAGTGAAACTCAATCAGATATAATGTTAATATTTATTTTTATAAATGTTTTTAAATATCAAATAATGTGCAACAGAAAAATTTGTTATCATAAAATAATGAAATTCAAGTTTGTCAAAAATGCAGATACCCAAAAAGGGTGCGTTTTTCATATGCCATTAAAGTATTTTTCTGTTTCATTAGAAAAATATTGAGAATTTAAAAAATATGACTTACATAAAGTACCAATTGAATAAAATTTTTTGGCGATAGCATACCCTACTTGTAATAATTGGATCATTATTTTTATCCGAAAAAAGTGTCTTCAAGAATTTAAAAACAGAAAAATAAAAATCGAATGTGAAATCTTAAAATTTTAAAAAGAAAATAGTTGTTGCTTACGAATTTTAAAATTTGTTGTATGTATATTGAAACGTATGTCGTAATTCACTTATAAAATTTCGAAAATAACTATATTTTTAGAAAAAATATGTTAATGTTCTATATTTCGACATAATATAATCGATGTAACCGTTCCGAAAATTGGAATTTATAGAATACATTTTCAATATTTAAATAAATGTTTAAGTCGCTACGTTTAAAACTGCTTCAGTTATTATGAAATATTTAAATACAATTAGTCGAAACTACAGTTTCCATTAATTTTGCCAGTTTTCCGTAATTTTATGATAGATTTTCTTCTACCAAAAAAGAATTTAGAGAAATTCAAGAAACGAGTTAAATAAATAACTAATTATATGGAATTTTCTACCGAAATCATATCTTATTCGTTGTAATGGGACCAATGTTTCTACCCGAAATGAATAAAAAACACGCATCATTGTGAAACTAATTAACTACTAAATTTCACTTCACTCAAAATCTAAAAGTATGATTATCACATATTAAGTACTCAAAACTGTTAAAATATCACCAAGAAAATGTTTCATTATCAATTTTTGCATTATATGTTTACATTCACAATTTCATGTTGTGCATACGACGACTAACGTTGTGCTGCAACACAATAAATCAAATTTAAAAGTTTTTTGTGTTTCCATTTACTCAAACATGGTACGCACCATATTATAATAGCTACTCATATTATTATTATTATTATTACCTTATTACCGATACTATCTCAATACGATTTAATACATCCATCACACGTATACCTAACTATATCACATAAATTTGATTTATCTGCTGTAAATCGGATCGTAGTCAAATGCAATTATGTATAACGATTGATAATATTGCAATGTAATAAATAATAATATACCTATTAGATATGTTGTGTAATATTTTTCTAATATAATAACAAAAACAATCTAAATTGATTATTCTGCGTTACAAAATTATATATTGTTTAAGTAAAAATAATTTTATAAACATATTGTAAATTTTTGTTTTATATACACGTAATTCGCTATTTTGATCGATAATTCTAATGAAGGTATAATATACGCCGTTTATTATTCAGAAATATTTAAACAATTAACTATAATCGGTTATGGATTATTAATTTAATCTAGTATAAGTATATTTATTATTGATCGTTTGGAAAATTATTATCTTATATCATTGTCATATTTTCCTTTAATTTCTCTAGAATGTAAAATGAATAGGTATATTCATTCAAATGTATTTTTTAACAATGAAATAAAGGTAAAATTATGAATAGAAAATGTTAGATTAGGGATTGGTAAGTCGTATTTGTATTAAAGTAATTTAATTTTGCAACCATAAATTATATTGCGTTGAAATAGGGTTTTAATCTGTGAATCTTAATGAATATATATATTTTTAATTTAAATAACATCAATGTACAAACACGGATCTACCACGCATTGATAAGTATCTAAAGCATATTATGTGTTTTAAATGTAAATTTAAAGTTCAAATATACACCATAACGAACTCATTCATTGGAATTTTAGCATTTATGGAATAATATCGTCTTAAAAATCATGCACAAAAGTTATTTTCATTTTAAAACGCAGCAAATAAATCGCTTTTAAAATGGGTTTGATATATTTTGAGTATTATTTATCCATTATTTATTTATCTCTAAAAAAAAATAACTTTTTTTTATTATAAAATAAATAAAAACGTGCAAAAATGAGAATTAATATTTACATTCATTATAACACCAGAAAAAAACGCAATTTCCCATAATATATAATTCCAAACACTATTTAAAATACACTATTGACTATATTATATGGATATTAAATATAGCAGTTAATTAAATATTATAAATTTAAAATAAAATACATACTTTTTAAAACTGTTTTGCAATATGATAATATAAAACAGTCTATTTATTTTTGTATATTTTAAGTAACCTAAAACCTAGTTTTATAATGGAATAACTTGAATATAATGAAAAATTAATTGTGTTAAAAATAATTAATCTGTCTAGCGTTTTATAATGGTGTATTATATTATACTGTTATACAGTGGCATAAAAGACCAAAAACAAGCATCATGTCGGGTAATTACTCTATAGTTAAGGGTGAAGAGTAACCAGGATTTGAAAACGAACTCCACAATAAATTTTAAAACACTTTGAGTATAAGACGTTGCTAGTTATTTAGTACCTACACATTTATAAGAGACAAATCGTAATGTTTGATATATCTAAAATTGTTAGCGACAGTAATTAGAAAAATAAATATTTTTTACTGAGCCTTTTTTTCATTTTGGTACAGATTTAAGAATATAAACGATAACGTTATCGATTTCGATTCTAATTTGATGTAAAAACGATATAAATTAGCATAAGAAATTAATAACAGATTTTTGAAATGTCAACAGATAGGTACTGTTTAAAATTCCTTTAGTACCGTTTCAATAGCATAATATCTAAATAATCAATTATAGTCCCAAAACGTGTTTTTGGTGTATTAATTTTATAGTAGGTACAAGTTTACGGTCAAATTTTTATTCTTTACGAGTTTAAATTAATACACATATAAATAAATCATAATTTATTTTAATTATCCATTTATTTCAAATAAATTTTAACTTTATATAATGTCTAGGTAAGCTTTAAATGTATATATATTTATAATATGTTAAATATTTAGGTGCACAAATAGAAAATTTCATTAAAATTTAGAATATGCAAATGCAATATTACTCGTACATACAGAATATTAAATAGCATATCATTTTATTAAAAATCTGTATAATATTTTATATGTTTAAAAATAAAATTTAGTTATATTTTAAATTAATGTAAAATAAATATTAAAATAATATCTGCGAATAATATTGAATCAAGAAAAAACTTTTAATATGTAACATAATAAAGTAAAGTTAGAATCTAATTATTAATTCTTATTTAGAATAAAACACAAATTTAATAATAGTTTACTTTTATCATAAAATATTCAAAAATTTCAATTAGTTATATAGTAGTAAAAAAAAACTACTATAATGACAGGATGTCATTACTAATTGTTGTATTCCATGCGATTAGGTAACCGTAAAACTCGTAAAATATCGCATTATATCGATTTCAGTAACTCGAGTAGTTAATTTAATTTAAACTACATACATCTACTTGCATAATCCTATTTTAATCAAATATATCAATTATAACCATACACTCTCCGGTGAAACCATTAGGCAATTAAGAATAAATATACTCTTATTTATTTTTATTATTCTTTAAAACGAAATATAACGACACGCATTTAAATATATTTTTCCTAACTCGATTAAGCAATTTTTTTTCAAATAACTATTAAAAAAACGATAAAATTCTTCTTAAATACAAGTACGGTCAAAAGTCGCGTGACAGATTTTCCTTGTGACCAACCCTTAAATTTCCGTGTCCGATTGTCGGTGACCAATCGGTCCGCGCCTAATTGTCGTACATCCGTCGGAGACAATATAATATACGCAGTCGTGTCGTATCGCAATGGCAATTTTGAAGTTTAACAAGTATTATCGGTACGAAACGGTCAAAATGTCAAAAGTATTTATCTATAATTGCAGTTGTAACACCGCCAAACAAATAGTAGCGTAATATAAACAATAGTATAAGAGGAGGAAAAAAAAACCAATATCTTTCCTCCAAATCGTCTGTTCTGTTACTGCGGTCGAAAATATAGTAACAATAAACACATCTGTATACCATGTTCGATGGCTGTGACAGTGGTTAGACCGTGCATTTTTGACCGGACCGAACTATCGAGAAAAAACTTTTATAATATTACGCCAGCTGACGCGTTTACGATTTACAATGACCTGTAAAATTGTCGACCGCACGCCACTATAGAGTGTACCGTCATCGCCGTCGTCGTCGCGTGTACTGTATACAATTTCTGGTCGAATTTTTCAATCGGTTTTTGCCGATTTAATATGCAAGTTTTCCCAAACCGATTTAATTTTAACGATATTTTCGACGCGTTTTCCCGGATGACATAAGAATGGAACGACGACGGACGTAGTCGATGAACCGTTGTATTGTATTATAATCTAACGTCAACTTAATCCGATTATTACTTGGACGCATAATAAATTATCAATGTGGAAAATTAGACTGTCTACACCAGAGGTGGCCAACCTGCGGTAAATTTGATGCTTTTGAATGACACACTAGGGTCAAATGAAAGAAATTTAAACTAATAAATAAACTATTATATTGTAAATGATATGTAAATAATAATTTTCTTTGGCACATCGCAATTTTTTAAAATTTTTATTTGACACATTATGGAAAAAGGTTGACCACCCCTGGTCCACGCCGTATCGAAATTGCAAATTTATCGAAAAGTTATCGCGTCTAGGTGAATTTAAGTTTGGTATACAGGGTTCCCTGCTTCTAGTTCTATTTACTAATTGTAATGTTTCCACCGAAAATTAAAATTTTTGAATGCAGTGTTTTTTTTAAAATTATTATTTAGGCAATGGGCTATAATAGTATCTCTATTATATGTTTAATTATATGTTTAGTTTTAAACTTCTAGTAAAAAAATTTTAAAATTACTTTTCATTATTTAAGTTATGTAAAATTTGAATATATAGCCAGTTTTAAAAGTATGTTGCGAAAACATTGATCTGTTGGTTTTTAAAAATGTTTTTCATTTATTGAAAAAATCATATTTCTAACGTCATTTATTGTAAGTATGTATTATTATCTATTATACTATGGAATGTAAAATTATTATTATTTTTAGTTATCAATATTTCTCGAGAAATTACCATCGATCACGTAGCTACAACTATTTAATATTGTATCATTTACTTATCATAATAATGGATAATGATATTATTAATTTTACATTCCAAGATATAGGTAATAGATTAATTAATTACAAAAAATGACAGGAGAACTAATTTTTTTCAATAAATAAAAAATATTTATAATAATTAAAATCTTAATGAAAATAGAAGGTCAACACATCAAAATGTTCATAAAAATATACTCTTTAATCTTCCAATTGTATGTAACTTAAAATTTAAAAGTTATTCTATTTAAATTTTTTAGTAGACGTTTAGAATTAAAAAATAATAGAGGTGATATTATAAAATTTTAGAAAACAATTATTTTTTCGCGGAGATATTGCAATTAGGTAATATATATGGGATACCCTGTATAAAACGTGTGTATTTTCGCCAAAAATATAAATTAATTTCCAACTCTCAATACGTTTTTTTATTATTACATCAATATATATCCGATTTGATCGAATTCTTTAACGGCTTATTTCTTAAGTTACTTTAAAATACTGTAGACTTGTATATTACATTCTTCTTACCGTATTATAATCTGCATATTCAAATAGAACTACCATTTATGACTACCATTACAAAATGGGGTATTATTTTGAAAATTCAATGAAGAAAACTGCATATGAATTGGTGAAAATAATTAAATTAACGTTTTATCGTATAATTACCGTTTTTATTTCGTGGTGTTCAATAATATTGTTAACAAATCATTTATATTTGTAGTTTCAGTGTAGAATTAACATAATTTAAAATAAATTAGAAGATATTTCAAGTATAAAATCATAGATAAATTTTGTATTAACAGAATTAGTTAAGATTTAGTTAGTACCTAAATAATTAATAGTTGTATTTAATTAAAAAAAGATTGATTTTAAAATCAATTAAGTTATTTACAAATTTTTAAAAATAATACTTAATACTTAATAAAAATTAAGTAATAAATGTTAACATTAACTTTAATTTTATATCTGGATAACGAATATAGTACCAGTTTCTCATTAAGAGGTTGGGTGCAAAATCATATATATCGTATAAATGATATTTTACTGAATAGTACTATTTAATCTAACAAAGTACAAAGATATAGTAGAAATAAAATAAAACAAACATAAAACAATAGTTACTATATTTCATTGACAATTTATCTTAATCAATTAATTCAACATAAATTGCATAGAATAATATCGAAAAAAAAGTAATAGGTATTTTTATAGGCACGATTCTGATTGAATTCGACATTAATTTATCATGGACTGTTTTTCTACACATTTAAATTTTATTAAATTAATTATTGATAAGTCTGTAATAATCGGCATTGTCTATTAAACAATAGACATTTTGCATAATTGTGCAATTCAAACCTATACATATACCTACGTTTAATCGTTGGGATTATTTTAAAGATATTAAATAATCTTTGGCTTCGTCTGTGCATAAATTTTATTGTGCAATGTCTACGAAGTATTATAAGATTTAATCATATTATGATATTAATAATTATGGCGAATAATTAACAATACATTTATTTTATTTTTAATAATTATTTTATTTTATAATAGACAGTGAATAAAGAATCAATGTGTAGTACCTATAGTTTTATTTTTCCAAAGTCAGTTTAAAATAATTACTTTTTTCCTAAAATAAATAATGTTCGGTTAATTATAAATCAATTTCAAACTAATTAATACACATAGAAATACATAGGTACACTAAAACATAAGATTTAAAAATTCATTTTAGATTCTGAGAAAAATGAGGAATGTATTGGTTTTACAAAGATGTCTTTTTTTATGTGTGGAAACATGTTTACAAGTATAAATAATAGTCCGATTACTATATAGATATAGTATTCCCTCTGTAGAAAATTGCATCTACTTGGTACTTTAAATGCTCATTATTGGAATTTCTCAATAGTTTTTTCTTGGGATAAGAAAAACTACCAAAGAAAAGTAGGAATCCAATAATTTTTCTGAGAACCAAAGGGACGAAGGAAAAACATCAAGGAATGACTTCCCCGTTTTTTTACATTTGGAAAACATAAACAAACATAATTTTGATTAATGTTCTTTTCATAATATATTTCGCACAGATAAATTGAGTACTTTCAAATTACCTAATAAGTCAATTCGTAAGTAATCACTTAAATATTATTATATTATTAATATACGTATACACTACTCGTATACTCGTGTAAGTGTATCTACGTGTATGATCGAAAATGTCTGTGATGTACATACAATATAAATTATGTTATTATATTACCAATGACGAGAAAAATGATTTATTATATTTTATTTTTTAAAAAAGAATATATTGTAAAAATAAATAAGTCTGTAGTGCCTGTAGTTTGGAAACTATACAGAAGTTTTTATATTCTCTTTTTTAACAATATTATTCGAAGACTACATTTATATTGATATATATATATATATATATATATATGATAATACTATATAATTTTTTATATTGTTTGTATCTTTTAAAATAATATGAAAAATTTTAAAATTTTAAAAGGTTAAATGCTAATAATTATTTAATTAATATTAATTCGGTTTATATACCATACGTAACTAATAAATTTAAATAAATGACTTAAAATTATTATCTTAACAAAATATTATAAAGTAATTTGTCTTATTTTTGTTAAAATAATTTAAAAAATAAAACTCATCAATTTCATGAGCAATAAAATAATAAATTGTAAAATATTTAAATGACATACGATTTAAAACTTTTTATTTTCATCTCTCAATATATTGAAAAACAAACATAATTCTATATTGTAATGTATTTTTTAATATATTATTATTAGGTATTATATTAGTATCATATTTAATAATATATTGATTGGTATTATCGTTACATATTCAAAATCATCACGTGTATGAATAATTTTCGTCAAATTAAATAATTTCCGCTTAATTAAGTTGAATAGTGTAAACTCTATACTAAAATTTACATTGTAAAGTATTATATTATAATAAAACCGTTATTTGGTTTTATATGATACAGTTGAATGTAGAACTATCATTAAGTTTAAAATATTATAAAACCTATTATATTTTCTCATATTTTAATAATAGTCTAGAAAAACAATTACCTGGAATGAGTGTTTGAAAGAAAATACCGACTGCCAATATCGAAGGTAACATAGCCACAGTTGAAATCATTCAAGAATCTGAAATAAAATGTTAATTTTAAATTAATTAAAGCCAAAAATATTAGGGTTACATAAATTTAAAATTAATTTAGGTTACAATTTATCGGTTTGATCTATTATTATATATCTATTATTATTATCTACTATTATTTTCAATATATTATATATCTAGTATTCGAATTTCGTAATCACACGTTTTTCGGCTGGCACATCATCGTGAATTAACGTTTAATAAAATGCGATGTTTTAGATAACAACATAAAAAATACTACGAAATAAAATAAAATACTTTATCGTAATAGTTTCATTTTTTTTCACCGGTATTTTTCGTAAAACGTTATTTACAATAAATATTCGATACACATAAAATGCATATTTGTCTGTGCCAACCCCATTTTTCCCGCGAGTGCTGCAGTAGAGGGCGTAAGTATAACGAGGAACACATACCCACACATAAATACATATAAATATAATATAGATATATAAAAAGTTATAATAGTATATATTATGTTTCTTGATAAAAAAAAAAGATCTTTTGACATCGTAAAATTGAAAACGCAAGACAAAACCCGACGGGAAAAAAGTCTCACATTTGTATTTACTTTATATATTATATAATATATATCCACTGGATACGAGTTAAAAGAGCATATTATTACAAACGACAGTGACATCGGTCGCACACCATTTTTCCCTCGGGCCAAATCGTAAGTAATCACTTTAATTATTATATATTATCACGTAATGTATATATACAGCCGAAAGTGTCTGTGATGTATTGGTAAAATTCCAAAGCTACTAATAAGTAATAATATTATTATTAGGTTGCCAACGATGAAAAAAAATATTTATTAGATAGGTATGTATTATTTTTAGTCAAATTAAAATATTAAAGATAACCAGAGTCTTTCTTTCCGTTTTTTATTGTTAAAAACAACAATAATTATTTAGATTTTTCAAAATTAAAAATACACACCTGAAAAAAATAGAAGTGCACAAAAAATTAACCTAACCCAACATAGTTGAATTAAAGGTATTAAATTACCATTTTTTTTACCATTGTTTGTAAAAACAAATAACTTAAACCATTTTCTAATAGAATAAAATGTACCTACTAAACAGTAAACATTTTTAAATGTCAAATTCGTGGATTACATTAATTATTAATAAAGGCATACATGCGACATAAACAATTTATGTAAACAAAATAAATTTAAAAATCGATACATGACGAAATATAATAAAAAACTATGTTAGACCAGACTCTGATAGGCTCAGTGAGTTAACGTGCGGAAAATTTTTGATAGATCAGTAAATAAACAACAAACAAAGGACAAGGGTTAAAAATAATTGAAAATTAAAATTTTAATATCGTATACACCGATTGTCCTAAAAAATACATTTTGCTAGAAAATATTAGATACTTTTAAATGATAAAACTAAATATTGATGGCACGGTAAAATATCAAAATCTTAGTGAGTTCTTTTCACCCTACCAGACCCTGTGTTATTTTATGTATACATTTTATTTCTATACGCACTTATGCAATGTCTAAAACGGATGGAATTAATTATCATTTTTTTATTGACCAGTTTAATTAATAAAAAATAAATAGAATAGAAAGATTTACTTGGAGATATCAGGTGACATGGTGTGAATGTACGAGAGGTAGAAGATCGAGATCTAATTAGGTGTTGGACTAAGGTAACCAACATATGGTTGAGTGTGTAATGCAAAGTAAAACAAAAATAAATTTATAATATTACTACTTAACTAGGAGATGCATGCAATCAGTGGCGTGGTCAACTTATAATTATCCAAAGGTAATATTGAACTATTCACCGATTCGCATTTACATGTTTAAACAACAAGACAACGATCGCATCTCGATAGGAAACGTCATTGAAACCGTGTTATCTGTATACCTAAGAGTATCTTGATAAAAAAATATTTATAAATACAATTAGGTACCTACCTACATATTTCATCGTATGTAGTATATCAAATTATCACTATAGGAATTCACTACTTAGATTTTGAAAAACTCAGTCACAACCACCAGTCGAGTATCCCCTTTGTAGCATCGCCACACCACTGGCAAAATGAATTCTTATTTGAAGACGGAACACTCTGTATACATACATTGTATTATGTACGACAGTATCTGCAATTGCAACCGTCTAATAACAAAATCTCTGGGGAGCAATGTAACGGAAACCGAGGAAGAAAAGCAAACACCGCGCGATCAAGTTGTAATATATATATATATTTATACCACACTCGAAGAGAACAATTCTTACTCCGCGTCTGCGTTATGACATATTGCTATCGGATAAAATTACCGCTTTATTTTGTTTTTATTTATATTTTTCATATTTTCTTCCGTGGTATTATTTTTCTTGTTTTTCTCAACGCAAATCTAATGCGCGTATCTTTTTTTTCCACCCCCGGATGATCTAAGACGTTTAAAGTGTTTCAACATGTTATATGATATTATTATTATTATGCAGACATGAATATGACTTCGCTGAGATTGGTCTATTATAATATCATACTGTTTTTTTATTATTGAAAAAGAAAATCTACTTAACGTATGCCTAACGTTTCGTATCGACAGTATATAATATTAAAATATAATAAAAACAATAATATAATAATAATCAAATTCATTTCATTTTTATTATTTTAAGAAACTTATTTATCGGCCACAGGAACACTTTTTTGTAGTTCAACCGTTTTGAGAAAAAAGAATAGATATGTATTTCTTACCTCATCTAGATTTTTATCTAATTTGCCAACCGGTTTGATAACAAATTGTTCGGAGAATTTGAGTCGAACATTAATAATCTCCGCATTGAATTAATATTAATATTCGGCTATACGAACATATTCAACAATGTTTTTTTTTTTATTTTATTTTTTATTTATTATTTTCATAATTAGACAAAATTGACAATTTGACAATTTTTCTATCCAATGAATTTATAGTTATGTCCTAGCCATCATACACAAGTTATGCAGAAACAGATTTACGCTATAAATAATTCATACTCTAAAACGGCTTAAACACAATCACGTTTTGTATTGCTGTAATAGTATGTAAAAAAATGCGTCCTATGTATAAATGTGTTTATAGTATTTTAAGAATAATTATAATTTGTTGAACCAGGTGATTTATTAGAAATATCAACTTAGACATAAAATCCATTGTTACAGGGAATCATTTTTGCGGTCAGGTTATTCGTTAAGTATTAAATTATAAAAATTATACTTTATAAGTGCTCTCACAAAATTTGGTAACGCCCTGGTTACTAGAGTAAGTCATATAATCTGATAAAGGTTAAAGTAATAAGCTGAGTGATAATGCATTCTCGGCTAACTAAAATTATATGTTACAACAGTGTTGCAAACAAGATACTTAGGGGAGAGAACGTGACGGAACATTGTGAAACCAGACCTTAAAAAGGTAAAAAGTAAATAAAGTATACACATCCATTATAATAAATTTCGTATTAATTCAAAAATGTTGAATAAAATATAATGATAATGTTTTTTAATAACGATTTTATTATTATTATTCCAATTAATTATTCTTGACATGAATAATTCATTTTCCTTGGGTATCACTCAGGTATTATGATTATTATAAACAATAATTAAAAATGCAGTAAACAAAATAAACCAATAGCATTATGTTGAATTAACATTATTTTTCTTTTTGAAGCAAATTGTTAATTAAAATTAATTTAGTCTAATAGGTATCTATTTAATAAGCTAATGTATTAAAAGTGTATAGTAAACCACAGATTCCTTCAAAATATCCGCATATATATCTCAAAACAAAATATATTTGAATAATTATTATGAAAATAAAAAAAAAGTGGGAATGTCGATTTTAGGCGTTCCTCCTTCGTCCCTTCGGTCCACAGAGAAATTAGTGGTTTATTATAATTAAGATTTGAATGCAATAATATTGCATTAGAAAATACGATTCTGAGCGAAACTCAATATATTACAATACACTATACTAATAATTCATTCCAAAATTTCACCTCACTTGTATACTTTCCATGTTAATAATCAAAAAAAATTGTAAGTCCTAAGCGATCAACACTCAATTAGTTATCACGAAATTACAATATTTAAAATAACAGAAACCGTAATTTTGCCGATTTTCCGCCATTTTTTGGTAGTTTTTCCCCTTCCAAGGAAAAACTTTTGAGAAATTCGAAAAATGAGCTAAGTATAGTACCAACTAGACACGTTTTTATACCGAAAGCATACCCTACTTGTGATAATCGGATCATTATTTCTATCCGAAAAAGTGTTTCCATACATCAAAAAAAAAAAAATATATAACATTCAATTTTACTAAAAATATTCAAATTTTAGAGGCTTATAAAAAAAATTGTCAGTCACGATTTTCAAAATATTTTGAAAAAAGATTAAGTAGTATATGATTATACTTCGAAAAAATTTTCAAAGCAATAAACCAAAAATTGTCGGAAATATTAAACATTTTTAGAAAAAAGTTCAAAGTTCTATACTTGGCCAAATAGTGAACCGATCCGTTCCAAAATTGTACCACACTTATATATTATCTATATTAATACTAAAAAAAATTTCAAGTCTCTACGATCAAAACCTAATTAGTTATCACGAAATTAAAAAAATTAAATTAACAGAATCCGTAAGTTTGCCGATTTTCCGCCACTTTTTGGTAGTTTTTCCTCTCCCAAGGAAAAACTTTTGAGAAATTCGAAAAATGAGCTAAATAAAGTACCAACTAGTCACAATTTACTACCGAAAGCATACCCTACTTGTGGTAATCGGACTATTATTTCTACCCAAAAATGTGTCTTTATACATAAAAAAAAGAAAACATCTTTGTAAAACCAATACATTCTTCGCTTTACTCAGAATCTAAAATATATATTTACTTGAGCGTAGTATAATGTACACAATTAAATTGAATTACACAAAAGATCTATGAACCAAAGTTGAGTTGTAATATTAATTATTATAAATTTATATTTTACTGACGTCAGACATTGATCATAACATTTGTGCGGTTATATTTAATAAATTGAGTTTTACGAGCAGCTATTTCTCGTACCTATTTCTCCAATGAAAATACGTTTCGTTTATATCTTTTAAATTTACCTAAAGTCTCCGAATCGAAGTAATTGTATATTATTAATATTTAAAATATTTAGCGGATGGGTAATTTGTTATAATTGATAATAAATTAGGAATAACGAAATAGTTAGATAGTTTGAGACAGACAATAACACAGTTTTTAAATATCAGTATAAACGTATAATAAACTTAATTACTTACATAAATATCAATATTTTTAAAACGATATATTTTTAGAAGAGATTACTCGAAACCATATTATATTTCTGTAAATAACAAATAATTTGTTATCCACAGTACATTTTTGTATTCTTAAATTCAATAAAATTTACTTATATTTTAGTTACCTATATATGTCAATATGATCCAAAAGACTGATTTTTATAAAACAAATTATGAAACTATATATATATTATACTCATATTATTGTGTTGATTTATTTATTTATTTGTATTATTTTATTAAATTACAAATATTTAAAAATAAAATTATGCTAATATAATATAGAAATTAGTAGGTTGTAGGTAGGTAAGGTACATACAATATAATCGCCTTGAGAATTTCAATAATACTTTCGTAATCATAATAGTTTAGTTTAGATCTGACGACGGTTTATATAATTACAAACATTTATTTATTTTTTTTAATACTACTTTGTATTTATCTAAATTAGGTATGATATCATATGTTGTACAATTAATTATAAAATACAATTTTAAAATAATTTACAACAATAATAATCTAGTTAGATAGTTAGGTGATACCGAATAATTAAAAAATTTCGATTCTTATTTAAGTTGTCGGCTATAAACGGTTGACCTTTGATGATTTGAAATTACGACTGTCTGTTTTTTTTTTTTTGACACGTTTTTTGTCCGTATCCCGTTTATAGCGGGTAATTCATTATAATATATTATATGTAAACAGAATTCGTTTAGTTTGAAAAAAAAAAAATGATAATAATACGCACTATATAATAATTCTCATCGTTATAATATTATTATATCATGACGTAAATATATTACTAAACATTTTTGATTTATTACTCGAAAAATGGACAAAGTCCGAAAACCATCGGTTTTCATTTGGCGTAGTTGTTTCGACCTTTGACCGTAGTATAGTATAGGTCGGCGGTTTCCTCCCTAATTGATCGATATAGGTTTTTAACTTAACATTACTATAATATCGTGGCCGCCGACCCGCCGTTGACTATATTTCTCCATGGAGTTTCAACTCGTTAAAAACATAATACAGGTATACCTGACCATATTTAATATTATACCCATCTACCGTAACCTTATTACCACATTTCGGATACATTATAACACGTAATAATATCAAGTCCAACTATATTATTATAGGTTGATTTATCGAAATGTTTTATACATATAATAATATTAAACAACGAACAATCCGTTTTCAAACATGAATGATCGCAAATTCGCAAGTACCTATCTCGTGTTGATCTCAAATGTTTTTCTCTACGATATCTCTACCTGCCTACGAATATTTCCTTTCAAACGTAAATGCGCGTGACAAAAAAAAAAAAAAGAAAAAAGAATGAAAATGATATAAATCAGAAATGTTTCATAAACATTAACCTCTAATATATATATAGTAGGTACCGCACTACGCAGTGAAATAGTAAACGACGTTGTTATTTTTTAACTTGTAGGTAATTATTTTATGCAAACATCATCTTGAGAGTTGAGATACAACGAGATTGTTCTAAAGTTTAGTCCGTATAGAATATTTTTGAGAAATAATTATATTCATTTTTATTTTTCAGAAAACAGTATGACCATTATCACAAGTAATGTAATGTTATACCAGGCATAATAATGACGAACAAATTACAACAACGGTTATAATATTCAATTAATTAACACTTTATATCAGTGGTTCATAAGCGGTGTCCCGCCAAAATTTTAAAATCGGAGAAAAATAATAACTTTTATTAAGAATAATAATATTTAGTTTTATCATTTTTACTTGTAATTATTTATTTTTATGCGAACATGGATTTTCAACATTAACGAATATTAAGACAAAGAAACGCGAAAAACTCTAACAAATTAGAAGAGGAAATGAATGTAGTGCTTTCAGAGACCGGACATTGAAAATATATTATGCAATATAAAAGTAATTAGGCTCATTTATCATATTTAATAATCTAAAAATTAAAAGAAAACATTTTATTTATATAATTTACTAATTTTATTATTTTTTATTAATTCATATATGATATATCTAGTAAGTCCTACACGTATAAAACAGTTATATATGTACCTATGTAATTTTTAATACACTATGAGCAATTAAATAAAAATATACAAAAGTATTGTTTTGTTTGTGGCCGCTTGTGTTATATAGAAATCTTAAAAAATTATAAGTGTTTCGTGATTCTGAAAAAGTTAAGAACCACTGCTTTATATTGATAACAGAGATATATAAATTATAATAATTGCAGTTGGGTATTAACAAAGATGGACAAAATTATTTTGAATAAAAACGAATTTATTATATAAGGTAAGTACTAAATTGTTCGTAATATTAGATTACTATAAAAATACGAATAATGGAAAAAAAAGCGGGAAGGTTGATTTTAGGAGTTCCTACTTCGTCCCTTCGGTCCTCGGAGAAATTAGTGATTTATGATATTTAAGATATGAATGCAATAATATTTCATTAGAAAATACGATTTTGAGCGAAAATATAATACAATATGTTATACTATTATAGTGATATATCGTTTCATAAGTTTACCACGTGTATACACTACCTATGAGAAAACTCAAAAAAATTTCAACTACCTACGTTCAAAATTGTATTAGTTATCATGAAAAATCTAAAAACAATTTTATCAAAATTACGATTTCTGTAAATAATGCCGTTTTTTCGCCATTTTTTGATAGTTTTTCTCCTAAAGAAAATTTTTTGAGAAATTCGAAAAATGAGCTAAATAAAGTACTAAATAAATAGAATTTTCTATCGAAATCATACCCTATTGGTGGTAATCGAACCATTATTTCTACCCAAAAAAGTGTCTTCAGACATAAAAAAAAAAATATTATAATATACAATTTTACTAATAATATTCAAATTTTAGAAGCTTATAAAAAAAAATTGTGACTTACAATATTCGAAATATATTAGAAACTAATAAAGTATTACATGAGTAGGTTTCTATAAAATTCTCAAACCGTTAAATACAAAGTTACAAGTATTCATAAACATTTTTAAAAAAAAATTCAAATCTTTATAATTAGTCTTAAAATCATCCAATCGTTTCCAATTTTTTTTTCTTATGAAAAAAACCAATGTGAATACTTCTAAAAAATGTGAAGTCTCTATGATCAAAACTCAATTAGTTACCATGAAATAAAAAATGTTTAAATAACAGTAACCTAATTTGGCCAATTTACCGCCATTTTATGGCAGTTTTTCTTTTCCCAAGGAAATCCTTTTGAATAATTCGAAAAATGAGCTAAATAAAGTATCAATTAAGTACAATTTTCTACCTAAAGCATACCATATTTGTAGTAATTGAACTATTATTTTTACCCGAAAAAGTATTTTCATACACAAAAAAAAAAGTCTTTGTAAAACCAATACATTCCTCGCTTTATTCAAAATCATAAATGAAGAATATAACTATACAAAATTTAATTTGTTCTTGAATACGACCAGGAGTAGCAACATAATTATTAATTAAATATTGTACTTAATTATTTACTATCTAACTTAAGAAGTAATACGTTCATACCCTTCGATTTTAATTTAATTTAAATATTTACGGTGTTAATAAATGCATTGAGTTCATATTTTTATATATTGATAGTCCTAATATTACTAATGTAATAAATTTAATTTATATGATGTTTTATTGATATAATAAATGTTATATAATAATATACTGCTTATCAAGTGTCCCAAAAAAATTAATTACTAAATTTAAAAACTTTGTTTTATAACGGATTAAACAAAATTAAAATTATGTATCTGTTTAACTATATACCTTAACGTAACTGAATTTTGTAATATAGTTATTAATTTATAATTATATATTAAACTATAAACAGTATTCTGATAACTAAGATTTTCTCAGGATTACCAACGTATTAAGCATAAATAATTTCTATTATAAGAGAATATATATTTTAATTAATAATTAATCATAGAAATATTACATTATACTTGTTGCATATTAGGAAATTATGCAATGATAATTACCAAATTAATTTCTTATTAAAATTGTTTTATTATTTTATTTTAACTTTGTTTTTATAACAAAATTGATATAAAATGATAATAATAAATAGTATAAAGTTTATTCATTTAATTATATTTATATGAATACACAAAAAAAACCTTCTAAAGGATTTACTCTATTTTTATACATTTTATATAGAGAGCATTTTTGCAAATGTTTATTTTTTATATCCTTCAAGTCTCAACTACATTTAGAAAGTCAAATTGTATATCTTCTATTACAATATCTTTATCTGTCTCTAGTCACACTTTACTTTTTAGATGATCTTATATTATATTTCTCCAGAGATTGTTACTTGAACTTTACCCTTATTTTAAAAATATTGTTCATTTTAAATTCAATATCAACTAGTTTACAATAATATTATAAACATACCTACTAATAATGAAACCTCTAAATGTGTTAATATTATCATATTCGCATACATTTAAGACATTTAAGATCATTATTAATTTATAAATATTGAAAACCTAATTAATTTGTTGGAGTATTTTTTTTTAATTATACCTATACACTATACTCATAAAATTTTAAATATCATTTGATAGGTATTTATAAAATTAAATAAACAAAATTAATTAAATTGTTTAAAAATCGTTTCACAATGTCATTGTTAATAATACGAGTATTTAAGTAATTAAAATAACACATAAAGTTAGTTTAAGTTTATTTGTCTTATAATATAAAACTTAAAATAATAAATAGCATTAAATGTGGCGAGATATATTAATTAAGACTTTTTTCATGTAATGTCTTTAAATATGATTTGGTAAAATATCACTATAATTAATATATACTAAATATTTTATCTAATTTTATTCGTCGCTAAAAAATGTTAAATGTATTACAGTGTCTATAGATTTGTGATGAAGAACCGCATTCTTTTAATTAATTTCTTATTAAAGGTGACCTACGTTTGATCGTTTAAAAAAAATGCGCTATCGTGCGCGTATTATAATATTACCATAAAGATAAACTAATGTTTAAACTGTTATCAAAAGTACTATTTTTCTTTTTACATTATGGAAATGGAATATCCAATTAGCTCGTGACTTTTATCGTTGGACTGAAAATTTCTCGTTTAGATACGTTATATATACATATACAAAAAAGATTCCAAAGTGTTAAAAACGTTTTGAACACGCGAAGCGATTTTTTCTAGAAAAACTGTCTCGGACATTCGACCGGAAAACAGTTTTAGATTGTAATCATGCAAGAATACTGTCTCTCAATTGTCGTAATTCTCCGCGTTGAAATGCGGTATTTTTTATTTGTATTTTTATTTCCTCCTCGGGGATTTGCATAATTCAAATTCACCACCAACACTAACCACCACCACCACCACAACCACCACAACCATACATATATTCTAAGAATTTCATTCACTTTATCCGTGTTTTTCACATTATATGTGACACGTGGAACCTCATCTGTGTCGAGTCTACGTCTCGGTATAAGAAAGGGTTGTCAGTCCACTATATCCATACAGACCCATGGGACTTTGTTACATATTATTATAAAGAAAAGAAAACTAAAAACATAAACGGTATTTTTCTTTAAATATATTTATTTCTATTGTTGGTGTTTATCACGAACAAGTATGATAACTGATTATATTTTATAATATAAACCTACCAATACAAATGCACATGTTTAGGTAAGTATACATATCAAATGGCATCTTATATTAAAGTGTAAGTCACGCGACTAAGTTTAATATTTAATGAAAAAAAAATTTTAAAAATACTAGTGATAATGGTAATCCATTCGTATTAAGAACCATGAAATAAAGATTATTATAATATTATAATTATTTTTAATAACCCTACAAAATAATAGGTACATAATATTGTTAAACAAATAAAAATGAACCAATTAAATTATGTATTAGTTAATAATTTTCATTACCTACGTGTTTAATTTGTATTGTAGATACAAAATTATACACTTAAAAAACATAATAAGTAAGCTACTACACTTGGGTATGTAATAATAATTATAATTAGAGTTTGTATAATTATATGTTAAAATTAAAAGACAATATTAATTAATTAATCAATTATACAATAGTGCAATACATTAAATATTATTAGGTATATAGAATATTATAGTTCTTTACTAATTGTAATATCTACGTAAAAAATGAAGATTTTTTAATGTTTTTTTTTCTTAATAATGATTTTAGCTAAAAACTACTAGTAACAACCTATATTTCTAATATTTTATAAAAACACTTAAATAAAATAGAATAAAATTTCAAAGCAGCTATTTCAAAAAATGTAATTTATTAAATATATTAATGTGTCAAATTCTTAATTTGATCTAGAATTCTACATTATGATTTTAGGATTTGTTTTAATTTATTGAAATATTAACATTTGTTATATTATATTATATATTATTTATTAACTATTTGAATTTATTTGGGTATCAAGTTCATGAACAACCAATATAGATAATCAAATATTTAATGTGATATTATAATAATATATATTAGGTAATATAAATATATATTATGTTAATTCTCAACAAATACTAAGAAGTCATAAAATCACAAATCATGAATAAATTAACTATTTAATAAAAACATTTTCGGTAAATTCAACTTATTACATTGGTATCTTGATAGTATATGAAATTGCAGAAAATATGTAGCCAGTAAAAAAAAAATCGTATGTCACCAACAGATTTTGAAAATCTATTACAAAAAATTGGACCAACATTTTCCAAACAAGAAACATATTACCACACTACAATTTCCATTCAAGATAGCTAAAGGTAAAGATAGCTAGGTACCTAAGTACTTTTTATATCTGTCCACATTATTTAACAAAGCTAATATATTATATTTTATTTTTATTTCAAGCGAAACGAGAAATGTACTTAACGTATTGGTTTGATAATGATATAATAATTTACTTATATTATTATAACTTTTTTTTTTATATTTTATTTTATTTTTTATGTTTTAAGATACTTTTTTGGTTGAAATAATGATTAGGTCCCCTTAAGAGGAATATATTTTCATAGTGTTGTAGTCAGGAGAGGGTGTTTTGAATCTAACCTAACCTAAATAGCCCACGACCACGATCGTCAATTTATCATAAATCTCATATTATTATATCTATATGATATTATTAGTAAAGATTAACGAATCGATTACAGTATGCATAGTATAGGCACAATTAATGTATATAAATAACTTATAAGAATTTATCAGATGTACTGTACAATTCGTTTGTATTTTCGTAATTATGTGTATAATTGGCAACATTTAAAATGATTTATTTTACATTTTTATTTTAATTACCTGTATTTAATATACCTAGTATTAAAAAATAAGTTCTAGTTAAAGAATTTGTTTGTGAATAAAATTACACATAAAAAAATAAAAAAGTATTTTCAATTACCTAATAGTTTAATTGTTTGATTTTAATTTTTATATTTACCAAAATTTATTTTGTATTTATGCAATATTTAGGGTTCCAACTTCCCCATTAAAATTTAAAAACAATTTGTGTTTAGCTTTTTATGTTTTTTTTAACGAGCTTTGAAAAAACCATTCAAATCATATTTGTGAGAAGTTCAGACGTAAGTGTGTACGTACCTTAATATTATAATACCAATAATATCATTTAAAACAAAATTCAGTAGTAGATAGTAGTGAATTAAAATTTGATAACAATGGGTCAAAGGATTATTATGTTGATTAATTGTAATAAAATATATTAAAACGACTAATGAGTAATAATGAAATAACAATAAAAAATAATAATAAAAAGTATAACATTAAAATAAATAATTTATACTAATATAATATTGTTAGATAATATTTTTTAAATCGCGGTTGGTGTTATAATACGAGTATACTTAACACTTTATAATCGTACGTAAACGTTTAATCGCGGATATTCTAATAGGCAAAACATATGACGTCGTTGCAATATAATTATGTGTGTTAAAATAAAAGTAATAATAGTGTTTTCCGTCTGCAACAATACCTTTTCGTTCGGGTTTCACTGTTATTACATTATTTTACGTATTATTGTGTTCAGTTTAAGTTGTTAATTATTTATGTATAATATCAACGGCCTGTTGGTCTAGGGGTATGATTTTCGCTTCGGGTGCGAGAGGTCCCGGGTTCAAATCCCGGACAGGCCCGTTAAATTTTTTTTGTCGTTTTTTTTCACCAAACCGTTCGTAAACGACAAACAGAAATAACATATTTACTTTCACCGTTGTTCGCGGTAATGTAACTGTTATTCCGTGCACACGTGGAGGGGGGACCGTATACTCCTACTTGGCGATTTTAACAATCAATTTTTATAATCAGAATTTCATGTCATACAACACGATATAATTTTTTACACTATAATAATATGTATTAAAAAATAAACGCGTTACAAAATTTGATTTTCGAATATAGTAAAACGTTTGATTTATAAACAATATCGTTTGGAACAAGAGCTCGGTAGAGTTTTATATCACATCAGGCGTGTTGGAATTTTTTACAAATTATTTCACAGTCTGATATTATTTTCGAACACATTTAATTTTTTTATTCCATGCTTTGGTGTTCACGTGGATACAATTTAGTAACCTACCTCTTATCCAAATAAGAGAATTATGTGTTGAAAAATGTTTTATTTAATTGTCGTTGATTGGGAGATAAAATAAGGAATTTAGGTACTTGGTAATCGGTTTTGAGTGAAAAATAATGATCATTAGTTTAATAAATACTTTCATGCGTTTTGTCTTAAACTTAAGTGTCTTAAAAAATTGTGAGGAAAATTATAGTGATTTATATTGCCAGAAAAAGCTGTGCACACCGCTGGTTTGGAATAATTAATGTTATAACATGTCCAATTCGTTTTAAAGTATATAAATATTAATTATTATTTAAGCATTTACCTACTTAATTATATTTTTTGTTTGTATTTTACGCATAAGTTTAATTCGTTTTCACGTAAGTTACACTAAAACGTAAAATTATATTCATATCTAAAATACCTGAAAAATAACAAATATATTTAAAAATTGTTTATTCAAATTGGCGTTAAAATTTTAGTATTTAAATTTCTTACACTTAATCATTTGTTTTATTATCCCCACTATATTAAAATTAGCTTTTTTGTATATATGAATTAGATTGGCGTATGATAAATTATTTCATTTATTGAATTGTAGTTATTTTTTTTTCATAATATTTTCATTAATTTTAACATTACATTATTGCAAAAAGTATAATTTTTACTACATTTTTTGGTTATTGAGTTTTAATTTACATAATTATATTAAATGTCATGCTATGCCAATACAATGGTAATAATTTTTAAAAAAATATTTCGATGTCATTTTAAAATTGCATTATTTAGTTTTTATATTAATGACACAAGATATAAAATTATAATTTTATAGAAATATCTATATAGATGGAGGTATTATGATTGATACGTCATATAATCTAATACCAACGATTAACACTTTTAGGTTCTGAGCGGAGCGAGAAATGTATTGTTTCTACAAAGAGGTTTTTTTTCTTTTTTTATGTACGAAAACATTTTTTCAAACAGAAATAATTGTCCGATTATCACAATTGGAGTATGCTTTCGATAGAAAATCGTGTCCTCTTGGTATTTATTAAACTTATTTTTCGAATTTCTCCAAAGGACAAGATCATAAAATTGGCAAAATTACGATTTACGTCATTTTTTATTTTTTATTTCGTGATTACTAATTGAATTTGAATCGTAGGGATTTGAAATTTATTTTGAATATTTACATATGTAGTTTACACTCATGGTAAATTTTGGAATGGATTATCAGTATAATATATTGCAATATATTGAGATTTGCTGAGAATCGTATTTTCTAATGCAATATTATTACATTCAAATCTTAATAATTATAATAAACCACAAATTTCTTCGAGGACCGAAGGGACAAAGGAGAAACGTCCACAATCGGCCTTCCCACTTTTTATATTTTAAGATAATAGTAAAAATCGTTTGATAATATACTCATAAATTAAATATTAAAATTATTTATACTGGTGGAACTAATAAACTAATAACCTAGTAGTTATATAAATATAATCTAAAAAGGTAAAAAACAAACCGTTCTTTTTATTAAATTTATGACGTATTAATTGTAACAAAAACATCTCCTCCTATGTTTTTATATAATTATATTTTCAAACATTATTATTATGAAAAATAATTGATGAACTTCAAATTTTTCTTCGCTGTATTACTTATCTATTTTGATTAAAATTACCATTTTATTGATATATGAAAAAAAAAATATGACATTTAACATAATTAAATATGATTTGAGTATAATTTTATAAAAATAAAAAAATCAACGAGGAAAAAATGTTATACAAATTATATATTTTTCAAGAATGTAGTTTTATAAGTAGTATTATAATGTACCAAGTAATATAATGAAAATTATAAATAAAAAAAATTATATTTTAAAAAATTATGAAGTAAATGAGTATAATAAAAGTTATATGAATCACCCTGTATACATTTATTATGTTCATTATAAATAGCGGAAAGAGCATCATCACCGAGTATCTGCATTAATTAGTTTCTATAATATGCTACAAAATCGGTTTTATTAGTTTAGACTTAGAGTAATAATGTCTTAATAATATTTGAAAGACAAAAACATTAAATTTTTAAAATACAAAATTCAAGAAAAATAAGTATATTATATTACAATATAGTACAAAATGACTATGCTTAGACATTTATAAAAAACATTGTTTACTATTTGTACTATCTTGAATGAAAAATTAATTTTAAAAATCGTATAAATGAATATTTTTATAAGAATTATCCAAAAGTTGGCATTTATCACAAACTATAAAAAATTCACTTGGTTAAAGTATTTATATTATTTTCAAATAGTATCAAATTAGTAATTTATTGATAAAAATATGCATAAAAAATTAATGTAATGAAATATTAATAAAATTATTTTATTTTTCTATCTAAGCTTTGTTGTTATTTTTTACGAACTATATTATACTTAAATCCTTATGTTTGTTGACTTTTAAAAGACTGTTAAAAAGACGTACGTACGATCGTAATTTTGTTACATTTTCAAATTTTAGAACAAGTTATAAATACACAAGCGGTATTATATAGTATTGTAGTAAATGTATACCACTGTCACAGTTACGTGTGGATCAAGAACTATAGCAAGAACTAATCTTTAGTAATATTGTAAGTTTCCCTACGTGATCGTAATAATTATTATTAGCCGACAACGGGCCCATTATTAATTATTATTTAACCTAAGCCTAACTATTTGTAAATCTTCAATCAAACATGTTATATCTATAATAATATTGAAGCGAAACTAAGTTCCATCACAAAACACTTAATAATTTATAAATATTAATTATGAAAAAACATACTTATTCAAAATTAAATTTTCTTTACAATTATCTTGTGTTTATTTTTAATTTTATTATTTAAAAAGATATATTTAAATGAAGATTTTCAAAGAAGATCAACTTTGATTTTGAATACTGACAACAATGATGACTTAAAAAAAACATTTTTCAATCATCGGACAATGTTAATATATCAAAAAAGTCTGCTAAAGTGCTTAATTATATAGGTAATACAAAAAGATAATACAAGTATTCATGTATAAACAATGGTCTATTAAAGTAGCACTTGAATTGAAAAATTCCCTATATTTCAAATAACTTTACTTAATGAATATTGAAAACAAATTATTTCGTAATTTTTTCTTTAAAAAATTATACTTAGTACATAATATGTTATGTATATTCAATATAAAGATATACTCAAAAACTAAAATGATGGAATTTTTCCCTAATAAACACCATGCGGGTGTTATTGTAGGAACCTAATTGTCAGTAGCGCAACTAGTGTTAAAATTTAGTGGGGCTCTCAATTGAAATATCTTTAAAACAAAGTTGAGAATTGTCTTGATATTTTAAGGTACTATGAGTAATTTTGAGGGGGCTAAGCCCCTCCAGCCACCCTAGTTACACTTATGCTAATAAGTTAGGTACCTTAATTTCTAGGTGTTTATTTTATAAATAAATACAACAATGAAGCATATCATTAATTTAAATACGAACAATAATATTCATTGTAAACATTTCTTATTAATATAAAGTAAGAAAAGTAAATAAATTCAAACAACATTTTTAAATATAATTATATTATACGTAGTTTAAGTAATAATTATGGTTTTATTGTTACTATTCACAATATAAAAATAAATGAGTTGTAATTATTCCGACGTTTAAAGACAATCGTGCACACATACAAACGGAAGTGGCTTTAGAATAATATTTATTATTTTACAAATGTTCATAAAACTAAATATTGTTTTTATCTTTTATCTAATAACTTTTTGGATATTTAAACAATATTTAAATATACCGTTGTATATTTAAATGTATACCGACAGGCAATAATACAATTAACATTAAGTATAATTATTTATAAATGTTTCTGGCCAAATTTACATTGAAACTCGAACACAGTTTATTAGTTACAATTAATAAGTTATAATTCAATCGAAAACAAAAACACATTTATTAGAATTCTATTGGAATGTTAATTGACTATTGTCAATAGACCATTGTAAAAACTTGATATAATAACTTAAATTTGTTTATTAAAAATTTTAAAGCTTATAATATATAAAATTAAAAATGATCACATTTTAAATCATAATAATTATTATTTATAAAATTATCGATTTTATACTTTTAGACACAAACATTTTTAATTTTTATAGTTTAGGTACATGGTATAATAACTTTAGTGCACTATGTTTGTAATTTAATGAACAGCAAAATAAATTATATTATAGATAAAGATAAAATATATAGATATATTATAATATAAAAATTATAATTTATACATTTCATTCTATACCTACCTACCTAAAAATAAATATATTTAATCATTAAAAAAAAACACAATATATTAAAAAATTCAACTTTTTAAAATTAAAAATACTAATTTTAAATATACTTGTGTAAGAAACATTGTAGCACTACTACAAATGTAAAATTTATTATAACAATAGTTAGTCTAATAAAAATACTAAATTATTATAATATTTCATAAGCATATAGATACAAGACCTATACTTTTCGAAGTTATAATAATTGTATAACTATTTATACGTTAACTATAATTCAGAATCAGCAGAATAAACCATAAATGAATTTTATGTATGAGAAAAATAAAACTTGACCGACTATGATGTGTTATAAAATCAAATCTATAGTACAAAACTAAATATTGACTTTAAATAAGGGAGTTGTTCAATACTTTATCCATTTATTATTCAATATTAATATGTACATTAAATTTCATTGATATTATGTAATCCATATTATATATAATCCAAGCATGACCGAAAATATTTTTCTCACCAACAATTTTGATAGTAAATAAAATTAAAGTTTTATATGTTAAATTATTAATTTCAAATAATACAGCAAAACAAAAGTTTTATTTGTAATTCCTATATCTTAAAATTTTCTACTATAAATTATAATATAAGAATACTCAAAAAACATTAATTAAATTGTATATGGATAAAGTTAAAAATTGATTATAATGCCATTTGGAATGTTATAGATTTATCGAAATTTTAAATAGGTATATAGAATATTTTATAATAATTGTACTTAATAATTGAAATTCAAATGTATTAACAATTTTAGAAAATATTTATACTGGGATTGTTGTTACCTATGCAAACAATTCGATTATTAATAAATATAGTAGGTATATTCTTATTTGTTGTTAATCAATTATAAAAAAAATCTTTAGTAAAAGAATAAAATTAATTTAATGAAGCATATAATATTGAATTTTATAATTTAAAAATAAAACTTATTTCATGTAATAAATAAAAATTTTAAAGCCGAAAAAAATCAAATATTTTCTAATAATATCCAATATTTTAAAACAATAATTAATTACCTACCGAGAATTATTGTATAGGAATAATCTACCTAGCAATTATCTTCTACTCAATACTTTCTCACACATATCAAAAAATTAAGTATAAACGAAATTAATAAACATTAATTGGGGAAATGAAAAATATGTTTAATATTAGAAAATTTCATATTTACTAAATCAAAATGTAATAACTTGAAATTTTAAGAATACATTTATTTTTCACTATAGGTGTACCTATATAAATAGGTAGTAAAAACTAAAATACAACAAATATTTGATGATATTTTCAATTCACACGAATGTTATTTTTTTAATTCCATAAAATATTCAAAACTAATTTTGTTAACATTTTTCGATAGTCTTTTCTCACGCCACGAATACTTATAAGGAAAATTAAAAAACAGCCTTATTATTTCATACATTTTAAGTGTTAAATTGTTCTAAGGGGTATCCCTACTATAATATTTTATTTTAATGAAAATATGTTGAAAATAACATTAATTTATTACATTTATATATATATATATATCTTAATAATTAACATTTTGTCGCCTACTGGGAAATGTGAATTAATTTGTTTTCTAGTAATAACTGATGATCATTGTGCATTTTACGTGTGCATAATGATAACGTTTCGACTTAAGTAGGACAACTTGACAATAAACATAACGTCAAAAAAGCAAGAATTGAGTTAGTTAATATACAAATAATACATTTTAAATCTTATTTCACAAATAAACAAAATTCCTTCGACAATATTATGTTAATTTCTTCATAAATTAATCATATATTATATAGAAAATCTAGATATTTATCATTAATATTTTTTTTATATCAATATTCCATAGAAATATTGTTTAATATTTATCAATATTATTAACACAAATACTATAAAATTATTACTATTAGGTACCTTTATTCCATGTCATTAATTATTATCATTTAAAATTCTCAAATTAAGATACTTACTGTGTATAATATCTCAAATTAGTGATTACCATCGAAATAAAATAATTTACAGAATTTTATATAATTCGCATAATATCAGTCAATTGTTACATTTAGCACTGCAATTATAGCACTAGCTAATAAACATAAAAAAAATAGGGAATTAAAATAATATTGAAGTTATAATAGATTCATTTGCATCCAAAAAGAAATAACGGTTAGATTTTTTACTAGAAATGCGTATTTTTATTACTCAAATATTATAATTATTATTGAATTTTAATTTGATTATAATTAACAATAATTGTAAATTTTTTATTTATAAAATAATCTAGAGTTCTATTTATTATTTTATAAATAGTTCATAACATATAAAGTTGCGGCACCTATTTTAAATATTTAAACAAACTGAATGTTATAGTCTTACTATTTATATTTTCTTAATTTGTCGTTAAAAATTAAAATAATATTTACGAATAATGTATTTATAGGGTAATGAGTGAAATATTTTAAAATTGTAATTTTTCTCCTTCATGAAATATTTAAATAATAGGTACCTATAAATTGTAAATTTTATTATTTGGTAACAATAATATAAGGTGTTCAGACATATTCGTCCCTAAAGTAAATATCCCTAGCATATTATTCGAATTTTATTATTGTAATCTAATTATATATGAACAAATAATATTTTGTATTTTTATAAATACACTTTATTAACTACCAACTTAAAATCAAATTCAAATAAAATATGATTTTTTTTTTTTATTAAAATTTAAAATTTAATGAGTGCCAAGTATTAGTTTTTATTTTTTTGAAAGAAAGTATCGAATGAATTTTCACATTTATTACGTACCTATTTAGCACCTCTAAAACTCTTTGAATAAATTATTTTTATATTTTTACACGGTTTTTGCCAAAAATTTGAAAATTGTCGCCGAAATTGAAAATTATTTACAAATTACGATTTTTTTAAAAAATTTATTTTTTGTTAATTTATTAAAATTGTAAAATTAGAATATTTTTACTATAGTAAACAGTGTTAATGTTTTTATTATTTTTTAAATCAAAATAGAAATTAATGATATAATACATTTTATGTAACTTTTAAAACCTTATTTATTATTAAACATAATGTTTTTCTATTAAAATAAAGGACAACATAATATTACAATAACTTAATATAATTTATCACTACCAAAAATTTAATAATTATTTCAATATAAAATACGATTTATCATCATTTTCTCCACCTATTAACCAGTATTAACCTATTCATCAATTTAACAAAGTTTATTAATTTATTCGATTAAAAAAAAAAAAAAATTATTCTTTGATAACTAATAAATATTATTTTGTAATTAATATTTTATTTTTTACACAATTTAGATGTTTTTACGAACTTCAAAATAAATACCTATAGTGTTTAAAAATATAATATTTCAGTAATTTAATATTTTATTAAAATTATTATATATTTACTATACCCTACTATATAGCATATATTTTAATACTAATAGTCCACTGTACGTTTACAAGTACCTTTAAGTCGCTAATAATAATAATAATAATAAAACAATAAAAATTATATTCATATTATCATTATTATTATATTTACTAAGGACCACCTGTAGAGTTTACGATTCTGACTGTAATATTATTATAGAAGTTGTATTATACAATTTTTGTATTTGAACGAACCAATAGATAATTGCTATGATTTTGGATATACCAAGGTAATATTATCTTTAATAATATTAATTTGTATTAAATACGTTTAAAGACACGAGTTTTTCGTTAGATAAGACGAAAATTATAATTGAAACATTTGTGTGTAAACGTCAAAGCGGCCATTTTTATATAGATTCGAATATGTTGAGAAAATAATTACCGGGGTATTAAAAAAATTAGGCGGTATTAACTTCCTGCAGCGATTAAACGTCGACGTAAAAAAAAAAATACCGCACAAGACGCGAATTTCTCTAACGGACTGTAATACGAATTCGTTATCGATATTACGACATAATATAAAATATTATGCGGGCCATACTAATTGTGCCAAACTTTTATACTTACGAGTTACTATCCGAAATCCAAAACCTATACGAAAAGCGGCCGTTCGAACGGCACGAGTTTACGTGTAAATATTCAACGTGCTGGTAATCGTCGGTCGGATTCGAAAGTATAATACCGACATCGGTCTCTTATCGTACTCGGTTTGTTTGTTGTTGTGTTTATTATACTCACGAATCTCGAGCTCGCCTCGACGACGGTGTGCACACGCCGCGCGCGCGAATGCGTGTCGTTCGTTCGTCCCTTTCTGGTGTGTCGCGCGCGTGTCGGAGCACGCGAGCCGATTGAGTGACGGCCGCCGTGCGACTAGAACACGCGCTCGTCGGACACGCCGCGCCCCCCGCCGCCCACCGGAGACGATGACCGCGGCCGCGGCGACAGACCGTGCGCCGCCGGTCGCGCGCGCACGGTCGTCTCCTGCCGCCACGCGGTTTGTCGTCACTGACGCCGCTGGCGACCGAGTACCTCGTCCATCACTATAGTCACCGTGTCTGGTCAGGTATTCGAACGCGATTATTCGTATTATTTTTCAATATATATATATATTAAGTATTCTTAACGCAAAAAAAAAAAAATCGTCTACCTAACTCCTTTACCCGACAAATTGGAAATCATTAAGAACCTAAGAATTACATTTTATTTTGAGAAGAAAAATTATATCGATAACTAATACGATTTTTCGTTCTATTTACTTACAATTAATTAACAACATTTATAAATTGATCCGATTATTAGATTTTATCATAATAATATTATAATGTATACCTAATATTTTATATCTACTTTTTCGGCCATCTTAGTCCTACGCCTTCATAAATTTCGATAACCAGCCCCTATTTTTCATAAACATTCGTATTACACATTTTTTTAAAACTAATAGATAACCGAGGTACATCTCGTCTATTCACACCTGTTCCACCTTTCTTAATACTTCCTCTCTTCCTTCTACATTAATTTCCATTACAACTCTCATTTCTCGTGCATAACATGCCCAAACCGTCTTAGCCTTTTCTCTCTCATTTTCCCAACAGTTGATGCACACACCCACCTGAGAATTTTTTATGTATAAAAATTATATCTTGAAATTAATATAAAAAAATGCATGCATTCAAGTACTTTTAGTAGTTTTAGTATTTGTAAAGTATTTAGTTTACTTATTTACTTCAATTTAAATATTAATATTAATTATAGTACTTTTGAAAAAGTATTTTTTACAAGACACTCGACAATCGTTAGCATTATTAACGTTTGTGCAAAAGTCCAAAGTGTCACGCTGCCCGAACTGGTTTCTCGTCTTCGCGGCGCAACATTCCAGATAAATTATTATAATATTTTACGTTAGCCGAAAATCGATTATCCCTACCGGAATCGTTCCTTTGAAATTAAATTCCACACAGCTCTCCCCCACGCGTTTAAATGCTTTTTAGAGACAAAAATATTTTAGCTAAACTCGTGTTGCGATAAAATGATAACTATTTGATAACAGTAGTGAAGATCGTACACTGCATACAATTTTGGATTACAAATATTTATTTTGACGAAAATAATTAAAACATATAAAAGGTAATAAAAATCTGTTTTTCAAATGTCGAGAGGGGGTTTGAGCCCTTACACCTTCGGCTAGGGATTTGATAACAGTATATAATTTCCCGTTTGAACTGGGACAAGCCGTGAATAATTTTTATTTGAGTGTCAAAGTTAGTAATTTTACAAATTGTAAAATATAGGACTACGTTTATTTCATTATAATAAATAAATTAGAAAATCATATTATATAAGACAATTAATATAAATAAAATCAAAAAATTCTAATTTATTAATTTATTATAATAATTTATATTGTATATTTATATTGTAGGTATGATTTAACAACTAATTACAAAACAATTATTTTTTAAAGTTTACTTGTTTTGCTAATCTTAAATTTAAATAACCATAAAAATAATAATATGTTTAATTTTATAAAAATTAATAAAATACAAACAAAGTGCATAAAATAATTTTTAAATGACAATTATTATAATTTAAAATTCAATAAAATAGGTATGATTTGTTTTACTTACATCTTCCAATATACAGATATAACTTCTACGTTTTGAGTTTTAAATACAACCTCTAAATTTAGCTAAGAAACAGTCAAATAAATAAACCATATTATTTTAAATTAAATCCGATAAGTTGGTAAGTTATCGATATTAGATTAAATTAATAAATATAAATTTTGAATTATAATATTGATTATTACTAGATACTCGGTTTTTTTTTATAAAGATATGATTTTCGTAAACAAAAAACGTTCAAAAATCATATGACAACCAGTAAAATACTACCAAATCATGTATTGGGCTCGTGTCATTTTTATACTATTCTATATAGATAATAGATCATTAAAATATATTGTTATGTTCGATTTTTCATCAGATTTTTAAATGCGTCATCAGAGGTACAGAAAAATGGGTGATTTAATCATACACACACGAATGATAAATCATATCCATTTAGAAAAAAATTAATACTCATTATTTGTTTTATTCTTTTTTAAAAATATCATATGAATATTATATTATTTCAATTTGCATTTACACAATAAGGTCATCGTTATAATATTTATATTCTTTCAATAATAAAAATAATAATAATAACGAAACTGTCGAAATATTTGATGTATCGATAAATTATCCGAGAATATATTAGAGTAAATATTTATAAACAGATGAATTACCTATATGATTTGTAATAATAAAAACGTATATAATATGCGAAAAATGGTTCATTATGTAACTGTTACGCGCGCGCGGGTTTCTTTTGTTTTTCAACCGTTACAGCTAATTTATATAACCGAAACAAAAAAAAAAAAAAAATAATAAAAATAAAAAATAAAAAAAGTAAAAAAAGTCTAAACCTCGACAACACGTGTCTGGGGAAATGTTTTTTTTTTTTTTTTTGTGTTTGGATTTTTTTAACGTTAAACCGTGGTTCCAATGAGATTTTTGTATCAATCTTCGGTATAACGTCGCATCCGACCGACCGTATCGGCAGAGGGGTATACTACAAGTCACGGCGTCATACACGAGCGTCGGGGTTATAGAAGACTTGTACGATTGTGTTGATTCTCTGGGGGAATTAATAATAAAATTGGGTAAAAACTCTTTCCCCCCCCCCACCACCACCACCATCACCGTGAGCTGGCGCATACACATGGCGGGTGTTCACCTGTAGCGATGAATATTGCACTGGTCGTGGTATGGATACACGCGACCTGACCGCAAACTTTATACCGCGAAAAGTTTTACATGCATAATTCGTGAACGTGCCGACGAAGGCTCACAAATTGATTTGATTTTTATTCCTCTCGTTCTACTTATAACTCAATATGGATACGTAAATAGTAACGACGTAAACGCATTGTTTGCGACTTTCAATTTCGGTAAAAAAAAAAAAAATGATAATAATAATTATATTTTAAATAAATTAAGGTAGAGTGACCACACGTTCAGTTTTTTACAGGATTGTTATTTATTTCAGCTTTGTTTCCTGTTGTCCTGACAAACTTCTTTCGGGAAGTTTTCCGTCCTGTTGTTTTAATCAAATTATTACTTATTATTTTTTCTTATTATATGTACATTTCAAATAAACTGTACAGTATACAATATAATACGAAAATAACAATATTTTTTGTTTTAAACTGTTAAACCGCGAAAGTTTATTGATATCGCTAAAATACGTTTTGTAAATACGATTATACAATATAAATTAATAAGAATATTAAATTATTATTATTATTAATTTTGTCATGTATTTTATTTTTTTAAATTATGATCACCCTAAATTAAGGCTGAGTAGCTTTAATTTGGAATAGTCGTGTGTTTTTCACGAGGTGCAGTATGCTAGCTGCAAGTATAGAGATCATTGGAAATTTAAAAAAAAGACTATCATCTAACTAATTTAATATTATTATTTATATAATTATAAATTATAATATTATTTATTATACGAATAATATACGTGGTCAAAAACACATAGAGACGAAGCTCCTAAATATTCGAAATAAAATTCTTAAGGAAAATTATCTTTATGTGCCCATACTAAATCTAGAATCTTAAATGTATAGTATACGAACGAAAAAAAAAATTGATAAATCAATAACGTTTTCGAGTTATTTAATCATTTATAGCAGACGACGTTATTTATAATACCTGTAAGATGACTTTCAAAATTCCTAATTATCAAACCAAATGGAAATAAACATCAACAAAAGATATCAAGAAATGAAGTAGCGTAAAATTGTTATCAATATTGAAAATTTATAGAGTCGGTAAAATGCACATTGTCTGTAAAGCCAATTAAAAATAAAATATTTTTTTTTATTCGACTAGATACGTTTAAAAATATAACAATTATATTTATTCAATGTGTACGTAAATATTCTACTAAACTGAATTTCTTCTTTTCGATTGGTTTTTGATTTTAATATTTTTATTATTAATAATATATATATATATATTAGTTTATAAGAATAAATCATGATACTGATTTCAACCAACGAAATATTCATCGAATATTACGTATTTTATTTGTACGCATGTCTATAATTTTATATCACAATTGAAAAAAATATTAATTTTTGTTATATTAATTTTTTTATTGGGGATTTAACAAAATTAATAACGTTTTATCACTTATAATAATTTTACTTACATAATTAATTATAAATAAATTAAAATGCGTACGTAGTAGAATTGCGAACTGTGTTGACATTAAAGGCAGAAAAGTACACTAGGTAAGCAATTTTAAGTGCTGGAAAAACTATTTGTGTTAACCGACAAATAGTATAACATACTTCTTTTTTAATTATATTTGAGTTATTTTATAAATTATTGCTTAGTGTTCTTAACACTTAAGTATTGTCAATTGTTTTTTTAATAAATCAAATAAATTAAGAAAAAGTTTTCTGATATGAAATGTTTAAATTTACTTTATTTAATTTAATAATTTTATTTTATTCCTGGAATATAATTCCAATTAAGAAAACCGTAAATTTTTAATGTTTTCATGAAAATAAAAATAATTAACTAGAAAACTGGCATATGAATTTATATTTATATGTATTTATTATCAAAACTATAATAAAATAGGAATGCATGATTGCTCTTTTTTTGTATAATACATAAGGATACTTCGTGTATAATAATATTAATTCAAGTAAGCAGCGTATGAGAGTTAAATAGATTTTTTTTTATTTTTCTGATAAATATTATTAGTAGGTTCTCGTATAATCGAACCACATTTAAAATAATATCTGTAATTAATTTTTGGTGAAATTAAACTAAAAAATTCTCTACATTTTTCAATAATGTATGAATTCTAAATTCTCTAAAAATAGCGTATACAATGAGTATAAAGGGTTTTACTTTGAATTTTTATCATTTAATTTTTTTGTCATAATGTATCACACTTACATGTAGGTACTTACTACCTATCTATATTTAAATTGATTTTGAATATTAAAAATGTTTATTAAATTTTTTATGTTTCATTAAAATTTTTACCATAGAGTATTTCGGATTGAAAATTATAACATATATAAATAAAACATAATTTTAATATAAAATAACAAAATAATGATTTATTAATAGCAATGATTATTATTGTAATTGTAATTTAATTGATCAAATATTTCTAATTAAATATTAATTATTTACACCATTTTTTTTAATACTCAGATTATTTCTTTACTCAACACAATCCTTTAAGTTTTTTTAAAATATATCGTTGTCAGTTCACATGCGCTATTAAAATATATGCATTATTAATAGTTAATACATTTTGTATTTTTGTATAATATTTGTATATAAAAATGTTTATCAATTATTTTATATATTTATTTTTACACTAGTTAAAAAAATATTTGTAAAGTTATTATTAACTAAAAGAATATCACTTTGATGTCGATAATAAAATATGCTATACTTTTTAAGGAGAAACAAGAGTGTCAAAAAAATTACTTCACTCTAGCGCCCTTTAGTAACAAATAAGTTATCAGATCCTATTGACCTATATTAAGTACTAACACTTTAAAAAATCGAAAAAGAACCTATTGAATTGAAGTAAATATAAAATTAATTTTAAATTTATTAACCAACTATTTTTTAATATTATTAAGTTCATGACATTATTTGAATTAAATAAAAACTAATAAACATGTAATATATTTGCTTATTATTAATAAGTAATAATATTTTAATTTAATTAATATATGACAAAGTGAATTTTTTTATGAACGGATGAACAATCCATTAGATCTCGAAAATTAAAAAACTGGAATTGGTAATTTAATATTTTTGGTAATTTTTAGCACAATTTCAATTTTAAATAAAAATTGTGATAATCTTCTATAAACAATATTATGATAATTATTAAGAAAATAGAAATTTAAATACTTAACGAAATATAATGATATACACATGATATATACAATGATATACAACCATTTTATTTTTTTCCTCTAATTATGCTAATAAAAATTAAACAAAAAAGTGGGAAGGTCGATTCCAGATGTTCCTCTTTCGTCCCTTCGGTTCTTATATAGAAATTAGTGGTTTATTATAATTAAAATTTGAATGCAGTATCATTGATATTCTGATTCTGAGCGAAGCTCAATAAAATACAATATATTATAATGATAAGCTATTTCAAAAGTTTACCACATATGTAAACTACCTATAAACATACACAAAAAAATGTACAAACTTCTATACTAAAAAAATTATAAATTCCAAGGTTCAAAATTACATTAGTTATCATAAAAAATTTAAATCAATTTTCGAGAATTTTGACGATTTCTGCCTTTTTTTGGTAGTTTTTCTTCTCTCAAAGTACCTAACATGGCCTAACCTATTCGAATTAATCAAACCATTAATTCTACCCGAAAAAGTGTCATCAGACATAAAATAATATTTAATAAAAAAGTTCATAGTACTATATTTTGTCAGAAAATAAACAAATCCGTTCCAAAATTTTACCAAAATTATAGTGTGTATATTACCTATGTAAATACATAGTAAAATTTTCAAATTTCTACAATCAAAACTCAATTAGTTATTGAGAAACAAAAAAATTTTAAGTAACAGAAATCATAATTTTGCTGATTTTCCGCCATTTTTTGGTAGTTTTTCTTCTCCTAAGAAAAAAAATTCGAGAAAATCAAAAAATGAGCTAATTAAAATACCAGCTGGATGTAATTTGGTACGGAAAGCATACTATTTGATAATCGGACCATTATTTCTACTCGAAAAAGTGTCTCATGAATGTAAACATAAAAAAAGAAATCTAAATGAAAAAATTCACATCATTATCAAACCAATACGTTACTATATAAATAATAAATCTAAAATTACAATGAAATTTATAAAACATAATTATTATATATTTATATAATATGCATAGGTGTTGTAACATATACTTTAAATTTTTTTTTTAAATTATTGTATTAAAGGAAAAGTTGTTATTTGAGTATTAAAATATTGTGTTAAAAACAATTTGATCATTATTTTATTCTATTTTATTTTCAACTCATAAAGAAAATCCATGTTACCTATATTTAATTCGTTAATACTATAATAGTTAAAATCTACTGAAATTCAATTAGAAAACAAACTATAGTTTTGATTTAAATAATCGTATCATATCTATGAAGAAATCTAAACTTTCGCTTTCAATATTAATCAGAACTGAGAAGTGATAAAATCATATTAAATTAATAATGATTTTATTATTATTTTTACTGAAAGCTCTTTAGACATTTTAAGAGTATCCAGATAACATTTTTTTAAAATAATTAAATATTAAAAAATAAATCAATCGTTGACTAAACTCTTTTTAGAGAATACAAAACTACAAATATTCAAAAAGTTTATGTGTCATTTTGACGGAAATCGACCAGTGGCGTGTCCAGAAATTTTTTATGGGTGGGTCACTAAAGCTAAGTTTAGAATGATTTTATTCCTTCTAACCACCTCCTACCTATTTGTTAAACCTGATATAATATGTGTATAGAAACTATACATATTGTATATGTGGGTGGGCGCAGGCCCACCATCTGGACACGCCACTGAAATCGACTATTATCAGAAAATAAAATACAATAATTAGAAACTAATAAAGTATCATCATCTATACTTCAAAATACAATGAAATATTAGTAAAATATATAGATTTAAAATAAATAATTATCTGATCACTTATCTGAATATTATTTTTGAAAAGTTTGTAAATAACTAGATTATAATATTATAAGAAAACAAATATTTAAAATAGATACAATATAGACATTTAGATTTTTACTTATGCACAAAATAAAAGTATTATGAAAGTTGATTCTTATTAAAACCAACAACTCAATAAATAATTTTTAAAAATATGTATGAAATATTAGCAATATGATAGGATTGAATGATGAGTAGTGGATGCAGTGAGAAAGATTAAATTAATTAATTCATAAAACGTATACATATTATATAAAAGCAAATTAATAACTGAATCAATAATGATGGCAATATAAAATGTTTAGAAAAGGGTCGATTTTTTACGGCTGATGTTGATAGGGTGAAAAGCACGATGTCCGTAATCAGATTTATGATAGAAAAAAAAAATATTGATATTGTATTTATTTACTGTTTGCATTGATGCAGGCCGAAATTTCAATACATTAAAATTAATAAAATTAGTACATATATTGATAATATAAAAAAATTTAACTGACGTATATTTGATAGTCAATCTTTACGCATATAAATATTTAATAATATTAAATATTATATTATAATACAATGTTTAGAGTTTAGAGTTTATTATAATACTCGTATTATTAATAGTTTGAATTAATATGAAAGTATAAGCACCATAATTTTTTTTTTTTTTTTAATTGTATTAACAAAAATATATATACGAGATGAATTAATAATTATTATATTGATAAACATACAAATAATATTAAAATAAGTATAGAACAAAATCATTTATTTGGATATTTTTAAATTTATTATTGTTATAAGCTATCATGCAAACACTCCTCCAAAATTAAAACGAAACTAATTTTTAAAATAAATATGACTAGTAACTAAATAAGTATAGAGTACTACATTTTAGATAGGATTTCTTCCGGATGAAAAAAATCAATATTAAATATAGTTCAACACCTAATTGCATTTGAAATTTAAATGTTTAAATGTTCAATAAATCGCATGGATGTGATCGTCGTAAGACAAATGTGTATGTTGACTAATGCCCTATGCCTAAACTACGTTCAGAAAATAATAAAGGAACAACCTACTGATTTATTAATTTTATATATTGGAGATAATAAAGGAATGATTACGAACAAGAGGTAATTTGACATTTACGTATTAACAGTTAAATAGTAAATAATATAGCATGTTTCAATACCGCTTGACAAAGTATTTAAAAATTATGTAAACTGTCATCGAGAAACTCAATTATCTTAAGTTTTATGTATGACTCTGTGCACACTATTTACTAACAATGGTAATACTTTTGAAAATATTTAAAGAATTCTATATAAAAAAAAAACCGTCAATAAATTCTAATAATATGGATTTATTAAAATAATTTTTATGGTTTATAAAGATATCTAAATATACTATATAAAATTATTTGATCTTGTTGACGACTTCACAAAACTTCACCTGTAATTTGTAATTTATGAACTCTTCCATAAACACCATCGATGACATTTTTGTATATGTATAATATAACAACAGCTATTATTTTATGTACGGTATTGATAAATCTATTTCATTAATAGTTCTCAATAACCCATCATGTATACCCTTAAAATACAATACAAATTATACTATATTGAGTATTTGACACGAATAGCCATCATAATGTCGACAAAATAACATTTTAAACAGTCTTATCAAATCGGAATTTTGCATTTTTATTAACGTATAACTTACGTGTCACTTCGATGTATTGTCGTTTCAATTCCCGTTGGACATTGATATTTATTGATGCAGTATAAACGTAGTATAGTTAAATATATGGAATAAAACAATATATACATAGTTATAATACGTATACACGTTATACCAACAAACAGCCACTTTCTATACGTAGGTACACGATTCTATTTTCAAAATGAAATAATAGTATTATCAGGCTAATAATAATAACTATTTTATTTGTATTATAATAGCAAATATATAATATTCTGTAGAAACCATAAAATTATTGTTTTATTCGATATTTTGTATTAAAAAAAAAAAAAAAAAAAAATGTACGAACTTAATTCATCTGACATAGTGACATTAGTAGTTGCATAAAAAAGTTTATATCAAATATTCAGATGCAAGTTCCATTTAAATTCAATATAAACTCTATATATATATATATATATATATTTTTTTTTTTTTTGGACAGAATAATATAGAAAATCTATCTAAAACGATTAATATAAACCCCAAAACAAATATAAGAAGTATAATAAATACTTATTCATCGTGTATTATATTTTCAAACAAAAATTAATAAGTATGCATTTCTGTTAAATTATTCAGTTACTCAAATAATCAATAATATAATTTATTTACTTCTCCAAAATGTTTACATATAAACAAAATAAATACATTTTGAATCACTGAAATCGTAATATTATTATTGTTAGTGTAACCTAATATGAGAATAATTATTTTACTATTAACTGAAATAACTCTAATTCAATAACTAATTCATCAACCTACTGTAATACAAATGCACAACAATTAACAAACTAACTATAAATTCAATCAATTGTATTTTATCATGGTCTTATACCCCTATATGTATCATTTTCGTATATTTTGTATAAATAATTCAATTCCATTTGTATATATTTATATAAATCTTATTATACTAGTTAGTTAAATATTTAATTTAAATTCATATCGATAAACGTATACTTTTATAACAATATTAAACACTAAAATTAAACGATTTGTCGAGTTAAACAATTAATTTTCTCCGGTTTAAACGTACAGTGTTGAATTCACAATTTTCGTTACACTATTATTAATTTTCAACTGCACTAACCCTGTTCGGGTTATCGTTTAACTTTACAAGTTTAAGTAAATATTTCGTCCGTTTTTTTCATTACGTCCACGACTAAAAGTCGGTACATAATTTTCACGTCAATAAAACTTGGATTATATAACAGCAGAAAACAGAACAATAATAAAGTTATATTATATTTGATTTTCGATCCTCGTGCAAAACACCGCACGCGGTGCTCTCGATACGTCCACGAGATACACGTCAATCTCGGCTATCGCGATCTCGGCGTATCTACCGAACAATATATATATATATATTATTGTATTCTATTGTGATAGTCGTAAACACAATGGCCGACGTAGGGTCCTTGAAAAGTTACTCCGATCGGGTACGTACGCGGTTGTCATATCGGACTTCAGTGACTCTTCACGCGACCGAGTGGTTTCGACGGCGGGGCTGGAAGAATGGCTGTTTTTCCACCTCCTCGTTGTCGATGTTGTCTCTTATCTATAACCAATAATATTGCGAACGGCAGCACAGACGATACGTAACACTAACTAGTAAGTATAGTCTTTTGTCGTCGCCCAGATTCGAGATTATATTGTGTTTCTCTACTGCCAATTATTAATAATACCTACGCAAAATTTAGTATAAAAAAATAATATATAATAGTAATACAACTACCCAGTCGTACGCGACATAGATTTATAGTTTTTCGCTACGATGTCATTGATAGTGTACCTACCGCATATAATAAAATATAAAAGGAGAAGCCATCGCTCGCCAAAAAAAATATATATATAAATTCTTGTTATACCACACTCTGATAAAAGGTTGCCTTTTTGAGTATTGAGATCAATGATCAATGATCGAAAACTCAAAACACAATATAAATGTTTGATTATTAAATATATATTTAATACAATACGTATATATATATATATATATATATATATATAGTTTTCGACGACGCACTATATATTATTGGGCCGACGTTCCATATAAAATATAAAGTATAATATGTTCACTAGAACCCGGGTATAAAAACATTCGGTGAATAGAATATTGGCAGTGATATAATATACGGTGTGTCCCACTTACCGTGTTTGTCATCCTCGATGACTTTTCACCTATTTCATAGTTTTCACTAGGTAGTCTTTAGAAGACGCCACATTTATTTATTATACTCACAATATTGCTTTTGGTTTACTTAGGTTTGAAATTAAAAAAATAAATATAAATTTTTTTCTATTAGATACTCATGTAGATATGGAGTTAAAACCGTTTTAAAAGCAGAAGGTCAGTAGAGTCACAGAAGCGTGTCTTCTAGAATAGCTTTTAAGTAAAAATACAGTTAAGAATTTATTGATTTTTAATTTGAGTAAATCAAAAAAATATTTAAATCAATATTAAATAGTTATAATTCGCATATTATACTGAAGTAATTGTACAACATTGGTAAAACAGTATTTGAGGAGATATTTCTGTATCGTAATTATATGTTATCAAAAAGAAATAAATAATTTATGTCATAATTTGTATTCTGATCTAAGTAGTGAGTTATTGTAAATAATAAAATTATATATTATCTTTTTAAATACTTTATTGACTAATAAACTTTAATAATCATTGTTAAAAAGTTAATAAGTATGATCAAAGCAATATTTATAATTATCACGAAAATGACAAAATACAATATAATAATATTAGTATAGTCGATGTAGTTAAACAATAGATTTAAACTTCCAAATTATAACACAAAGCTCAATTGAATATTAAAACCGAATATCGATTTAAACGATTTTAAAAATACACTATAAACACATTATATTTTCAATTCGCCTAGATATAGTTATTATAAAAACTGGTCGAATTCCAGTATAATTTCGCCAATATCAACATTTATTAGTTTGTGAATAAAAACTGTATTTTGTGTAGTTTTTACTTACGTAATTAAACGTCACAAAAATATTTTTGTAAATTTTTGTTTTTTATTATTATTACGTATTAATCTCGGGGCTTGGAATTGTTTCTTCAACAGTCACTGTATAAGAAGCTTAACCCGTAAACACGTTTCCTTCGAGCTATGTATTATTCGTTTTAGTCTCTCGAATTATTTTAAAGCGACAGTAATATTAATTTATACGAGATTAACGTTGCCGAATGATAAATTGGTCCCGGCGGAATGAAAAAAAAAACTATACCAAAGTGGCATTGGCGGTAATAGATTGAAATAAATCCCACTTCGTCTTTCCACAAATGACCCGCGGTAGAGTTATTTTGGGTATTTTCTCCTTTTTTTTTTCTCCTCTGTTTTAGTTAATGCTAAAGGTAACAATTTTGGGATGGGAAAAGTTCAAGATGGATTAGCAGTTCGTGTGGGCTAAAGGTGTCTGTAGTATTCACTATTCCTTTTTTCCCCCCCCCGTCCACCATACAAACATCTGTTGAAATACTCAGACATTAATCTGTTTTGTGATGACCATAATCTTCGAAACCCGCCGCTACCATCGTTAATATCCTCGTTCGAGTTTTCTTACTAAAATGTTAGATATTTACTTTTATATATGTATACCAATAGTTGTTTTAAGTCTGAGAATTATTTACCAAGTTTGCGGTAGGTATGTGTCGTTAATAAAGAAAATTACCTAAACAATAACCTGTGCAAATTAACTAGGTATTTTTAATAACTCGTTAAGTTTAGTTATTCCAGAAATATTTAAGTTAAATTAAAAATTAAATGTTACTTTAAATGTTATTTAATTAAAAACATATTTAAAACTATATAAAAAAAAAATTTAAAAAATGGGAACTTAACTTATTTTAAAAATGTATCATTGCTTACAATATTAGTTATTATATGAGTAATTTAATTTAAACGTAAATATATATCTTCATGTTACAATTAATTTTTATCAAATGTTTGATTACCTAACTAAAGAGCTGTCTTATGACATTTAAAACTATTAATATAGGATATAACTTTTGTTCAAGTTAAAACTGAATGAAAATAATTTTATTTTCTAGATATTAAAGTATACTATTTAATTAAACGTGGAAAAAAATAAAATAATTAACTAAAAAATAACTAGGTGTTTTAGAATATATTTAACTGATTAATTTAAAAGTTAAAACTTTAAAAAAATTTACTCGTAATAATAATATAACCCATATAAAATTAATTTGACTTTGTAATTTTCTAGCTCTTTAATGCCTAACTTTACCAATATATAATAATGCTTATTTATATTTTTATTAAATATTAATGTGTTATTCTTAAGTAATACTATTCATAGATATTTTTGAATTTACATGTTTTAATAAAAAAAAGTCATATATCCAAAAATCGATCGATGTATTTATTTTCACAAATTTTAACATTTCAATTGTTGAAATTATATTTAGTTAAAAGTAAACACGTTTTACTAACATATTAAGCTGTATCACGTCATAGAGAACAAAATTACTTTAACGATTAACTCTCATATAGATATAATTTATGTTTAATATAATATCAATTTCTAAAATGTATTACTTCAAGTTCTATATAATTAACACAATAAAAATTATTTATGAACACCAAATTTTTTTGTAAGTATAATTATTATTATTTGCATGCAATTTTTATTTAAAAATGTATTATTAAAACATAAATGTCAGTATTTTCGCTCTCCTGTAAAATAGAAAAAGTGTCGTTTACGCAAAATATAAACATTTTTTAAAAACGCTATGTATCCGCATTTGTTATCTGCGTCTAACTCGTTTTATGTGCAATATGGTTTAGATTAAGTTGAGTTACATTAGAATTTAAATAATAAATTCACTTGTGTATTTATGTAATTATTAATATTAAATAAATTAACTCATTATCTCCGTTTGTTTTTTTATTTATTAAGGATTTCAACTCAAAACTTATGTGCATAATATTTTCCTTTAAATTGTAAAACTTCAAAATATAAGATGTATGCCTTATTAAAAAATGTAAACCCAATAGATTAACAGTTGAATAATATGAATAGATACCTACGTTTAATAAACAATTGTTTTTTGAATCCTAAAAATATGTTTTGCTTGTTAAATTGTTATGAATTTATATACTTACAACACGTATAGCATTTTAATTTCAATCGTATTCGTAGACAAATTGTTTACTATTCTAAAAAAAAAAATATATATATTTTAATGTTTTTCATTTTTTATTTTGTCACCCTTGAAGAATAAAACGGTAAAAAATCATATAAATTATATTTCAATGATATTGTAGTGTCAGGGGGGTTTTTTTTGCCCTCTTATACATTTGGATATTAGCCAGTAGCGGACGGATATATAGTTAGGTGATATAGTGGGTTTAAAAGTAATTTCCAAAGAAGTTTCAACTCATAATAATTAATATGCAGCAAGATTCGATAATTAATACAAAACTCGTTGTGCCAAACACAATTATCACAAAACCGCTTAGCAATTAGAGTCCACTAAACGGAGATATCCCACAAATATTGTACAATATTATAAAATATATATTTTATGATGTTTAAATTAGTTTAAGGTGTAACAAATCAATATTAAATATATTTCTATGAAATTAATTTAACTTAATAAAATTTTAAGTGATAGATAATCCATCAAAACAACCAAATTGTTTATTTTTTGAGATGGATTAGCTAGTTAAGCTGATATTTACTGATGAAACATTTTCAGTTACTTAATTCGGATTTCTTCTTCAGAAATTGCAATTGATTTTGCTGTTTTGTTGTTAGTTTTTATGTAATTTATTATTCATTTAATTTTATAATAAGATAATTAGTATTTATATATAAATATATCTATGTACCTATTAATATTTAACTATTGTTAATTTACAATTTTTAAAAACTATAAAGTATAGGTATATAAAATATTATATTTAATAATGTTTTATATGAGTATAGGAAATATAAATTATTGATAGAGAGGTCAATTATTATGAATTATAATAGATAAATATAGTTGTTGTGCATTATGTTTACCTTGGATCTATTTAATTTTAATATTATTATGTTATTTATATATGAGTTATAAGGTCTAGGTAATATCATTATTTTAAATATAGTTTCAAATATTAAATCTATAAAAATTAAAAATAATTTTTCGTTTCATATAGTAAAATTTATCTTAGTAGTCTTTACTAATTGATTAAGTATAATTATGAACTTATGAAATTTGTAAAGTATATTATTTTGAACATTTATTTTTTATTATAATAATAACAAAAATAAATCAAAATAGAAGATAAAATTAAATCAACGCCCAAACATCAGAATTAACTTATCAAATCATACAATTAAGCATTTAATGAAATTAACTTAAAAGTATTTTGTTTAATATAATTTCTATACGAATATAATATTCCTATATCCTATTTCCTACAAACAATTTACTGAATTGTAATACGTTAAATACTTATTATTTAATGTGTTTTACTATATAAATTATTTACTACTATTATTACTTATTACAAGTAATTTTAGTCTAAAAATATGTATAATTTTTTTTTTAATAATATATACTTACTAAAAAATTATAATACAATTGGAGTTTATTTTATAAGTAATAATAAGTTTTTCTATTAATTCTCATCGATCGAATGGCAATTTGTGAAATTTTACAAATATTTTAAATATTGATTTTTATACTAGGTATATCTTTTAATTAAACCACTACAAGATCCTAAAATATAATTAGATAAAAAATCTATTATTTTTATTCTATTCTTAATCTATTTATTTCTTAAAAAGATCCTAATATCTAGTTAATTAAATTTGTCGTTATACTGTCCTTGCCTTCGAGCATTTATTCGTATAATTATAATAAATAATTTTGTATGATATGCTTTAATGTTTTGATATTAAAAGTCATGATATTATATAGTATTATCGCATCGAAATATAATCTACTCTATTATTATATATTTTTTTGTGCATTCGACAACCTTGAACGTTCAATTTCAATCGACGATTGATCAATAAATGATAAAACGTTACAAACAAAAAAATGCGTGTGTTTTCGCATTAGTGCACCTTTAAATAAAAAAACACCATAATGGATTCACTAAAAACCACAACTAAATACGTTTTTCATATACAGGATAATCAAAATAAGTGCTCATTTAGCGGATAGTTGCTTCTTTTGTGAAATCTACAATATTTTTAATTTTAATTTTAACAACTGACATTGGTAACAAATCGTGTATTGATATATAGGTACTAAGGTACTCTTACTTTGTTAATAGAAAACGAATATTATTATATTATAATAATAATAAATAACAGTTCAACAATTTGAAACTATCAGAAAAATATTAATTTATATTTAATTTAATATAGGTACTGTGAAGATCTTCAATTTAAAATTGACATCTAAACTCACGACCAAAGAATATAAATTATGCTATATATATACTAACCTTACCATATGTAAGTTAAAAAATTAAAAAATAATTATTTTACATATTTAACAACTACTTTAACTATTACTCATCTTTTATGTAATATCTTTAAAGGTAGATTCATTTTTTTTTTTTTTTAAATAATGAAAAGATTGAATGATTATTCAATAATGGTCCTAATGTCAGGTTGTTGCGAATTATCGATATGAAAAATCAACATTATTTCAATGTTTATTTTCTATTTATAAAACGATATCCTAACCATGCTGTATATACGCGGTATTGTAAAACGTATAGACACGTTAATTTCGGGTACTGTTTTCGCTGCCCGCAAAGCGCGACGGCGTTTCCCGCTCTCATTTCCGGAAAACCGACCGGAACAACAACAATCAGCGTCGGCGTCGCGGATTGATCGATGTTAATTGAAGATGAATTTTTTTCGCGCACATACAATCGTGTGTGAATAAAATATACAGGGTGATCGGAATATCATAGGCCAATTCAATTTTCTCGGTTTCAATACGTCTAGTCTAGCAAAATGTACGACATGGGAAAAAAAACCACTATCCAATATACGTAAATGTATCTAAATCGTGTGGAAAAGTAAAACTATTCGCTATAATAGCGTGATGCCGGATGGAACTGCTCCGAGTTTGCAAAACGTTCGATTCGGACGAACGCCGAAGATTGTGCACTCGCGCGCCTTTCCGCGGTGGTTATTATTCGGTATAATCGAACGCGCGGTGACGTAGCGAGCGAAACCCTGTATACCCGGTATACGGTTATGTTAGTACGGAACAAACCACGCACGCCAAGGGGAGAGAGGCGTTGTTTGTGCACCGGCGACGGGGAAAAGCGAGACGTTCTCGTACCGGTGCGGCGGTCGGAGGGGCGGGGTGGAGGGGCGGAAATACGCGCGTTTTCATCACGTGTCCGTTTTCCCACGCGCGGCAACGGAATGTGCTCGCGGAAAAAAAAGAAAAAAGAAAAAAACTATTATGTTATACTTACTTTTACCCGAGAGGCCATTATCATATGCGGACATCGATACGAAGGTACCGTAACGTACGTTTTTGGCCGCGTAAAAGGTGTGTAAGCAAACGTGTGTTCGCACTTAAGTATATATATATATATATAGTACCTTATAATAGCAATAATAGTGCGGACCCGCGTGAGTACGCGTGTTTCTTTCATTCGCCGCGTTTTCGTACGTTTTCGACCTAACCGCCATTCGCCCGCCGCCGCGAAAAAGTAACAATATCTCATCCTGGTGGACATTCATAACGTCCGTTTCACGGTACCGCGCAATTCCGACCGTAAAAACATCGCCGGTGTGGATCATATACCGGCTCGCGAACTTTCTCCTCCCCCCCCCCCCATAACCATCGGACGTCTTGTCGGCGACGCGATTTATATTGTTATTATTATTATTTATTATTATTATTATTATTATTACTTTTTTTTTTCTGCCGACCGACCGACCGCGAGTTTTAACCTAACCTAACCTAACCTCTAACTATAATATACCTATTATATTAACCGCTAACCTATGTATCACATATTATAAACCTACGTTTATATCATATCACCATATGGCTCAGTGTTTAAAAAATAATAATAATTCATAAAACAATTTTTTACCAAATCATTTGGATTGGGTAAAATTTTTTTTTTTTCAAAAGAGTTATTACATTTTGTATTATATAATTACGTAACTATACGTTAAATAAGTTATGTTTAAAAAAATTTAAAAATCTGTTAAGTTAATAATTTTTCTTCGATTTATTAATATTATATTATAAAGCATGTGTTTTATTACGTATAATCCGCGGGCGAGAATTAATTATAATATAGCAAGAACTTTCGAAAAAAAATTACCCAAATTTCCATCAAACTACAACAATTCGATAATTTAAATCATATAAAATACAATATTTTCTTAATTTATCGAAAACAGTTTTACTTTCAAACGAGTATTATTAACTAATAAACTATTTATCGTCTATCTAAATAATTCATGTTAACGAACAATTCTCAATAAATAGATAGATACAACATATTTCGACTAAAAAGTAACAATAAATAGGTAAAGTGTATAATAACATAATAATATTATGATTCTTCAATGTGAATCCAAATGTAATACCCATTTCTAAAACTGGTACACACTGTTATTGTTCATCGTATAAGTTCTGTATTTAAATAATACAATTTTGAAAAATTTATTAATTATTATGCTGAAAAATTAAAACAACAACAATAAAATATTATCTTGTATTTATATAGGATAAAGGTAAACAATTTTTTTAGAAATGGCTTAATTTAACCTTAAACAATGACCTTTTTTCAATGAAGTGTGATAAATAATGATACCTATTGATTTTATGTATGATTAAAAATAAATTTCGGAGACTTCGGAGTCATAATTAATAATATAATATAATCCGTGTTTACTTGATGTATTATGCATCATCATCATCAGCCATATTACATAGGTAACGAATCGCATTGTTTTATGAACATTCAAACACAAAACAACAATAGGTAACTATATATATATATGTTTAATTTATGAATATTATAATTTGTTTAATATATAATTATTTTATACGTAGAACATGATAATTAATTTCTCGTAATTGTAATTTACTATTTATGTTTTAATTTAAAAAATCGATGATATTGTGAAATTATATCGTAATTCTATGCAATTTCTTGCATTTTTTATAAGCAAATTATATACTAGATGTTTTACTATTATCGTATTTTATATCAAATACCTACCTAATTAGCCATATTTTTTAAATAGTATCTATTAAGTAATTATTATTATCAATGATTTTTCTGTTTTAGATTGGTATTTAATATTATATTATTTATTGTTATCGTTTACCTATTTTAAAATATTTCCTTTGTTGAATTCTACTGAAAATTCTATATTTTTTCATAGTATTTAAATAATTATGTTTTATTAAACTGAATAATCTGACATATATGTTTTTTATATAGAAAAGAGATTTCTTGTATTTTTTAGATACATAATGATATATGCAATACCTGACAAATAGTCACTGAAATCATTACTTATTAGTCGTTTAACATAACTTTTTAATTTTAACTAATTAAGTATACACTTTTAATTGTTATGCAGTAAATAATTACTACATGTTATTATAGAAATAAAAGTAGAATAATTAATTATTATTTTATTGAAAAGAAGATAGAGATCCATCACTGAATCATAAATCCGTTAAAAAGGGCCCGTTATTATGTTTTTATTTTAAATATCTACATCTCAATACCTATCATTTATATATTTATAATTGAAAACTTTTGGTTGTTTATTATTATTATATTTATATATTTATTTTATCACAGCTGTAATTTGTGATAGACTCTTACACAGTAAATCCAATTTCATTTTATATTTATTATATAAATTATGTAATTTATGACTAATCAGATACGTAGTATAATATACAACTACATTCCTTCAAAAGTAGGTATCTATACCACTTAATATGATGAAATTTGTGTAAAATACATATTTTATTATAAATTTACTATTTATATAAATATTAAAACCGTAAATGCATATCACATTATAATAAGATTTACAATTATTTTTATATAAATTGTAATACGACATGTATGCTAAATATAAAAATCATATATCTTAAATCGTTATATATATTTATTTGTTTTTTTTTAATATATTTATTTATAAACGTATATATATATATATATAAATGAATAATTCATAATTTATATTATGATTTGAACAATTTGTTTTAAATTCTTTCATGAAAACATAATATAAATAACATTAAAACCTTGAAATTATTAGTATAATTGCACGATTTCATTTCCCAGTAAGTACAGTGTTATAACATTATTAACATGATATAAAATAATTTCCTGTAATTTTCTTATCGGTATTCAGAGATTAATTTTTAAGTAGCTCTGTCTAATTAAACGAGTTTAAATTTAAATTACAAGAAGTACAAATTAATTAAAATTAATTAAGATAATTAAAAACTAATCCACGTTGATATTATAACTGTAAGGTGATATAAACCTATCAAATTATATCTAACTGTTCTACCGTATGGATAATAATAAATAATTAGTTTTTCTAAATAATATTCGTTGTAAAAACGGTAGAATGGTTTTTTTATAAATTAAATATGGATAGGTATTCAATATTTATATTTATTTAAGTAATTTAAATGTTGTTATTGTTAAGTACTAATTATTTGTGTGTAGGTACATTTATTATTTATTTATATTTATACATTTTATATTTGTTTTTTTAATACAAATTTACTACACAAGTACAAATTTATTTTCAAAAAAAAAAATATTTGGTTAAAAAAATAATACTTTTTAAATTATTAACTGAAACAAATTTCATTCTATATTTTTAACCATATTATGAATTAAAAAATAAAACAATTGTTAATTTATTTTTTAAACCTGACGTGTCTGGTGAACTATTATCGTTTTATTGTAATTGGTTGAAATCTTAATAGAATATTATATAATAAAAGTATATATACATATATATACTTATTGTCGTTATAGATAATGAACTATAATACATTATAGTGTGAACTTGATAAAATTACATTAGATATGCCAGTTTTTATTGTAATTTAACATATCAATGATTAATTTGTATGTTATATAGTTTATTGAAACATTTTTAGAAACATTCGTGTAGTCACGTATTAGGTAAATCTATTGATGTAGGTATATAATAATTAAAATGTTTAACCTTTGAAGGTTATAAAATAAAATTACATGCATAAATTTAAATATATATTAGAATTTAAAAGTAAAATATGATTTACTGAAAAATAATTTTAAGCGCTTATAATACAGTCTGTTGTAATGTAATACCTAATTAATTATGTATTTAACGAATACGTTTATAGTTTTCTAAAAAATACAACTATTTTAAATCCTGATCAGAATAGTATTTTAATCAAATAGACCATTAAAATGTATATAAGTATATAAATAGATGGGTAAAATGAAGGGAAATAAGGAACAATAAATTATTTTAAAATAAATAGAAATATATTTCACTTAAAAATACAAAATATTAATTTATAAGTCGATAAAAAAAACGTAATTTGAAAATTTCATTGTTTTATTTTTTTTTTTTAATTTATGAAGTAAAAATGAAGTTATTGTTACTTTAACATTTATGAAATCTTCAATTAGTTAACAAATTTTGTTGACTAAAACAAATGTCAAAAAACCGATAAAAGCAGTGATGGACCAAAACCCGAGCGAAAAAAGACAACTGGTAAGGCCCAAATCAAAATAGAGACATTTTATTAAAAAAGTGGAATTGCTTAGCTAAGATTCGAACAGGAAAGAAAAATCAACGGATAGAAAATGATGCCAAATGGGATTGCCCTGAAAGATCAATAACCAAAAACAAAACAAAAAGGCCAAATAGCTGAAATTGTAATATTTCCTTGATTACTACATAAAAATTGCTAATTATAATTTTACCGAAATAATAAACATTATGAATATACATAAATAAAAATTCAATATAAAATAAAATATTATAAAAGTTTAAATTTCTTAATTTGTACCAATAGGTACACAATATTTGTAAGTAATTAATTAAAATTGAATATTAATAACTACTAAGATTAACTGTATGTAAAAATAAGACAGAAAATGTGTGTATACTGTATACTGTTTATTATATACTATATTATTATAAAACCTTTTTGGCTTTTAAAATATTTTACAATAAAATTTCAATATTAATTGTTTATTACATGTCGTCTATTTATAACAAAAAATAAAAATAAAAGCGGGAAAGTCGATTTTAGACTTTCCTCCTAGGTCCCTTCGGACAAATTAGAGGTTTCTTACAATTAAAATTTGAATACAATGATATTGCATTCAAAAATACGATTCTGAACGAAACTTAATATAACACAATATATTATAATGATAAACACAAAACATTTTATCATTTTCTACATTTAAAACTAAATTCGTTATCACGAACTATATAAAATCAAAATAACGAAAACCAAAATTTTGCCAATTGTCCATCATTTATTGGTAGTTTTTCTTCTCCCAAGGAAAAATGTTTGAGAAATTCAAAAAATGAGCTAAATAAAGTACCAACTATATCTATATGCAATTTTCTACCCAAAGATATTCATGGTAATCGAAACGTTATTTCTACCCAAAAAAGGGGCCTTCAAACATAATAAAAAAAATCATTTTAAAACCAATACATTCTTCGCTTCACTCGGAATCTAAAACAATAATAATAATCAAACTACTTTTGCATTTAATTATCTATAAATTATATTTAATAATTCAATAATTGAAAATAAAAATCCTTTTTATATGAAGTACTCGAAATAAATGAACATAATATAATAAGAAATACTTAGGTCACTACAATTGTATTGTTTGTTAAATTTAACGTTTCATACTTGAACTATAAGATAAGTACTTAATGATATTTTAAAATTACAAAAATATTATATTAATTATAATATGAAATAGCCAATATAATATAAGCTGATAATAGTATTATCTATTTGTAGGTATGTTTGTATGAACTATGAAATATCGGCCTCTTGATCCATAATCTATATTTTACTAATTTATTAATAACAATAGTGGCGAAGCATTTAAATGGTTATTATACATTAATCTTACGGAAGTCTTAAACTAATAATTTATTTAAATAAGTTTAAATAATATGAATACTAACACGTGAAATAGATGCATGAATTAAGCGTTAGTAAAATTCTATTAACTTAGGTAATTGTACTTATGTATCGGATAATAGAAATTATATCAACATTTTCCCTTAGTACGTAAAATCAGGACTCGAAAACGTTTTTAAAACGTTAAACTTGTCAAAGAACGATTTAAATGTAAAACATTAACAGACACAGTAAACGCTTAAATTGAAATATCACTAAACAAAACAGTACAATAAACGAAACACATGACATATCAATATATCATTAAACATAATTTAACTAAAAGCAAATACAATTATAAAACAAATAAGGATAATAAAATGTTATAATATTCTAATAATATTATTTTTAAATTTTTAATTCTTAATTTGTTTATGTAAATTTAGCGTATATATAAAAATACTGATTAGGTTACCTACTAGTTTACTACCCAAAAAAGGTTTAATAACATTGTTATTTATAAAGTAAGAAATGTTAAATATTTATTTTGTATTACTATCAATAAGATTAAACATAAAAAATTAATAACGTTGAACAAAATAAAATTTATAACGATAAAACTGCCTTAACGTTTAACAAAATGTTTTTTTTTTTTTATTCGAGCCTTGCGTGAAATTACATTTTGAGATGTACCTGTAGATATTAATGTAAGGAGTATTTTACACTAATAATACAATTGATTAGGAAATAATAATGTATTTATATTATTATTTCATCTAAAGTAACAAAATATTTGATTCCTATAAACGTAAAAATTTCTAAGATATATTACTTTTATTTAGAATAAGACACTGAGGGCAATTATTTCAGTGAATAGCAAAAAATAATTAGTAAATTTATTTAAAAAAGTATGACAGTATCTTTTGAATTACTAAAAAAATGGTATTCTCATGTTTTCCGTTCTGTTTGGCTTGTGAGAAAACCTTTGTATAGTATAAGTCATATAGTAGCTATATGACCTATCAAAAATAATTAAAACACGTAAATTGGCTTATATTGTATTTTTTGCGCTGAAAAAACAGTGTTAGAGTAAGACAACAACAATACACATAGGTGAATATCATTGAAAAAAACAGAAACCAGTCTAGAAAATATGAATAAAAATTATATTGAGTAAGTACAAGTACGATTATAATACAGGGTAGTGATTTACAAAATTGTTTTTAAAAAAAATGACAATCCGATTATCGTTGTCGATTCTTCTTTTCCGGCTTTATACGTGGATCGAACGAATTGAACATTGTACAGTTCTGAGATAGGGATGATTAAGTGATATGGAAACCAAATAGCTTAACTCTATACCAAGGATTATACTTGGGTATATTCTAAAATTAGTGATAATAGTATAATACTAATGAAATTGTATAACACTTCAAAGGATTAAAAGTTAATACGTATAATATACATCCTATACCGAACGAAAAAATTAGTTATAATCTTCAACAAAAAGAATTTATACACATTTTTCAGATAGTTAATTGGATAATATAAAAACAAAATTATAACTATAAATAAACAAAACAGATAATCAAATCAGGTCATCAATAGAACAATAAACTGAACAAACTAATCAGATAATATTTTCCGTCCAAGAACGTTTATGACGTATATATTACCAAATTCTTATACAAAAAAAAAAAATAATAATAATAATAATAAAAAGAGTTAAGCATTATATTAGTTATTAAAAATATGATAATTTATGTTTCATGTACCTACGTACGTCACATCATCATAAAATAATAAACAAACATGATTTATATTTCGATAGAATGTAAAAATAAATAAATAATAGATTGTACATTTGTACTGGTTGTTGAAATTAACGAGTGGAATTTATAAGGTACATAATATGAAGTAGATAACATAATATGATTGGTATCGATTGAATAATTACTCAGAATAGTTAATTTTTGAAATAAATAATTTTATGTAACCGATAACCGATATTAAAAAAAAAATTATTAAATCATATTTCAATTTTGATTCTTGATGATTTTGACTTCAGTACTGAAATTAATATCCACAATCAGTAACTATAGGCTATAATGTTGAACAAAAACGACGTAATAAACTCAATCACTATTTAGATATAAATTATACGAAATAAAACTTTCCACAAATACACACACACGTATACATATTTTTCAATCCGTGTAAATAAAGCTGAATTATATTTTTTTAAAACGGTGGACAGGTGTCAAAGCATGTTTGAATACTTCACCCTATTTGTCAAATCAAATGTTTCTGTTTAGATAAATCAATAGAAAACATTACAGTTGAGAGATATACGGTATAGAATAAACCTAACCTAACTATAATATATATATATACATAACTTATAGTGATTATCAACATGTTTTTGAAATTTAATATTTTAGTTTTATTAAGTTTTTGCATATTATTTTATGACCTCCCTATATCATACGGAAATCCAACGGTAAGTGGACCCAATAATATATTTAAATCTTATTGTCAATTTATTTTATTTTACGATTTCCATGCGTAAAACATTTAACTAGTATGAATACTTATAGTAGGTACAATAGCAAATTATCCAACTATGTTTATTTTTTTTTTTCTTAAATAAAAATATTTCAATACACTTTCTCAATTTGATTTTACATAATATTTTGTACTTATTTTTAACTTACTTACATATTTTGTACTAAAATTAATCGATCATCTATGATGATTGAAATGAAAATCATTTTTAATCTAATTTTTTGATTTATACTATTAAAAATGTAATTTTGTAATTATCTATAATATTATCATTAAGATTTTTTTTGAGTAGGTACTAAATAAATTTATTGTATCCTATATAAAAAATTTTAAAAAAATTGAACTTCATTAAAAAATGCATTATTAAAAAACAAATATTGACATAATAACTTTTAATTTATTTTTGATTCCGTATTAAAATATGACAAAAAATATTATGTATGTGAAAATTAGAAGCGAAAGTTGTTTTTCTTAAATAATTGGTTTAAAGTTTTTCGTTGTGTCCACGAGTACAATAGTGTTTCAACTTACTTAATCCCAAGAGTACAATAGTTTTCCATTTAAATTGTTTGCCGAAATAACTCAAGAATATCTAGTTTTATATTTCCATGTGAATTATTAGAAAAATAAATAAAATACTACTCATGTATAACTTCACCTTTAGTTTGATTTCAGAACATTTTTACACGGTTTTGAAATTAGTAGGTATAAAATACCTACAGGTAGATATTAAAGGCAAAATGTATTAATTTTTATAGTTTTTAATAGCCAAGCATTAATTACTTCCTTTTGTGTAGCCTCACTTCTTTATAACTATTATTTGTATTTAAAATTTAATAATAATTTTTAAGATTCATAGCAAAGCAAATTTGTCGTACAACATATTATAATTTCTATTTTCTAGTCTTTTTATTTTTTATGAACATAATATAGATATTAAAATATATATCTCCCACGGTACAACAGTTACCAACTATTTTTAAACAACTATTCATATTTGCATGTATCGCAACTATTTTAAATTTTAATATAATATAATCAATACCAATTCTTAAATATATTAAATAAATGTTCAATTTTATATTCATTAGGACAATTTCGTAAAACACAAATTAATGTTATATTTTTTATAATTAATAATTAAAATGGTATCCACGTCAACAGATAATAAGGTACCTACTATATTTTATATGATTTGATAAAATGTTACCGGTTATTTTTTCTTTTTTATATATAATATTGCCGCATTAAATCATACGTTTTTCATATAATTTTTATCATTATATAATAATATTAAAGTCTGTAATCAAATTACGAGGTCAAGTGGATACGGAATACCATTTTTTACCGATTCCTATTTTAGACCTTCTAATTGTTCAGACGTTCATAGTACAAACTATTTTTAAATCCCTTTAGTATTTTTATTCCCATTATTGTGCTGAACATGTGTTGGTTATACACACAACCCTAACCTTATCATTCCAGATTCCAAAAATATTAAGTAAGTAATTATTCTAAGTTGTTTATTCGGATCTATTAACGTTTTCTATTATTATTAAAATTCTAAAATTCTAAAATTTTATTCGAAAAATGTGTTAAAACATTAAGAAACTAGGACTTTGCACTCAAATTAACCCGAACCGTAACAGCACTAAAAATCCTTAAAATTCATAAAACCTTTATTAACCGAAATATTATATTTAAAAAATCCGAATTAAACCATCATCTGAATAAATTGTCCAAATTACAAATTATCCTGATACGTTAATTTATTAACGTATTTTATGTATTTTATTAAATTATTACAAATTTAGTATCAGTTTGATTAGTTTACGTAACATAATTTTTAGTTAAGAAAGGTTCCAAATATCCAAGGTAGGCAATTGATGATAAGTGTTAACTACGCATACGTTAACCAATATTAAACCGAATAGTAACGGTTATAATTGCCCAAATGTCTTGTAATATATTTTTTTTTTATTTTGGTGTTTTATTACCCGAATAAACATTTCTGGTGCAAATCCCTGTTAGAAACCGAGCGGCGATCATGGTGGTAAATCTGTTTAAATATCCCGTCCAAAAATATTTCGTTATTTAGTTTCCGATGTTTATAATACAGGTTCAGTGGCACCGGAGCTGGGAGTGCAGAGGGGGCATTCGACACCCCGTTAAATATGTCGGGGAGCAAATTATAATTTTACCCCCCTGAAAATTAGTCATCATAATACTTAATACTTAACATTTTAGAGTTATATAATTTATATTTAAATTACATTTTTATTATTTTTAATATATATATATAATATAATATGTAATAAAATGAATTTTGAAAAGTTGTGTAACAAATAAAATTAAAAAATGTAAGACATTAAAATTGTTTTTAATTTTATATTCAAAATTAAATTAGGTAAATAAGACTATTAGTTTAATCTACAAAATATTAGTTAAACCTATTTTACAAAAATCAATAAGTATTTTTTTTTATTTTAATATACTATATATCATGATTTTCCTTAAAGTTTTGCCCCCCTACAAGAAAAATAGTTCCTGCGCTTCTGTACAGCTCTAACAGTACATTTTTAAAATCTGCTTAAAATGAACGTTATGTTGCGTGATAATTTATTACGACGATTATTGTGACCGAAAATAAACCACGTTCCTATGAAATATTGATAATTTTCAAACGGTGATTTGTTGAAACCGTCGCCATCGGCTAATATTGTTATTCTGCGGCGTTTACATAGTTCATTATACGTAGTTAGGTACCTTTATTCTTATTGTTATCATTATTATTGGTATTATTGTAGTACCAACTGGGGCGTAGAGCAAACACCTGTTGAACCATCGCCCGTCCAAAATCGCACAGCTATATATCATTATGCCTACAGAGCAATCAGAAAATTATGTTACTGAAACAATGGAAAACGTACGAGTGCAAGTCTAACAGTTTTTTTTTCTACGACACGAAATTTCGAACATTCTGTATATATTATATTTTTCATGCCTTATCAATCGTTGTTTTTAATTTTTTTTTTTTTCTCGTTTCTCCAATACATCGTTTTATTGGCATTGAGAAACTATAACACTATAACACACCGCCGATTCTAGAAAAACAGTTAAGTTCCCGTAATTTATCGTACGGGGAGAGTATGGATTATATATAGGCGTGTAGTTTATATTTTATTTGTTACGACGGTATCATTCCGATGGGATTGTTTACATTAAAAATCCATTACGTGAGAGACGATCGATGTGCTTTCCGATTATTACTCGCAACGTTAAATCGATTCCATTTGTATTAATTGCATATTGTGTACAATATATTGCGTATACTCCTTTCAGATTACGATTGAACTCTCGGAAATTCGCAAAAATGTCAATTCTTGGTTCATCTTATTTGACGCGTGCGAATATGATTGAACATATTAGAACGTATAAATATAATATATAATAATAGTATTTCGATAATATTTATCAAATACATTTTATATGAATATTATATTTATAATCCTAATTAAATTATTAATAAAAAAAAACATGTTAGCTACGATTTTCAAATTGTATTCACTTATCCGAGTTTAAAAAAAAATAACATACATTTAAACTATAGGTATTAGATACTTATCACCTTATTAAGTAAATAATATATTATTTATCATAGTATTATTTGTAATATTATTTTTATTTTATTTATTTGCCTATGATAGTATATCGTTCATATTTTTTACATGTTGTACAAAATACAAAACAATAATATAATATTTTAATATTTTTTAGGGATACACACAAAAAACATTAGCCGAAGTGCTTACCCCTGCTGAACAAGCTGCTTATGTAAATTATAATGTTCTACCATCGAGAATCAGTACTTTGCAAAATGGAAATCTTATTGAGAATGGCAATGGTAATACCGAACTTAGTAGACCCGGTTATACAACCATACCACGATGGAAGTATATGTTGGAACAATTATTACCGGGTAATAACCTACTCTCCGCTTATGATCATTTACAGAGCGGATCCAAACTTATGTTTTCTTTATTAGGAGATGGTGGTAATAATTCACAGTCAAAAGAAAGTTCCTTGATTAATACAGTATTAACTAGTGACATTACAAAAATGGCTGCAAAAGCGGCAATATTATTCTTTGGGGGACCAGGTGCGTTAGCTGCATTCGAAACAGGATCACAAATAGCTAATGTTAAAGAAATCACAAAAAATTTACCTAGATTTAATTAAAGACGAAATTAATATTTTGTGTAATAATGATAAATATACATTTAAATTTTAAAAAAAAATTATTTTAAAGTAGGTAAACTAATAATTTATACTTCTTTTTTTATCATTTAAATCATTAAATCCACTGTCTGATATTTTTTCCTGTTTAATATTTAATTAAATTATATCATTGTATAACGTAAACTAAAATTAATACATTAATATTGATTATTACGCACTAGCACAGGCTGAAAAGAGAAATATTATACATATGACAATTTGACTTATCTTCCATTGTTGCGTGGAAATAATGATATCATATCAAGTTATAACTCGTTTAATTCATCATTTAATTATTAATATAAAACATGAGAGTAAATACGAAATAAATACATGTAAATTTAATGATAAACTGACTTTTATTTTGAAATACAACAATTCTAGATTTACACAATTATGAAAGTATACATTTCTTCGTCTTACGCTTAAAGTTAGTGCCAAAATGTTTAATTACTAGCTAATTGTATTTTTTTAAGGAATCAAATAGGTATATGCTTAAAATCTAAATTAATACATAATTTTTTTTTCCTTTTATAGTTTTTTAATCAACAAATATCGTTGGATTATAAAACAATAAATAATATAAAATTTAACTTATAATTATTATTAGGTAACATATATGTACTTAAATGAGATAGTACTTTTTAAAATATTAGGTATAAAATCAAAATATTAAAATGATAGATATAAAGCCCGCATGGAGGATATAACTTTAGATGTTTATAATAAAAAAAAAAACTTGTTTGGTGACTAATTAGTGATTTATTATTTTTCTCAACATATGTCTATGCCCATATTATAGTCAAACAATAAATATATATATATAGACTTTTTTTCAATTAAATAAATAAGTAGATACCTATAAAAATCACTTTTGGTTTTAAAATAAATAAATAATTAAAAATTATGACAACATCAAGGTGAAAACGTCATTTTGGGTTTTAGAACATCTAGAGCGAACTAATGAATTTAAACCAACTTGCATGAAATTTTTGTAAAAACAATTCATTGTTATAACTTAATATGATAATACAGTTACACTCGTTAAAACTAAACCCAATTTAATTCACTACTACCAAAAGGTTATATTTTATTATTGTTATTTTAATTCACGTAATGATCTTCAATAAAACACGTTTAGAATATAATATAATGTATTTAGTTTTCTTGTTTGAGCAACTAAACTTTAATGAGCTGTTTTGCGTGTTCCCACATTCAAACTTTTAATCCGTATTTATTCCAATCTAAAAACATAAAAAAAAACCAAATACTATGAGTAACTACACATAATATCACGAAAAAAAAATATGAATATTATATTTTTCAACATCATTGTCAATATAACACAAATTAGACAAACTTCTTACCTGCAATATAATTTTGGAGATCCTGAATTACGGGATACCAATCAGCGCTAGAGTAGTTCAATTTTGGTTTTTTGCCACCATAGTCAGCGGGAAGCATGTTAGCATCCAAGTATTTGTGAAGAGATGACATCTTGCTACCGTGGAAGAACAACTAAAAATTACCAAATAATTAACGTTTTAAATATTACCTACTACAATTATAGAAAAAATATTAAATTTTAAATTTGAATTGAAAAGACAACATATTTATTGTGTTTGTTTATAATTTTTATTATAATTATTCATTCATACTACTCACGCGTTTCTTAAGCTTATCGCCGACAAATTGTTTGAACATTGGCCACACCATGTTGAACAAGAACGGCTGACGAACAATGTGCACTTCCTTCAGACGAAGTGGCATGGCTTCCTATTTTTATTAAAAATAAAAATGAAAAATAATAATAAGGAAAATGTTAAGTACACTAATTATTAATCAAGGTTAACTATAATCGATTACAGTTAATAAGTATACCGATTATGTTTTAGCAAAAATTATCACTGACACAATAAGTTTTTAATAATATAACGATTGAATGTTAATAAAAAGTATAAATTTATTTGTTTAGTTTATTATTCTGCTATCACACGTAAATGTATTTAGTTCACGGATATTTTTATTATTATTATTAGAAACTAACTCGTATAAGTGAACAACATCAACATAATATAAGTAACTATCGATTATATTACTATTATCGATTTTACAAATACATAAACACAAACATACCTAATCAAATTATTAGTTTTAATACTATTCTATTGAACTTTTAACTATTACAATTCTATAGAACATTATATTATATGAAATATACGTAGATATCAACATTATTCTTACTGCGTATGTATGTTAACGATATATGAATATAATAAGTATGTATTTTAAACATAAAATATCTATCGAGAACAGTAATAATTATTATAATCATAAACGTAATGATATTATATGATATCATCATGAAAAATAAAATATAAATATGTTATTTTTAGTAAGATTAAAAGAATATGATATTAATGTAAAATACGTGTCAACTTTTATACGATATCAAATGATCTACTACGAAAACTTACGACGTTGTTCTTTTGAAATCTATTTTGAATTAACGTCACTATGGAATTTGTATTTTCTGTAAAAATTATTATATATAATATTTAATTACGGTTTCACTCACTTGAATGTATAGAAGCAAAGTCATAGCAAACGACGGTGACATGGCCATAACTTGTTTAGTGGACAATCCATGGAAGTCTATAATAATGACTGCGCCACGAACTTGAGTTTCTTCTTCCACCAGTGATGCGACTTGAATCATATAAAGGACTTTGAACAGTTGTTCGCTGTTGAGATTTTTCGGTTCCCAAGCCGCTAAAAAGGATTGATAAAAATGATTATTTTATGTTTCTTATCAAATATAATTATGCAATTAGCAGTTTATATTATCATCGAAGATTGAAACTATTGAATTTATACTTTTTTGTTTTGACCGAAGTTATTCGAAAATACATTTTCAATATCTATAATAATCTATCAAATCTATCGAAATCTATAAAAATCGTTTGTGAATATTACCATGATAAAATATGTCAGCGCGTTTTAGATGGGCTTTTATAAAGTATAAACTCATAAAAAATGTCACAATAAATGTCACCAAAATAAAGTCTCTAAATAGCTATTTTATTCAATAAAATAAATAGCATGGCAAATATATATTATTCAAGTTAGTTAGTCATAATTTTAAATAATGTAACGATAAAAAGACGATTATTCTTTCAAATTTTTATCTGAGTGAAATACAGCACATCCTCACACAATATTCGAATTTATAGATTGTATCATTCACTTACATCCCATGTTTAATATTAAAACTCTCCTGTTCTTTTGATCCCTGTCAAGAAGCACATTGACGACATTATTGTCTGTGAACAATAACTTTTCTTCTCTTGGCAACGGATTGCCCACAATCTTATCATGTTTGTGTTTGAAGTCAGCTAAACGTTTCATCTAAAAAAATCGCCAGAAATACATTAGTAATTAGTATACAGATTTTGTTAAAATCATTCTGATCATAGGTAAATCATTTTTTTTAACTTTTAAAAAATAAATAAAAAATTATTACAATTTTATATAATATAAATTATTATTATTATTATTATGCATACATTTTATATACAGTCAATTTATTGATAAACATTTTATTTAATTTCTAAATCAATAGATAATCTAACTAATATAACATTAATTTATGGTATAGACAAAACAATATAATATAAACAAACCACCAAATAAAAAAAAATAACGATATATTTTAAACAAACACTTTTATTACGTAATAATAAATTGATAATATTAGTTTTTACACAGAAAATTAGATATACATTTTTAAATAGGACTCATGAACAAATATGTTCGTACCTATAAGGAAACGTAATAATTTATGAAAGAAATAATATCTTTGTTATGCAAAGCAACGTTCAGCCTTCAATTTAAAATTCAACTTAAAATGATAACTAAGAGACATAGTTCAAAGAAATAAAATTGCTATTTAGTGTACGAGATACACTTATTATTTTGTAGAGACACGCGAATAATAATTATATATATATATATATATAAACATGTGCGAACGAATATGATTGATTTTCTTACAATCGTAGTAAATTATTTTTTATAATTTTTTATTGTTATTATTATTTGATACATTACTGATATATAATATTATTATTCCGATATTAAGTTTTTCGTTATCGGCTAAAAACATATAATAACATTACAATACCGTGAGAATTGATGGCATAAATGTAAACAAACTTATCGAATTGTCGATTAAAAACCAAATCTATGAACAAGCATTTACGACACAATAGTGTGTATATGTGTGTGTAAAATAATATAACTTTAATATTTCATGTATTTTCTGCTTACCAGATTATATGCACTCTCTGGATAGAATTTAGTTGGTCTCAAGAATATCATCAAATATTCATCGTTATCTTTGTACACCAATGTGTTCTTTTCTGTAAGACAAATATAATAATCATAACGGTTCGTACGTCTAACCATAGACAAAATTATTAAACTTATTTATATTAATTATTATATTATAGTATTATATGATTTATACGTCAAACAAATTTCGGTACAATCACGTTCGATAATAAATATATTGATTATATCCCTTATCGCGTAATATTCGTGTAAGACCGGATAGAAAAGGTTTAAAAAATCAAATAATAAATAATTGTTTTTTTTTTTTTTATTTCCATTTAATACATGAGGCGGGTGCTCAGATTTTTCTTAAATTAGCCAATTTCAATTAAATTAATCAATTGCATTAACATGGATAACTATTGGACCGTTATTATTATACTTACTATAATGGGTTAAGTTTTTTTAAATTTAATTATTGTAAATAATCGAATATTTGAAACGCTACAAATCTAAGAATGTGTTTGTATTGGCCAATATTGTATAAGTTAAAGTATTGCAGTCTCGATCTGTACCGAGATTACCTACACATAATTAAATTACAGATGCATAATACAACAGTAATTTCCAATCAGTTTAAATAATATTATAATTTTATCGATCACTGCACATGCTAATAACGTGAACATAAGTGTTGATTTTATTACATTCCAAGGATAATTAAAAATTCGCAATGTTTTACTATACTCGTATGAAACAATATGCAGGTCCGTTCGATTTAGTTATCGCTAAATTTCGTGATTTTTTTTTTTTAATACTAAATATGCTCTTCAAAAATAATTGTACAACATAATAATGATTACCTACCAATATTGAACAGTTGTAGTGATAAGTAGGTGGGTAGTTACGTTAATAAAATAATACATTTATCATAACATATCATTATTATTAAAGAAGGTTATTTTGTGTGTATATTACACCCGTGTAACAAAGAGATAAAGAAATAATAACACACATAATTGCTACAAACTAAAATGAACAGAGTGGTACCCGTTCCGTGGGTTCTATAGCGTCTTGCGTTTTATATAACATTTGCTTTTTTTTTTTTAGAGATATTTCAATGGAAAAATTATACATTTATGAGAATTAAAAATAATCCAATCGCTAAAATGTATAGCTAATTAGAAAATATTGATTAGTTAAAATTAATATTCGTTTAAATCGCGTTTCGTTAAACAGTCTAACGCAACACCATGTTGTGGACAACACATAATAATATTATGGCGTTACTGAAAAACTCGATGATTTCATAAAAATGAAAATATAACGAAATAATTAATCGTAAATTAAATATTCACGAGTTTCCTTTATTCGATTTTTCAACTCCGATTAAGTATAATGTACGATAAAGTAATATTATAATTAAACGGGCAATTAATACATAACTAGGTGATATAGTTTAATACATTTAATCATAGAACGTCGCAATATTTTATTCGCGTGTAAATACTATTTAATTTTTTATTATCATCACAATATTATTAAGATTCGTATATTAAATACATGTAAATAATATGTAGGTAAAAAATGTTTTGAATTTTTGTGAAAAATTCCCGTGATACACCGACCACGAATAAATAATGTCAACTTTGATTGCTTGTCATATATAATTTACGTGTTGAAGACACGTACTCACAATAAAGAACAGTCCGACTGTTTGATTAACAATCAATGTTCAAATATTATATTATTTTCACCTACGGTTATTCGAATCGGTGTATTATAAATATTAAAATTACGTGTTTGTGTGACATTGTTAACACAATATAATACACAAATAAAAATTGAGATAATACAACAATATAATATTATAATATTATCTGTGTTTTCGATAGAATAGCCAATCGGTTAAAAGAAAATTATTATTTCTGGTTTTTAACAGTTATACAATTCGAAGTCGAGCTAAGTTTTAAATAATATTTTTTTAAGCTGTAAAAAATCAGGGGTTTTTTTTTTTTCTTAATTATTTAACTCTTCTACATAAAGTAAACGGATGTTTCGCAGCACGTAATTGATTATTACCTTTGAGCAATTGGCGTAGTTCGGCCAAAGACTTTTGCACCTGTTCCGGAGTCTCGCGAATTTCTCGCTCGGCGAGCGCGCACGTCTCTTCGCACAATGGCGCTGTGTCCAGGCTGAAAGTGGCCAGACCCTTGACGGCCAGCTTCCTGTGATCGTCCAACGCCGACATCTGTTGATTCGAAGACATGGTGGTCTTCAACATGTTTGACAGCGCGTTACCGTTAACACCGATCGAACTGATTTTAAAATAATTGTTTTGTTCGTTTGGAACGCAACTACAAGACGACGGCGACAGTAGTAACAGCAGTAACAATAATTATTATTTATTTATTTATTTATTTACTAGATCGTTCGTTAAAATATAACAGTAAACTATAACGTTGTGTATCGCTGACGAAACGTTTGCGGACGAACGGTACGCGTTTGCGAATTCGCACGGAATGGACAGACAAGAACGGATACGAATTGTTTTTATAGGTTTTAACCGTATCGGGTTATCACCGCCAAACAACACTGTCGCGTAAACTTCGGATGTCTATTATTATTATTATTATTATTGTTGTTGTTGTTGTTGTTGTTGTTATTATGCGTGACCGGCGAACAGCACCTGAAATGATTCACACGATCCTACAGGTTTCTGACTATTCTCCGATAGGTTTTATCGCATTTTTAAATACTCGACGCGATCCGTTATCGGAAAACAATATAACCCCTACCCGTGCGCCGCGCGGTCGCCTTATCAACGCCGCGCGGGGCAGCGCGTAATACGAGTTCGCGCGTCACTGCCGCAACGCGGACGTCTTTATCCGATTTCAACAGATTTTACCTATTCAATTATTATTACGATTCCCCACCCTCCTCTTCCCCTCTAACCTAACCAATCCGCCCCCACCAAAATAGCGAATAATTGATTTATTTATTATAGGTATTAAAATTCGTACGTGATGTATACGAAACGTGGTATTGCGCAAAATTTAAATTTATAATATTAATAGTATACCTATATATTTTATTTTGTTTCGCTGCGAATAAAAAAAAAATAAAAAAATAAAAGAAAACAATAATAATTACCAATGTTCGAGATAACATCATCATCATATCATATTATATCGTATTAATAATAATAATAATATATGTTCTAATCGAAAGGAAAGAAGTTTGCACATTAGACTCGCCGTTGAAAAATACCACACGTAGTATCGTTGTGTCATTATATTGTTATTCGTTGTTTATACCTAATAATAATAATAATAATAATAATAATATTGCATGCTGATTATTATTATGTGTGCAAATCCGTGCAAACGGCCCAATAAAAAAACGTTGTATTGACTGCGAGTTGCGACAATTATTATAAAAAAAAAATATATATATATAATAGGTAATAATATTACGAAACCCGATCGACATTCAGTAATCAGTAGAAATTATAGTTTTTAGGTGCTAATTATTTCCGCGTAGCCGAGTCGATAACAGCTGTGCAACGAAACTTTGATTATATTTTAATTTTTGTCGATGTATCGACCACCATTTGTAAATCAATCGATCATTCTCAGCCCAGTTAGGTCAGGTAACCATCATTAAGATGGTCGGCTTAGTTAGTTAGATTATCGATTTACTTAGGCTCACCAAATTCATATATTTCATTTATGGCCTGCAATATTTTCTGATCGTGAATAATGTAAAATATGTTTTTGGTGAGCTGGCATGTGAAAATGGTTTCGTTGGTATTAGTATAAAACATAATATAATAATCTATATGTACCTAACTTATTCGCTGTTTCGGATCCGATTGTAACAAATTATTAAAAAAAAAACCGTTAAAACTACGTATTATGTTTTGTCAGTTTAATGATCGTTAAGATTAAACAACGAGACCGTCGATAAAGAAGAAAAAACACGGTGAACGTGTTCCGAATAGAGGCCTTTTATAATAAATATAAACTTCAATTTTAGGCGTTGCAAAATGATGTTAATTATTTTTAATTAATACGTTTCCCAATATTTGTTTAGATGTTTTCAGAAAAATTTTCGGGAATCCGTAAATTTAGACTCTTATTAAAAATTCCAACATTTTTCCTCCCCTTGTCTTTAGATCTAGGTGTAATAGCCGAGTCGGTAAGATAACGCGTATTTTAATATTAAACATTAATTCAACTACTTTAGAGTTTCAGTTTGACGGTAGGTATTTATATTATTATCGGTATCGTATTATTTAAAAAAGAAATTCGAACAATGATTTTATCGATAAATACATTTTCCTAAATCACCATGAAACCGAATTATTTTAAATATCTACTTTTAATTTCATCATTCTGTTAAAAGATAAATTGTTATTAATTGTTAATTAGTGAATTCATAAAAATATAAGTGATCAATATTATAAAATGTATTTTAATAACTAATAAGTATTCTTATAGAAATAAAAATACCACTATTTAGTACTAATACGTATAGAAATAAAAATAATAATAATACGATAATAAACGCGTTTTGTACCTACTAACGACGGTAGAAAGAAAAAATTACAAAAACTTATAGTTTAATAATGATAAAAATAATATTATCAAGGGTCATTATAATAATATGTTATTTAAACAATCAGTGCATGTATATATTATGTATTTATACAACTAATGCCCTTGTCTTTACTAAATACGAGTAAATCAACAAACTCCAATTAGCTATACTCTATGATCTTATATTAAAAAAATAACAATTATAAAATCGTTATTGCTATTTTTGAAATATCATTATATTTATAAAAACCACACATAGAAATATGATTTAAAAATTCCACTCACGCGTCATTACTACAGAAAAGTATTTAAATATATTGCAATCGGTTAGAGATGCGTTACTTCAGCACCCCAATGTTGGAATTTTACAATTTTTTTACTTTTTCATTATTTATACCAGTTTGTACCGCGAATAACAGAATTTGTATCAAACATTTTCCGGAGAAAAATTGATTTTTCCCCTGTGGCACTGGGGAAACGTTTCCCCCACCCGTACTACTATAATAATATAATAAATATTATATTAAACACAATCTTATAACTTTATAATAACTTATAACTTTCAAATGTTAGTATTCCATGTGGTGTAAGAAGTTATATTGTTTCAGTATCAAGTCAAATGTGCATTATGTACAGAATGTTTTAATTATATTTCAATATAATATTTTCATTAAAACGTCTTTTAAATTGGTAATTAAAAAAAAATAGTTGATTTTATTTGCTTTAATATTTCAAATTCTGTTATTCACAGTTCAAATTTTTACAAATTTGATATAATTAATGGAAAAAAAAATTTTAATTCTAACATTGGAGTACCAGGATTGGAGTACTTATCGATTAATAAGGTCAATGGTATTTTCAGTTAAGTTATACTAAAAGTCTTTTAATGAAATCAAAATTAATATAAGGTACTAAAATACTAAATTTAAACGTATACACAACATAAGTACAAGTATATCCGTACGGATTTTCGGAATTTTTAAAAAACTATATTCATAAAATACACCTGAATGTGTAACTATGTTTACCTCAACCCTGTGTCATAGAACCACAACAAAACTTTATAATATGTACATCGTTACTTTAAAATGCAATGAGAAACAACTCGCCTTTTTCAAATATACTTTAACTTTAATCGTATCAAAATATTTAAATATGTTTACAAATTTATTTTTGTGATTTTAAATGCTGCATATAATAATAATACAATTAAAATATTATCTACAAATCACAATAAATGTATTAAAATAACGTGTTAATCATAACTTGAGTTGCTTAAATATTGAAACTGACTTTTCATAACTTATTTGATTCTGAACTACTTTTATACATGATTAATTTTTGTTTTTAATTCAATCATTTGATTCATTTAAAATTTATCAAACTTTTAAAAAATAAAAATTTATTTTAAACCCTAACTATTATATAACGTATAAAATTATTTTTAGTTTTAAAAAATATATTTTAGTACATAACATACATAACAAAGCATCTATTTTATAACGTATAAAATACCAATTGCTAAAATATTCTATTCTTGGTATTTTGGTAGTGTAAAATACATCTCTCTTAGGTTACTCCTTAAATCTGCAAAATCCATAACACTTTGTGTAAGGAATTTTTGTTAGTTACAAAATATTTTATTCGTGTCATATCTTTTGGCATTCCTAAGTAAGTATCTATATCAATTTAAACATTTTTTTTTTACTTTCTAAGAACTTATTATATAAATGACTGCGACATATTTTAATATTTATTAACTTAATTCTTTGATGTTTATTAGTTTATAAAATTTAATAAAACTATAGTAATACTTTTAATGTAATTTGTATATAATTACACATACACGTATTGTTATAATAAATATTTTAAATAGGTAATAGGTTACATAAAATAATTTGTTGTTACTATATTTCTGTGTATAGAATTTAGGGTATTTTAATATCAAATTGAGTGCATACGTTTTCAAATTCAAACATTTTACTTATAAAATATGAGATAAAATTTACTTTATTTTGTGACACTCTAAATTATTAATTCATTAAATTTACTCGTATTTTCAATGTACCCACTTATTTACCTATATTGTAATAATACAACAATTTTAAAATGTAAATTGAATTTTATTTTATAGAGGAATGTCCAGGTAAAATATAGTAAGTAGAAATTAAAATATTCTTTCGTTTTTAATTTTGTCTCTTATAGTATTATATTTATGGTATTAACTTTTATAAACATACTTTTTATAAACATTTTAAGTTTAAACTATATACTAGGATATAATTAAAATTAACACCCCTTATCAAATTGTTAATTTTTTTTTTAAGTAAATTTCATTTTATACAATATATTTATTATTTAAGTGAAATATATTTTTGGTGTTTAGGAAATGTATTACAGATGTGTTAAATTCGTTTAGTTTATTCCAAAATCTATTAATTAATAGAATCTGTTTCATTATGAAATATTTATTCTGTATCTTTTATTTTATTCGGTTTTTGATTTTTAATTATTTATTGGGTTTTTTCTTTGTTTTAAAAAACTTTCATCGATATACATAAATAACACACCAGTTAAAACGTTGCTTTTACATTTGTAAATAAAACGTGATAAGTTTACGATTGGACTATTTGAACAATATTGCGTTTTTGTTGTCGAAATGTGTTCCCTTGAGATGGATGACATTTTCTTTCCTGAAATAAAGAAAGTTGAAAAAGTTTTAAAAATAAAGTCTTTTTCATGAACATCATTACTAATACTGAATGTTTTGAGTAAATAATTGAGAAATGTTTAGACCCAAAGGATAATTCATTCAATATTATACTACTATTAAGTCCCTATGATTATAATTTATTTCATTTTGGTGGTAAACTTTGGTGTTTTTAACGAAAATATTTTCATATTTTTGTATATTCTTATTAAATATTTTAATAAGTCCATGATTATTTTTATGAAACCATGGATAATTGTAAAAATATAGTATAAAACAAAAACGAAAAACTATATTATATACCAATTATTGTTTAAACTGTTCAAATGCACGGAAAAACTTAATACCAAATTATTTTTCAATAGATTAAGGCAGACCTTAAATTTGAATTGTAAAAATATCATGCTAGAACCCTCCAATATATTCGATATCATACACTATTAATTTACGTTAACTTTGGTAATGATGAACCTCCCTTCCATACCTCATGGGAGTTGTAAATTTGCAATATGTGGTAATTTTATGGTATTTTGAACTTTACTCTAAAATAATACCTAAAAAATACGATAAAAACACAAATAAGCTTTATTAAAGAACATAATATTTTGTATAAATAACTTGAATATACAATTTTTCCAAAATCAAATGTTTTCTTTAAGCATAATTAAAAACTACATATTTTAATTAATAGGCAAACATTTTGATTTTTTAAATATATTTAATGATCGGTTGAAGATATGATAAAACGTTTTGCATAAAAATAAAATAAACTAGAATTTTCTACAAATAATAGCATTTGTAAAAATATAATTTTGTATAATATTTTATAAGTTGAAACTGTTGAATTTAAACTATTTTATTGTTTAATGTGTGAAATAGGATTATTATTTATTGAATACATATTTAATAACATTTGTTTGGCAGGCATAAATATATAACAAATCGAAAAATTATATTTTGGAAAATAATAGTTTTTGAGCACAACAAAATTATTTAAAAATTAAATATTATTGTAAAATATCCGAATTATATAAACCAAAATTCAAATAATTTAGATTTCACTTTAAAACAATCACTCTCAAGTAAATTATTTATTTAAATTATTATTATGACAGTACACAGTACTGAGAACTTTCTTATTTTAAATTGCACAGTTTACATCTGACCATTATACAGAAAATGCTTAATTTCTGTAAATTATTCTAACAACAATTTTGTTATGACTTATAAGTTATAACAATTAATTATATAATTAGGCTATTAATAATTTATAGCAAATTGGTTCTTAAAGTTAATCCGCACATATTTGAAATATTTATTGATAGATATTATTATTAGTAATCAATAATCATACTGCACAATATCACTTTAATTGTACACGTCTTTATCTATTATTTTTAATATTTTATTAGTACAATTAAAACAATTAAAAATATAAAACAAAATAACATTTCTCAATAGTTTACCATCTATTCCATAATATCGTAGGTACGGTTTTATTTGCAATACAAATAGATAAATCACTGGTATAAAATATTATTATAATTATAATTATTTTACGCAACTAAATATCGATTCATTTACGCATGTGACTAGACTTTAGTCACATAATTATTGATTTGTGAACTTCGATGTATAAAATATGAAGTCCCGAATTAGCAATACCGTGAAAATAATAGTATAATATTGTGTGATTGTATGACGGAAGCAAAGCACGAAAGGAATACAATTAATAATTATATTTTTAAAAAAATAATTTTAAAATATAAACGCTGGTATCTATTGAACCATTGTACGTCTGTACTCTGTGTTATTTCAACATTCCATTTAAAATCCTATAAACAATTTTCATTAAGATATAAATAGGTAACTTCTAGTTCATTGCCAATATATGACCGACTATCGGACTATAATATAGTAGTTTCAAAAAACAAAACAAGAAAAAATATATTAAAAATAATGAAACCGTAATTTTGCCGATTTTCGGGAATTTCAACTTTAATTTTAGGATCTTATAAAAAAAAAAGTCAATTTTGATTTTAAAAATATTTTGGAAATAGATTAAATAATGTTTGAGCAGGCTTCTATGAAATGTTCAAACCGTTAAACATGAAATTTCATGTAATATTAAACATTTTTAGAAAAAATTTCAAAGCCAAATATTTAGTCAGAAAATCAGAAAATTATTTCCAAATTTTTTCTCTAATGCAAAACACCTAAATACACAAAACAAATTTTAAGTCCCTACGATTAAAACTTTAGTTATCATAAAATAAAAAAACTTAAAATAACAGAAACCGTAATTTTTACGATTTTCCGCCAATTTTGGTAGTTTTTCTGCTCCCAACGAAAAACTTTTGAGAAATTCGAAAATAGAGCTAAATAAAGTATCAGCTAGACGTAATTTGCTACCAAAATCATAACCCTATTAGTAGTAATTATTTTTACCCAAAAAAATGTTTTCATACATCAAAATAAAAAAACCAATACATTCCTCGTTTCGCTCAGAATCTAAAATCGCTCACAATAAGACGTGTTAACTTATACATTATTAACGTTCACTTTTGACGTATTACGAATAGGTAAATCATACATTTTTATAATTTAAATCGATATTAATAACGTTAATTTACTTCAAAATTGTTTTCAAAATATATTAGGTATTCGTTAACAAAACTATCAAAATTTTAATTTATTCAGGTTTAAATTGATATTTCCATCGAATATAATTTCTGAAATATTCAAATTATAAAGTTGTACACTATTTTCTATTGAAATTCATATTGCTCCATGTTTGAATATTGGTTTTTAATAGATAATAATAATATATACTTGATGCTCTAAAAACTAAACAACACCATTTTTAGGTACAGTATCACCAATATATTAATTTTTATATTGATATACAATATGATGAATAAAATTGATATGGAAATGAATAGGTGATATTATTTTTGTTTAATTAAAAATATTTTATGATGTTTGCGACTGTATAATAAATTATAAAGGTGCAAAATTTATCAATTATCAATATTTAGCTATTCTTTAATGCTTTTACAATTTTACTTATACGTAAATAATGACAAAATATAATTTTATATAAAAATAAAATAAAATTTATACTACGTTTAGATAACGAAAAAAATAAATAACTAAAAATACAATCAATTTAAAAACAAAATATCGTATTTATATAACGATATATTCTTCAACTTTTTTTCGACCATCTTTAAGGCATTATAATTATTAGGAATTTATTTAAATTGATTTTACAATAATATGTATTGAACGAATTTAATATTTTTTATTTATTAAGAAAATTTCCGAAGTTGTTTGATAAATAATTATTAACACAATGCATATTTTATATATTCTAGTTTTGCAATAATATTATATATTTGTATTAATTTGAACTGAGGGTAAACTCTATAAATGTGCGTAAAATGTACCTACGTCAAACGTCAAAGTAAATTTTATGAGCATTTTATTTTAGATAACAAAAATTAAAATACCTAATAAAAACCAATAAATCATTAATTAAAATGTATCGATATTATAATATTTTCTTAAAGCATCACCACAAAACCATTTGATTTTATACATATTTAAACAATACTTAATATAAAATAGGTCGAATGCATACTATTTCAATGTAATATTATAACTTGCATGTAATAATAAAAGACCAAATGTAATTTGAACGTTAAAAACAAATTTTTAATACACAATTCACTCAAATGGATTATTTTAAATTTAAATTTGCGTTTATACCAAAATATTGTCTTCCCTATGGATTATTTTTTTAATCTTCATAAAGACATAATAATTGTATATTCAAAAATGTATACTAATATCTACATTGTAATCACAATATTATGTTACATCATGTTACCTAAATACTTTTAATAAGTTTATGAAATATATTTTTTATCTAATAAAAATATTACAAAATAAATACCTACTTACCTATACATATAAACTTTATACAAATACGATGGTGAAATTTCTTTACAATATGAGAAATAGATATATTATATTTGTTAATAATAGACACAATATAATTTAAATTGTATTTTATCGAATTGAAATTGTTCAATACTTCAATCAGTTCAATCTGCCCACATCATGCCTACCTAAAAGCTTTTTATTACGTGATTTTAAAAAACTAGTAATAATATTTCTTTTATATAATTTACTGCACAAAATTTCACAATTTGTTTTTATTATAATTTAATGTTGGCGAATTTTTTTTACAAAATTAGGCTTTTAAAATAAGGTTATTAGGTGCAATTTTAAAAACTTATACTTATAAGTAAACTAAATTATTAGACTATAATTATTAATTAATATAATATATTTTAGTTTAACAATTTATCAATTTTAGAAAACGTACAGCAATTTCATAAATTAAAGTTAATAAAACGTTAGTATTATCCATTAAAGAAAAAGTTGTTTTACTACCTAACTATAAAAAAAGTGATAAAATGTTGATATTTTTAGTATTGAAATATATTTATATTTTGTTCTATGGTATATGGTCTGAAATATGCTGTTACACATTTATAGTTAAAGACTGTTTAATTTATATATTATGGTTTATCAGAAACAAATTACAAAATAAATTTCATTAATGATTAAATTATTACAAAATATTAAAGAATATTATTTTATTTTGTTATTTTATCAATAAATATATATATTTGTAATTGAAAATAAATACCAGGTACCTACCCTAAAATAAAACATTGAACATATTTAATTAAAACCTTTCAAATTTTCTAGGTAAATAAAACGTTTTGCTTACACGATATGGTCAAAGTAAACAAACCGATTAATCACGGTGTATCAGATTTAGAGTGCACAAATCAAATTTAAAACTAATATTATGTACAAAATTATTAATTAATATTATTTGAAAATGGAAATTTTGTAATATTAATCATCATAATTTAATTATTTATACGGTCACATTACTTAACTAATGAGTAGATAGAATATTAATATAAGAAATAGATAAAAATGTATAACATGAAAAATTATAAACTACCTAATATAATCTTACACTGTTCGGAGGTTTATTTGAAAATTAAACGGAAACGTCTACTTTTCATCGCTTTATATAAATTTTTAAATTATTTGGTTATACTCATGGACGTAACTAGGAGGGCTAAGGTGGCTTAGCTCTATATAAACCAAATTTAGCCCCCCGTTGAAATATTTTTCCATATTTAGTTTTTATATGTATGATTATTACAAATAGTATAATTAGTATATAAATATTAAGCTAAAACCCTTTTTACTAAAAATCCCTAGTTACAACTATGGTTATGTTGATTGTTTTCTTTTTGATTGAAATGAATGTTGTTTGTCTCTAAAATAACTGTTTCTAATTAAATACTATGATAGTTCCTCATACATACAGTAACCGGACTTTCAATTACTTTTGCATGCATACGAGTAATTCTAGGTCAATATTAATTAATAAAGGTTACTATTGTCTATTAGCATCGATTTTAAACTGTGTACTATTCTATAGGAATGAAAATAAGATTTGTATATTTGGAAATACAGGAACGTAGTTTGTGAAGTAAAATAAAAAAACAATTAGATAATATTGTATATTTTAAAGTCTACAGAACCGACAGCATATGTAATTCAATATTCTATATCGATTACCTATATCGCTACTTTAAAATCGTACTCTAGATTCCGATCTGTAAATTTTGTAATATATAATAACCTCGCGGCTATGTAGGTATATTGATTTAATTAATTAAAACATATATTACGATAGTTCATGAAATCAAATGCAAAATTATTGTAAACAATAGCTATTTATCGTACATGACTGTAATCAAATATATTTTTGCAATTCAATGTAAACAAATTCGATTTCGTATTATCACTGTTTATTTCACAAGGCTAACTAAAAACGCAGTTTTATAGTTTTTTTTTTTTTTTATGTAATAAAATCTTCAATTTTTATTATTTAAACAATAATTATTATTTAATTAAAAAATCAATTGTCTGCAAAGCAAACAAAATTGAATAAAATATTGATTTACAAAATATTTAACAGATAATAATCGTTTAAGCTATATATTGTTTAATAAAAACAATTAGAGCTATTTTATCTACTTGGTTTTACTAAAATATTATGTCTGTATTAATTATTTAGATACATTAAATGCTTATTTCATATAATCCTATATTGTGTAAGCACTTGATTTTGTTTAATTTATATGATTATTTGGAAATCTAATGTAAATATTAACTTTTCTTTGCTTTTATAATCTCATTGGACAATGGTCATTACAATGTTATCATGCGATACAGAAATACCTACCTATATAAGTTTCTATACAATTACTCAATACAATTTCCCTTAGCATAATAACAATATTTTAATATTAATTTAGTAATACCTATCTAATTAATTTATATATGTCCGAAATATATATTTTTGTAACGTTGTTGTAAAACTTAAATTAAATTTTTATTTTTTACTTTGTTAATGTAGTATATTTAAATAAACTAAAAATACGTAACTATTTTAACTGGCAAGTTGAAAAAAATATACTTATATACAAAAATTAACTATATAGATCTTATGAGACAACTATAAAATAGAGATTTCTGTGAAGATCAAAAATTATAAAATTTTTAGTCAAATATTTATTTATTTAGTTCATATATTTTATATTACGAATAATTTATATCTATTCTACACTATTATAATAATACCAAACAACAATAATTTTAATAAATATTATATAGTATTTCTAAAACTTATCGTTGCTAAATGACTTAAGGTACAGCCATAACGGAACTGAGAACAATTTTCTGGGGGACTACAGGCTCAATACTTAAATCTTAAATCTAACAAAACTTTTACGTGCTCATATATATATATATATATATAAATATTATTCATCAAGAGAATAATCTTTAAATATTGCATTATATTGATGAAATGAAAATTATAATTGTTGTAAAAGTGGATTGTATATATTTTATATGTAGTTCTTGTTATAAGTTTTTTTTTTGTGTTATCTTCTCTACAAAAATTTAGAAGACTATGTCCCCTCAAGCCACAGCTATATTAAAGTTTATATAATTTCAATACAAATTTATCATTTCAAACCGTTCGATTTATTTGCAACGTAAAAATAATAGAATATTATCCTAATGCAAACAAATTAATCCAATTAATATTTTGTCATAACAAGATATTCGAATAATAATTAATCATAGTCCTTTTTTGGATGTTTTAACTTATAACATTTAGCCGGTTACAAATAATAAAAATAAAAAAACATTTTAAAAGTTGTAAATTGATAATATTTACAAATGTATTAACTCGATAGATTATAAATTACATATATGTGTTTATGGTATTAAAAATTTATAATAATAATAAAATAATTTAAAATAAAATAAAAAAGGTTTGTTCTTTTATTTATTGACCAAGTTAAAAACTTTAAATTAAATTTAACATCATAAATTCAATTAGGTTTAACTTATTTTATGTTTAAACATTATATACATTTAAAAATATTTCATGAAATATAATATATGGTAATATGTTTCTTAATTATATTGATCCTTTAAAATAAATATTTAAAAATTCATTATCATAATAACTTATGCGATTACTATAATATAATATTATAAGTATATATCATATATTTAATGAAATAGAGGTCAGAGAGTATACCTAATACTTAATAAATTGCATTGGCAACGTAAACTTTTTTTTGACGATGCAGAACGTTTTTTCAAACCATTTTACTGACAATTTTGTTCTCATACTCTATATTTAAAAGTATTATACAATATACTAAATTACTAAATAATAACTTATAATAATAATCATAAATCGTAACACATAATGTCTTAACCTGACCCGCCCACCCCTTATTTTAAATGACACAACTGTATAATTATAACACTGATTACACCGCCACTGATAGATTAAATATAAAACATTAAAACTTATAATACACAATAAAGACAAATATTAAAAATCACATTTTTTTGCGTAAAAAATGGTTAAAAACATTTGAACATAATGAGCAAAATGAAAACAACCCTATTATATATTCCAATAATTAAAAATTCAATTTCATCTGTTTAGTTTATAACATGTAAATTTATCAAATAATGTCATATAAACACAAGGTTCTTACTTTGTATTAGGTACAGTTAATTACTATTTTATAAATGTGTATTTTTATTTAACATAATATAGTACAGGTATAGATCGATTCTAAATACCAATATGTATATAATATTATGTATTTAAAAAAATTCAATTTGTATTCGATTTCGTAGGCATATTATGTTGGTAATTATATAAGCCACACCTAATAAAATAATAAGTTTAAATTTGTATGGTAATGTTTATGTTATTAATTGTCCATAAACAATTTTTGTATTATTTTAAGACTCTTATATATATATATTGCTAATTTTTAAAATAAATGAGTTTTATATGCAAATATTAAAATAAGAAGGTGCATACATTGATATTATAATATACTCATACAAATTTTTTTTTACGGATAAAGGATTTTTGTATAGTCGAAAATTTCATTTAGACTTTTTTTATAAACAATTAATTAAATTTAGCAATAATATATATTTATATATTAAACAATAGTAAATAATCAAATATATTATATAGAAAAAAATTTTATTTTATTTTTAATTAGTTTATTTGGTTTTTTTTTACAATTATCATTGAATTGATATATCATAATATTGAAGGTTAATATTATATGTATAGGTACTCAATCAAAAAATGTTCATTAATGATTTTTGATTAGCAAAAAAGATAAAATTAAATAAATTTAAATTGATTGCAACTTATCGTACCTACAAACTTCCGACTGCAAACTGTACATCAAAGTTAAATGCTTACTGTTGCGAAAAATCTTTATTAAATACCCAATTCAACATAACTTATTATTTAATATAATTAGGTATAAATACATAATTTAATAAACATGTTAATAGTAGTATTACTAATCAATAGTAAAAATATAAAATGTTCCTTATACATACTATAAGTACTACCTATTATTTATAATTCAATATGATGTTTTAAAATCTAACAATTTTTTTTATTAAGTTTTTCATTTTTAAAATATGAATAGTTATAAGTATTAAAAACCAAATTAATTAAATAAAAATAGGTAATCACAAATCATATTAAAAACATTAAACTGTTTAAAAATTAAAAGTAAAATTTCTGGTAATATTATTTTCATTCTTAACAATAATAACAATATTATTAAGTACAAAATTAATAATATATTAATATTTTAGATTTCTTAAAATTATTTTATTATAATAATATAAAATATACAATTTTAAATTATTGATCTCTTAAACACTATATAAATAATAGTTATATAAAAATTATTAATTATCTTAATAAAATATTATTATTATGCAAAATAATTAAAACTTTTCAATTTTTCAATTAAAATTAAAACCTTAAATTATTCATTACCTACAAATTTACATTATTTTCCAAAGTATTTATCATTTAACTATCATCATAATAATATTATATGTTTTAAATTATTTTTATGATACGTATTTCTTAAATATCCAATGAACCGACAATTAAGTTATAATAAAATACTATAATTAAACTCAAGTGGTTTTATATGATATCATTTAAGATTAAAGAAATAAAACATTTTTAACGTCCAAAATGTAAATAAACAATTATTCTAATCCTTAATTTAATTTGTTTAGTTGAAAAAAACCTACATACTTTTGTAAAATAGTCCCAATTAATCAAAATTTAATAATACTTACATTGTATATATTTTTCTATAAAATGTGATAATATAACGGGTGGGGGGAGGAATTTTATAATAATTTCAAATTTGTATTAAAAATTGTTATTTAACATAAATTATTATCTGTGTTCATATGTATTATATTAATAAATCGAAAGTTAAAAAAAAAATTATCCTGTTTACAAAAAAAAAAATGTATTGTTATCATAGTATTAACTTAAATTTTGTTCATCCAAATAGCTTGAAGATTCGAGTTCCACATCTATTCTGACTTTAGAAAATTGTGTACAATAATTTGATGTTTATGATAAATATTTATATTTATAAATTTTTTATATATGCTAGTTAATGATAATACATTTTTACTAACGATTTCATTTATGTCGTATTTAGGGGGGTTTCCTGGAGGTTAAAACACCCCCCAATTTTGTTTTTTAAGAATTCTGTGTCTAATCTTGAATCGTAAAAGTGTAGAACGTAATATATTATTGACTATAAAAAAAAATAATAATAATATTAATGTGAAGTGGTGGACTTAAAAAACTGTTATATGATCAAACTATAATTATATTTTCAGAGGAAAGAATATTGTCTGGACACCTACCAAAAAAAATCCCTAAACACACCACTGGATATTATTAATATAATACATAAAATTAAATTTTACCTCCAGTATAATATAAAACAATCAATATGTACGAATATGTAAAAAACAATATTTTTAATTATATTTTGTATCTACTTCAGTCTACCTCAATTATCTAAAATAATTATATAATTGAAAAATAATAAATATTATTATAGGTAGCTACACATCGTGATATTGACATAATGTACACATTTCACATAAACTTATTAATATGTATGAATTTACATAGAAAATATAAGTGAATGTCAAACGATTTATTTTTAATCAGTGCCTGAGCTGCGTGGCTTTTGTGTGAATTTAATCATTCTCATTATTCATTGTTTTGTTTAACGTATCCGTTGTGTAAATAGTTAAAAAAAACATATACAATACCAAAAGCCAATTAAATTATCTCGAAAACAATAAAAATCAATCAATATGTGCAAACACACAGCCTATGTTTTTTGTTGACCGTTTAATAATTTATTATTGTTGCAATGGAACAGAAAGGATGATGCTCTATTCAGACCTAAAGAAATACATATTATAGAACAAAGCGTCATGCATAGTATGTACTTTAACCCTGAAAATTGCGATTAAATCATATAGATCTTATAACGTAATAAATATTTGATTTTGTGTTTATCACTCATAAATGATTGTTTTTTATCTACAGAATTGTTGAGTATTTTTCTCACGTTTCACGGGTGACTGCAGAACTGAATTTTTGCGTATTTATAATACACAAATGACACGTATGTCGTTCAAGATTGTTTGCCTTCTCAACATTTATTTTATAAACTAAAACAAACTAAAATACGTTTTCGAATTTTAGTTTGAGAAAATAGGTTTTCAGAGATATTGCTAATACTCTAACGTGACGTTATTTTACTTGTTTTTATAGCACCACATTAACAAAATAATGAATTTTTATACTAACGCACTTAATCATAATACATTATACTTTATTACTATATTATTTAATAATATTGTAATTATTTAAAATAAGCTCAACAAATATTATATTGATATCTAAATGCCTTAAAATAATATTTATTATTAAATAATAATTTTATTTTGACCATCTATATAATAAATTATTGTTATTTTCATTTAACATGGTCTTGTGCAAATAATATACAACTAAAATTACCATTAAACATACTATATTGCCTACACTAAGCTCCTTGTAAATTGTAATAGAATAAAATATATTACACAATATTACAATATTAATTTTTCAATTCAATTAGTATACGTTAAGTATTAAGTAATAACTATTTATAATATGCAATTTAAACTAATCGTACGATTTCGATGTATCATTTAATCATTAAATTTTAGGTAGTAATATTATCACATTTTCGAAACATTTAATTTATAACACATAAATTTAATTAAATGTATTTTTGATAATAAAATAAAATAACTTGTAATTTAATTAAGTAATACATTTTAAATAACAATCAAATAAATAATAAAAAATTTTTCCAAAATTAATTAATAATCCAATTAAAAATTGAATAATAAATATTGATGTTAGTTTAATAAATAAACTTTTAAAAATGTTAGACTTTCCCTTATTATCCTAGTGAAGAATTATATATTATAATTATGCATATTTAAATATTATAAATCGTATATTCTTATATTTACCTTAAATATCCGATAAATTACCATGAAATTGAATTCTATAATTAAATTTAGATAACAACTAAAATAGTTTATTTGAAACCTGAATTTTTCAAATTATAAACGTAATTCTTTTAAGTTTAAGTAACGATAAATTCTTAAATGACATTCAAAGAAAAACAAAGTTTTAAGCTGAGTATAGTCAAAATTGTATGAGCTTAACTAATTTAGTTCAAAGTCAAACTGGTATAGACTAACATTGTCTACAAATCCTTGTTTTATTTTTAATGTCCTTTCAATGAATTAAGTTGAACGTCTAAATGGTCATATTTATTTACAACTGTAATATATTCATAATATTTAATAATAACTTAAGGTTTCTTTACGATTACATTTATTTAACTGTGACGAATATAACGTACGCGAGACAAGTTTAATGAGATAATAAAATTATATGCATAATGTATGCCAACTTTTATTTTTAATAACCAAACATTAAGTAACTTAGTAATTTCTCTTCATAAGTCATATTAAAATGACTAAAAAAATATAATAAATACAATTAATTAAGAATTCCACTGGTTGATATAGTTGGTAACTTTCCTATCAACAACATATTTTATGCAATATACAAAATACACTTCACAAAATATGAAAGTTTTATATTGCAGTTTTAAAATTATAAATACTCGTCAATAGTTGTGAATTCTGAATTATTAACTTTTAAGTATTTTATCTGTTATCTATAGGATGAATCAAACGTTATTGATTATTTATGGTTCATCATACCGTTACATCGTTATCAAGTAAGTAAATGTAAGAATGATAGAAAAATTTAACAAAAAAAATAAGAATTTATTTAAAAATCATGGAATATAATTATACCACTTAAATATGAATTTGTAGAAGTTTTAGAAATTTTAAAAAATCATTTTGATTTTTATCATTCTTAAACTTTTGAAATTTTATTTTATTTACTACAAATACCTTGTATAACAAAATTATGGTATATTTTCATTATTTTAATGAGGTATTTTCGTTAAGAATTTAATAATATTGTTTAACGTTAATACAATATACATAAATAACTATTATTCAATATTATAATAACGTATTTGTAACAATGAAAATTTATTAATTTTCAATACTTTCATTGTATTTAAATTTATTCATTTTTCATTTTATTATTTTTAACATTCCGAGAACAAAAACGTGTTTTAAGTTATCACTAAAAGTTAGACATTTTTTCGCAGGGTACTGAAATTTCAACATAAAAAATATATTATATTATATAACCTAATATCATATTATGTGACAATATTATACGTATTTCCGTTTAAAAAATATAATATATTACGATCGTGTAGGTACTATCAGTAGTTAATTCACGACGATGTTATAGCGCGACATACAACATCCAAGTGATTTTTTATTTATGGCCATGATAAAAAAAATGAGTAGACGTAGTCCGAGATGGGATTGTTTATATTAAGTAAAAGATAGCATAACGTATTAATTATAAAATATAGTTATATATCCTAATCGTTAGAAATATGTATGAAACACAATGATATTATTTTGTTCATAATTAAAAAACGAAGGAGAAAAATAAAAATACATTTTCGTTAATACGAATATTGCTGGTAAAATGAAACGATAAAATAATAATGCATTGAATTAAAGCAATTATGTTGATGTTAAATATTTTAAAAGATATCTCGCGAATTAAATATCTAATTTTTTTCGCCATTCATAGATTTGTCTGATTTTCACATACAAAAATGCATATCTTTAGAAATATGTTTTATATAAACTAAACTTATTTAAATTTAACTTTGAACTATATATATATATTGAATACTTGTAGTTTAAATCGTCGTGACGTCAATATTGTGTACAATAATAATGACGCAATATTTTTGATAAATGATTAATATACTACACATTCGATATTCCAAAAGAATATTGGTTTTATTGATCAATTATTATTAATGACCAATAATTTGTCATCACAAAATTAACTAGGTACTATTACATTTAGTCCTTAAGGTAGGTACAATTGAGTATTGATCTAAAATTGTTTAAATAATCAAATAAATGTAATTAATATAATAATCACGTACCTACCTAATTATTTTGCGTATGATCCGTTGGCAAATAAAGTACAACACTGAGAATTATTGATTTTAATCTTTTTTATCGACCTTGCAGTTGCAATATTATTAGAGGTAGGAATTTATTAATCACAACGGATAGTGTTTGATTATACTTGACTTAGTGATCAGCTGCACACGAAGAATACAAATTTATAAATAATTCATCTGTCAATGAATTGTTATTATTATTATTATTTCTTTATCGGTTGATTATATAGGTACCTATCTGAAAATAATTCTCTGTACGTGTAACTTTTGAAAAACATTTTTCTAACAGATAATTAAATTCAAAATCGTAATTATTCCATGATTTAACTAAATAATATTGATTTCAATTTTCTGATTTAAAAAATTACGATTTTACATAGGCACATAATATGGAACAGATAGTTTTATCTAAGTGTTTATCAATAGCATTTCCATTATATGTATGAAAGTTTTGTAACAACATTTATACACAATGTCTTCCACTTATCTAGAATCGATATTGTCTTGTTGACAATTTTATATAATTAACTTCCGCGTTCTACTACGTAGTACCTGTACAGGTATACAAATAATATAAATATATAGCTATATAATATCCAAATCAAAAATAAGTATTTAAATCATTAAAGCCACTTGATCACAAAATAATTAAATTATGCATACAATATTTAAGTATATTAAATACTTACGAAATTAAATACTTCATTTTACATAAGTTGTAAACTAAACTATAATATTCCAAATATTTAAATAATACTCGAATACCTATAGAATATGTATAAAAAAAATCAATAAAATAAGTATTCTCAAATATATTTAATTGTTATTGTTTTTAAACTTAATTTATCTTCTCAAACTCATCAAAAATATCAAAGGTCTTCAAATCCTCAGACAAAGTGTTAAAAAAAATAACAAATATGTACAAATTATTTTGTATTACCTACCAGAACATGAACGAATATTTCAAAAAATGAAAACGTAGGTAGGTCTAGAACACTTTACTCGTGTACCCGATACTTACACTTATCATAAACGATAAATTATCAAATATAATTTTTTAAAATGCTGGTAAAACATAAAATAAATTATTTTTATCCTCTGGAGGACAACAAAACAAATATAGTATTATAAAGTGACAACACTTTCAATCGACATATCTGATGGTAGTTTTGTACACACAAACTCTTAACAAGCTAAGTTATTTAGCCATTCATAATATCTGATATATTTGATCTTTACTATTATTATATAATATAATGGCTATCGATAAAATTAAATAACATTAATAATATTTTCATTAAAATATGTATTCATTTTTCGCTTCTATTTTTACATTATATACAATAAAACACATACAATAAATTTTTATTAACTTATATCAAATTGTCTATTCAAAAATACCCATTTAATGTATATTTTGGCTTTGATCTTATAACGATTGCCCCTGTCAGATTTGCTGTAAAAATTTAAATTCTATCTACGTATTATTCACGGTTATGTTAGGTAATATTATTACAGAGAACAATGTCGGGTGATGACTAATAATAATAAATATCATTAAACATAAATGTATATGGTGTATATTACACTAAGTGTAAGTATCTGCGTAAAATACACTTTGCCTATACCTAATTTGACCTTCATTTTGCTCACAATAATTAATACATTTCGCAAAGTTATAGTGAAATGATAAAATGTTTTTTTTAGAAAAGATATACTACAAGTTTCTATATATTTCTCAACCTTTTGAAAAACAATATAATACCTATTAATACAAATTTAAAAAATGTTCTCATAATATACTTTTTCTAATAAATAATTCTTGCAGCAAATCGAAATATCTTAATATTATATATAACTCATATTATGTAGATAACAGTATTACTAAATATTATTATATTATTACTCAGAGCACAACAAGTAACGACGACCAAAAACCATAATCTTCAGATGACAAAAATGTTAATTAATTTTGTACATTTAAATATAAACTATATATTTATAAAAAAAGAAAAAAGTCGAATTTTGATGTTCTTCTTTCGTCCTTTCAGTCCTTGAAAAAATTATAATGGTTTATTATAATTAAGATGTGAATGCAATAATAAACTGCATTCGAAAATACGATTCTGAGCGAAACTTAATATAATATAATATATTATACTGATAAGCCGTTCCAAAAATTTACCATGAATATGTAAACTACCTAAGAGAATACCCAAAAAAATTTCAAGTAACTATATTCAAAATTGCATTTGTTTTTATGAAATTTCTAAAATTAATTTCGTTAAAATTACGGTTTCCGTAAATTTTGCCGTTTTTTCGTCATTTTTTGGTAGTTTTTGTTTTCTCGAAGAAAAACTTTAGAGAAATTCAAAAAATAATCTAATTAAAGTACCAACTAGATGCAATTTTCTACCGAAAACATACCCTAGTTGTGGTAATTGGACAGTTATTTCTACCCGAAAAAGTGTCTTTGGACATAAAATATCATTATAATTAAATATAAATTGTAAAATAATAATAATACATTGTCCATAAAAACTGTCTTTACTTATAAATATTTTAGGAATAAAAATGAATACGAAATAATAGTTTGTGTTTTGCTAAATTTAACACACTTAATAATATTTTTTTTACTCTAGACAACAATACAAGATTAGTACTAAGTACTTCACTTAGTAGTAAGCAAATACCTGCATAATTTAAATACCTATTGTAAATACAAATATTATACGAAAAATATTTATTCATAAGCAATTTTAGATTGATGTTATTGACAATACCTGTATTTTATCAACATTCAACATGAATGTTTTTTAAACCAATAATAAAAAATGTATTATAAAAATACGTTCAATCCCTCTGCAAGTTAGGTTTGTTTAATGACTAATCAATGGTGTTATTTACGTTATAATTTTTTTTTTTGTTTAATATTATTACTTGTATTGTTTTGTTTATAATATTCTAATTATATTTTCATCTTTTAAATTTAAATTATAACTTATTAGTTTATGATTGATCGATAATTCTTAGGACGCGATAGAAAACTTATAATAATTTATATTATAAAATTTAGTGGTCTATTAAAATCTAAAATCCACTGTTATGAAAATTGCCGTTAAATAAAAATGTTTAAATGCATCAATGTTCCGTGTAACGAGTATTAACAAATTACTTAATTTGACACCTATGAACGTATTTTACGTAGTCGTACGGCATAATTACTTGACTGGAAATATGATATTATTATAGTCAACGAAATTCCATCAATATTTCTCTGATACATAGGTATATTAATTAATTATAATTGAACCGTCGTGTCATGTCTTTAGGCTGACAAATTAAACTATCAATTTTGTAGGATGTTTACAAGCCCTTGTATCATAATCAAACATAATAATGTCAAAAATATCTTTAAAATTAAAATGCCAATAATAATAATAATAATTATTATTACCTTTACGAAATATTTTAAATTTCATTAAACATAGCGTGTCACAGACTATATTATAATCATTCAGCAAGTTTTAAATATTTTAATGAATGCTTGTTATTTTATTTATTATGAACGAAATCACCTTAAGACTCATCCGACATAATATTTATGTATAGTAATAAAACTGTAGTAAATTTAGATTCGGTTATAATATCTAAAGTTACTATTCTTTAACGATATAAACGAAAATTATGAATCATTATTTTCCATAATATAGAACGACACGTTACCTAAATTAGTCACTCACGATTTATCACGAAATGACCGCTCATAATTTATGGTGATGTGCCATAGGCATTACTAGTTTCATTGTTTTGTTTGGTTTTTTTTTTTTTAACTATCATCCGACATCTTGCAACAGGTTACAACATAATAAGTCCTATCATAGTTACAAAAAAGAAACTTTCTATTTCACTAACTATATGCGCTGCCTAATATATGTCATTATTATTGTCAAAAGTACCTAAATAAATATCTACTTTTTTTTAAGAGTAATTATTATTGAATTGAATTTTACTCATACTTAATATTTAAATATTGTTTTTTAATAGACTCAATTTAATTTAAATAATAAAAAAAAAAAATTTATATAATATTATGAACAATATAAACCATAGAATTTAATATTTTTTTTTTTTATCTTTATTCAAATACTATTTTTTAGGTGTTCAATCTATTTTTTTATAAAGATTCATTATGATTAAGTTTATTTTTTAACTCAAACAGCGTTAACAAATTATATTGTATAAGTGTCGATAAGTTTAAATATAAAATAAATTATTAATACCTACACGTATTTAAACTTTAGAAATATAAATTCTCTTATTCCTTTATTTTACTTTATCCTTGCTAAAAATTAATTTTTTTCTATCATTTGCAAAGTTTCTTATCTATAAGGTTACATAAGTATACATTAAACGTTGTCTGAATAAATATTATTATAATACTCGTTTTTCAAAACTGCATTTAATACAATTGCATTACGAATTTTAAGATTAATTTGTTAATATATATACGGTTTCATTTATTATATAGTTTTATAAATCATTTTACTATTTAGTACAATTACTTTCCAGGAATCATAAAACGTTTCTATAAAAAATATCAAAGAAAATGTATAGTTCATATTGTTTGTATAATTGTATTGAAAACATTCATTAACCTTCGATAGAAAAACATGTTAAAACAAATTATAACTTTAAAATACAATAATTATTAAGACAGTTATCGCAATCGATCAAAATATATTACGTAAGTATCTAATAAATATTGTAATAGTATTTAAATTATTTAACTGTTTATTAACATAAGAAAAAACAATAGGTACCTATTAAATATGTTTGCAGTTTGCACTTACTACAAAACAAGATAAACATTAAAAATAATTAAATATATTATATTGTATAATACGTATTTCAAACGTCAATTACCATTTTTAAATCATGATTAAACGGAGATATATAATTTTAATTTCCTAATAATTGTGAGGTACGAAGCGGAAAAAAATTCTCAACAATAGACACTGTGTTCTGTTAGGTTTAATTTAATAATTAGGTACTTAACAATGAAACTTGTATATTCTCACACGTAAAATATAAATTATATTTTCCAATTAAATTCTATTTCAGATATTTTTTATATGTATGTATAGTACATAGAACAACAGTGGTGTGTAGAACATTATTTTTGACCGAGGCTCAAATATTTTTTTACTCTTTTTACCACCACCTACCTCCAGTTTTCAACAGACTATAAGATCAAAACATTATTATAGATTGAATTCTATTTTTATATGCCACCCACCCAAATTTTTTATTGAGGTACTGGCCTCAAAAAACAATCATCTCCTCGTCACTGTAGCACAATATATAGTACCATAACCAAAATATATGATGTCAAACCAGGTTAAGACCTACGATAATCTGCGCTATTTTATACCGTAACCATTAATGATCCACTATCGCGAATTTATCGAACTAAAATATAATATAGAGTTCGTTTTTCTTTTGACAATTTCACGTTGTGATTATGTATCATAATAATATAATACTCGTACATACACAACGCCTTGACCTGAACAGTGAACACTGTTAGTCAAATATTTTTCCTGCAATTTTTTTAATCTAATCGAGTGTCGGGGAGAGAATTCTAATTTTCACGGAAATTCTATGCGAGAGGTGACGCGACTAAAAAATTGACAGTGACCTTAAGATCGGTGGATTTCCGAACGTCATCGTCACTGTGATAGTCGATGGCAACAAATAAAAAACCCCTATCCCACTACTCGTCACTGCACGTACTATCGTATAATTTATTATTATTATAATAATTTACGGGAAATTATTAATATACTCGGTCACGGTTTAATATGATATGGATAAGAACAATAATATATATGCGTTGTATGATTATTATATTATTATAAAATATGATATAATTATTAATCGCGTGTATACAGAGTGTTTCTGTAACAATAGAAAAATCTAAAAACTTTCGACACATAAAATATAGAAATTAATTCGTTTTTCGGGATTTTTTTTCTTACGTATCCTATAAGATGATGAAAATTGTAAAGGAAATGTTTGTACCTAAATGTCAACATTTCTGTTTTACAGATTTAAATATTAACACCAAATTTGATACAAAGTTATAATTTTTATTGAACGTGAATAATTAATTTCCTACATTTTACAATATCGTCATTAAGCAACGGTAACAATGCGCTACGCGTTACGGTAGGTTATATCGAAAATTTGATGATTAATAACTATAATATTAAACTAATATAACCGGTTATTATAATATCGCATGATACAGAGAACAAAAGTATTACTTAAAGTACTTTGCGGCCGTTAAAATTTTTTTTAAAAAAATGTAAATACTTAAATAAAATACGAGATTTTTACAAAATATGTTATTGTTGATATGGGTAGAACGGAATTTCAATTTTATAATTTACCGAGATAAACTCTGTGTACAATTATGATTTTGATTATATAATCGTACCAGAGACGGTTCGCAACAGATAAAATTTAGTATGCGGACGACCGCCGGGAGTTTTGACTTTTGGAGGCCACATGTGATTTTTACAATCCACTGTACTCGGACCAGGAGTAGGAATCGTCAAATCTAGGTTATCCTGATAAATACCGAATCCCGTGTTGTGTCCGTTACACATATATAGTTAGACCGACCGCAGTCACGGGAGCCGTCGATACCTCGTCGATACGCAATCACCGATTGTTGGCACTTTGCACGCGCGTTCCGCCAACCAATTCGATATACAGACGTCCTGCGAGCACCGGACTGTACCGTTCATATACCGACATCCAGGTAACTGTTATATAAATACATATTATTATTATTATTATTATTTTTTTTTTATCCATTCGACCAGATTCGGTCACATATTTCACCGTGTTTTTCAATACGTTGGTAACAAATACGCGACCCGATAAACCCGTAGACCGCGAAGACAAACTTTTGTCATAAATTTTTAACGAAGAAGAAAAAAACTAATAATAATAATAATAATACAGTGTCACGTGACTGTTTTTTATTGCTTTCTGCGATTTCTGTGAACGAGTCTTTTGAGCGCTTTTGAATCAAATGATGTGGCCACGCTTGTTTTTCTCTTTTAGGCCTATGCCTCGACGCTGTTTATTCCGCTGAATATTCCGAATAAATTAACAAAAATTATGTTTTTAAAAAAAACGGATAATAACTAATATAAAAATCGAATGTAAAACGTTGTTTCTAACTTATACTGCAGACTGTAAGTGTAATAAATGTCTGTGCCTCATATACAAAAACAATGTTCTACACGCTACCGATTCAACCCCCTTCTATTAACTTCTCCTGCCTTTGTCGCTAGTTTCATATGTTGTTTGAACAGTATTACTCTTAATATTTGTTGATTTTGATTTAAACATCAGTTATTATATAATTACACTACGATAATAATAGTTTTTTTTTTCGGTAATCGCTTAATAAAGAATAATTATAATTTTCTATAAAATTAAATTAAATTGTTTTTTTTTTTGAAAACTCCAAAGAATAATTTTTTTATTTCGATATTCAAAACAAATAAATGACATATTATGTAACGTATAATATGCAATTATTGTAACGAAAATTAATTCCAAATCACACAAAAGCAATGTAAACATTGCAGGTAAACAATATGATATTTATTTAGTTATTTTAATTTTATTAATATTTTAGTCTATACGTTTTATTCAAAATTAATAATAAACCATTACGATTATATTACATTTATTATGCTACTATATAATATACTCGTATATTCCATTATTCCAATGGGTAGGTATAGAATAAAACTGACATACGAGTACGAGTATTATTTTGTATGTCGTATCTGTAATTAGTGGATAGGTATAACATCATAATAAGTGAGTTATCTAAACATATATATATATTGTAAATATAGTTTATATTGGTACTTACTACATCATTTTTATTGAATTTACATGACCTATTAAAAAAGTTAAGACCCAGATAAACACTAAAATATATATATACGATTAAATGAAATCATATTCTGTGTATAAATTTAATAATATTGGAGTTAGTTAATGATTACACTAGTACACTATTACTAATCAATATTATCATTAATCAATATTATTACTTATATTGTAGTAATAAAATATATAATATTTTTATCAGTTTTAATAATATTATAGTTACCTACTGAACTGAATAAAAACGGATACTGTACTTTTGATCTTCGCCATTAATGCCGAGAAGTGATAACATAGTGACTACCACTATAGTTTATAAATTATATCACATAAAAACTATTATTTTATTAATATGATTAGAAGTACCTATAAAAATCCATAAACATTCTATTTTCATTTTTTAGTTTCCGTTTTGAAAATAATATGTAATTAAATCAATTATAAAATCAAACATATACTATATTATTATATTTATATATTAAACGTGTATAACTAATTACAATTGGCCTAACATCAATACGTAACTCAAGTGTTTGAATATATTGTTCTGGGCTTTTTTTAAATATTTAAAATTATTCTATCGATGTAATAATTAATTAATTAATCAGGAATCTTGAAAACGTTTTTAAAACGTTATAATTATAATGTTAAACTTGTCCAAAAACGATTTAAATGTAAAACATTAAATAGTAAACGCTTATATTAAGTTATCACTAAACAAAATAGTACAATAAACGAAACATATATCATTAAAGATTAAACATAACTTAACTAAAAACAAATTAAATTGTAAAATATTAACGATAATAACATTTTAATAAAATTATTTTTGAATTTTTGTTTCTTAAATTTGTTTATATAAATTTAGCAGGTATAAAAATACTAAATAGGTTATCTACTAGTTTACTACCCGAAAAAGGTTTGATGACATTGTTATTTATAATGAATATTAGTAATGAATTTTAAATATGTTTAAAATTATTATTTTTTTTTTTTAATAGGCTTCAACAACTAAGGTTATTAGCCTTTAAAAATTAGTGGACAGTTAAAATATTAAAATATAAATATAATTACATGATAGATTACGATTATTTACATATATTTATAAATTTAAATTTATCTTGTCAAAAAAGTTTATGATTTTGTAACTATTTTCTTCATTGAGTGCTGCTTTGTAGTCTTTATGAATGTTCAAATTTCTTATGTTGTTATAATGATGACATTCCAGGATTATATTTTTGATAGTTAAAGGTGCTTGGCATTTGTTGCATGGGGAGGAGCAGAGGTTAAAGTGGGGGGACACAAGGGGACTCAGTCCCTCTAATGCGTTGGGACATTCTAACTTAATTGTATATTTGTATTTTATAAATATACAATTTAGAAATAAGTAAACTATTTTATAATTGAATGTAATTCTACTAAAAATTAAGTTTAGATAGTTTTAATTTAATTATTGTATTTTAATCATAAATTATAATTGCATATTTACATATTACTTACAAATATTCTTAATTTTATATAATTGTATTAAATTAAAACTAACGAAAAACATATTAAGCGCTTATATTACCAATAACATTAAACACAAAAAATTAATGATATTAAACAAAATAAAATTTATGACGATAAAACTATCTTAACGTTAAACAAAATGTTTTTTTTTTCGAGTACTAAAATTAATGATTATTGTCTACCGAAGCACAGTAATAACACAGATGGAAAAAATCACAATTTTCTACTTAAAGTAACTTTAGGAAAGACACAGAACGAACTACTATTGAGAGGAGATTGGAAGTTTTAGGTTAGACAGTAGATAAATAGAGTCTGAAGTGCCGCTAACTGTTACAACACAAAAACAAATTTACGAGAATACCTACTTAAGCTACGCTTGTGTAGACTTAAGCCCATATCAAACCTATAAAAAATAATTTATATTATTTTTATAAATAAGAAATGAAGTTTTTTTTTGTTCAATTTAATTATAACGATACAGTTAGTAAAAAATAAAGAAATACTTATATTTTATTTCTCCCACTCCATCAAAAATGTGTCACGTCTAATATATAATATTTAATATTTATAATTTTTAACCATGTTATTATATCGTACCTAACCTCCAGAGTGCATACTTTTCCATATTCCTAGATCCAGGACAATGCTGCACAAACAAATATTTATACTATTGCTTGTTTTTAAAAATTTTGTATCGCGTGTGAGTATGATAACATTAAGAATCGCTGATTGTGAAATTTCACTCCTCACATACTGCTATGTGATATATTATATAATAAGTAATACCTAATACGAGTAGGCGGAAACCTGTTTTTTCACATAACGAATTCGTGAATACTAATATTTCAAAACGAAATACGTAAATAATATGTTAAATCTCTTTCTGTATCTCGCCCAATCACTTCGATATTAAGCTCGAGCCTGTTGGTTCAAATCCAAATTCATTCACCAAAACAAATTTACCGAAATTGTTGGCAGCGTATGTTATTCTACGTATATATTTATACAGAACGGTCGTAAATTCGTTTAACAAAAACACTGGTTGAGACTTTTAACTACTATGAAATTCTTATCATTTTATTCCAACACTGATTTTCGAATCACTGTGTATACTTAACTCGTAAATAAATCGTAGAATCACATATACATCGCAACAGTGGTCCGGCTCAAGTTCATTGGTCCTTCTAATAAGAACTTATACGCACGATATGCAACTTAAAAACAGTTGTTTATTATTAAAACTAAAGCTAAGATTTTATTACCGTTAGAAATCTCGAAAAATGCAACTATGAAAGTTCGAAAATGTCTTAAAAAGTATCTTCGTAATCTATCGTAATTTCCATACAAAATACTATAAAATTATTTTTTCTATTTTAAAGAGGTAAACATTTGTATTTATTAATTAAATTAATCATTTATATTTATTAATTTATAGTATTAAAAAACAAAAATATAAAACTAATTAAAAAACTCAGAGATTTTAAGTAATACTTATATATTACACATTTAAATTAAACTGAATCGCCTATTCAGCAGGAAATTTTGAAAGAAAAATACAATAATATGAACTTAAAACAAAATGGTACCTTAGAATTACTGAATGTACGGTTTATACACCGTATTATTAACTGCTCAAATTGAAAACTAGTCTTAAAATAATGATCCGAAGTACCAACAAATGCAAAATCACAATTAAATTTTTAAATTAATTGATTTCTGAAATCTGAACATGATTTTATACTTGAAACCCTTTTTTTCTCTATTGAAATGACGAGAATAGTCTATGTAAACATGTAAAGTATTACGTTATAGGGCGTATCTAATTCACCAATAAAACGTCGAGTTCTTTATAATACAATATTCACTGATCGGAAAATAATATTTTCTATTGTTTTTTTCCTCATGAACGTGGACGGATAAAAAAACAGTTATATTATTACCTAACGATAAACTCGAGTTTTCCCTTTTCAAATGTACAACTTAACTTTCGTTCTCCAGATAATAATATGCCTATACCGAGTAATATTAACGGTTTTTGCAAATCGAGGAAAACAAATCGATAATAATAATAATATTATACACACATATTTTACCTATTTTATACTGGTATATATTGTATAAATATAATTATCATATATAGACGTCGATCAGTTTAAGCGAATTCCTTGATGAACCGGTTTTTTTTATGTTTTATTTAATTTTTTTTTTTCTATATTCAACCTTCACCCGTACTATTTATATACGTACATTTAAACGTAATAGTACGGTACACGTGTTTGCCTTAGTACATTTATTACGAAGGAAAACACAAATCGTTTGACCTTTGTATGTATTAGTTGAAAATTGTAATTATATGCAAATCGCTCAAACACACACGCACGCAATTCGTCTACCATCATGCTTACTCATAAAATAATAATATACAATAAGCAGATAATATGTAATACGCCATTTGACGCCAAACCGAACGGATTATCATTATTGTTTGATCGCGTTTTTCTTCGTTTCCCCTCAAAGCGCGTTTATATTTTTCAATTATTTTTAATACGGACGTGCGGTGTCGATTTAAATATCCACCGTTATCTCGATTCGTAACCATAACGTTATTAGCTATACTATACCACTGCAGCGAAATGGCCATTATTACATGTACCTCGGTATACCTGTTATACCTATATTATACCTGCCGATCATGTAACCCGTGTGAATTTAATGGACTTTCAGCGAAAGTGCAAGCGGCTTTTTTTCACTTTAAACATTCCATTTATTTATTTAACTTTTTTTTTTAGTGAAATAATCGACGAAACCTATTATAATATTTAATTATATTTAACACGTTTCGTGCATGAAAATCGAAATCGACCAGCATTATAATATTAAATAGTAGTAATTTTTAATTTTTTTTTAATTTTATTTTTTCCTATTTACGCGAACTAAAATTTGCCGATCGCCATCAATCGCAAATCGCAGCGATAATACATATCATTATTATAACGTACACTAATAATCGGGTATATTTTAAATCGTATTTAACAATCACGCGTACAATGAATACTGTTACGATATCAGATAAAAACAAAATAATTACTGCACCGTGCCGAGCTTTATTTTTCACGTCATTGTGTTTCAAGAATAATAACAACATCCTATGTTATAACAATTATTGTTGCCTTAGTGTACACGAATTAAATTCCGACAGATAAATAGACAAGCGATATAGAAGTTAATTTAAAAAATTGACATAATCGTAATAGCATAACAGACAGATTATTGTAACTTTAACTCTATTTTTGGCCCCGATAATAATAAATTATCAATGTTGTTAAAAGTGTAACAGTGCAGGTTGAATGCATAATATTAGGCCCTTTTTGAAAAAAAAAAAATATATTTTTCCTTTATGTAAAAAAAGAAAATTTCTCCAGTTCGGTTATATAATATAAAGGCAGTAATTTTATTATTATTATTATTTAACCAACAAATTATTATAATACGATACAGTCGAGATATAGATATTTATCAATACTATCTTTAACTGTAATATATTTTAATGGTTTATTATATAAGTTACCCTACATTTCCTGTATATCGATAGCCCTGCTATCGCATTGATATTATCATATGGGTTTATGCTAAATCGATTTGTAGTTTTTTTTTTATGCAATTTAACATATGCGTGCCAATCTTAAGACGCGTTTAAAAATAAGCATGATTTTTTTTTACGCATTTTATCTATTTAATAATAGTAAATACCTACTTGACACTGCAGTTAGGTAACGATTTATTCCATCTAATCAGGTATTTGAATCTGCAATATTGTAGTCAATAAAAATATTTTTAAATCACACAACCAGATTTACATGATCGAATTTAAACGTATCCCTTTTTTACCCGTTTATTTTTCCGAAATTTGCTATGTAACTATATTATGATATTTACCTGTTCGTTCGATCGGAATTTACAACCGCCCAAGTTATAATATAATATAATAACCTATAATATAATGTTTGTACCTATTTGGGAAAATTGGGAATAGTAAATTTATAATAAAATTAATAAAGTTTTAAAACATGAGTTTACTGTTAACATTAATAAATATTGATAACAATTATTTATACACCTTTCTATTGAAAAGCCCATTTTAGTCTACTAAAAGCTTTTCACATACGAGTAGACCATAATATAGGTAGTATTGATTATTAATTACATATTTGATTTGTTATTTAAATCGTAACATTTGCTATATGTATTTTAAAATGTAAAAAAAAAATTATAGTCACTAATAATAAAGGCTAACACATATTATATACATAATTAATTAAAATATTCTGAATTAATTATTATCTTTGATATTCACTAATCGCGTTATATGCAACTTTTAGTATATTGGCAAGTTCCAATATGGAAATATTAATAATTTATGTTAATAAATAATTAAACTATGTTACTATGTTAAGTGACCTATGTCACTTTGACCTCAAAATAACTATAATTTAATTAGTGTTTGACACAAAAAAGTGTTTTTTTTTTTTTTGTAATTAAAACACGACAAAAAAATTATTATTCAATTGACAGTACATTTTTCTAATGAAAAAGTAGAAAAAATAATAATATTTTATAAAATTAATCGTATTTACACTCGTTTAAAAACTACTAAAATTAATTTAATAATAAAAATAATGTTTATTTTCAGTAGCATCAAACTGGGTTGCATTTTAGAGTTTATACTTATACTGCCGTCTGCCATTGAACCAATCGTTTATTATTATTTGTTTTTAGAATTGAAATAAAGTAAATTTTGTTGATGTATAATTTATAAAAATATAAATTTATATAAATAGTATTACCTAATTTTTATTTCAGACGATTTTTACATTATTATAATAATAAAAAAAGATATTATTAACAATAGATAATATATTTATATCAATAGTTTTCTTACAATTGTAAAATTTCCTAAAAAGTTTTTCATTTTTTCAATACTTTTAATATAAAAAATCATATTTTTATCATGACTATTATTCGATTCATTTTAGATTCTTAACGTAGCGAAGAATGTATTGGTTTTACAATGATGTTTTTTTTATGTCTGAAAGCACGATTTTAGGTAGAAATAATGGTCCGATTACCATGAATAGGGTATGATTTCGGTAAAAAATTGCATCCAGTTGGTACTTTATTTAGCTCGTTTTTTAAATTTATCAAAAGTTTTTCTTAAGAGAAGAAAAACTATCAAAAAATAACGAAAACCCGGCAAAAAACACGAAAATCGTAATTTTACGTATCTAATCGTTGATTTTAGATTTTTCATAATAACTAATGCAATTTTGAACTTGTACATTTTTTTTAAGAGTTTTCATAGGCTGTGTTTCAATGAGTTTCGCTCAGAATCGTATTTTCGAATGCAATATCATTGTATTCAAGTCTTAATTATAATAAACTACTAATTTCTCCGAGGACCGAAAGGACAAAGGTGAAACGTCCGGAATCGACCATTTCGCTTTTTTTTTAATCAAAATAAATAACTATTAAATAGTGAAATATAACGGGACCATTACATGACATTTACTGTTCCTTAGTATATTTTTAATAGAAACAATACAGTAACATGAACTATTACCAAAAGTAATATTTAGAAGTATACCTACATTATACATTAAATTTAAAATCTAACTAGTAACCGTGTTATAAGTTATAATCAATATCTCATGTCCTAGTTTAATTATAGGCTATAGTAGAATTAAAATCTAACATTAATTTACATTTAACATAAGTATTATCTATTATTATATTACATATATCACTATTGATAAATCATACCTTATTTTTTTGCCAACGGATTCCATAAAAATCAAAGTTTTCGCCGCGATAAATACACAGTATTTAAACGTATATATAATATTATTTCATATCCCATTTAACTTTTAAGATCGCAATTAATAAAACATATTTTTTTATTGCAGTATTATGGCACTCACTATAGTTTCAACCCATCTGTATCCTTTGGAAAATGCGGTAGAACATCATTCTGACAGTTTTGAATTGATTCAGGACGGATCGACAGCCATATTTCGCCGAGGCCAACCGTTTTACTTAGGCATTAAATTTAATAAACCATTTGACAAAATCAAAGACATCGTCAGGATTGTTTTCGTTACTGGTAAGTGGTATATAACATCAATATTCAATACATAATATATTAAAATATTTTTGATGTCCAAATGACGATGGGAGATTACAAATACAAATGAGAAATGACATGACTATAACTAATGACATTCAATAGCCTATAATTATATTAGTATTTCTTCATTTAATACTTTTTTGTCTGCTCAGTAAAGATATTCACATCAAATTATTATGTAAAATATTTAATAATAATCGAAATTTAAAATAAATAGTACTATTATCAACTGTAAATATAATTGATAAAAAGAAATTATAAGAAATGTTTATTATCTACGATATTGTCTATATATAATATTTGTAAACATTATAATACCTATACTAAATGTATTCATATCATAACAATATACTAAGACTTGCCATTTCATTTGTAGTGTATTACAAATAATCCTAAAATTATGATTATAATATTAATCTAAAAAAAACTAATCGTGAAAAAAGGAAAACTTACGGTCTTTTCGACCGCATATATCCTAAATATTAACCCATAATTTATATAATATAATAATCAAACACAAATTGTGTAGTCTAAAATAGTAAGTGTGTAATACGGATTTAAGTAGTGTGTACTTGCAAATAAGTTTATACAAAAATTATAGGATTCAGATATTAATTGTTCAACAAAGAATACACAATTATTTTATTTTTTATTTTTATTTTTTAATAACATTATTATATAATATAGTTTGTAAAGGTATTAGGTATACATCAGTTTGCCCTTACGTTTTTTTATAACTTTAATTGAAGTACAATAAAAATATGTACTTAAAAGTTTTATCAAAAATAAGGATTGCTAAATATATGTATACACATAAATATATGTGTACATACGAAAAACGATCTATCTGTAAAATAAATTCAATTTACCACCGTCCCAACACTGACTAGGATACCAATGGGCTGAATCACGCCATTTAACCAAGTTTAACCCAATCTAACTCAACCAGTGGCGTATCTAGGTATTTTTTTTTTGAGGGAGGGTCTCCAGACAATATATTCTTTCCTCTGAAAATATAATTATAGTTTTATCATAGAATCGTTTTTAGTTTCACCCCCTTCACATTAATATTTTATTTATTTTTTTTATAATTGTCAATAATATACTACGTATAACACTTACGATTTGAAATGAGCCACATATTTCTTACGAAAAAAAAAATTAGGGGGTGTTTTAACCCCCAGGACACCCCCTAAATACACCACTTAACTCAACCTAATCAAACCTAACCCCCAGGCTAAGTAAAACCTAAATAAAATGGGACATACTTATCACCTGGTTTGTCTGTTTCGTCTCACAGGACCCATGCCATCACCAGCCAAAGGTACGAGCGCCGCGTTGATTGTCAAGGAAAAAGAAGATCTTACCGTAGACAAATGGGACGCCAGGTTCAGCAACTTCTCCGGTTCCACCATCACCGTACAGGTCAGTAACTATTTTAATTTATTTATCTTTGTTCGCTTAATATAACATATGAATAGGTATAGGTTAGGTTAGGTTAGGTTAGGTATATAACTAATTAACTCTAATTTTTAACATGATGTTTGAAAAGAACTGAAAAACACTACACGTTATCGATTTTGTCTACTCTTATTTCGAATTTCGTAACCGCGATTTGACGTTGAAATTATTCTATTTTCTCATCAGGTGCAAATACCGCCGTCCGCACCCGTATCCGTATGGAAAATAATCATTCACACGGCACGGAAAGGCGTTGCTGGAGTTAATCAACATCCGATCGAATCACCTGTCTACGTGCTATTCAACCCTTGGTGTCCGAGTAAGTTTTAAATTATTGACCAAGGTGCATATTATTATAGAACCTACGCCGTTTCTCGGTATCAGAAATAGTACGGAAAACCGCGTAGGTAACAATGGAATACCGTGTCAAATATTTCGGTGATGTGAGCACATTGGAAATATCGCAAAATACAAAAATACAATAATATTTTTATCGTGTAATTCACCCGGGTATCGATATGAATTCAGATAATACTCTGCAGTTGAATATACAGTTTCGGATCATTTTTATTCGTTAACGCGTTTTTCGGTCCATTATATTGTACAGATTTTTCGATTTCCTTGACGATTTCTTTCTACGAGTGATTTCCAATAACTATTTTATTATTATGAAGCCACGATCGTTTTCCAGACGATGAAGTTTACATTAACGACGAGGATCAACTAGACGAGTACGTGCTAAATGACAACGGCAAAGTGTGGCAAGGAACCTTCAAAGAACCCAAAGGTTACCAATGGTTCTTCGGTCAATTCGAAGCGGTCGTCCTGCCATCCGTGATGATGCTGCTCGACAGAGCATCTATACCGCATCAAGACAGAGCCAGCGCGGTGAAAATTGCCAGATCCATTTCGGCTATCGTAAGTATTCCTGAATATTTAATAATACTCAATAGTAGTAAATTTATTTTTGCACGATTATAATGAGGTAAAGAAACATACAATAACAAATGTACGTAGTATTATAATTTTTACAACGTATTGATATCCTTAACATTAAAATATTTATTTTTTTTAATAAACAATTTATAGAACACTGTGTGGGTCAGCGGGAAATCTGATTAAATTTTTCGAGGGACTAATAAAAATGAAGTAATCCGTTTTTTTAATACATTTATATTGATTTTCTAACAAATTTTCGGTGCCTTCATTTCCTCCTAACTCACATCTCATCCCTTTCGATTTCCATCTATAGTCCAATGTTAGTTTTGTAGTTTAATCAAAATGCACGTTATGTGCATTGTACGATTTTCAAGTTTGAAAAAAAATATACTACATTAATAGTAGGAGGTACCTTATAACCATATAACTTTACAATAATATTTTTATCATATTTCATTGTTATATAGACGAACAACGTAGACGATAACGGCCTAATCGAAGGCAAATGGGAAGGTTCGTTTGAAGATGGCACCAGTCCGTTCGCGTGGATTGGTAGCACTCCGATTTTCGAAGAATTTTACAATACTCAATTGCCAGTGAAATACGGACAGTGTTGGGTGTTCTCCGGAGTTATTGTTACAAGTGAGTAATGCACGCGGCTGTAAAGACTAAAGTGCAAAAATTGTTTTCAAATCTCGAGTCTTTATAGGTACATATGTTGACAGTTGACCAATGACACAAATAGGGGAGGAGAGGATGGAGGAGGCTTAGTCGTCCTAAAATGTGTTCGAGCTCCTTCT